>JAPDFR010000002.1:1204280-1806420 GCA_030435815.1 Sarocladium strictum | reverse complement strand
CGACTACCCGTACACAAAGGACCAGGACCAGGCGCGTGCTTGGTGAAGCAGAATAGGACAAAATGGGCTCCGGCATGTCATGGCTTTCTGGTCTCCTGTGGTCAAAGAAGGAGATCAGGATCCTGATTCTGGGTTTGGTATGAAGCAGTGTTGATCCGAGCTGTCAGGTCGGCTTTGCTAACGTGTCGGTTGCAGGATAATGCTGGCAAGACCACGCTGCTGTACAGGCTGAAGGTCAGCATTTCTGTCCACGGGGTGTGAGCTGTTTCGTGAGGCGCTGACGTGCAGTCCCTATAGATTGGTGAGGTGGTGACGACCATCCCCACGATCGGATTCAACGTCGAGAGCGTCACCTACAAAAACCTTAACTTCAATGTCTGGGTACGGTGGCCCCCCCTGTGTTGGTTCCCCTGCGCTCCTGGCTCACACACTTGTATAGGATCTCGGTGGCCAGACGAGTATTCGTCCATACTGGCGGTGCTACTACGCCAACACTGCTGCCGTCATCTTCGTTGTCGACTCGACCGATATCGAACGTCTTCAAACGGCGGCAGAGGAGCTCTCGGCGATGCTCAACGAGGAGGAGCTTAAAGACGCCGCACTTCTGGTGTTTGCCAATAAGCAGGACCAACCCGGTGCAAAGGGGGCAGGCGAGATTTCGGAGGCTCTGCGTCTTGGTGAACTGAGGGATCGGAACTGGAGCATCATGGCCTGCTCGGCTGTCGATGGCAGTGGTGTCAACGAGGGCATGGACTGGCTGGTGGTGAGTCGCATGTTATGGAAGACGTATTATCCCGAAGCAGCACTAACGTCGCCTTTCTAGCAAACCGTCAACTCGGAATAAATGCCCTGTTGAAGCCACAGCGCACATCCAACCAAACTCTGTACAACATACGAGACGACGAAGAACCCCAAACGATCACTGAATACCTCAAACTCACAGCATACCACACAGCAGAAGCATCACTTATTGGAAAGAGCCTTGAGTCCTCCGAAAATTACCCTTCGCTGACTTGGAGACTCTGGAGGGGATATAAGACGGGCCAAGGCCAAAGAGACGAGGAGAGAGGCATGGACGACCCTATCCGAATATTGTACTTTTAATCCTTAGATATGGGCCGACGAAGTCCAGTTTCACTTCTTTTCACACCAATTGTTTCTATTCAAACGACAGCACATGTAGTGGTTATAGTACTTCTGGAACCACTTTCCATTCTTATGTCTGCCCCCCCCCCCCCCTCACGCGTAAACTTGTACGTCACGGTAGGGATAGATTAGCCTTGTCGTAATGTTCCCATTCGCCGGGACTACGTGGAGCGGTCTGGGATCCCAGAAAGAACAGTAGAATCAAGAGCTGGACCACCGGACTTTACCGTGAGAGAAATGCCACGCAAGGCTGGCATGCCATTCCAGATAGGTCCCCTGAGCATAACGCATTTTCGGGACCGTACAGTTCGGGACTGTACCCCCATCGCTCAGTGACAAGATCAGGCTCGGATTGCGTACTAACGGCTGGCTGGGCCTCTACTCACGGACCGTCGTCAACGATCAACAGGGTGCCTTCACATGCATCTTTACCGAAATGGTCACATTGGCGAAACATGATGTGGCTGAACACTTGTTGTTCATATTACCTAGTAGAACTATGAAATGACAGGACAACTAGCAGGGACGCTTATATCGCAGTGAAGGCTTGTCCTTGTGACGTGGCAAGCCCACCCGCATGAGTCTCACCTCCTGGGCAATGCTCATTCTGTCTGCGGGTGAGCCATGTATTGCTCACGAGCACGCAAATTTGGTGTTTTTTTGTGTGTATTCCTTATTACCAGCATCTCAAACGCGAACAGGCAACAAACAGACCAAGTCCCGCATCCAGCGAGACCCCTGAATCATGCGCTGCAGATTCACAAGGCATACGTTGATAGCCCTGGCCGTTGTGCGTGTGCAATCCCAGATTGTCTGGACTCGAGCGTATAGCCGCAACCCTGCTACAGGCCTGAGCTGTATCGCGAGGGTTACGGCGACGCCGTGAATAGAGTCTGGGATCTTGTGGTGAGATGAGCCACAGGTTGATCTCGAACAGCTAGAGACTGGCTCCCCCTGACCAGCTCCTTTTCCGCAAGCGGCGCAGTCTGACAGGTATGACTTGAAGCAGCATGGCGTGAAACTCCTTGATCCGACTAGCAGACTGGGAGCTAATACCCAAACCACTTCGCGTCAGATCACGTCAGCTGCTGCCCGGGAAATGGGTAGGACGCCATGAAAATGGCGGGAAGCGAAACAGCCATTGCTCGTTCGAGGATCAGACGGCATCGATGAGAGGCTAACCTCCGCCTCCAGCACAGCAAGAGACGGAGTTTAAGTACCAGCTCAAAGGTCGTCTTTCCCTTCATCAGCTTGAATATCCTCCTCTTTTGCGACCCGAGTCGTTCTCTTGAGAGTTGACAGGGCGCATCGGCTTTGATCCGTTGGACAACCAGTGTCCGGTATTTCCTGAGATATACCTGATATCATCCAGGAAATATGGAGAGCGCGACGATCTCGTTCCGAGCCGGAGATGGCGTTGACCGGGAAATCCAGTTCCGGGTTGGAGCCCGCTCGGAGACTGTGGATGGTGGTATCGATTCGAGCTTCTGGCGCGATGTGTTGCAATGAATGCTGTGAGATGAACAAGACCAATATCGACATCAAGCCGACTGACACATGTCTTCCTTCTCATTAATCATGTCATTACCGCATCCATTAAAGGTCGTATCGTTTAGTTCGTCACAGTCATTAAGTAGAGAGCATCATGCCATGATGTTCGTACAACCGGGGATCAAGCCGTAAGGAAAGATGAGCTGAGCGAATGTGGTAGGACCGAGCTTCAGTGGAAGCTGGGTCCAAGAGAATGTTGTCCAAGAAGGGAAAAGTCGTCCAAGAAAGCCTCTTGGTGCCGTATTAGTAGAAGTGAAGTAAACAGAAGAAAGAAAGATGAAAATAATATCGGGGGAATCGAGAATCCAAAGGATGTTCTGTCTCGGGCGCAGCCGAGAGCCTCGTGCATTGCTGCATTCCTCTTATCTTTGACCAAAAAGGAAAAGTCCGGAACAACAAAGAAAAATGCCGAAATCAAGTCGCAAGCCGCCCTGTAATTCGAAAGAGTCCCTGCCCAGTTGCTTATGATATTGATGCGCCCAGAAGATGCCCGCCCTGGAACCAGCCTTGGTGATTGCGGGGGTTGTCCAAGAAGACCGAGCTCGCGGTTGTGGTACGACCGAAGATAGAGATGAGAGAGATCCCGGAGAGAGGGAGAAATGATAGAACAAACCGACCCAAAAACAAGAAAAAAAAGCCATATGAAAGGACCAGTCGCTTCGCTTCGCTGCTTTGTCGATACTGGAAAAGGGAAAAGCAGAGAGAGAGGATCCTAGTAGTCGCTCTCCCCATGGATATCTTGTCGAATGGTGCACAACTCCATGTCCGATGCAAAAATAAAACGCCGAGATGCCGTGGTGTTTGTCTATGCCGTTGCTGCAAAAAGGACTCCGAGGTTCTCTCCGGGTAAATTGTGGCCGGTGGAGGGCGAGCAGGTCTAGGAGGAGGTCGTGGTGACCACAGCATGGCTTTCTTCAGTGACGGGCGCTGGTTGTCACATGATGGTCGCATAATCCTGGTAGCGGTCCCAGCCGAAGCCGCCCATGCCACCGCACATGGCACCCATGCTTCCGCCCATGCCCATGCTTACACCGCATTGCTGGGGTGCGAACATGCTGGGAAGAGGAAGGCTTGCCATCGGGGCGGTGACAAGAGCGGAGCCAAAGAACAGCCCGGCAGTTGACTGCGGCTGGGTGAAAGCCGGAGTTGGTGACGGGAGCTGCACCTCACTGATGCCCATGCTTGCCCAAAGCGGTGTGTTGCTAGAGTCGCCAGACGTGGAAGTCACACTGGGACTTGACGGCAACACTCGCCATGGTTCAACGGCAGGCAAGCTGACTGGAACACCGTTCTGCGACCAGAGAGTGTGTGCCGGGGAGCTGGGAAGCAGGGGCTGCTGACGGATGACCTCGACGACGCGCGGTGGTGGTGGCAGGAGAGGCTTCATAAGAGCCAGAACATTCGTCTTGACCTCATCGGCCTTTCCGCACAGCAGCTCACCGGCGCCTTCCTCCTCCAGACCTTCGAGAGCGGAAACGTGCGTGCGAAAGACGAACTTGTTGATTGCCTGGATGAAGTCCTCATGAAGCTTCTTGCACTGTTGCTCCTTCTCAGACCAGTCGTGAGTGTTTGCCTTGGCATCGACACAGTGCACCTTCTCGTGATACTCGACCAGAGCGTCGATGGTGTCAGTTGTGAGCTTGTAAGCAACCTCGTTGCGCAGGACCATGTCGACGTGGACGATGTAGGCCTCGATATGGACGAGCTGGTAGCTGAAATACTGCTCGTGGGGCTCAGTCGGCATATCGGCTTCTGGACACTTGGGAAGCATAACTGAAGCGAGTGTCCAGATGGCGTTTGAGGATGAGAGAGTCTCGGTGAGGCATCTTTGATGTTGAGGAACGCTGTTGAGAGGTCGCTTCACACGATTGATACGCTTGAGAGTTTGTGTCAACCAGGGCTCAACCTTGGAACCCAACACCACATTGACAGAGGATGCGCGCGGCGCGAAGGCAGCGGCCGAAGCCGGAAGGAGTTGCACGGGCATTATGAGATCGGAATGTATGTGCTTGAAATATGTGTCCCTCTCTTTCTCGAGTCTATTCGGTATAGGCGCGGCTTATGTGAAAGGAGTCCTGCAAGGGCTTTGGGGGCTGTGAGTGCTGTGTGTAAGTGATTCCGGGACAGGGAACAACGACAAAAAGAGACGGGAAAAGGAACAGTCAAGGAAACAAGGTGACGGTGCTGAGCAGGGAGGATTGTCGTGATGAGTGCGTGAGGCGAGTTTTAAGAGGCTGGGAGATGGCCTGCAAAGCTACCGAAACCAAGGAAGAAGAGAATGGCGGACGAAGAGGTCGTGAGGAGGAAAGAGAGAGAAGGAGAGGATGGGTGAGAAGCGGGACGACGGTGGGGGAGGTATTATAGCCATAGCCGTGAGGTGGTGTGTCTGTCGTCTGCAGTGCAAGTGTGGGTGGGTGTCGTTGAAAGAGGTGGCCCGTGGTGGGAGCGGCCGCGGCCGTCGATGGTGGAGGTGGGAGGAGGCGGAGGTGCAGTGCACGCGGTGCTAAGCCGATAGTGCCGCCCCAGGGCCAGCTTGCTGCAGGCAAGCCCGGAGCAGACGGGACTAGTAAGGATGGTTAGCGACAGCAGTCAAGAAGTGAGGAATATGATAGCAGAAAGCTGACAAGCTTCAGGCATGGTTGTGCACGCTGCAGGTCGGCGGTACTGGGGGTGTGCGTTGGTGAGGCGTGTGCCGTCGAAGTTGAGGATGGGCGTTGACGATCTTGTCGAGGGCTTCTGGAAAGACCGTGATTCCCCCTGCATGACGACCCATCTCAGTATTGGCCATCGAGACCGAGTATCATATGCCTCGCTTGTCGAGGAGAAAGGCAACGATCGGACGAGGAATTCTGATCCTGCATCTGTGATGCCTTCTCTAGCCAACTAACTGATTGCTGCTAGGTACGAACAAAAACGTCCACCAGACGAGGGGCAAGACATGATCCGGCAAAAACCTGGCAGCTGTGCAGCAGCGACTCCACTACCGTACAGCGTCAACCCTCATGGACTGACAGAGCCCCCGAGCACTGTATCATACGGAGTACTCCGTACGGCGGTTACTATTACAGTGGCCCCTCGGCGGCCCAGCGGGGACAGACCTCTTTAGGCCCTTCATGCCCCGTGGAAGGCTGTGCACATGCAATGCAGCGACAGATTCGCCGCCTAATTTTTAGTGAATGCAGGCAACCTGGTACAGCTGAGCATCATGCAGTAGTGCCATCTGCCAGCGCTGTGGCCCTGCGCGCCACAGTGAACCTGACGGATGTAGCTTTGCCTGCAGTCGGAAGTACCTCTCACCCCAACTGCAAGCCCTGGGCCTCTCGCGTCTGGCGTCGACTGCAGTGGTTTAAAGGGCCAGCGTTTTCAAGATGCTCAACTCCATGCCGTCCATCCAAACGAGACTTGATGATCCCAAGACCAACAATATTTTTAGCTTCACGAAGCCTAAATGTGCCAAAGTCCCTTAACGAAATCCACTTTCCCACTTCGCATCCCGTTGAATGAGCCATTTCCTATTGCCGGCGCTTGCTTGCTTCCTTCCTTTGAGCGCTCCAGACCTTAAGCCTCCATGCCGAGTCTCCACACTCGTTGCACCCTCTCTCCCGTACAGAGACCCTTCTTCCTAGCCCAGTCCCATCCGCAATGCGCTCGCTACACCTGCTTCCACCATCGAGGCCATCAGCCCATCATGTTCAAGCCCGTTTCCCGCCAGAAACCTGGAGGCAGAAAAAGTACGA
Organism: Sarocladium strictum; assembly: GCA_030435815.1. Lineage (NCBI taxonomy): Eukaryota > Fungi > Ascomycota > Sordariomycetes > Hypocreales > Sarocladiaceae > Sarocladium > Sarocladium strictum. The sequence continues at coordinate 1,799,986 of JAPDFR010000002.1, read as the reverse complement.
GTCTCCCCGGTGTCTTGAAACACGCGCTGCAGCCCCTTGGGCGCTTCCACAAACGTCCGGCGTAGCCATGACGCTCCAGCCGCCTGACCGTCCTCGTCAGCACGTCATCCACCAGCTTATCATCCTTTCGACCATGCCTTTAGGTAGCAGTCGTGCCATCTCCTCTCCGTAACCAACCGACAAGATTCTACCGGATGCTGTGCAACACTTTACTCGTCTCCGTCGCATGGAAGATCCTGTGCTCACGTCACTGGTGCACACTCTCTCACAGATCTCACACTGCGGCCTGCAATCGACACGGCCTCTTCTGTGGCCTCCTGTAGCGACCCTGCATCATCATGGCTGGCTGCGTACGCGTCGTGCCACACTCTCATTTTTGGGGGAAGCGAAGCCTTTCTGACCTTGCTCCGGAAGGCCGTCAGGATCGAGACTCTGATGCCCTACCATCCGTGCGAGTTGGATGGCACTCCGCCCATGTCCATCGCCGTCATATTAGCGTCCACCAGAACCGCGTGATTCAGCCAGCCGTGGGAAGTCCATCCCTGATTCGAACTCAAAAGCTGGTCTGCCCCCCGGCCCATGGTATGTAAGTGTCCGGCCCACGCCGGTACTAGACTATCTGCGACCCATCTCAGGCGCAGCTGGAGAAGGGACATTGCATTGCAAAATATCCGGCGGCCAGTCAGACCAAGGCGCCTGTGCACTTCATCTCGACCTGCATGAAGGGCTCGACGACGCTTCACCAAACAGATGACTCGCATAGTGTACCGACATGCGCTTGCATTACGCTAGGAAAGCTGCAGGCTACATGAGAACCATACATTACTACAACTACATAGCAGCAATCACTAATACATAGCGGCTCACCGTGGCTACATCGTCATGACGGAAACGGAGCTCCGTGGTGCTGAAACTTCAAAGACTCGCACGACCCGGTCTCCTGGATCAGCCGTCTTCCCCAGACTGTCGTGGTTGTGTGTGTGAGAAAGGTGCGGCCACAACTCCAATATTGTTCAAGGTGAGTGGTCCCTGAAGAGGAAGCCCCAGGAATGGGCATAATTGGGGCAGCGGGCCGTCACAACAACTCTGGGACTCCCGTGTGATCCGTGTGATTCAAGGGAGAAGCCGCATTTAGCGGACGGGTGCTTCCCTTGGACATGCCCCTGACAAGGACCAATTCAAATTACGATTTCTCCAGAAGATCCTGGAGAAAGATAGCTTCTCCCACATGGTTGGACAATGGCTTGAAGGTCGACATCTGGTCTTGTCCCGGGAATGCGGACACCATCCCTTTTCCTGGTCTCCATCGACCCATTCTCATCCATCCTTGTCGGACACACAAAACCCCCCCAAGTACTCCCAAGGATCGTGCGATGGGTAGGAGGTAAGGAAGCAAATGAGACGCGACGGACGCGTTGTCACGAGCAAAGAGAGCACAGGCTAGGATGGTGTGTCTTGGTGGTCGTCCGTGTAAGAGGGCACTTCTGGATGTTGATTGGGCTGAGCTAACGAGGCAGTTGGGAGGGGTTGGTGGAGTCATCCCGGACGCTTGAGCCTTGCGGCTTGTCATTGGCTACCTGGCGCTCAATTCAAGCCAATAAACGAACTGGAAACGACTTCGCATCCAAAAGTCTCGAGGTAGATGGAGGGGAAGAGTCTGGGTTTGGCGAGGGTGGGATGACTGGGTCCTTGCTAGTGAGGATCGCGAATGGTTTTTCACTGATGAGGAAGATCGCGAAACGTCAAAAGCGCGGGACCGTATGCCGTATCTGGAATGCATACAGCCCAGGATGGAAGGGGCGAAGCCATTCCCAGCACCAGACTCTCCAGGTTGCATGAATATCCCCATCCAACAGGCGCAGATCGATACGGAAAGGGGGACGAATGGCGATGCCAGTCTACCATGGCCCGTTGAATTTCGATACACAGACGTGCAGCCGGCGCCGCGAGGGGAAGGGGCCGGACTAAAGTTTGATCTCAGAACTATTGTCGCGACTTCCAGCTCTGGTCTGGAAATGAGATGGCATGATACCTACATGGTTCACGATCTGGAGAGGAAGGATGAACAGCCCTGTCTCGGACCTCTTGTCATTTGACGGCCAGGTCACGCCGCAGAACGCGCACGCACTCGACTAGAACCAGGAGGATTTCTAGTGTGGTGGTGACGGTGGTCTACCAGAAGAAGCAGAGGCTGGGTCTGATGGAGGTACATGGCTGGCAGCTTAGAGGTACCTACACCCGTACGTTGCGTTGGCGAGTCTCCCTTTTCTTCAGAAGAGGGCCGCCACACGGAGCGCCACAGGTGATCCACTTTGTTGCGCACCAGCAGACGACAATAGGTAGGTAGGTACCTATTCCAGTAGGTACCAGGTACCCAAAGTGCGACCTTCTATTTTTATCCGCCCTACCTTTCACTGCCCGTCGGCCAGTCCCGTCACCAATTCCAGATCAGCTGAGCCTATCTTTCCTAGGGTTTGATCGTCATGTATCGTGAACAATGCATTGTTTCCCCCCGGCTTTGGCTCTTCGATCATGGAGGGGCGTTTCACCGCCAACTTTCATCGTTTTCTTGAGCCGAAGAGGTGTGTCCCGAGTGCCGACGATGACGTTCCCTGATGCCGGGGTACATAGCTCGGCGAGGGAGATCACGAGGCTTCTGGGAGACCCTAGTCCTAGTGAATGCAGGTTTTGGTCCTCACAACGTGTAAGACAGGTGCACGTGAGCCTCAAAACGGCGGGTGTCAAGCCCAAAGAGGCAGCCTCCTCGTTTCACACCGTCTCTGTGCGCCTCCTCGGTTAAAAAGACGGTCACTGTGAAAGGAAGATGGTTAGTCATATCTGGGAACGACCATTCGCCAATCGTTGTGCATGGCCATGAACGATTTGCAACACCGCTCCTGCATAAGCGGAAGTCTACCACAAGTTGATTTTGTCTGTAAAGGCGCGGCTTCTGCTCTCATGCGTTTGCTCACGGATCTGTAAGATCTTTCTTGTTTCCCTCCTTTCCCGCATGTGAAAATCCCACTGCAGTGGCAACCCAATCTATAGCAGCAAGTCACGTATACGGTGGCCCAGTCATTTGCGAACCAGAACTACAGTAAACTACCGCGAGTGCTGTTCCCGTCGTCTGCTTCACCCTCCCGGGAGCGGATCTATAGTGCCTACGTGCAAAAGTTGAGAATGGTAAACTGAAAATAGAAACCAGCCATAGTTATTCCCGAACGGATCACTTTGATAATATTTGTGGGCAGGACTTCCCTCTCCCAACGGTGAGGCTCCGAGTACACGGAAGGGAGGGGGCGGGTGTGGCGCGATGGCCATGGTCCCGCCAGCAGAAAGGTACTTACAGTAGAGCAAGGGTTCCAAGATACAGTGGATCTAGCGCACTCAGTGCCGAACTTTCCACACTGAGACTAGACTTACAACTAACTTAGAGTACAGTGTGCCACTGAGGTATGATAGTAGCTACGAGACATGAAAAAGCACCAGCACATCTGCTACAGACGAGAAACAAACTTCTCATGACGTGGCATGGATCTTCGGGTCTCTCGTCATTCAGCTACCCAGGGATTGTCGCAGGGTGAAAGCAGAGACAAGCAAGTTATGCGTTGTCCTCGGTCGGCCACCCGGGGGGGGAATCGACGGCACCGGAGTCGCCGTTCCCTGAACTTGAAGCTACCTCAGGTGCCCCGTTCAGTACTGTATCATCCCCTCAGCAGTGCATTACCTCCGAACAGGGAATATTAGCCAGTCATGAATGAGATACATGGCGATGCACCTAAGGTGGGTGAGGAAGCTTGTACCGACTTTCGGAACCCCAAGCCAAAGATACACATTTCTTGGCAGATCTACAGTATGCGATACACTAAGAATTTGGTGGTTGCGCTGTACCTCTCGGATTTTGATTAATCCGCCTCTGTATGTGGATACCGGAGGTAATGCACTGCTGAGGGGATAGGTATGGCGGGGTTTGCCAGCAGTCAGGTCAGTCGGGGGTTGAGGTGTCAAGTGAGGTGTGTGGCAGTGCAAATGTGCAAACAACCACGAACCCGGCAGCCTGGCGCGGCGATCCGACCTCCACAGTTTACCTCTGCATTGGTGGGAGGCAGCCATCTGCAGCGCTGATGCAGGCACCCCACCTTTCTTTGCGCCTTCCACTTGTCTATCTTCATCATTGGGAAGTAGTCTAGGGTTGCATTTGCGAAAGCGATGTCGGGGAGGCAAAAAAAAAAAAAAAGAGGAGGACCGAAGATACGCCTGGGTTACAGTGAGCATAGGATGAATAGCTTTGTCGATCAATTGAGACGTGGCACCGTTTAAACTGATGGGTTGATAGTCAAGAGTCGAAGCAGGTTGCCACTAGGGTAGAGAGTACTGTATGTACTATGTAAGCCGTATTGCTATTTTTGTTCATGGAGGAAGTGATGGGGATTCTTGGTAATGTAATAGATGCCTAGATCATCAGAGAATTTTCATGAGCTGCCTTCGGACCAGGGTCCTGGATGTAGGGTTTGCTTCGGACAAGAGGCACTGATTCGAGAGCTTGGAAGCTGAGAACGACCAGACGACGGCTTCCTTCCACATACCTACCTAGGTACCTACCTATCCAAACCTTGCTTACCGGAAAATTAGACTGCGGCGTGAGTCTGCAGAAAGCACATGCATGGAATGGAAACCTCCCGAATCATGTAAAAGGCACATTTACGCTAATCTATAGAGCACCAAAGAGGAGACGCATCATCTACGAGGCGTGGTCAGACTCTCCAGAACATGACAGCCTGCGAACCAGCCTCAGCCAGCCATCTCCTTGACCATGCCCCTGGAGATCCAATCCGCACATGCCAAAGTCGTGATCATCGGGTTCACGCCGCTCGCACTCCGCAGGACGCTGCTGTCAGCCACGTACAGCCCCTTCCTGCCCCAGACCTTGCCCATCATGTCCACTACTCCGTCCTCCGCTGTGGCACCCATCCGACAGGTGCTCATTTGATGGGCCGTCTGCCATGCAGCCTCGGGCACGGCGTTGCCCGTCTGCCTCAACTCCAACAGCCAGGCCGCGAAACGCGGATCCTCCATCTGAGGGTCTTTGACCTTCTTGCCGTCGTCGAGGGGGCTTCCCGAGCTACCGTACCTCGACTGGTCCGTGATGAAGGGGGCAACGCCAGCGATGCAAGGGCGGATCTCCGTCGCGCCGGCGACATAGCAGAGCTTCGCGAGGGCTTGCACACCGACCATGGCATTCTCGCGGTCAAACTCGGAGACTTCGTACTTCAAGCGCGGCATGCCGGTGTTGGGATCCGGGAACACTTCACCGCCATCGCGGTCCCTGACCAGAGAGATGAAGCCGATCATGTGAGGATACCTGAGTTCCAGGAGCTTTGAATCAAGAGCACTGTTCCACATTTGTGGCGTCATGAGCGCATATGGCTGAACAAGGTGAACCAAGTTAGTAATGTGTCGTCCCGCACTCGTCCAGACGAAGCCAACTTACAATGCTGACGACCGTTTCGAGTTTCACACCGTGGCCCTTGCCGTCTAGGTTGTCAAACTCGCTGCCGTAGGACGAAATGATGGTTCCCTCCCACGGTCGAGTCTCTTCCTTGCACACTGCCGTAACGATATTGCAAGGATGAAGGCGGAGGTTCTTGCCGAGGTGCGGATTCTGTCAAAGACATTAGCAGAGTATTCCAACGGAACGTACTCTCAGAGTGTTGCTGACTCACCTCTACACCACTTTGCATCAAGACCAGGGGGCTATACAACGCACCGCCGCAAATGACCGTCTTCTTTGCTTTCACAATCACTCTCCTCTGTAGCCGCTGGTTTGCAGGCGTGTGAACCAGCCCGTCTGGTCCTCTCGCCGTCCACACACCCTCCACGCCAGTAGCAGTAACACCATCCTCGGCGAAGTTGATCTTCTCGACCTTGAAACCCTCCATGAACTCTGCGCCGGCCTTTGCAGCTGCGGGAAGCGAACAAAGGGTAGGACCCATCTTGGACCCCGAACCACACCCCAAATGGCACTGGCCACAGGCATGAGCCTTCCCGGCCGTGTTCTGAGCTGCTTCTCCCACCTTCCAGCCGAGCTTCTCACAACCTTTGAGCAGGACGCGGTTCTGGTGATTATGGGTCAGGCCCTCGGTGGTGGCGCCGACCAGCTTGTTCACACGCAAAAGGCACTCATCATACTCCGAGCTCCTGAATAGAGGCAGCCCGGCATCAGCCCATTCCGTGCGCACGAAATCTGGCGTGTTCAGGCAAACGCTCCAGTTGACAGTGCCGCCGCCGCCCCACGTCGAGCCACTGAGGGTGACGAGACCGCCGTCCTCGCTGATCTGAGTGCCGCCTGCGGCGTAGAGGAGTTGACACCCAGCACCTTGGGTCATGGGCAGGTGAGACGGAGGATACCAGTAGCCCTTGTCAACGACCAGGACTTTGTGGCCAGCCTCGGCGAGGTTCTTTGCAGTCAGGCCACCGCCAAGTCCAGAACCGACGATAACGACATCCGTCTCGATGATGTGAGGCTCGCTGCCGGCTTCGAGTTGCTTGAAGATGAACTCATAGCCCTCGACGGGGCGCCAGTCTTTGGGCGCATCAGTGTAACCTACCAGCTGGTGCAGGAACCTGTTGTAGACTGCATTCGCTTTCGCATTGACGGTTGCGAGTGTTTTGGAAAGGTTCCTCAATGCACGCATATTGCTGACCCTCCATGACCTCAAGACGCCCTCCCGCACCCCAAGCGGATACTGATCAAGTGAGCTCCAGCACCACGTCAGCATTAGAGCTCCGAACCGAGTTCTAGATGCAGGCTATCAGCAACACTAAGCTGTCTCAACGGCTTTAGATCTTCATACCTCAGGAAGGTTAGGGCATTTGCAAGCTGCAGGCGAGCCGGGCTGTTCCCAAACAACATGCGCACATCATCACGGAACGCCTCGTCAAGACTGGGCCGCTGGTTCAAGTATTTGACGATATCGGCCCTGCTCGGGGGGTTCGCGAGCGTCGTTGACACGCGATCCACAGCGTCTTCGAACTCCTTATCGGGGAGAACGAGCTGGTTATAGGGGTCGGTGGCGGCCGACTCTGAGGTGATTGAGGGCATCATCGTGTCGAGCAAACACCAAAGAAGCTCCCAGTTTTCATGGCACATCCAGTCCGGGGACGGCGGAGCTGGGATCGGCTTCGCCACCGGGGCGTGAGCAGAGGTGGACGCCATGATGGACAGGTGAGATGAAGAAGAAGAAAATTGCTGAAGTTGTGCTGATAAGTTGCCAGACGGCAGATGTCTCGAAAGATGAAGCACCGAGCTTCTCTGGCTCAGCCAGTGTCTCTCTCTATAAGAAACAAGCGGCCAGCAGCCACTGGTAGAAGAGGTATTGACTTCACAAAGCTCGAGCTGATCGAGGGCGCAAGGGCTATGGTTCCCTATTCTTCTTCTTTCTTTTTTTCCGCAGGTTTCAGGTCACCAAAAACTCTGGTAGGTAAGAAGGTGAGCAAGAAGAGGAGAGAACACTGAGTTGGTTGGCTTCCACGCCGTATTGCCTGAAAGACAGGAGCGCCAGAAAAGGACCCGGCGTCTTAGAACAATGAGGATGAGGAGCAATGCGCAGGAAGAGTCTGGCAGTGCAGACCTGAAGAAGCCCAGTTCAGAGTCAATGCGCGGGCAATTGACCCAAAGGAGACTGGAAAATCGATGGAGGAAGAGAGTCTTGCCGATATTGTGAGACGTGGATGAGGAGAAGAAGTAATGCTCCGACAAGTCACGGCGAGATGCGACAGTTGGGGTAGTTCAGGCGACGATGATCCAAGGGTCTGGGGCTCTTCACAGCAGCAGTACCTTAGTCTACAGTAGCCTGCCTCCCCAGTGGAGGTGTGCAGCCGTGGCGTTCACCTTCGTGGGGCGGAACTGTTCATGGCGATTATTAGGGGATGGCCCTTCACTGCGCGAGAAGAACCGGGGGTTACCAGTACTGTACCTACTAAGCTACTACGATATTAGCTACAGTGCTCGCTTGCCGACGGCACCGCCTGCAGCATCGTATCAGCCCGCCTATCATAGTCTACGGCCCCGGAGTGTCAAGTGTCTCCCAGATACAGGAGGGGTTAGACCATCATGTGTGTCTGTCTGTTCTTACCCCGGCACGCCGAACGTCTTCACATGATTGTGGGACGTGAGACTCTGCAACTCGGCTTCTGCAGGCGGCCAGGCCAATCGCTGTGGTTCCCCATCCCATCGGTCTAGTGCTGTTCGGAAGCTGCTGCAGTCGATGCATCATGACGGCCTCGACTCGACAGCATGCAGCCTCTCGATGCCTGCGTGCGAGTCTGAACTCAGGCCTCACCTCAGGATGACGAGGGTCATCAGAATTCAATCGAACACACATGTCTTCATCAAGTTTCCATCCATGTCCAGGACAACAAGCATGGCGTCCCTCTCTCTATGACAAGCCACATGTCTAACACATTAATACCATGCTATGTCATGGCTTGGCCCTAACACTCTGGACCGTGCTCTCCTTGGGGTGCACCGACCCAAAACAGCCATGAACCTAACCAGATGATCATCAAACCTTCCCCCGCATGATCCCCAGGAATCTGCCGATGCACCCGTCATGCTCAAAATCTACTGTATGTACTCCGTATGTGCGTCCCCCAATCCAGGCCTACAGTAACTTACATATCGCATCATACTCTGTACATCCAGCCATCGGACCACCCAATACCACCGTCCACCACCCTCGCTCGACTCCACGTCTGTCCAGCCTTCGCAACCACCCGGTGGCCCCCATCTCGGAAGCTAGGCGCGAATTGGATGCTGACAATTGCCCCCCCCCATGCCCTCTGAATGTGACCAGCCATCATCCTCTTCGTCCTCTTTTTCGAACCGCAATTGCTTCCTAGTGCAGGTTTTCGAGAGGATCCATCTGAGCCTCGGTTTCACGAGTAAGTGCCCCTCTTCAATCCGATTGTAAATCCTCAACAGCTGCGTCTTGCAGAGGAAGAGAGGAAGAGGAAACAACATCTGTTCACGAACAAACTTTCCCGCGATCCCGGTTGTGATCGGCCTCAGGCTAGCCCCCAACCTCGAAATACCTGCTTGACCAAACCTGCCACCGAAAACCACCGAAATCGAACGACAGTCGTTGCCCTTCACGACACATGCCTACGTCCAACAAAGAATTTGCGCTCGTCATTGTCTCGTACATAGCGTGACTAGGTGGTGACCTCTTCCTTCAACCAACTCCACGTATAAGCCCGACCTCCTGCCCAAGACACTGCAATGTTTTGCTCGTGCTCTCTCATGACCGCCCTTTTCGATCCATCAGCCATCGTCCCAGACCTACGCGTCCCATTTGACTCCGAATTCGATGAATCCCATGCTTGACGCCAAACAAAACAGTGTCCTCGTACAAATATCCGACGCCATGCTACCCTTAAGCATGTGCGCCTTCTCACCATCCACCCTAGCCCAGATGCTTTTCAAGGATAGCTCTTCATATATACAAGAACCGTAAGAAAATCGTCATGGACTACAGCCGTCAAGCCAGTCCACCCACGTGAGTGTACGCTCAGAGGTATCGTTCAATTATATCCGCACAGTTCCGTTGGTGTCCTGCTCTGCGCGGGCCCTCCAGAAATCACACCTCTTGCGCCTTGCGAATTCCAGTACCAACTCAATTTGCCGTGTCGGTTGAAGACGGTGTCGGACTTGAGCTCTTGTGATGCTTTCGGAAGAAGGGAAAGTCCTTCATCCTAAATCGACTCGGCTTCTTCTTAAGCACCTTCCCATCTGCTTTACCGATACTTGTTGTAGAGTTGGAGTCACCGTCCGTGTGACTCGACTCTTTCTTCATTATGGTTGTGGACGAAGAGATCTGGCCTGACGCCGTGGGCCGCACTCCCGTCAATGAGCAACCCTGGCGTTCCATCGACTCGCTGCTGACAAGGCTCGTTCCTTGAGTACTGGGCGACAGCGGCATTTTGCCTGTTGTTGTGCTCGTGGCCTGTGACGCCCAATCCCCCATCTGCCCTGATGCACTGCCCTCCGTAGTCCCGCTTCGTCTTGGCACACTGTGAGGGCAGGCCGAATTGTCAAAGCCACTGTCCTTCGATTCGTGCTTAGTTCGGAAGGGGTCACTCTCTGCGAGTTCCCGGACGGCATCGAAAGAAGACACAGCTCCATTGATCTCCTTGTAGTTATCATCATATGTTGAAGGGATGTGCGATGGCTTCATTGTCGGGGTACTTCGTGGGGGAGATAGCTGCGAATCTCGCTTATCCAATTGTTCGGGCAGAAGCTCGTGAGGTCCCTCCGACGTCGGCGTGTCACCCAAATTCTCAGTCAATTTGGCTAATGCCTCAGCATGATCACCATGTTGTGGGTTTGAGTCGTTCGCCTTGTGCTCTGTGCCCGGTTCTGCCGCAAAGCTCATAGTTCTAGGGGAGAAAGTACCCTCGTGCAAGAGACGTTTCCGGGTCGGGTCAATTTTGGACTGGAGGTCATTCTTTTCCCTATCGTCGCTGACCTTCTTCTCGAACAGCTCTCGGTTGAGCTCCAGCTCGTTGACAGTATACTGCATGCCTGGCATCACATCAGCGACCCCTTGGAACAAGGGAATCGCGAACATGTTCATAAAGCTCAACTGGGACCTAACCAGTGAGAGGGCATCCTTTTTGGGTGGTGCCAGCAGCGATGACTGGATCTTGAGTTCGTCCTCCATGGATGCTTGGCGCGAGAATTCCTCAGAAAGGATATGCATCCACTTAAGTGCCGTACCGTAATCCCTTGCCTGTTACTGTCAGCTTGGTAACCAAATCACCAGTTTCAAGGCAGACTTACCACATTGCTAATATCTGCGCACTTGATCAGCAGTGCACACGCAAGTGCCTTATGTTCCTCAGTTTGCCGTCCCGTCCACCCATCTGTGGTGTTGTTCTCATGCAGCTTATCTTGAAGGTCACCCAGCTTTTTCATGTAATCGAAGTGTAAACCCATATCTGTCGCCAGAATCGAGCTGATCATGAGGCTCCGTATCTGCTTGTTCATAAAAACAGTAGGCCAGTAACGGCGGAGTATCTGCGAGTAGGCTGCACAATGGAATGATTCCAACACAGACCGGTCGTTATAGAGTTGCGCCAAGGGGGCATTGAGCGTGATGAGAAAGCCATTATTCACGCCAGGATGACCAACGTCATGCCCAATCGCCGTTATCAAGAGTGTCAACGCTTCGAAAGGCCCAATCAAAGTAGCCAGGGGTGACCTCTTCATTGGCGCCGTCATGTTAGTCTCCGCCGGACAGGATGGCAGAGCGCCAACGTTGACCAGGAAACTGAAGGTTGCTTGGAGGACATCGATGACGTGGCGAAAGTTATGATAGGGCACGAAGTTATTGTATGCAGCTCGGCAAGCGACCAAGAAGTTAATTAGTTGGTCTGCACGAAGGTTAGTAAACGCTGCGAACTGCTCCTGGTGCGACCAGGGATGGTGACCGAATTGATAGCTCACCTGTGGGTATCCGCCACTGCTCCAGTTCAGGCACAGCTAACGCATGTTTGAACATGAACATCGCAGCAACAACAAGCTCGTCGTCTGTGAAGGCGTGGGCATCAAAATGCCAAGGCCCAATTGCTTTAGCAATGACGGCCTGTCTCTCTGAAGAAACGGCGATGTGTGCACTGATGAGTTGGGCGTCGTCGTCCGCATTCATACGACAGATGCCACTCATCAGTCCAGAGACCATGGCCTCCCGCAAATATGCAAATGGTTTCTCCTCGTTGACACCAACCCAGGACCGCTTCCTACCTCTCCGAACCTCGAGAATGGCCTGCTGTTCACGGGTTGCGTCCCGGTGTGCCCTATAAGCACATATCTCGAGCGATGTGATGCACTTTGCGCTCAGTGGGCTGATAATAACATCGGCCGCACCGAGGTCCAAGCAACGTTTGACCAGCTTGCGAGTAGCTGGCATGAAGCCCAAAGGGGCACCGGCATGCTCAACAGCGCCATCGGTCATTTGTTCTGCAGGTGCAGCCGGTAGCGAATCGATAGGCGAAATGATAGGCACGGGAACAACCAGCTTGGAGACCCCTCGTAGATGTGCTTCGGTCATCAACTTCTGTAACAGATTCAAACCGTAGATATCCTCGTCAGGCGCGTGGATATCTGTCTTGTGAGATTCGGTAGGGCTTGGGCGGTTGCTCGGGTTCAGAGGTGTGTCTGACGGTGTGTCGAGAAGCACTAATGTCGGCTTGACATCGAAGTCTGAAGCTTCTTGAATCTCGAAAAGCTTGGCGATGCAGCTGGCTCCAGATTGGCAGACGTGGACTATTTGGGGCAATGGTCAGTCGATGATGACCATCCTGTAGAAATGTACTTCAGACAAACACCTACCATCTCCAAACGTGTCGAGAAGAGGCTGCACGATTTCTCGAACTTGATCCTGGGTCCAATGGGACAATAACTCAGGGTCGGTTGGTGCATCATGATCGGGCTTGCTAGCAATAAGTTGATCTTGGCCGACCCTCCGATTCACATAAACGACATGGCATGGCGGACTGTCCATCGTAGCGACAGAGGGCTACCAGTCTCGCGACTGGAGCACGCTGCCCGCGCCCACGGGCAATTCGAAAACGACGATTGTATGTATGCAGAGACGTGTCAATGAGCGAGAAGGGCCTTCGACCGCAGGTAGTGACCGTGGTCGGTAGAATGCGATGGACGCCCCAGTAACGCCGAAGCGTGTGCGGAATTGGCGATTGAGAGAAGTTTCAATCTCGGTATGAGACCGCTGACGACTGATTTCTTGAGATCTCGATCAAATGAGACGATAGGGCGAAGCGGCTCGGGGATTGTGCTGAAGTGTCAGGCTCGGAGATGCGACGAAGCGACGGGTGCGGCGGCTGTGAAGAGGGCACGGAGAGGTGAAGAGAGAACTGCTGGCAAGTTACAGTCAGTTGAACCGTCGTAAGATTGTCGATTGCAGAGGAATCGATGCCCGTCAGGAGGGCAAAGAACGAAGGCAGTTGGGCAGGATGAAGGAGTAGAAAACGAGAAAAGTAGAGCATGTCCGAGGTTGCAGAACGACATACTAGTGAGAGAGTGGATAGCGGCGTAGAAAGCAACTCCATGTACCGACTGGGTGATGAGAAGGGCTGTTGGGGCTCACCACTGACCAGAGTGCTGATGACAGGCAGAGCAGAGTTGAGAGCGCCGATTCAGACAGTCGAGAGTCTCTTAGAGAGCGAAGTGAGGGCCACGGCGACCTAAGCTGGAGGAGGGAGTAGTAACGAGTGAGTGGCGCGCCCATGAGCGTCTGATGTGTGTGCAATTGCTGCAACGCAGTGCAGAGGGAGTGGGTTTCGAACGCCGAGGATGGTGGATGGGCATTGGCCAGAAGCAACTGACCAACAGCCACTAGGTCAATTGGATCACCTGGGGTGCGACGGGGGTGGGCGGTCGATGGGCCACAGAAGGATGGAAGGTTCGCTGGGGAGGGGCGCGACGTCAGCGGTCGTAAGAGATCGGCAGTAGGCGTAGACACAGAAGAGTTTGAGTTCTGTACAGATACGTGTCTAGTGCAAGTGTCGCGTGAAGAGATCATTGGATTGATAGGGATAAGAAGCGAAGGAGGTAAAGATAACCTGGGACTTTGGCAACCAGCACATCTCCTCCAGAATCCCGAATCGCCCGAAATTTCTCCAGCTCATCGAACGGAGTGGCATACAGTACAGTAGCATGCTGACAGCGGTAATTGTAGCACCTTCCCTCCCTTCAGTGGCCCCCCACAGCATTGCACCGTGCCTTCCTTGTCGTGGGCCCTGCGCAACGGTGGCAGCAACAAAATGCGGAAGGAGAGACCCAGTTCATCACGGCGCGGCACAGGCACCTCAGCTGGATCGAGAGGGGCGATTGGCTTTGCGGCTGCAGCGTTTCAGGCTTGTCTCTTTCAGGCGTCCGATAGTGGACATGACAGCGCTGGATCGACCCTGAACAGTGGTGAGGCTCCAGGAGCTTGGGCCTCCCTCTGTGCTTGGCTGCTCGAACGGGTGCCTTTGAGAAAGCCAAGGGAAAATCATTGCTTGAGGCAAGAAAGTTTTAGGATTATAAGTTACATGATCTGGTGTCGCGGAACATTGGCAAAAATAGGCTGTGCGCCTTCGCTGCTCCCAATTGGGATCAGCCAGTAACTTAGCTACTGTATGAGACTGCTTGTTCACCTGGCTTGCTGCAGTGCAGTGGTATTGCATGATGGCAGTGAAGAGCAGGCCAGAGCAATGCGGCGGCTCGTCCAGCTGAGAGGGAACCATGTTCTGATAGTGTGCCGTTAGTGGATGGAGACCATATTTCACTTCCCTCTCTCCACCCTTCTTTCTCTTCTTCACCCTGTCGCGGGCGCACCACCACGGCGAGCGCCTTCACCAATCCCTCCACCATACTTAATCCCACCACTCAGGGACCCCCTCCCGCGAGCTAAAGGCAATTAACATCTGCACGATATCAGCTAGGGTGCCCCCGGCATCTGCAGCCTGTACGCCAACACCGCCTGATAATGGGTGCCCTGGCTGGACTGCAGCCGACGCCACAGATGAGACTCTATACGCTCCAAGCAGCCTGCAGCGACTACCTGGCTCGATGTCGAAGTTTGGGTCGGATGCTCTTCCTTGAAACCAGTGCAGCGCGGGAAACTGTCACAGAGCTCACCTGTCGCCAACGCAAGGGTGCATTTGCCCTGCGTTTGCCCTAGCCAACACACGCAGCTTGCCTCGTGGTAGAATTGATCGCCAGTTACGGAGTCAGGGCAAACATGTGGCGACCAGGAATGCATCGACTCTCGCCTGGATCGCCATCTTCCCTGCCTTGCCCATTCAGTCAAGGCCAGTTCCCCCTGTTTGATGCAGATTCCAGACTGTGCGCGGGTGTCCTCCGGTTTGCTACAGTAGGTACATATGAACCCTTCCTAGGACCTGAATCGATGAACTAGCGCTTACGGCTTGGTCTCGTCAGAAAGCTTCTGGTTGCCTTCCAGAAGAACGCTATTATATGGCAAACGCAGCACACGCCATAACTTACATAGATCAATTCTCAAAGCCACAGATAATGGCGGTATGCTGCGCCGCACCAATCATGTGCAAAGCACCAGATATCCTCAAACTTCATGAGATCGACATGGCAGGGACTGACATCCTCCCACATGGCCGCCGATCCTGAGCGTCTTCCTTCTCTTCGTGGTCTGCCACAAGCAAGCCCATCGTGTTACAGAAGCCGATTTTGTGGTCGAAGCTCTGTCACTGTGAGCGGATGTGCCAAAGAGTGCATCTGCTGTGAGACCTACAGTTTGAAAGCGACTCAGGAGTATATAGGTGTACCGTTCCCCGGCCTCGGCATCTCTACTACAAATGGGTCGCCTAATGATCTCCTCCATCGCCGAATCCGTGGCACTGACAGGTGGCCTTGCCTGTGCTCCTCGCTCAAAGACCGGATGGGCTCAGAGGAGGGCATTGGCACCTACAACATGGCACTGGAGGGCACAACTGCCGACATGTATCTGGAATACCTCTGGCCAGGATCTGGCAGCCTAAATAGTACTGCTGTGACCTTCGCCACCGTCGAGTCAAATTGTGGAGGATCGCCAACACCACTCACGAGCGCTACCGACGGTACTCTGAGAAGACAAGGGCAAGCTGATAATGCGTCAGGGTTGCCTTTAACATAACCAGAACGTGAGGTGAGCATTCATTACCATCTCTTGAACCCCTCTCACCACCTGGCACCTGCATGGCCTCGAAGCTGACCTTCCTGATCGATACACCTCAGGTCGTCAAATCTGAATCACAAAGCACTCATCAGTCCGCCAATTATCTTAGCTTCCAGAGAAAACAGCACGTCTTGATTCTCGAGCTAGATCGCTATTTACATACCTTCTTATTTCAGCAATGTGCCTCGGAAAAGATCCACCACGATGAGAATGACGCCACGCCAACCAGATAGCCGGATTTGCCAGCGAGTCATCACAACCTTAAGAGGAAACTCGAGCCTCCCGATGACTTGGGCGACCTAGCTTGCGAGGACAGGGTGAACTCCAGCAAGGGGTATCCTCGCGAATCTGGTGTCGGGTGGCCTGTGCTTTGTCCCCTGGCCGCGCGCACATAAGCGCTCCTGACTCTCCGGAGTAGTAACCTTGCCGCGCGCATCTCGCTATTCCGCCCCATCTGCAATAACTTCGACAGATCGCCAGCACGGGACGCCAGACCCGTCGCAACTGATCACTTCCAAGAATCAATGGAGTGCCTTACTTTTCCTACAGCGGGCACCATGCGTCCAGACGACCGTCGCGGATCCAGGTAAGAGACTCATGGCTGATAGCCATCCAGTCTTTGCTGACAGGATCATCCCTGCTTCTTGATCGAGGACGTCACTGCCGACCCCTTGGTTGGCCGTCATCTGGCGTTCAGCATGGCAGGATTGTGTTCACCGCGAATTCGAGCTCGGCTAGGGTAAACGGAACGGGTGCCTATCGTACTTTGTTCGGGACCCGTAAGAGTGTCGTCGAACTTGGACGGGTCTGGACTGTCAGACTTATAGTGGCTCTTGATCTGGTCGACTACGGAGTACCAACGCAGCACAACTCTGGGAAGCCGCCTCGAAATCAGCTCTAGTCTAGCATGTGGAGTTGCTCTCGAGCAGCTTGAGTTCCGTGGTTGCTTCCCTCGCCATTCCTGGTCGGCCGTCCAGTTGTTCTCAACATATGGTAACGGAGATTGACAAATGAGGCAACCATGGCCATGAAGAATCAGCCACCTGACGAAGATATCAGGATGTATGTTTTATCGCATAATGATTGCATGTTGCACATTTTCTCAATATGCACTGCGCTTCATCCACGCCTCGACCCGCGTCTACCCCGAGAACGCCTTTCAACCGCACCCCACGACCTCCCCAACGCCTGTCCTTCATGTGCTTATGGTGATTATGCAGCCTGATCTATCTCTATGCTCCTCGCAAGAATTCCGTCCCTGTTTTCTCTCCACCGTATGCCCTTTTCTTCTTCTTCTTCTTCTTCTTCATCTTCATCTTCTTCATAATTCCGAGTTCCTGCCATTCCCCTCCTGGTCATCTGTATCCTATGCAATCCCTGAGACCGGTTGCGCATGCTGTTGGCTATGCGCGGTGATCGCTATCCAACCTGATTTCCGCAACGTCTGAAGAACCCTCGCTGCGGCCTGCGGCGGGTATTTTCAAGACGTCCTTGCGATCCCAAGCGTCATTCTGAATGTCCGCCAATGCTATCTGAGCGTTGTCATCTGCTGCGGGCAAGGTGCTCGATTCATCAAATACATCAGTCGTTACGCCAGATGTCATTTCCATGTCCACATCCGTTTGGCCGTCAATGCCATACTCGTTGTCTGAGAGGTCGGCCTGGGCGCTGTCACTCGCATAGTCGTGATCTGGCGTTCCAGCCTTGGCATTGTCGTTGAGGTTATCGAAGTTCCAAGTCTGCATTGCATTGAAACTCAGTGGCTGATAGTCATCCCTCATTTCAATGCCCTCGTCCGCTTCAATGCTGTTATGAACCACTGCGCTTCCAGCTGGCTCTGAGTAAGGCGGCAAGTCTTCTTCATCTGAGCCATTAACTGCTGTGATCGTCGTAGTTGTTTCATTTCGAGCTGCTTGAGGTCGAATTGCTCCTACTTTTGATACGTTATGTTGCGACTCGGTCGGGGAGGAGTGCCCCCCGAGTCGCTGTCCTTCCCCCGCATGTGCGAACTCGTCGTCGTCCTCTCCTTCATCTGCATCGTCAACATGGTCGAATTGCTCAAAAATTTTGGCGAAGCGAGGGCCGCCGAGTGGCTTGCTTGATCTACGACGATAGAAAAGCAAGTAGGCCGCGGAAGTTACTACAGACGAAGGGTCCTTGACTTTGCTGACCGATGAATCTGGAGACTAGTTAGCGTTTGACATCGGGTACTATAGTCCAAAGCGAGACGTACCGTTGTAATTATACCACTCGCCATCCGCAAAGTTTCGAGCATAGGCGGTGTAGTGTCCACCACCAAGACCTCCATAGTGGTCATCAACAGCTATCAAGTCATAAATCTCGTCTTGGCCTTCCTCCTTCTGTATGACCCTGGAAGTCAAATCAAGGCCCTCGATGGGAAAGTCGACGAGGACATCTAGCTTATCTCTGCGCCAACCAGAGCTGCTGAAACGCTTTAGATGCGCCACAAGAATGTCCGGTGTTTTCCAAAGATCGAACTTCTTGCTGGCACGACGATGTTCCTTGCAACGAGGACAATACCACATGTCCTGCTCCGAAAGAACCTCTGCACGCTCGAATTCATCCAAGCACTCATCAAGGGTAATGCCGCGCGATCGGCGAGACTGCCTGCGTCGTTGATTCTGCTTGAGAGCGGGATCATGAAGAGTTTCCACGTCCACAAAGGTGCGACCGCCTTGGAAAGAGTCTGGGTTCTTCAGTGAGGAGCCAAAGACAGTTTCCCAGGCGTCCTCCTTCCACTCAACGACAAGGCCTTCGCCAAGTCGGATCAGAGGACCACCGTCAGCCACTGCTGGTGGTGTAGGCTGTGGTTTGACGGCAGCGATCCTTTGGGCGTCCTTGTTCTTCCGCATCGCCTTATCACGGCGCTTATTGCCTTTCTTCCCATACGACTTGTGATCCTTGAACTTCTTTCTTCCACCCCTGATCTGGGCAGCGCCACGTCTCGCGAACTGAGAGAATGAGTCAGCAACTGTGAACAGGGGAAGCGGAGGGGGTGGTAATTTACCCGAGCGCCTTTGGGCATGTCTTCTTCTGATGATTCATCGTTCATTCTCGTGACATCAGATTCCTCTTTGGCAGCGTCTTCGTCGCTGCTGTCATCGTTACCTGATGCGACGCTGTTCCAGCTCTCAGGACTGGCAGCATCTCCATCCTCTGTTGACGACTCTGGAATCCGATCGCTAATTTTCGGAAGCGATTGACTGGAGTTGTCGAGTTTGTGCCAGCCTGTTGGGACGCTGCCATCACTGTTGTCATGGAAGTAGGTCAGCTCGAATAGTTGGTACAGCTGAGGATCAATGAAGACGTCGGGATCGACGAAAGCTGGGCGTTTGTGATTGAAATGTTTAAGGATCTTGCTGTCAGGCTTGTGTTCTTTGTTGGAGCCATTGCCATCCTTCATAGAGATATCGAGCATGTCCTCCTCGCCTTCAACGGATCGTGCCGCAATCTTACTGTCCCCTGACGAGTCGGCATCTGACGTGGAGGTAACAACAACATCCGAATCGCCAGCATCAACAGCCTCAGAGCTCGGCATTTCAGAGAATTTCGTCCAGGTGGAAAGCGTAGCGATTTTCTCAAGGACTTTGCGACGGATGACATCATAATTTGAGGCTTCATCCTTGGTCAGAACGATAAAATGTGGCGGTGCCGCCCCATCGTTGCGTCCAACTGCTTCAGGCCGACGATGGAAGACAGGAACAACCATTCTCTCATAGCGTGGGTCGTCCAACTCCTCGGTCTCGATTGGCGTGTCAATATCCAACATCGACCTGACCTTCTGCTTGCGACCCTTGCTAGGCCAGTTTGTGGGAACAGACTCCAATTCATGGAACGTCGCAACATCATTTTGGTGAATCTCTCCAGACACGTCCTGGGTGTTGTCATATATCTTGAAGAACTTCTCCTTGTACTCCTCGCCGCCGATCAAGCGATCAACAGGAACGCCCGTTCTTTCTGAGATGAATTTTCTCAGCGCGTCAATGGCACTGTGCTTTGGGAGCTCCACATCAATTTGGACAGGAGCGTCGTTGAGGGGGAAGAACTTGATTGTCCCGATCCACATATTTTCGATAGGCAACGGAAGCGTCAAGTTGTTGAAAGGGTCGAAAGTGATGCTGATCTTGTCACAGACAGGGCACTGAAGTGTCGACTTGTACATGCCGGTAAAAAGATCAGCGATGACGGAATCATCGCGCTTGCGAGTGATGTCCCAGACTTGTTCGGCCATTCGTCTGATCGCCTCTGGGTCGTTGATCATGTCGTCCGTAGAGTCTGGCTTTTCGATGTACGGCTTGTTGACAATGCGACTCAAGTCTTCTTGCAGAGCGTCAAGAAGAAAACCGAGAAACTCTTGGGAATCCTGTTGACCCCAGCCAGCAAAAGTACTGCGACAACGTCCAACTGTGCCCTTGAAGTCTCGGGGACTGACTGAGCCTCTTCCTTCGGCGTAGATGTCACGCAGTAGGCCCATATAAGCCAGTGCCACTTTGCCATTATAACCGAGAGGGTTTGTCTTGTTGACCTCGTCGACGTATGCATCGGTTAAGAAGTATTTCGTGAGCTCCTCAACACTGCGGACGCACTGCAGAGCTGAGTTCATGTAGCATGTATTCCCGAGATTGTGCAAGCCAACGGCACCTAGACTTCTACCGTGCCTAGACTTTTGGGTGCGACCCCGAGTGGTCGGGCCTTGAGGAGCGGGGCTGCTCCGACCACTGTTTGTCCTGGAAGCGGGAGCCATGCCTGCACCTCTTGCTGGAAGAGATCTCTGTGCACCCCGAGAGCGACCGCTGTAAGTGCTGACGTACTCGTCGCTTTCAACGTTCTCATCGAGGACGAGTGTCTGATCTGACACCAGGTTATACAGCTGTAGGGACGACTTGCCATTGTAGTTCTGGCTCCATGTGTGGTCGACTAGCTCGACTTTCATCCTCTGGTCTTTCACAGAATTGAAAGATGGCAAGTCGAGCAAGAGATTCGGCCACGATGCTTGAGCATTCTCGGAAGGTCCTTCAGTTCCAGGGCTGTCGGGTGGTGTAAGAGCAGATCGCGGCCTCGACAACTCAACCGCCGGAAGAGTCTCTGGCACAGTCCAAAGGCGGACTCTTCGGTCAAGAGGAATACCCGACAGTTGCTTGAGTTCCTTCAAAAAGGTCTGAGCATGGTATTTGCGACTTCGGACCAGGCGAAGCGGCGGGGGGTTCCTTGCTTTGAGCGACTGCTCAATCGGCAGAGGGCTGATTTCTGACCATAGTCGATGGGCTTTGAAAATAGTTGGATGAAACTCGTACATCACGTTCGACTCCGTACCAGGATCCGCCGTCTCGATGGCCGTCCGTACAATAGGGTCTTGGCCTTCCTTGATACCATACCACTCGATGACCATGTTCCACGCATCCTCGGGGAAGAGCTCGAATTCTTCCAAGCCTGAACCTGGCTTGAGTCTCGTGAATGGCTGGTCGCTGGAGTCCTTGGATTGCTCTTCAATGATGTCACTGTTGTCAATGGGGCCAAGCGTTGTACCCCCAACGTCTGATGCAACTTTGCCAGACTCATCACGAAGTGACAGCGCCCTGTCAACCCAAGATCGGGACACAATGAATGCCTTGTCACCAGCTTTTACAGGAGCCTCTCTGAAGGCTTTCAACAGTGTCTCTATGATTTTGATTTGCTCCAACAAGGGAGGCATCGCTGGGTTCGAGTCAGTGAACAATCCTTGAGAGCAAAAAGCACGTAGTTCCTAGCTTACCATGGCTTGTCTCATTCACAACGACTGCATCATCGGCATCGGGCATATCGACACTCATGGCTCGAACATGGTCACCAGTTCCATCCTCGTACGTAGAATTTGCAAAGCCCGCCCCTCCGTTCTTATTGCCATTTTCCTCAGGTTCCATGCTGGAGGCTCGACGCTTGAGCGGTGAAGAAGACCGATTGGGGACGTCTGCATCACCGTTCATGATGGCACGGTGTGGGTATCGGAGTGGTGACTGGCCTCTCGCTGCGTGCAGAGCAGGGCCAGTCTCGTCACCGCCCCGGTCGCTGTCGATGGAGAGTTCTGCGTAGGCTGAAGCACACGGACTCGACGCGGCAGAAGAAGCGTAGTCGGTGGATACGAGGGAGCTTCCGTGCGCTTGAAGCCTCTGCGGGAGGCTGGAGGCAGGCAACGAGTCAGACCTGACGTAGGAGGGTGTATTTTGACCGGAGGTGATGGAGGTGGCGGAGAAGGAGTAGGATGGGTCGTCTTCGGGTTCACAGGAAGGGAGGGCGGTGTCGGGAGAAGGCGAGTCAGCAGAGTCCGGTTCCTGCTGAGGACGTCGGGAAATCCTCCGCTTCTTTGAGGAAGACGTTTTGATAGTGAGCTGCTCGAGCAGCTTGGGGGCACGGCGTTTGAATGCCTGTAGTTGAAGTCGTAGTGGGGGAGAAGGTCGAGTGAAGGAGGGCGAATGTAGAAGCGGCTGGCATTAGATCGGCCGTGGCGAGCAGTCGTCACGTCCGGGAATCGGTGCGTCGATGACGGGAGGTAGTTCTGCGTGCTTTGTCAGAACATTCGAACCGAGTCCAAGCATGGGAAAGCCGTGTAGAAGACGAGAAGCTGGTGATGAAGGGCACAGCACTGCTGGAATCAAGGCTCAAGCAGTGACCCTTCCTTCAGTGGGCCAAAGGCGGCGCAGACAGTGCCTGGGCACTCACTGATGACGGAGGCGTTTTTCTTTTTTCCTTCCCTCATTTGCAGTGGGTCAGGGCAGTACTAACCAAGGTCCGGCACAGCGCCCGGGAGCTGAAAGCCTATGACAGCCCCTTGCCCGTTGCAGTCCTGTGACAGGAATGGCAGAAAAGAAGAGACTTGGACGGCCGACCGAATGAGTCGTGTTCGCAACGCTCCCGAGCCGTCCGTTGGTACAGTAGTGGCGGAGTCGAGCGATTCAGCAACGGTCTGCCGCGTTGACTGGTTTGTCCTCGGCTGATCCCCGCCTGGCGTCAATCTTCTTCTCCTTCTTCGAGACGGGATCAGGCACGGAGGCCGGCGTGACACAAGTATGCCGGAAGTGGTGGATGTACAGATAAGTGCAGGTGGACGAGGGCGGATGACATTTGCTGGGAGAATGTGCAACAGCTCAGTGGGAGCAAAATGCACAGTGCGGCGGTCGGATCCACGGCCGTGAAACGTGGAGTGCTCGAATAAGCTACCTCGCATGAGCCCAGCACTTCCCCCGCGCACCACTCAAACGTTATCACACTCGATAGGGAGAAAGCTTGTTGACACAAGACCCTGATATCCCTTTTCCTCTTGGACATGATGTTGATGTTCCTGAGTAGAGATAAAGAAAACTGATCCTCATTGGAGTGCACTAACTTATGTATTGCTGTTTCATCCCTCCTCTATTCGCTCCTCTACCACTCACCGTCGATGTCCAATAAACGGACTTCTTCTATGAAACAACCATTCAGATACTACATCCATGCCTCGTTCTTGTCTATCGGTAGCCGCCACTTCACATTCTTTTCCCCCTAAGTCGTTCTCCATCGGCTACGACATCCGGTTCGCCACAAGGCCCAGGTGGGACTTCTTCCGTTCGGGCTCATTGAGAATGCCCACCTAAAGCTTCTTTAGAGCTTCGTTTCGCTATCCTCAAAGTCCGACAGTGGGTACAGCGGTCTTCCTCCCGAAACCGCCCTCAGTCCAGCCTTGAACTGATTGGCATCTGTGATCTCGACCGCAGACTGCACTGCATCAGCATTGAGCAGCGTAGTGTCGACATTCTCGCTTTCTTGCAGTGCCCTCTTGAGGCCTACATCTTTGGCTTGATCCATAACCTTCGCGACCGTTTGTTCTGGCAATTTCTTTTCTGTCCTGAGGTAGCTCTCAAGGAGATCGACGCTTTGCCTCTTCTCTTGGGGAACATCACTCAGGTCCAGTCCTTGAAGGAGTGCAATCATCTTCTTATCGAGCTCGCTGGCGCCCTGTGCGTGCAGATGCACTGAAAGCCTGGCCCTCTCCTTTGAGCTCGGGTCAAGATACTTCTTGTAAAAAGCAACCATCTCGTCCTTTGTGATTCTCTTGACATGTGCGGCGTCGGATTGAGCTATGTGACCATAATTAGCGTTTACCTCAACACAATTCGAATGCGGTCCATTTACCTTGCTCAAAGTCGTAAAACTCATTCGAGATTTGCTGCCAGTGGCGCGAGGATTCTTGATTGAGGTTCTTGAGTTTCTCAAGACGCTTGACAATTACGCTTCGTTTGTGGCCCTCGAACTCTTTTTCAGTCATTCCAGCCAAAGTCTCGCCGTACCGGGCAAGGAATGCTTCAATTCTCGTGTCGAGGTACTGAGGTGTTCGCTCACTCTGAATCAGGAAGCGGATACCGCATGTTGTGAAGAGTGACCGCATCCCGCTGAAAACAACGTACCCTAACTGCTCCTTTGTCCTCAGCTGATCAAAAGCAGGCTCGTGAAGCATTTGATCGATGAGTAGAGTACGAGCTCTAATGGTACGGTCTCCTCGTTCGCCAATGTGGAAAAAGGTCTCCACACAGTGATTGACGTTGGCAGGATCTTGCAGTGTCTTGTTGAAGACGAAGTTGGAGCCTTCTGGGAGTACAAAGGACCTGGGGTTGGGTCGCTTTTCGGGTGGGAGGACACTGGCGCTCAGCGTTGACTCGATCAGGTTTGTCGCTTTCAAAGCATCGTTCCTGTACATATTGCCGTGCACGTAGACCTCGATGTGCATGTCCTTCAATACCTCGTCCCGAAATTGAGATACTTCAGGCGCCGTGATGGAAGGAAGCTCGGCAGCCATCATCTCCACGATGTTATCGCGCTCCGAGATCAGCCAAGACATGTAGTCGCCAACTTGTTGATAAGACGACTGTAGTTGCCAGTTGTTGTAGCCGCGTGTTAGACGTTCCTTGACAATCTCAAACCGGTCACTCTTGATCTCTAAATTCTTTAAAGTCGTTGTAACCTTGTCGAGCAAGACAAGAAGCTTGTCATTGTAACCTGAAATGTCGAGCCATAGGCCACGGCTCTCAAGCCCGACAGAATACTGAAGCCCAGCAAGCTCAGCATCATAGGAGTACTCCTCTAGAGCATCACGCACAAGCTCAGTGTACAAGCGGCCGAGAGCAGTACTCTTGGCTTTGAGGTCAAGGAGCGGTGTTTGAAGGCAGACGATCACGTTAGCCTGTGGGACCCAGAAAGTATCATCCTTCTTCCACCAAGTTCTGGCGCTGCAATCGTTTCGGAGCAGACGAGGAGCCAGCGCCGGTTCAGCAACCTCCTTCTTCTCGACTTCTAACTTGCTTGGAATGAAGCTGTTCTTGTGAGGAAGGTGAAGTTCCGGGACGCGTTCGGATGACGAAGTCTGGGCAGCTTTCCGCAGCTCCGCCATGAAGCTCTCAGGAATCTTCTCGTATTTATACTGGGTGCCGTACCACTTTTCCTTCTGATCCCAGTCGCCGGGGAAATCGCGTGATATTATGGACAGCCGCAGGTTGTCAGGTTGCAACTTATCGAGAGCTTCAGAGATGAGGGCAGGATTGAACGTCCGGAGACGGCTGCCACCACTGAGAAGCCACTCTCGTGGCAAAGGCTTCTGCATAACCGAGCTCGTCTTGCTCGTGAAACGGCTGGCTGGGGTCTTCTGCTTGAACTTGAAGTCGACATCTGCCATTCCTTTTTGTTCCTCAAAGATCCATTCTTGCGGCGGCAACTCTCTCAGCATAGACACGTACTGGAAGAAGATTTTAACAACCTCCTGGTATTTGGCCAGACCCTAGACAGATGTCCGATTAGCATACTCCTTCCTGTCGACACAGAACGCGACGTACCTCTTCCGTCAACCTGATGGTCACGTCGAACATCCCTGGCGTGCCTGGACACACTGGATAAGCACCCGCTCCCAATCCATTAGCCCATCCCTTGTTTTTGATGTAAGCCATGATGCTTCCCGGGCCCTCATGACCAATCAGATGACTGATGTATCGACTGGGCTGGGACTCGAACAGATGTTCTTCGTCGATAAAGGGAAAATAGAGGTTCAGCTCCCTTGAATCCATGACTGGTTTTGCAAAGCATTGCATGCCGAGATCTACGTCCCTGAAGGGCACCTCGTCGGTCCATCGGTTCGGAGGAAGCTCCTTGTTTACAACATCCGAGAAGAACTCGGTAGCCCACTTCTCCAGAACGTCGAGCTGCTCCCTACCTAGGATAACAAGCTTCATGCGGTTCGCAGAGTAATGCTTGCTGTGGAACTCCATGAACTTGTCCCTCACATTGACACCTTCAGCCTCTGGCTGGATCTTGAGAACCTCGAGGTTACCGGTTGAGAAGTGGCAGTACGGATGATTGGGGTTTGAGAGTGACTTCTCGAGCTGGTGAAGGCGCCAAGTGTCGCTTTGTAAATTCTTCTTATTCTCTGAATCGACGGCCTTAAGCTCACGATCCAGAGTACTGGCCAGGAACAGGGGCTCGATGAAGAACTGCGAAAAGCGATCTAATGCCCCGTATAGTGGCGAAGGATTGTCCAACGTCGGCTCTTCATCATTAGCAGGTTTGGCAGCAACCTCGAAGTAGTAATTAGTCGATGTTGCTGCTGTGTAGGCATTGGAGCTTCCAGAGTGAGACGAAAGGTACTGGCCGTACTCGTTCTCAACCGGAAACTTTTTGGTTCCCATGAATAGGAGCTATGTGCAAGGTTAGTTTGGCCCTGAGAGGTACGGTGGTCGTCCAAACAGTGGATGATGTTGCTTACGTGTTCTACCGCATGAGCCATACCAGGCATATCTGACTCATCACTGAAGTTGCCAACATTGACATCAAGCGCCGCGCTGGCTTTGTCGGTCTCTGGATCGTGAACAAGAAGAGCCTCTAGCTTGTTCGGAAGCTGAATGACCCGATACTGTCTGTCATCAAGGGATGGCTTCTCGAGACGGTCTGTGAGAAGGGTGGCAGAAGACGCCGAGCATGGCGCCGAGGCAGGGAACAAGGTGGCAGTCATGATTGCAGATGTGTCAGATGCCGGATATCTTTGATAGCTGGACAGCCAGCGAGCCTGAATGCGGAAAGCCGTGAACGAAGGCGCTCGTGTGGGTGGCTTTTGGTATCGGAAGCAAGGGTATGATTGGGGATACAACCGGTGCCCGTAGGATCCAGATAACGTGCAGCGAGACCAGGAGAGAGGGAGAGAAGTGATCCTGACTTGACCTTGGTGAGGAGCGAAACTCATGCGTCGCCGCAAGTTGGTTCAGATGACTCTGGGATCAAAGAACGAAGGAGAGTGCAGTCCAGGAGAACCAAGCTCAAGTACGTGTGAGTACCGAGGGTAGATGTGCTTGTAGCACGTCGTTGCCGTCGAGAGACACGGTTTCACAGGAAGTGAACGTGTGAGTGCGTCAGGTGCCGGGTTTGAGTCGGTACGGTTGTGAATGACAGAGCAATGGAGTGGTGAAGCGTTGACTTCGCTTTGGCTACGAGTCGAGGAGACGATGGTGCAAGTGGCGTGTGTGGTGTGCAATGGTGGGGGGGGCGCGCTTGCCTGGGGGGACTGGGGATTGTGGATTGCAGGGCCTGCGCTGGTCGCTGGAGGAGGGAACGCTGCCGACCTGCTGGTACGAGGTACTTAGGTGAGGTAAGCTGAGGGTTGGGCCGGTCGGGTAGGTCTACAGGATGTCACCAGGAAGTGGCAGAAGTGATGACATGTGGCAAGCAGGAGCGTACTCAGAAGCCACTGTAGGTGATGGAGAGCAATGTTCAGCAGAGTAGAACAGCCGCGGGGATCGAGGCTAGATCCCTGCTACCAGATGCAGGCTGTCATCGACCAAGACAAGAGACGGACGGACATGGCAACCTGGACGGGACGACAGTGGGACAAACTAACTGAAGTTGCTCATTGCCAGCGAGGCTAGTCCTGGAAATATCGGCAAAGCTTTGCTGCTCGCCCAAGTCGACTGGGTAGATCAATAAACGAACACACAAGGTATCGCAGCGGCAATGGTCACAAGGGAATCGGCTAAGAGCGCACGCATTAGGTATGCCAGGGGTAGCGCCGAGATAGCAAAGCCACCGAGTAGCCTCACCACTCACTGACTCGACGCAATCATCCATCATTCTGAGCAATTGAAGAGGAGGCCATAGCGGTTCTCATTCTGTGCTAACTACCGGGCTGGTTCCACACGCGTCTAGCGGCAAACGTTGTCCGTTGCTCCCCTACCTATCCTTGCCGTTGTCCTTCACCACTCCAGCGACACAACGAGGGTCTTCAACCTACGGTGAAATTGCGAGGAAATCTGTACGGTACGCTTTGCTGCATCTATCTATGAGATGGCGTCAGGAGCATTTACTCTTGTCGGTGAGCAACCCTTGGTAGGGTGGCATGCATGTCTCATGCATCAAGGTTCCGGCTTGGGCTTAAACCAAGCCCATCCCCAGCCATTCACCTCAACTTACACAACTGATACAGACCATCACACCCTTCGGTAGGACTGTCGGTCAGCGATCCCACATGCCCCGTGGACAAGATTGGACGTCGAACCCATGTCTCTGCTGCATTGCCGCTTGGGTTCAGGAGTTCAAGGGTCTGCTGGGTGTGCTTGTTGCTGGCAAAGTGGGCACCAGGATACGTCAAGATCGATCCAATGGATCCATATACATCACCCGAGGTATCTTCTCGGACCCCTCCAGCATGCGTCTGGGTTAAGCGAGACTCTCTGGAACAGGCGATCAGACGCTCAGATCTGTAACTTTCCATGTCGCCGGATA
Organism: Sarocladium strictum; assembly: GCA_030435815.1. Lineage (NCBI taxonomy): Eukaryota > Fungi > Ascomycota > Sordariomycetes > Hypocreales > Sarocladiaceae > Sarocladium > Sarocladium strictum. The sequence continues at coordinate 1,771,445 of JAPDFR010000002.1, read as the reverse complement.
CTCCGTGAAGCACCTCTCACTTTCAGGAAGAACTTTGACACAGCCGCAACTGCGAGGGTTACCAAAATAGCTCCCCTGCCCAGTTCAGTTTTTTATCCTTTGCTGCGATGCTGTAGCAATTGCGCCATGCTCAGGACAGCAGTCCAACGGCCTGTGATGCTCACTGCCGTCGTATGGCTAAGTAGAGCAGCAACAGCAGCAAAACATTGCCAAGCAAAGTATCGAAAAGGAGCCTCAAGCAACTTTGCTCCTGTGTCAAACTATCGTTATCCTAAGCGTTGGCCACTGGGTGAGCATTCGCTCTCATGGCCAGCTGCAGCCTCGTTTGCATAGAAGGACTGCCAATGGTCGTAGCTGATGACTTTGGCCACTGTTCATGCCCTTTTGCATCTTGACAGGCGAGGATTTCTTGACATATTCAAATCTGATGGTCATCACAAGATCGTCGTCCGTGGATAATCATGAGTTCCGCCTGCTTCTTGAGCTTCCTTTCCCTGATTGGGAACTGAAGTTCCTGTTTCCGCCCGAAGAGATTGATGTGAGCTTGCTCAGCGGTACGTCCTTTTTCTTGCGCTTGTCGCGTAGCTCCTTGGCTTTTGCATTCTCGGAACGGTGTCTTGAGTGCGATCTCGATCGTGATGCGTTTCTCGATGAGGGTTGTGAGCCTTGCGCCGATGACCGCCGGGCTGGAGAGGTTTCGGAATTGCTGAGGTCGCTTTCTGACTGTGAACCATCATCTCCGTCTGTTACGTCGATCTTCTGCTTCTGCACACTGTTAGCACTCGCGAAGCTGGAGTGATGATGAAGTGCATACCTTGGACTTTGCTTGCTTATAGTTGCTCGTGGATGTGCGTCCCATTTGAGCTTCATCTTCTTGATCACCCGACTCCTCACCAGAGTCAACATCACCGTAGCCAATGTACTTGATTTTGAGAGGAGCCGCATTGCCTGCCTTTGGTTTTGTCTGGTCCAAAGACGTATTCAACACCCAATGTGTATCTCCGGTCACGTGTCTGTCAAGAGCTGCCTGCCGTGTGGCTTGCTGTTCGTGAATCGCGGCCTGTACCGCAGCCTGATCTATGTTGAGGCTTAGTCGTCCCGATCCGCTGGAGTGGTCCAGCTTGCGCTTCTTCGAGGACTGTGATGCTGATTCTGGGGTTCCTGCTGAAGAACCGGAAGCTGCTGCTCTCTGCATGAACTTCATCGTCAGAAGTCTCGAAGAGACGCCTTTGGGCGTTTCGGGTGCCATGGTGGCAGCTCTGAAGAGAATCGTGGTGAAGTCTTTCCAGTTTACCAACGAAATTTCATAGAATACCGAGGTCGTGTGACAATGTCAGCCGATATGTTGGCTTGTTCTGGGGTGTTAAAAACCTAGTTGAAGAAATTGTGGTGTCAGGAAGTCATGTTCTGATCTTTTGATTTATTTACATCGGCGCTGGTTGGGCCGGTCCACCGCCGACGGCAGAAACTCGGCTTAATCAAGATCCACTGGCTTGAAGCACTCAACCCGACATCAACCTCCATACCATCGCCTACTACACCAACCCGCCGAACCGACTCAATTGTCGCTCCTCGTACAATCACCATGGCCGCATCACAACTGAGAACCGTGAGCTCTCTTGCGCGCTTTATGCGTGTGCCTCGGGCCGCTTTCACCACCTCCGCCCGTCAGCTCGAAGCTGCTGTTCCGACCCCGAACAAATCACAAACCTCTCCCGCGCCAATCGACGAGAACAAGCCTGCAGAGATCAACCAAGCTCCCAACCGTGTGGGAACATGGTCCCGAAACCAGCAGCCGCGGTCGAAAGCCATGAACGGCCCTCGTTTTGAGCAGACCGACTTCGACCTCCAGGTATGAGCTCAAGAGAGGATGGCCCAATGGAGGAGCAGGCGACTGACAATCCTCGTAGCCCCAACCCGACTCTGCGATGATGCTTGTGCACCAGGTCCCCGTTAAGTGGACGCACAGCCGTATTGTCGCTTGTGAAGGTGGCGGTGGTGCAACGGGCCACCCCAAGGTCTTCATCAACACCGACAAGCCTGAGATCGCCATCTGTGGCTACTGCGGTAACCCATTCGTAAGCACCCTCAATTGCCATGCTATGTGTGCCCTCAGCGCTGACATGCTCTCCAAGGCCAACGAACACCACCGCAAGTATCTCGAAGCTCTCCCAGAGACATCATACCCTCTGTCATGAAGAACGGCTTCGACGCAAGATATCAGACTATAGTGGGAGTTTGGGGAGAAAGGTCATACTTCAGGGCAAGGAAAGAGAGTCTAGACCTATGTAAAACTCACTAGACAGATCCAGCTCGGCATTCTACGCCTGGCTCAGCGACGCAATTGTAAATATGCAGATTGGACTATGCTTAGGCTGCAATTAATTTGGGCGATAAACCGTGTAATTGTTCCTGGTTCAGGCCCTGCAAGCCCACGGTGATGGACTGTGATACCACGCATCTGATCTGGCCCATATGCTGCTGCTTCGTCATCACCGTATTCCAGCCTCAAATACCAGCTATGCGACGACACCAGGCTTGCAGCAAGCATTCTTTTAGCGAAATTCGCTGCGTCAGTCCTCTACGAAGTTATCAAATGCTTCCCTGTGTATCTCCAGGATCCGTATTCCCTAACCTGATTCCAGCAATCCAGATGTTTCCTGACCGAACGGAGGGTGTAGTAATACACTTCTCTGGTTGGTATCTGTACCTGTGGCCCATGCCCCACCTCAACTTTGACATCATCCCCCGTTGCCAGTTCTCGCAATGCCTCAACCTGCACAACCTATCTCAACGACATCGACAGTCATTCTCATTCTACTCCTGTCGGTCTCTTTCTTTCCAGGGCTGTTTCACTATCTGTGGACAAGTCCTTTCCGTCTCTTCTCGCCCGCATATCCCAATACAGTCCCAAATCCCACGGATACATCAGCGCCAAGCCTGACAACCACGATGACTTGGTTCCAGAAACAATTCACGTTGCCGGCCAAGTCGAGAGGCTCATACCTCATCACAGACCAGGTGGTATCGCAACTCCCGGAGATCAGGGAGTACAAGGTCGGGTTGCTCAACCTCTTTGTGCAGCATACGAGTTGCGCATTGAGCCTGAACGAGAACTGTACGCCCCTCATCTCCGAGCCGCGAGATGTTCATGAAAACTGACAGCTGTTCAAAGGGGATGAAGATGTAAGGGCTGATATGAGCGATGCTCTGGACCGAATCGCACCAGATGCTGGACCCAAGGGGGAGGCTTTGTACCGCCATGAGTAGGGCAGACCCATGTCCACATATCACGAAGCGCATGTACTAACGGCATTGACATAACAGCGCCGAGGGTCCTGATGATATGCCAGTCAGTAAATGAGGATATCCGATCAATACGTAAGACTAACACGTCAGCAGGCTCACATCAAGTCCGCCCTTGTGGGAGCAAGTGTTACTATCCCAATCAAAGACGGAAAGCTGGTTTGTCACCCAAGGCTCAGTTTGCTATTGATACTTGAGATTGACCTTTTATGCAGGCAACCGGAACATGGCAAGGCATTTGGTACCTCGAATTCAGAGCTATGAAGCACCAACGCCGCATCATGGCCACAATTCAAGGTGAGAAGGCCTAGGACCGTGGCAGTATAGATCACATTCCGTGCTGGACAGCACCTCTCCTACGAAAAAGATATTCCTATTCACACCCAAATCTTATTCCTGTACTCCAAACACCTGTGCCAAAACTGTCAAGGCTCCGCTGCATGATGTTATGACGCCGTCGTCCCGTTCTCTTGCTCCTTCATATCTGTGTCGCCGCCCGCCAGGACCTTGGTTTTTGGCACATATCCCTCGGGAGCGCCATCGCCCGGAGTTGCTGCAACCGTCTTGCCGTTCTCGTCGACGAACTCGAAATTATAACGGCTGAGGAGATGTGGGATCGCAGAAAGCTGGGGTCCGTAGCGGGCGGTGTTGTCGTACAGCTCGAACAGGGGCACCGCCAGTAACTTCATGTTCTTGGGGACGCTCAACACCTCTGTGGGCAGGTTAAGTTAGCACGGCACGATACTGGAAGGCACTGTCGGATGGCTTGAAGCACGTACTGTTCTTAGGAAGCTGGATGAAGTAGTTCTTCTTGCACTCCTTTGGCCGCGTGACATGCGCAGGAATGAAGGGATACATGAAGGTCTCGAAGTTTGGCCGCCACCACTGAGCGAGGCACTCGCCGATTTCCCAGTCGGCCGGTTCCTCGCCCTCGCCCAGCCGTCCAACTGGAGCTAGGCGCTCGTCTAGCCTTGCCTTGAAACCCTCAATCTCGTCGTCTTCAGGCTTGAGATAGTCCCCTGGGAGCTTGAAGAAGGCGTTCGCGATCTGTAGCATAAGAATGTGAGGGTGGTTATGTTCGTGACAGACGAGGATCCCCTCGCAGGTACGGCGCATGCCATGCTCATTGTAGTGTTCTTCCAGACGTTTCAGTCGTGCTATGACGGACGGATCCTCTTCAGGCTGCGTTTCCTTGACGCCGAATGTGTAGTTGGAGAGAGGATAGAGCGTGACCCGTGGCGGTTGGTTGGCGTTGAAGGAGAGGGGGATCACAGGTGGCACCCCCGACTGGAGGGCCTCTGGCGTAATGGTGGACATGAGGCACGTTCACTCTGTTGTGTATGGTGTACCTCGGGCACGTCAATTTCTGAGTGAGGATGCAGAATCACACGGCTGTGCGCTGGAGCTGTCTTCGTTGAAGCCTTGAAGGACGTGGAGCTGCACATCACCAGATCTGGCAGAACTGGGGCTACAAATGTGGCAGGCGGTGTGCTGTGCTGCCTGCCTTCACTCAGGCGACATCAATTCACGACAAGATATACTGACATGCTCCAAAGCTGCGAATACGAATCTGGGTGTAGTTTTCGATAATCATTCATCTCGAGAAACCATCTGACGTGGGAATTCCCTCGACTGCGCGGATACGAGGAGTGAAGGTGGTCTCCCTCCAACCTGACGAACGTCCCCCATCACCCAACACCTGCCACCTAAAGTTCACGATCCCTCAGCACAAACAGTCTGCACCTGAGATCTAGTTTTTCATGTGACAGTAGACGACGTCAGAAACCACAAGATTGACTCTGCCTAAGGGTACCTCTATGGCAACAAGGCAAAGCCCACAGGTCTCGCGACGCTGAACGTGACCACTAACGCGTCTTCACGCGACTGGGTGGTACCGGTCACTGCTGCACCATGCACTTCTCACCGTCCTTCAAGAGTTGGTCTCTAAGCCCGGATTGATGCTCACAGTTGCTGACCTGGACATACAGCGTCGCAAATATGTGCCCTCAGCCCTGACGGAGCTCTCATAGCGAGCACCGGGTTCCCTTCGCCAACGTTGGCAAGTGTGCATGTTCGTACCACAAGAAGCCTTCAAACCATCAGCACGGTGAAGATTACGCAAGATGCCACTCAGTCTGTCGTGGGTCTTGCGTGGTCACCGACGTCTTCCAGGATTCTCGTCACGACGTCTGACCAAGTCCGTGTCTACAATGTTGAAGACGCCTCACTACATGCCGTCATCCGCAACCCTGGTTCGGGCGGAGGAAAGCCCACATACGTCCAGTTTGGAGCGACTGACGATGAGGTCATTGTGGTGGTGGCATTCGGGCTCAAGCTCTCGGTTTTCAACCTGACATCCTCGAAAGCAGTCGAGGTTGCGAACCCCAAGTTTTACCTCCCCTTATCGGCCGCTCGAAGCTACGCCTTCAACCCCCGAAGCGAGCACATGGCTGTCTTGACTCGGGCTGCAGGTCGCGACGCGCTGAGTATACACCTGCCGCAGACCAGAGAAGTCACAAGATCGTGGCATCCCGAGACCGTGGACGCAGCAGGCTTCCTGTGGACCCCTGATGGGCAGTGGCTCCTCGTGTGGGAGTCACCAGCACATGGACACCGCTTGCTGCTCTACACGACCGATGGACAGCTCTTCCGAACCTTGGACTCATCTCGTCTGTGCGTCAACGCCGACGCGTCACTGCATCCTGGAATCCGACTTTGTCAAACGAGCACCGACGGCCATCGTTGCGTCGTAGGGGACCACAGCAGAACAGTCACAGTGTTGGATACGGCCAACTGGCGAGTCAACATGAGCCTGAGTCACCCTCTGGCGGTGACCCCGGAGGATACTCTGCAGGTTCGTTGTCTGTCATAGCTGTGTTCGAAACGGAGATCAGAAAGCTAAATCTAGAGACAGATCTGGCAGGAACAAATTGGCAAGTCATCGGATGGCCGCGTAACACACAGCTTTGTCCGTGCCACTCAAGCGCTCTCTCCTGAGAGCGTCACATCGAACAGCAGAGTTGCTGCCGATCTACGAGTTGGGTGCTCTTTAGCGGGGTTCGATGCTTCGTCTGATCTTCTTGCGACAAGACTCGAAGAGTCATCGTGCACTGTATGGATATGGGACGTAGCATCCGCGGAGCTCAGGGCTGTGTTGATGTTCCATTCATCTGTCTCGTTTTCGTGGCACCCATCTATCCGTGAGCTTTTACTCATCACCTGCCAGGATGAAGCTTTTCGGGGGGTTTCTTACATATGGGATCCGCTCTCTGCTGGTCCCCGATACCTTTCTCTCGGAGAACAGTTGCCAGAGGGTAAAGTGCAAGGCAAGACCCAAGCTCTGTGGGTAGAATGGCCTCAAGAAGCCCCCGTCATTTTTCTTTCGGATGCGAGCCGCTACTTGGTGGCTCTTGCGAACGAATCTCTACCTTACCCTGAGATGTGGCCGCTGAACGACCAGGGTAGTAGCTTGCAGGGGTTTCTTAGCAGAGAAGATACCCCCCTCCTTGATGGCCACGACGAGGACGACCATTCAACTCTGGACGACACATTCTCATTCAAGCAGGGTTGAGGCTGTATCGGCAGGCAGTCGAAGCGGCGATTAGTAGCGGCAGTTTGCTGCCATGCGTAGCTGCAGCACACTTTCAGCAGCAGAACCTGTCCAATTACAAGTACCAGATTCCCGGGGAACTTTCCAAAGACCCCGCTCCCCGAGCCGTCGCGCGCTGTGGTAGTGCCGCGCCGTGGTTGGCTGAGTTGCGGCTTTATGCATGCATGTCGCTATCAAGCTAAACGGCATGTACATGCCCGAATCCGTATGGTATGTCCTAGAGGATTACATACGTGTTTCCTCTTTCCCCTTTCACGCACACTTGCCACCGGCCTGAGCTGCAAGACTTTTCAGCTGGACGCCCTCGGGATCGAAGAGAAGGAGCAGTGTGCTCAACCCATGTAGCGTCGCAGCAGGGGTGGCCCGAGGTGGTCAATGGCTCCGATTGGAAACGCAGTGGAATCCCAATGTATGTACATATGCACTGGTCGAGCCTTTTCCTCAGAACCATCCAATGTGACCTGTCATACGTCGTGGTTCTGTCAAGCCCTTCCCCCTCACCAGAACCCTCGAACTGGCAGGGATGGGGGTGGCCCTCTTATGCAAGAAGGACGGCTAGCAGCTTTTGCGAAGATTGCTTCGCTGTGTCGAAAGTTCGCTCCACCTCATTGGAATCAGTCGAATCAAGGACCCTTGTTGGGCTCAGTCCTGCGAAACCACACTCCAACGACGACCTCACGATGCTCATCATTCAAACCTGCGAACTTCACGTATTGACCAGCTTGGCTTCGTACAATCCGGCTCATCCTCTATCGAAGTAGGGCATCATCAGGGCAAACTGCATGAGGTGTGCTTCATCGCCTGCTCTCAGGACACCCCGGTGGTGTCTTTGTCGTCTGCCCCGTCTCTGAAGCCAGCGGCATGTTGTCGAGCGAGGGCTCGCAAGAAACTGACCTCCCAAGGGGCCAGCAGCCCATAGTATAAGAAGCCTGGATCCTATCTATATCTTCGAGCTGCCTTCTTCCTTTCCATCAGCAATTAGCTCAGTGTTTCTGATACACCACTGTTTGCTGAGTCTATCTGTTCGTGGAACAACTCGGCTTGCCTCTATTTATATCACTCAGCTCAAGATCAGTTCAAAAGCTTGTTCTCCCGTGACACCCGATAGTGTCCTTGACTTACAACAATTTCCGATCAAGATACACTCGCGATCTGATTCAGGCAGCCCCTCAAAAAGAAAAGAGCACCGTACTGCCATGACTTCAGCGCCACAAAGTCCTGGGGAGATCACCTTCCAGGCCGATGTTGGCCCCGGTGATATCACGGGTGTTTATTATATCACCATCTGTAACGTGAGTTCTGTTGTCAATCTCAGACCTCGGGTACATGTGGACTCAATTGACAAACGTCTACCCGTATCTAGCTGCCCTTCGAGACTTCCTGGCAACAGCTCAAGGACTGGCTTCGTCCCCATTGCGAAGTGGACCACATCGAGGTTTTCAACACCAGCACCTCGGGTTGGGTCCGGCTACGAGGTAGGACCAATTTTGACAAGGCGTGGAGTAAGTTTCACTTTCTTAGCCACGCCGACCAGCTTCTCCAATTATACGTTGCTGAAGCGTAACACAGGCCGCCTCGATGGTGGGAACTTCCATGGAAGATCCATCATCGCCTCCGACAAGAACAAGTCCGAAGTCATCAAGATAAAGGAGCTTCTCGACTTCAAGTACAATACTCAGCGGGCAAGGCAGCGCTCTGACCAAGCCATCCTGACCCAACCGGCGTCCCCTATACCTTGCAGGTCGCCCGGCTCCGTTGCAATGATCCCCCCCGCTTCTACAGGAAGCAACGCACAGGTGAGGCTCCAGTGCCCGCACAACTCATGTTTGGGGGCTGACGGAATCTCTAGTACTATACCACCATAATCTCACCACCGTGCCTCCCTATGGCTTCAGCTGGAGCCCCTGGATACGTAGGGCTGCCTCACTTTACCATGCCACCAGGCGGTGTCTTGGCCTACTCACACGGCCATGTAGCCATGAAGCCTCTCTTCGAAGCCCAACAACGCCCGAGCAAGCCCATGAAGTGTCCACACCAGTCACACGCCGGACACGATCAGCATTTGGCTACTAATGCATCGCCGGGCGAACCCTCCCGCTCCGACCCGTTGCAAGCAGCTTCTCCTGATCATTGCAAGATCCTGCTCAAGAACATTCCCCATCGCTCCGGGGCTAAAGACATCGACATCTGGGCACGTCGTAAACTTGGGCCCTTTGAGAAGGGTCTCAACGGAGTGGATGTCCCGCTTGACGATTCGGGTGCAATCTCCCGCGGTCACGCCGTACTGCGCCTGAACAGCCTTATCCACGCTGACCTTGTCATCAAGAAGCTACACAAGGCCACCTTCCGCGGGCGCACCATCACAGCGACCTCTCTGGAAGACGAGGGAGCCTACGGCAAGGGTAAGCACAAGACAACAAGCGCCAGTGGCCACAACAACGGGCCGGAAAGCATCTCGGTCCTGGAATTCTCTACCGACTTCTCTGGTGCACCGACAAATGCACGACCATCTAGGAGTGGCCCCTTGGTCGTGGAGGGTTCTTCCCGAAAGGCTACCGGCAACGGCCAGTAAAGAAAAGGTGTACCAGAAAAAAAACGGCGGAGAGGTGATCTGGAAGAGGCAAAAGAAAACGCAGTACGTAATTAACGCAGGGAAGTGAAGAGAGACACCAATGGTCTCGGATCGTGGAGGTATTTTGCTCTGAAGTTGGTCCTACCTTCTACGTTCTTTTGTATTGGCTCGAGACGTTATCATAGCTCAACATAATAGTAGTGTGCTCAATTTGTTCCATCCTCTTCAAAATCCCTGATGCTTGCGGCTTGTCCGGTGCTTTCACGAAGTTGCCCCTTGAAGGCTGAGCCATGCATGATATGTACCCGGAGAACCAACCCACCTCGACCAGGCTTCACTTTGCCGGAGAAAGCACGTAAGCTCTCCTCGAAACGTTTGTACGATCTTTTTTCCATATCCCGTTCAAACATAGTTGTAGAAAATCCCCATCGCTACATGACACTTGTCATCCGTCAAGCCATATGCAAGCCCCGTTGCCCCGTGACACAGCACTCAATATCAAGCCAAGCCACCACCGCACCGAAGAAGGAAACTGTTCAGTTACCAGGCTCGCGGGCACTATCTATGATTTAGCAGAGTGTCGGGCTTACTGGTAGGGGGGTGGCACGACAGCCTACTGTAAGGTGGACGCTTGTGTGGTGACAACCTGACCAACCTATGTACAGTAGATATGTCGTTAGACACACCCCCTTTCACCTAGGCAAAGTACATACAGGTAGTCTAGGGGGCAGATCGGGACCGGGGAAGAAGAGCAAGCATCGACAAGCGTTTCTAGTCTTGCGCCACAGTCTGTGGGGATCCCCAAACGGCATGGCATGCAGGTCTCGGACAGATGCGCTGCCATACGAGTATCTCATTTCGAAAGGGGGCACCTCTCGCCCGTTCGGACTTGATGACGGTCCCTCGAGTTCAACGCAGCAGAAGGGACGGGCGCAAAAGGATTGTGGATTGGCGAATGGGGAGAGGGAAACGACCTTGGCCGGTGCACCTTCATATTCTCAGCCCCTACATCTCCGATACCTCTTCTTTGCCATTTGGCCGTACGAGACACGCGTTCATACCATCAGATATGCTCTCTTGATTTGGTTCCTGGGACTATTCAGCCATGGTGGTCCCCGTGCACCCACCCACACCATCCCATCACTGACCTCAACCTGAATGACGTGCATGCCCGTTGAAGAAATGGGGTAGCACCATCCTGTAGTGCAATACATCTTTTCGTCGAGTCCTCGAGGGTCTTGGCTTGGCTTGGCTTTGTGCATACTCGAAGCCTGACATCGGGCTGAACTTCTCCAGCCTCCAGATGCCCACTGTAACCACCCACACAACTGCATGTTGAACTTCGCACACCCACCTCCCCGTTCTCCGAGCAGCATCAGGCCACTGTGTGCAAACAGTTATTCTTGGCGGCGTACGTTTGAGAGGGGACCCCCTTCGAGTCAGCCGGGTTCGAGGACTTCATGCAAGTACCCTGCATACTTGAAGCACTATCCTTGTCTGTCTCAACGGTCATCCACACACACACACACACACACACACACCGTGATGTTGTGCGTTGACAGGCTGCCAGGATTGACTTCTCTCGCAGTAGAGCCTCGGGCCTTTGGTGTGAAATGTGTTTGCTTGCCATTGACAGCTGTAGACTCGGCTAGAAATGCACTTTTGCCTTCTCTCAGGCCTACTCCGACTGGCCGCCAAAATTCATCTTCAAGGCAATGGTTGGCTGACCCCCACTACTTGACGCCGAGTTGTTTGCGCCCGAGGCCACCTGGCGACCCGATCGGATCACTTCCTCCAGGAAAGATTTCTGCTCGCCGCTCATCTTGTTCACGATTGCTCTGAATGTGCTCTGATCGACGGCTGCCAGCTCCAACAAACGCGAACTGGTCTCCGCGTACAATTCCTCGCCTTCGGCTGCTGCGCGAGACATTACAGCGGGTATCACCATGCACATCGCAGCCGGCATCCTGCTCTTCTCGACGACCCCCACGTATTGACAAAGGGCTTGTGTGACCAGTGGCCTGGCGCCCTCGGGGTCTTCGGGATCTGTGTTGGTAATGAAGCCCATCAGGCGAGGTAGGAGGTACCGTGCAATACTGTGGTCAGCGCTGGTGGGTGATGACTGAAGCAGCAAGGATCGAATGCAGTTTGCTGCTATCTTGGCAGTCTTGCAAATCGCATTGTCAGCATATCCCATTCTGTACGCGTATCTCAGAGCCTGGTGGGCTGGGACAACATACCATTCGATCCATCAGACAATCTAGAACCTCCTCAAGGTATCGCGATACGAGGCCATCTGTCGCAGGGAGGTGATTCTTGCCGCTGGTGAACAGCATGGTTGTGGCGAGCAGGCAGTTCCGGACGCACAGGAGCGACGTGGGCGCCTCTCGCTTCTGCGCGTTCAGGTAAATTGATAGGAAGCGACGCAGGCAGCCCTGAAGCTGAACATCGGTGGGGGATGGTGCATCGGCAGCCTGCTGCATCCTCGAATTCGACATGCTGATGACGAAGCGCCGAAGGGTGGGTAGTGATTGCGGGAGGATCAGCTCCTGACACTCCGGTGTGGCCAGAATTTTGGCGAAGATGTGAATGATGCAGGCGTGGAGATCAGTCTTGATAATCGACGGGAAGACTTCCGCGGCGTCCACCAGTGCGTTCAGTGAGTTCCTGATCAACAGGATTGCCTCCTCGTTGACCTGATGTCTCACAGGCTGATTGCCCTCCGTCAGATTAGGAAGGAGACCAGTCAACACAAGCACGATGATGCGCGTGAGCTCGAACAGCTGATCAATGTCCTCAGAGAGGTCGCCCTCCTCGGAAGCGTGTCTCCTAGCTGAAGGGTGCGAGACACACAGCTCCCTGGCGATACCAACGATGGAGCTCTGCACGTCCAAACCCTCGGTCAAGACAAGCCGATCGAGAAGATCCATGGTCTCCGCAAAGACGTCTGGCCTGTAGATGGCATGGCCCGAGACGCTCGGATGCAATATCTTCTTCAATGCACGGAGGATGGCAAGCGTTTGCTCTCGTGTGGCCAAGGAGTCGCCCTGCCCAGGTCGCACAGCCAAAGCCTCGAATGCAAGACCAAACAGTACGAAGAAAAATGCAACCGGCTCATCTCGGTAATTGATGCCTGGGCCCTCAGTCTTGCCGTTGGGGGCTGCGGCCTGAGATTCCTTCCCGTCCAGTGCATCGAATACGAACTCGCTGTCCTGTTCAATGAGGCTGGCGATTGCATCGACAAGCTTGAGCCATGCGTCTTGGTAGAATCGGAGCAGGGTTTCTCGGTTCAGTGCAGCGTAGATGGTGTCAAGACTTCCAGATAGGGAGGGGGGTCCGAGAGTCATGGAGATGTCCGGCTCGAAACGTAGCCGAGCAAACTCTCGGAGAGATTCGAGCCAGAGAGGCGTCAGGGTTCCAACATGCGGCTTGAGGACATTCAGCAAGTACTTTTGCTCGGTGCTGGCGACCTGCAGCTCAGCCCATGCTGAGAAGACGGAGATTTTGACCATCACCTGTGCGTTGGAACTCAGACCCTTGAGGTCCCCAATGCCGGCATTCTCATCCTCCGTGGAGAAGCTCTCGAGGGCACTGACCAAGGTCTTGAGGATCCTGCCCATCCGGTCCACATCAGTCACGATCCCGATGGCAATAAAGCTAGCGCAGACATTGACCGCCTCCGAAGCAAGCTCAGGCGATGAGTCCGCGGCGAAGGCCGGTGTCAGTGCAGAGCTGATCTGAGCTTGGTACTGCTCTAGGAGCATAGCTTCCTCGAAGTCGGGGTCTGGGGACTTGCCAAACATCCGCAGAACGGCGCCAATGATCTTCATTCCCCATATCCGTAGCTCAAGAACACTGGACGTTGATGCAGAGAAAGCCATACGCACCACGTCGGCTACTCGGTTCTGCAGAGCGAGGTACGCTTCTGACTCTCCGTTTGCTGCCACATCTTTGGCCACGATTGCAAAAATGTCGTTGACGCAGTCCATTGCGAACGTGATAACTTGCCAGCGGAGGGGCTCGACCTCTGACGAGGAGCGGTTCTCCTTTTCCTCCTTGGCTCCGCCTCCAGAGGCGGCGAATCCCGCAACTTCTTCATCCTGTAGATCGAGTTTGCCGCCATCTTGCTTCTCTCTGTTATCCTCTTCGGCCAATTTTACTCGGGTCATCTTCATCACTGCCTGCAGACGTTGTAGCCATTGAGCGGTCTCGGTCAGGCACGTCTGATGTAACCAATTGCGGATGATGTTCCGAATTCCATCATGCGAAGGCGCCGTGTCCAGAACTAACCACAGCTGCTCTTCAAATCCTGCCTCTGCTTCTCGTAGAACATCGCGCGGGTCCCTCTTCATCATGTTGTATAGCCCGTCGACAGCAACATCGCGAAGAACGGGGTTCTCCGAAGTAAGGTAGCTTTGTAGTAGCTTGACGTAATCGGCGAAATTCATTTGCCCGGGCGCGTATAGCGAGAGGTGCTCAAAGCAAGCCAGAGCAACTTGCTGGACAGACGGATCTTGCTCCTCTCGGAATTGAGCGACCATCGTCAGAATCAGCTCTCGCGACTTGATGGCGTCTTGAAGATCCGGTCCCAGCACATTGATCAGGGAGTCCACACATTTGGCGATGGCAGGGACCGTCGAAAGCTCGAGCTCAAGATTCATCGTGACTGCAGATGAGATCTCGGGATGATGTGTGTCTGACACATATAATTGAGACAGCATGCCCAGCGTGCTTGGGACGTACCCAGCGAAACTCAAACCTGCGGCATCAGATGCCAGGGATAGAGCCTCGAGTGCCCAATAGTGGACAACAGGATGCGGATCGTTGCAGAGAGACATAATGATGCCCAGTATGGTCTTGAGATGATAACCAGCTGCCATTCCACCAACCTTGGTCTGTATCGATCCAAGTGCCATGGCGCATCCAGCTCGTGCACTTGGCTCGCGATTGCTCACAATTGTGTCCACGAGGTACTTGACCTCCTGGTTAGTGAAGGCATTGCCGTAGACATTGCAGAGCCTAGCAACGGCAGAGTATCCGAGGCTGCGTACATATTGATCTGGATCAAGGACGAAATCCCGAACCATATCTTGCAGCAGGCGTTCAACTGCCAAGTTGGAGACGTCTCCGGGCGGAGATGCTGTTTCCTTCACGGCCACTCGCATTGTTGCAAGGATCGCAGTAGCAAGGTTGACCGTGACTGCAGCTCGGCGTCCTGGATCACGTTGCAGAGAACCTGCGGACACGAACGTCTTGATCTGCTCCAGAATGCTCTCTTGAACCTTTGCAGGCGTGGCAGGAAAGGCAAATGCGAAGAGCTGGATGGCTGTGTTGATAACCTCTGTTGCTGGCGGATCTGGGCTTTGGGATGTGGTTTCGTCCGATCCGATGTACAACAGCGAAGCGTCATGCTCCAATGTGCCGCAGACAGGGGATTGTAACAAGCCATTGATGGTGTCTTCCGGGCTTTGGCTGGTAGGCTCATCGTCTGTTGCGTTGTCGTGTTGCCCCGGCAGCTTCTTGACATCGAAGCCCCTGACGAGCCCAGTGATGCCAAAACCAATGTTGTCGCCAACTTCCCATATTGACTCAAAGTTAGCTGCTGCGTTCGCAATCGAGGCGCTCAAGGAGCTCGGTGAGTAGTTTTCTGGATCAGTGAACAGGGAGATAGCAAGAGTCAGCAAATTAGACTGCAGCAAGGCCTCGCTGCCTCCAGCTGGACTGAGGTTAACGAGTTTTACATAGCACTGCAATACTCGTCGCTGCACCATCGTATCCAGGTCTTGAAGTTGCAAAGCCGGTGTGAGACGTTGTGAAATATCCTCTGTGACCTTCTTGGCCGGCAGTGTCTTCAGGAATGCTGAGGTGCTCTGCAGCATAGTTGCAATGCGTTTCGAGACATCGACCGTAAGTAGTCGGCTGTTGAATTGCAAGAAGGCAAGGATTGATCCAAGTGCGCATTCCCTGACATGGGTCAGGAACGATGCCTCCAGGAAGCTTCTTGCAGATGTGTTGTCCTTTGCCAGAGGCTTTGGCAGAGCATTCTTCCACAAGAGAAGAAGCTGGGACAGGTGAATTTTAACAAAGTTCGGGCCCAAAGACATCAAGCCACCGATCAGCACCCAGGCCACCTGAATCTGAGTGCTAGAAACTCGGAGCTCCGACTGGCCGCTTGACTTGAGAAGGTTTGTCGCCATGGTCAGCACCCGGCTGTTGATATCGACTGAACCGTGCAGTGGACGCGCAGGACTGGCACTCAGCGTAGCTGCAAGGCCGTGCGCGAAGCCAACGCAGCGTCTCGGTGAGCTCCGTGGGGTCCCGAGAAGCGATAGCTCGCGTGTAAGACTGTTCATGCAGACAGAGAGACATGGCAGAAGCTGCTGGGGGCAAGCAAGCACAAATGCCTTCATGCATGCCGAAGCATGGACCTGGACGGAGTAGCTGGGATGCTGCAGGACTTGGAGCAGGCCATCACGGCAGGACTCGGCGAAGCTGTTCGCAGCGGAGCCAAGTGATCGAATAAGAGAGGCTACAGTGTTGAGCGTCGCAATGAGCATTGGTTTGGAGGGTTCTGGTCTCTCAGTGAGCGCCTGAGGATAGTTCTTGAGGATGTTGTTAATGAGCGTTTTGGCAGCCGAGACCTGCCCCGATTCGCCCAGAACCTTGCGGCCGATGACCTCCTGAAGAATGGTGTCAACAATCTTCCTTGTCATCAGGAGGCGATAGCGGTTGTTGCTTAGAGAGCTCTGGCCAAGGAGATCTGTGGTGAGAGACTCGACGATCTTGAGGTAGTTACTCTCAACCTTCTTTTCACCGAGTTTGCGGAACAGCGTGCAGTAGCACAGTCCAATAGCTGCTCGACTCTTGTTGCTGGTCGACAGCTTCACGAACTGAGTGGCCAGAATCTTCATCATTTCCATCAGGGACAGCGCCAGATTCTGGGTCCGCTTGCCTCCGGGAGCTGGACTTGCGACGCTCTCCGGGAGGTCATCTTCATCCTGTGCCATTCCCGGATGAACCGATGACCGTTTCGACTTCTTGCTCGTCTTCTTCTTCGCAATAGGCTCCTCAGCAGTGCCAGTCTCCGAGTGCCCACGCACCATCGCCTCCGAAAAGCAGTCCGCTGCTGCCTGCCGGACCTGAGCCGAGGAGGCATCGAAGACTTTAAACATGACCGTCTCGAGCTTGTCGAAGTCTGTTGAATTCTGGAAATACGTCGTGTGCCTCACCAGCGCCTTGAGACACCTGCAAGCAGCCATGACAACAAGCGGTCCCTTGTCGTTCGTCGCGAAGCTCCGGCTCTGCTTCCAGATATCTCGGCACACGCTCTCCTCCATGGAGCCCTCGACCATCCCAATGATCTTGGCCAGCGCAACAAAGACGCTTGCGCGGAGCCCGGCATGATTGCTAGCAGACTTGAGAGTCTTCAGTAGTGTCGCGCACGTCAGAGAGTGCAGTCCAATGGCACTGTCCCCAGCAGCAGCGAACACGTCTCCCAAGCAGCTGACCGCAGCGTGCCTGGCCCTGATATCAGCATCACCCTTCGCTTTCGGCCCTGTCAGGATCGCAACCAGATCATTGATTGTCTCGAACAAAAGCTTCCGGTCGCCCTTCCCTAGAATATGCGCGAGGCATTTCCCTAGGTTGTTCCGTACGACTCTCGACGGCTGTGGGGAAGGGAGGTTGATGATCTGGAAGACCTCGCGCTTAAGGGGCATCTGCTGCGCAGTGCAATCGTCCGGTTCGAGGCCCCTCACATGTCTCGATAGGTCCGAAACAAACGTCAGGAGGAGAAGCTCCTGTTGTTCTGCTGGAAGGGCTTTGAGCTTCTTGACGTCGAGCTCCGGTGTCGTGATCGCTGAGGCAGGCTCGTTGGTGGGCTGTGGTGTAGGCTCGGGGGCGGGTGCCTGCTGAGAGGTGGCCTCGGGGGCGGGAGAGTCATCTTCTTGATTCGAGGCCATGACGGCTCTGTTCTCCAGTCGTCTATGCGACTCCCCTTGGCCGCTGTGCTGATTTTGAGTCGGGGACTTTGCGGTGTCGTGGCTCTGTTGAAGGCGTGGAGGTGGGCGGTTGGAGGAGAGCTCAGGTGGGTTCCCCGTTTTAGGGGCCAGCAAGGCCTTCGTCAGAGGGAGTTCCGCGCTGATCTTAGTGCTGTCTTCTTTTGCAAGCCAAAGCCATCTCAGCCATCGCAGACAACGTCCACCTCGAACTTCAGATGGCCATGACTCCAATGGCTGCCTCCCGAGCTGCGCAACGACTTTTGGGTCTACGCTGCAGCTCCGTACCGCCTCCTCAAAGATCGCGATCGTTGGTCTGCCAGCAATGCCGCCGTTCAGTCTCAACTTCGCCTACGCTTCTTGCCGGCCACAACAAGTGGTCAAAGACAAAACACATCAAAGCAGTGACAGACAAGAAGAAGACGGCAGACCGCACGAACGCCTCTAAATTGATAGCTCTGTATTCCAGACGTGGGTTCGGCCAATGCGGCAATCACCTGGCATCACTAACATGCTACGATAGTGTACGGCGACGACGTTCGCTTCAACCCCCAACTCGCGAATGCTATAGCTGCAGCTACCAAAGGTGTGTTCAAGAAGATATGATAGTCTTTCACAGATGATCCTGATACCTTCTGTAGCCAGCGTCCCTCGAACAGTGATAGAGAACGCCATCGCCCGGGGCCAAGGCCGATCAGCAACGGGCGCCCAGCTCGAACCACTGACTCTCGAATTCATCTTCCCTCCTGATATAGCGATTGTCATCGAAGTCGAGACAGACAACAAGAACCGCTCCCTCCAAGATCTGCGCGCCGTTGTGAAGAAAGGTGGCGGCATCGTTGGCTCTACATCATTCTACTTCACGAGACGTGGTCGCGCTGTTTTCTCCTCTTCTCCCAAGGAAGGAAAGCCTGCACCATCGATATCCGAAGTGCTCGAGGAGGCCATCGAGCATGATGGTACGGAAGATGTGGAGGAACTGCCTGGTGGCGACTATGTGGTGTGGACGGAGCCGTCAATGCTCACGTCCGTGACGGAGGGCCTGGCGAAGAAGCTCGAGCTCGAGATCTTGGAGTCAGACATCGTCTGGGCACCTAACGAAGACACCAGGGTGGCCATTGATTCGGAAGAGCTCCTGGAAACCCTGGACACCACGTTTGCCAGCCTCCGAGACTTCACTGAGGTCAAGGGACTGTACGCCAACCTGCAGCAGGGCTCCGTTCCGGACGAGCAGTGGGAGAGGATAGATAGAAGCCTAGACTTGTAATCGTACAAAAGCCGATCTGTAGAACAGCCTCTTCATACCGTGTGACTGGTCAAGGTTTCAAGCCAGCGCAAACATTGAACCCAAACGCCCTAACCATGCATTATCGTGTGTCCTTCACATCGTACACGCTCGCCCCCACTGTACAGTCGCTGCCAAAATATTCTCGTTCCTTCTGACGCGCATCACTCGCCACCTTGCTGCTTCTCTTGCTCCAGCTTCTTCGCCTGTTTCGCCCTCTGCTTCGCTACGAGCTTCTCGTACTCGACCTGCAGCTCCTCCCTGTCGCGGGGGAGCTTGTTGCTGTTCTCGGCTGTCGGCCAGAAGCCCGGGACGGAGAATCGGTTGTCGAGGTTCGTTCCGAAGTAGTACATGATGCCGATGGGAAACATGAGGTACATGCCAAACTGGAACGAGGGTGCGCACCGGCGCAGGAGTCAGCACATGTCAAAGAAGCGCAGTATGTGCCGGCGGGGATAGAAACTCACTCTGGCAACCTCCAGGTTGAGCCCGCCCATGATGTCAAATAGCTCGGGGTATGTTTGGTGACGGAAAGTGATACTATGGAGTTGTTTCACTTGGAGAGATGTCGCAGTGAAGCTGATGACTTCAATTCCCTGACAAACTCGTAGACTGCATAACCTCGCGAGAGCCATAAAGTGCCCCACAATCTGGCGCAACATCCGATGCCCGTAAGCTAAAGTACACTGCTGCAGGGACATTGCCTGTTCACTATCATATGCAACAATGTTTTGACATCATTATACTGCTTTTGGTATTGACCACTCTCTGGTATAAGTAAGTGATGGATAGCGGCTGATAGACTTCCCAGGTGTAAAACGCCTGCGTTGAGAATAACGCCCTTTCTATGCTCCCTTGCCTCTCCATATCATGCCGGTCCTCGCCCATAGTCTTTAGACGCCCCTTGCTAAAACAGGATCCCTAACCATCCGTGTTCAATGAACAGTCAGCTCCATCAAACGCCAGTGTATCCCGGACCTTCCGTGGATCTCTCAAGAGGCTTCGCCTCGCCTTTTACGCTCGGCGTGTGCCTCTTCCATCATGAACCGCTCTGTCAGACTCCTTGGGGTTCCAGAGAAACCACTCGGCATAACGCTCGCACGAAAGCTATTCATGTCGCCTTCGTCCATGCCACTCCCACCGTCAAGGCCCCCTACAAACGTATTAAAGTCACCCAGCGATTCCGCCTGGGCATGCAACTCAGGGTTCCGAACAACCGGCATCACAATAGGCCGCCCCTTGTATGATCCAACAGAGCCCACCTGAAACTTTGTCGATGTTGGAGTAGTTGGTCCGGAAGGCATTCTCGACCGTGCGATCGATACAGCTGGTGACGTTGAGTAGGCGCTCAGGTCCACTCGAGAAGGTATTGCAGCATCATCATCAAGCTCATCGTCGTCTCGAGTGGTGATGGGTCGCGGTCGCGCACGGGGCCGTGGCGGTGCACTCAGACCTCCCATCTCGAAGTGGAAAGGGTCCTCTTCTTCTTCTATTCTATCCTCGACTTTCCGATCGCTCGTTTTCTGCTGAGCGCTGCGTGCCACTTTGTTGGGTGGGTTCTCGGGCTGCATGGACTCGTCCGCATTTGCTTTCAAGGGCGATGGAGGACCACTTGAGTGGATGGCTGTCTTGTTGCGAAATGACTTTGGTTTGGCCATGGCCAAGAACTCATCGTCCGAAGACGAGTTCTCATCCTCGTCATCACCGCCCACGTCGTCGTTGTCGTCCTCCTCCTGTTCCTCGTCCACGCTACCGAGGCGCTGCGTCCTTGGACTGGGTTCGGGAATGAGTATCGTAGGCGACCGCGGTGCATCTGATCCTAGGCCTTGAGATCTGGCAGGGCTATTCGGGGTCACTGGTCTCGAATTGGTATGATCAGATGAAGCATCGTCTGAATCTGGGTTTACCACAGTCCAGACGGTGCCCTCAAGGGGCTTCCGCGACAGAGCACGCAAAGCGTCGGAGGATGATATCTTGCGAGGCGGTGGCTCATACTCGTCGTCATCGTCACTCAGCACAGACTCGGATTTGGATCCCGGGTGCCCTGACGATATTGGCCGTTGGGCGATCGTTTCTGAACCTTGAGGAGATGCTGTCGGCAGGACCTCTGTCCCCATGAAATCGAAGCGCACTCGTCGAGGACTTTGTGGTGTCTTGGAGGAGCTTGATGAGCGACGTAAGGCACTCCGCCGGGTTTTGTCACTCCTGTCAGACATGACAGATGAGGTGGTATCGTCCGTGGATGAGCGAGCATGTGAAGGGCGTTTCGAGACGGAGCTGTCCCGTGCCAGCGGACCCTCGTCGTTTTCATCCTGAACAGCCATGCTGGCAGCCTTGTCTGAGCCTGAAGAACCCAGCCCTGGCTGCAGCTGCTGAGGATGGTTGTTTGTGCCTTCGGCACCACCTACAGGTTGGAGAGGCTGAAGAGGAGCAGTGGTAGGAGATGCGGGGTGAGAAAATGTTCGTGGAGAAGCGGGAATTGGCGGGCGGCTGTCGAGTAGGGGCAGGTAGCTTGGGGTAAAGAGACCCTGGAAGTCTGTTTCGTGGTCGCGAGCAGTGGTGGGTGTGCGCAGCTCTGAGGCAGTGACCGAAGCCGGCGACGATGGTTGGAATGCAGCCGCGCTGGGAGTGCTGGTGGGGAGCTCTCGTGACAGGTGAGAACCGTCCAACGCAGGAATTTCGGGACGCAAATCAGGGTAGTTTGACGACGAGGACCGTAGAGAGGAGGTGACGGCAGAGACAATAGAAGGATCTGCTTCACGCAGTTGTTGGCGGTAGTGGTCGTCGAATTCAGCGAGCAAGGCTAGTCGATGGTCCCGAAGTTTGCGGTCGAGAAGGCCAAGCTTGTGTTGGAGCTCAGCAAGGAGCCTCGCCTCCATTGCGCCTCTAAGCACAAGGACAGGCACGAGCAGTAGTGGGCTTTTCAGAATGGTGCATGACGCAAGGTCTGGGCCGGTAGTCCTGTCTCAGAACGTATGGTAGGCCGTGTTGAGGTGCAGTGAGCCGGGCGAGAACCACGGCGCGGTAAGGTAGTAACGGTTGAGATCAAGAGCGCAGCGGCACAATACAGTTCAGACGGCAGCAGACCTACTGTGTGGCTGGCGGCCTTGGCTTCAGCACGACACGAGAGACAAAACAGGTGGAAAGGCGACGATGCGAGAGGAGAGTGGACGGGGCAGCAAGGCCTAGGTCGGTCGAACTGGAAGGGCCGGTGCGCAGGCAAGCGGTATCGAATTTTCGGCGATGACCGTAGCTCCAACTGAGGTCGGAGGAAGGGTGCAAAGCAGCAGGGAAGCGTCCGGGGCGAGTGACTACCAGCAGGGAAGAGACGAGTGCAAGTCGAGCGGCAGGTGAAGCAAGTGGCCAGGGCGGGGGAGTTCCTCCTGCAAGCAGAGGTCAGTCAGTCAATGGACTGTGTTGCGCAGTATGTGATGCGATGCTCTGTGATGCGATACGGGACCGGAAGAGACGCATGCAGGCACTGCGTCTCCAGCGCCGGACTGTACTACAACTGGAAACCCCGCTGGCAGCTCTACAGTACCGGCGAGTTACAGGACTGGAATCACTGGCTGCAGAGCAGAGCTTGACAGGCGCAAGTGCCAGGGCCAGTGATCAGGTGGAACGGACGGCCTGCCACAGACACCTTCTCTACCTTCCTTGCCTGCTGCTCTCTTCAGTGGTTGCAGTCGCCTGGACCCTGGGCCCCGGTTCCGGCCCCTCTGCCAATCGTCACGCCCTTCAGCCAAGAGCCAATGCCACAGCGAGTGCCCACTGAAAGCCCACTGTTTCCCAGGTCGAGACCCTCGAGTCAGTGTTCTATCGCCTCGCTAGCTATCTGCTGTCCAGCTGTGCTTCCCATCCTTCACCGATTTCCCATCCACCTCAGCCCGGGCACCGATCGAAGTGTTGATGCCGTGCATGCGCCCCTTTCACTCTGCTCCCTCCATCTGCTACCCACAGCGTTGCCTCTGCCCTCCATCACAGCCACGCGATCACACCTCGGTCAGGGACATTGCCAGCCACAAGCAGCCCCTCGGAGGTCAGCCATCGACAAGGGCTTGCTAAGTTGTATGTACCATATCCGCCGCGGTGGTGCCGCCGCTACCCTTGAGAAACGGGGCGCGAAACAAGCATTTTCGCCTCCGTTGATCACAGGGACGCGACTTGCCCATTTCGTAAGAGGATCGCCCACCGCGAGAACCCTGGGCCCGAAGATCATCGTAGGCTGGTGAGGCTGAAAGGCGAGATCAGGCCCAACGACAGCTTAGGCGTCCTCTTCCACAACGACGACCGTTTCTCAATGGCATGGTGAAGCCTCCGTTCTGGATATCAGTTGTTCGCCGTTTACAAGCTCCGAGCGATCTTTGGTGTACGTTCTGCTGCTTCACACACTAGTCGTTGTAATCGGGTTCGCCGAACCGTTCCTGAGACATATTTCTTCATCAGCTCAACGGCCATAACGTTCCTCAAGGCACAGGCGGCGTCTGTTGCTATTCTCTGAACAGCCTCATCACTGCGCGTGACTTTTCGAAAAGAAAAGCCGCGGGTGGGGTAACTCAATATGGGCTGCATAAGCCCTGCAGATAATAAAGACTGCCCCTGCCGGACTTCTCATTTATTGTACATAAGACTGTAAGCTGCAAGGCGCCCATCAGGAACCATTCTGAGCCGTGGCGCCTCAACCTGAGGGTGATGGCAATGTTGCCGCAATCTCCAAGTGGTGTAGGATCCGATCGTTAACGTGGGTCACAACGTCTCGAAGTCAAACTCAACGCTGGTAGTGGCAAGGTGTGATGCTTTCACTTCGCGCAATACTTTCTTCGCGCATTTGAGTACGACTCACCCTGTCTATCTATTCGAAATTATCTCAATAGCAAATATCAAGTAACTGACTGTGATCCGGGTGTCGCCCATCTCCGTAGTTTGGGGTGCTGAAGCGTGATACCGCCTGGCGCCGACATCGTTGCTGACTCATCTGAAGTCTTATCTCATATCGGACCAAAGCGGAAGTCTTCAGCGAAATCCCACGACCTCAAGTCACCACTATCAACTCCGTGTATCTCCCGCTTCCCGCTTCATCAACGACATTCGAAAAGGCGCATAGCTCCGAGGCCATCTCACAGTCAGTCATGGGAGCAGAGCTCATTTGAAAAGGACGTTGGCTTCGTGAGACATCAGCCGCGCTTCTTTTGCGTGTCTTTCCCGTTTCAACCTTTCCTGGCCCCTCCCCCACGATCCCAGTGGCCACAGCATGAAGGTTTCCCGTGGTCTGCTGGGCTCCTCGCTCCGGAGCGTGACGCAACGGTCAGCTCCAAGTTTTCCACGCAGTTATGGCATTCAGTGTCTACAATCTTGGACGAGAGGCCATGCAACAGCAGCCGCATCCGTGGCCTCTCACGGACAAGATAGTCCGCTTCAAACAGACCAGACCACACCCTCAAGGCGAGAGCGCCTGAAGGATGCGAAGCCGTTTTCTGACTTCCTTACGGACACCTATCACCGGCAACATGATTACCTTCGTATCTCGGTTACAGAACGCTGTAATCTCCGCTGTGTGTACTGCATGCCTGAAGAAGGTGTGGACCTGTCGCCGAGCCGCGATCTACTCACCACTCCCGAGATCGCTTTGCTGTCATCTGTCTTCGTGTCACAAGGTGTCACCAAGATCCGCCTCACAGGCGGAGAGCCGACGGTGCGGCGGGATATCTTACCTCTTATGCATCAGATCGGAGCACTTCGAAGCCAAGGTTTGAAGGAGATCTGCATCACAACCAACGGCCTGTCCCTGCATCGAAAACTAGACAGTATGGTCGAGGCTGGTCTTACAGGGGTGAATCTTAGTTTGGATACGCTAGATCCATGGCAATTCCAGATCATGACCCGAAGGAAAGGGTTCGATGCAGTGCAGAGAAGCATTGCCAGGATTCTCGAAATGAACAAGCTCGGCGCAGGCGTCAAGCTTAAAATCAACTGCGTCGTCATGCGCGGTGTGAATGACCGGGAGATCATCCCCTTCATTGAAATGACCAGGGAAAAGGATATTGAGATCCGGTTCATAGAATACATGCCTTTCGACGGCAACAAGTGGAACAAACAAAAGATGTTCAGCTACGAAGAGATGCTGGACACTATCAGGGAGAAGTACCCTTCCTTGCAGAAGGTACAAGACCACAAGAACGACACGAGCAAAACGTGGCAGATACCGGGCTTTTTGGGTCGGATAGGCTTCATCACCAGCATGACGCACAACTTCTGCGGAACTTGCAATCGGCTGCGCATTACGAGCGACGGAAACTTGAAAGTGTGTCTCTTCGGCAACGCAGAAGTGTCATTAAGAGACATCTTGCGCAAATCAAACAACGGTGACCCCATTGACGAACAGGCATACGAGGCCATGAAGCAGATCGAGATGGACCGGCGGCAAGGCCTGACAAGTCCCGACCAGGCATTGGGAGTGTCGCCAAACGAGGCAGAGCTTCTTGAGGTCATCGGCATTGCCGTCAAGGGGAAGAAGGCAAAGCACGCTGGGCTGGGGACGCTGGAACACATGAAGAACAGGCCAATGATTCTCATAGGTGGGTGAGCCGCAATTCTTGTGTATTCTGGCGGCATCTCGCAGGGTCTGGAGATTTCGTCGCGCCACATTGCGCGTATTGCATCCGGCGGCGTTGGGGTCCCCTTGGGGCACGGCCCAGCATGATAGTATGGGGGCCCGCTCAACTCAGAACATATGATCCAGGGCTTTCAGACTGAATACTAAGTCTTGACTGCATAGATCCTGCGCCTCCATCGTTGCTGCATATGTCGCCCGGAGCTCGGAAGCTGGTCCGAACGGCCTTCCCATCAGTAACCAGCCCATTCTCATCTCGACGTTTCGTCTCTTCAACTGTCCCACGTCGATCTTCCAAGAACGACAGGTCGTCTGGGGAAGACGAAGAAGTCCAGCCTCGCTTGACACATGTCACTGATAGCGGAGCGGCCCATATGGTGTCGATCGCCTCCAAGACGCCCACCAGCCGCACGGCTGTCGCCGCGTGCACCATCACCTTCTCGGACCATACCGCCCTCGGCCTCATCCGCACGAATCAGAACAAGAAAGGGGACGTCCTCGGCGTGGCCCGGATAGCGGGCATCATGGCCGCAAAACGCACCTCCGAGCTCATCCCGCTGTGTCACCCGCTGATGATATCTCGGGTCAGCGTCGAGCTACAGATGCCCGAAGAGGATGAGGGCGAGAAGGCGATCGAGGTCAGGGCGACGGTCGAGTGTGATGGGAAAACAGGCGTGGAGATGGAGGCTCTGACGGCGGCGAGCGTGGCGGCATTGACGGTCTACGACATGTGCAAGGCGGTGGACAAGAAGATGGTGGTTGGTGGGTTGAGAGTGGTTTTGAAGGATGGAGGGAAGAGTGGCAGATGGGAGATGGAGTGATGATATTTCGGAGCTCAAATGATCTGGTCAGCTTGAGCTTTGTTTCCAAGAAAAGAAAAACTGGTCATCATCTGCACCTGTTATAACAAACTGCAATGATTCAACGTTCCCTTTCTCACGTCGAGTCAAGAACATGGGCAAAGTCGTGCAAACACCACCACAGCCAAGGACGACACTCTTGGTGTCGTGTGTATCTTACACTGTACAGGTTGGCAGAAGTCATCCAGTCGACAAGCCCTGGTTGACCTAATCGACCACTTGCTAATTGAGGTGGGAAGATGCTGCCATGAGGAATAAACCACGCTTTCTTGCGAATGCCTTGACTACTCTGGGTGTAAAGGTACATACGGAGCTTCTTTGCGAGGCTCGCGGCTTGGCCTGGCCAAGTTTACGTGCCACGCAAGCTCACACGAGGAATTGCCGGTTCGAGACAAGGATCGGCAGTCGCTTGCAGCGGCATGTATGTAAATGCACGACACAGGAGGGCGGTCAGCAAGGTAAGCGAGTAAGCAGATCCGTCGAGCTATTTAGCATGTAGTGTAAAGCCAAAGTCCAGGATTGGCAACTCGCACTCCATGTATGCAACACGACGAGGTACATACAGTAGACTACTCCATAGAGTACAAGAGAAACTGAGCGAACACGCTGATGCGACATCAAAAAGAAAAAAAGCAATACATCTGAGAGCCCTTGGCAAGCTGGTGGATTGGGGCGCTGGATGCACGGCGAATGGCAACTGAGTCGAGTGACCAATCAGGGACTGACGATAATGAATGGCTGACAGAACGTTTTGGGGGGGATCCTCCTTCCGCGGGGGAACTTTCTAGGAATTTGTTGATCGTCATCCTGAATCATTGAGAGACTAACGCATCTTGACCATCTATAGGCAGGTCAATCCGAAGGCCCGATAACAATACAAACAAAGGAAAGAGGAGGCGGCCAGCGGCGAAAGGAGACACAAGGCCGAGGAATGCGATCTGGATGAATATGTGACAGAACAGGAGATAACGGGAAGTATGTGATCCTGCACTGGTGGTCTTAGGTAGAGTTGGGAGCGGTGAAGCTTCTTAGACACCTCGAAAGTCTGTGGAAAGGAGGGGTCGTCATCGCGGGGCAGCACAGGTGAAGAGGAGGAGGGGCGGAAGCTTGAAATCGGACCAGCATTTCTAAAGAAGGCATAGATAGAGTAGAGTCGAGCTCGCACTTTGGGCGAGTTTCTTCAAAGTGGTGGTTTGTTCATCAATTGATGGTTCAATCCAGACGATGGTTTCATGGCAAGGTCGCTAAAATGGCGCTTGCCTGCCTTTACAGTGAGCTGTTCGGGATCTACAGCTTTGTGACGTCGCTGCCAATCTCAGCCATCGCATCGCATCGCATCGCATCGCATCGCATCGCATCGATCATCTTGTCCATGACGCAGTAAGCCGTCTCCATCAAAGCCGATAGCCCCCCAAAGAATGGCGGTCTCCCAAAGTCAAGTTCGCCGTTGCTCGTCGATTGCCTCGAGGGGGATTTCCAGCGAGTCGTGGCGAGATCCGAGCCGAGCTCAGCGATAACCGCCGCCCGTTTTGGCGACCGAACCGACGACGACAGGTGAGGACAGGACGTCTTGGACAGGGAGGTCTCCACTCCCGGACAAGGCCGTGGCCACTGGGAGAGCGGAAGACCACCGAGGCGGGCTCCCAAGGTGGCTCAGTTGCCATTGTCGGCATGGCCATGGCATCAAAAGTGGCTCAACTACGTAGCCTGGAAATAGGATTATCCCCCTCACTCCTCTATATAGGTACATACGGAGTATCCGTACTGTTGTATGACATACATACGTGTGCTGTCTTGGCTCTTGTTTCTGACTCGTGCAAAAAGCCCCAATAGTGCCAGCCACAAAGGCAAAGGGGCCGCCGGGTCCAAGCTTTTCTTCAGGGTCCCACAGGCATCCTCGGGGGGGAAATGTTCTGGAATGAATGGAAGGGCAGAACACGGACCACCCCTAAAAAGGCGCTGGAGGTACGGAGTATGGATTACAGTAATACAATAGCGGGTTCACCTCCACTGCTGGGAAGATGGGAGGGTTCCCGGGGAAAGAAAGGAGCCCAGAACGCATGGACGAGACTGGACCAGAGTGGACTATTATTATTGGCATTGCATGCGAGCTCCTGGAAACGTCATCTCGTGTCTTGCTCAGAGTAGTTCCAAATGCTCGTCGTCTTCGTATCCCGAGTCTCCCTATCTCGGGTGCGGGATATGTGATGCATGCAATTTACCAGCCGTGCATTTCATCTCCCATTCTGGGTGTCCCACCCTGGGATGAAGCCGGGCCATGATCCCTGTATTGGCGTATTGGCTTGTGACGACCGTCCGTAAAGCGTAGTGAGCGGCAGCTTGTCCCGACACTTTGCATCTCCGTTACCAGACTTTGTGCCTGTCCAGCCAGGGTCGAGATCTTCGATCTTGATGGCAGCCTATCTCGTGACGTCCTGTCCCTGGCCTTCCAGCGGTGAAGCTGTCTCAAGACCCCAGCTGGCCCTCCTGCATTCGACCACGACACTCACAAAGCCGCATTCAGATACTTGTCTCAACCCAACCTTACTTTGTCGTCAGGACCACCCCATACGCCTCGTGGGCTGGACTCGGTCCTCGCCGTGAGAAGCACCGGAAGGCACCCTAATGCAGCAGCTCAACGCGCCGACCATTGGTCCCAGGGCTCCACCGCCCTGTGGCTCCAGAGGTTTGCGGGCTCTGCAGCCACTAGAATTACACGAATCACTGAGACGTTACGTACAACTTGTGGCGCTACGGGGGGAGGGGG
Organism: Sarocladium strictum; assembly: GCA_030435815.1. Lineage (NCBI taxonomy): Eukaryota > Fungi > Ascomycota > Sordariomycetes > Hypocreales > Sarocladiaceae > Sarocladium > Sarocladium strictum. The sequence continues at coordinate 1,742,438 of JAPDFR010000002.1, read as the reverse complement.
GGTCCAAGCTTGACCCGCTGAAGAGGTGCGCTAGAGAGACATGTCGAACTGTGCCCAAAGTCAGTATAGCTCGAGGCGACGAGGACCCCTGTTGCCGAGTGTCGCTGGCCGGGGGGGCCAATGGCTGGTGTTCTGTCGGTAATCCAGCGGGCGGGCCGTCGGCGATGGACCACTAGAGAGACACTGTGAACACTATTACCGTTGCTGATTAGGGAGTACCTATCTACAGTACGTATGATACAGCCGCCAACTACAGCGCACCCGGACCTGCACTACCCGGACCTGACACCCGCAAGCTCCTGCCACCACCGCCGGCCGGGTGGTACAGCTGCTGCCAGACCAGACCAGACCTGACCTGACAGCAAGTGGTGGCCAGGTGGTGGGTGTGCAAGCCGCCCGTGCCTGTTCCGCCCGCAACACATCATAACTTATCCCTCCCCGTCCCTCGCTTTCCTGCCCGCGCTTTTATTATCACAACCCATCATCCTCCGCCACCCTCCCCCTAGACCATCTTCACCGTTTCTTACTGCAGCAGACCACGACTTTTCCTCACCACGCTTGAACTGTGCTTCACGGTATACTCCGCGTCCACAGCCATCTTCAGAAGCACTTTTCCACTGCTCAACACGTCTATTGCCCTTGTTGCGCTCTTATCAGCACGCGACCATCATACCCACCGCCACTCCGGGTCCCGTCCTCTCCCCGCGCCTTCTCTCCGTTTACGATCAAATTCCACGTCTTCTCACAAACAACCTCCAACACCTCGACCTCTCTTCCACCACAAGCAAACTCCTCTTGCCCTTCATGGCAACTGATCTCATCATGCCGACCCTGCCAGGGGAGCAGGAGCAGTCGCGCCACTTCCTCCCGCTCCAGCGTCCCCAGCACAACCGCTCCCATTCGTACCAGATTCCTCAGTCCAACCAGATCTCCCCCCTCAGCACAAGCACATCCACGGGAAGCGACGGTTCCACGCCATCATCCCCAAAGAGCGGCCGCAAGCACATGTACATGCCCGCCGTCCTGCGTTCCAACCATGAATTCTCCCCGCACCCGAAGCTCGCCAAATCTAGAACTTTTGGCCAGGAGCAGGATGCGCGCACAAAACACCACCAGAGGAACCAGAGCGGCAACACCTTCGGAAACTTCCCTGGCTTTGGCGTCCTCTCTCCACGGTCTCGGAGACCCAGCAAAGTTGGCCAGGAGCTCTGTGATGGGTGGGATCTTAAGCTGTTCCCCCAGGTGACCGCGCAGCCAACAAGGCAGCACTGGAAGGTAAGCCTAGCCTCTCAATTACAGAATGCCTGGCATGCGTGTCAGAGACATCACGCACTTTGCTGACTTCATTTGCTACGATAGCCTGATCCTGAGTCCTCCGTCTGCGACGATCCGACCTGCAAGCGCAACTTCAGCTACTTCACCCGCCGGCACCACTGCCGCCGTTGTGGCAACATCTTCTGCGACTGGCACTCGAGCTACGTCGTTCCTCTTGATCAGGATGCCAACTTCAACCCACGCGCTACGCCTTCCCGCACTTGCCACCATTGTTTCGATCAGTTCAAGGCGTGGCATAGCCGCAACAACTCCCAGTCCTCTAGCGCTGCTTCGTCCGAGGCTGCTGGGGTCGACGCGAGTGGCAGCACGACTCCCACGGCTGCCGTCACTGCCGGTGGCAAGAAGCGTGCGCCATCCAACGCTGAGGTTGCCGCAAGCGTTCCTCGGGACTGGAACTGGAGCACTTTCTGAACCCGACATCGGCACCTGAGGATGCGCTGCAGCCTCTCTCCTTGCACGTGGAAGACGACTTGGCGGAATTTGCTACTGAAGCATACTACGAAGCAAATGACGCATGTCATAGACTGATAGTCGCGACTCGGCATCCTTTTTATCAGTCTCGTATTCGACACCACACCGTACATTCTTATTGAGCTTTGCCCACTCGGCCGCGTGTGCCAAACGGACACATGTCATTTTCAGCGAGTCTTTGCTTTTCGACATAGCGCCCGACCTGTGTTTTTTCTCTCTTTGATCTCACATCTGTGGCAATTCACTGTGACTGCCTTGTTTTTCCAGATGTTGGCGTACCGGTTTAATGTGTGGCAATGGCTGCCTCAACCACTTGCTTTGCCACTGAGCAATCTGCATCGCATTTGAAGCGATTCTTGTGGAAGGAAATTGTGTTACTTGTTGTTGCTTCTTGCAAGCCTGGATAAGTTGAGAAGATGACATTGGGGTTTCATACCTGGAGAGACGATATAATCGTACTCCTCCAGACCGATATGGCGACTACAGCGATGGTTATACCCCCAGGCATTATGCACGGAAGATAGAGAGATGATTGCGATAGACTTTGAAACTTTATAGTTCGATTACTTGCACCTTCTCTCTCTTGTTCACCGTTACCTGCTAGTCTTTCTTGCGGATCAATGATCGCGCAGTGAGGGAGATGTCTACGTCTGCCACGTGAAGCAGCGTGACCATAAGTCGTCAGACTTGGTTACCGACATATTCAACATACAGAGGCCACACTCATTGTTACCGGTTTAAGTCAGTGGACTTATCTCAACAAACGACCTGGACCTGTAAATCCCCTTTCTCTGGATCATGGCCCCGATCCCCGTTTCACAAAGGTTCTGGTGAGGATGGCTGTTTTCGATGACTCGTGAATTTGTGTCGTATGGTATGAACTGTACTGGCTGACTGCGCCGGACTTTTTTTTTCTTGCCGAACAACAAAAGAAGAAAATACAAAGGTCAGAGAAACTCCGGTGTAATGCACCAAGAAAAACCAGCAACGATCAAACGCCCACTCCCGCTCCTCTCGATCTTGACTACAAGACCAATCCCTCTTGGAAGACCCCCAGTCTACACTGCTTCACATCACATGTTGACTCAGGCCTTCGCACGACGGCTCTTGCCCTTTCCCTTCCCCTTTTTCGCAACAGGAGTATCATCCTCCGTTGCAACAGCACTTTCATCACTATCGGTCTTGTTTGCACCCTGGCCATACACCTCCCTCTCAACTCCCCTGGCAGCATCCCATCCAGCCTTCTCCGCCATGGTGACATTATTGCTGAGACGGCGGTCAAGGGTGGTTCGCTTGCCGTTGGCGAGCTTCCCGCTGGCGTTGCTGCGCTTGAGGTAGCTGGCGATGAAGAAGCTAACGAACAGATAGGTCAAAGGTGCGAGGTACACCACGTTCATCCAGATGGCGTATGTCTCGCCGGTGGTGAGGATGCAGGGCTGGACGGCAGAGAGAGCGGGGCCGGAGCCAGAGGAGGTGGCATTGTTCTGGCCGACAACGGTATTGGGGGTGCCACGGAAGACGAGGTTCTTAATGGCATCAATGGCACTGCCAGCGGGAACAGAGTCGGCGGAGTTGTCCTTAGAGATCGGGACGGTGACGGGAACAGTGTAGGAGATGAAGGAGTGGAGCATGGTGTAGGAGGCGCCGATGAGGAACTGCATGATTTGCATGGTGGTCAGGCTGCGCTTGACGATGGTCGGGACCTTGACGGAGAAAGCGGTGAGAGTGTAGTAGGTGTACTGTCAGGAAGAACATCAGTTAGTCAACATGTTCGAGCTCGCAAGGGGAAAGTTGGAGGAGTGGTATATCTCACCATCAAAGTGTGGATGAACGAATTGTAGACAACAAACACCCAGATCGGAATAGCCATGTAACGCATGCCAGCCCACATGCAGATCATGGCACCGGCATGATGATAGGTCTGTAGGGTCGAGCTGGGCTTGCCCTTGGCGAGGATGATGAAGGTATCCAGCACCTCGTAGAACTTGCTAAGGTAGAAGATCCAGCCGTAGTAGCTCAGACCCTCATTCCACAGCCTGCCAGTTTGTGTGGCGCTGGGCAGACCATTCTGAAACGCAGCATCTTGTGCAGTGCTCTCCCATGATCCAGTGACCTCATTGTAGTAAATCGAATTGCCCAGGCCAGGAGCGCCGTGCAAGCGGCAGAGTGAATCTGCAGTGCCAGCCAAGCCTTCAGGTCCAAATGGACTTTGGACTCCCCTGATCATTGCGCTTCCCATTCCAATGAAGGTCCATGCTGAGTAGACAGCCAGGAAGATATTGTGAAGGATGACAAAGGCCTTGAAGACCCGGGTCTTGCTGATCGCCCAGGGCTTCTTGTTCCGGGAGAGGTTGTAGATGTTGCAGGCCTTTGCGGTGGCAGCGTACAGAGCGGCGATGACAACGGGAACGCGAGCGTCGAGGGCAGCCTGGTAAATAGGCTCGGGAATGTTGAAGGGACGGAGGATGGAGGTAGCAGTCGGGGTGGGAGCGAGAGGAGTTGGGACGGAGGAGGGAGGGAAAGAGAAGAGGCGAGCGTCGGGCACGGTGCCCATGATGCCGATGTAGTCCATGGTGAGATAAAGCTGATCTGGAAGTGGAAGAGTCGGCGATGTCTGGTTGTTGAGAGGACTTCTGAAGGAGGAGAGGTGGAAAGATGAAGTCGGGAAAGAGAGAGGGTCGGGCAGCTCTCTAATCCAAGCGCGTGGACAGGCAACAGTGAAGCGCCCCAACAGGAGTGGGTGACGCACAGAAATCGAGATCGTACAAGTCCAATTGACCGCTGGCAAGCTTGAAGAGCCTGTTCCTGTCCAATAAAAAAATGGCAGAATATTCTTGAGGTGAGAAAGAAAGAAGAGAGAAGTTTCTGAGATCGAGGAGAGGAGGGGGGACAGTCAGGTTAAGGTTGTCTGCCAGGAAGCAAGGATCAGATACCCGAATGGAACTTGGGTTGCAAGGTAAGGTGATTTTATGGAATGGGCCACTGGCTGGGAAGACCAAAATTCTGGGGAAGAGAAGAACAATAAGGAAGCCGTGTGGAAGAGTGGTGGGAGGGGCGTGTGTGTGTGTCGTAGTTGCAGAGCAGAGCAGAGCAAGGCTGTTTAAACCAGCGGCAGCCGATCTCGCCTCTTTGAGTGCACACCCAACGGTTCGCAGAGTGTGCTGTGTGTGTGTGCCTCGGAAGCAACATGCAAAGCGGAGCTCCGCAAGCCTGCACAGGAAGACGAGATACCCGTTTCTTCGTGTGGTGCTTCTTTCTCATCATTCAGGGTCCTTGTTGGAAAATCAAAGTGGGCCGGGGTTCGGATGCTAGACCAGGGGTGGATGGGGGCGATAAAGTGTACGAAAGAAACGACCCTCGGTTGATTGATCGTTGGTCATACTCACGTTTGTGTGCCTTGCCTGTCTGGAAGTGGAAGGTTTGGCTGTGAAACATGTGTTCATCGAACAAAGGTGCGCCGAAGATCCTGGATTCACGGCAGTGTCGGTGAGGACGCAGTGCCTGCAGAGGTCACTTGGCACTATGTTTTGTTGCTTGCTGTACCTCCGTAGACTAGCTGGAGGGAGATAGCCAACGTCATTGGTTTCCACGTCTATGTATATACGAGCATTGCCAGATAGTTGTAGATCCTATACTTTGATGCTGCGTCACATGTCAAGCGATCAAGACTGCCATTATTACAGAGTAAAATGATAGACAATCTCCCAGATAAAGAAAACCCTCCGAACAAGACTTCCACCCAGGACCTCTCTCTATGCTGGTCGCCCCCAAAACTTGTTGGTCCTCTCCACACACGACATCGAACCCGATTCGGAACAGCGTCACCCTTCTGTCCGGGACGGTGGCGCCTGGAAGTCAAGTGCATGCACTAAAGCAAGCACCTGTGGTTGGTCGATCTCGCCCGGCGGCATCGCCTCAGTTTTTTTTGTCCTGCCGATGTCTCCCGCGCCGCGTTCCCCCTCTTGCCCCGAAACGGGAATCGTTGGGGGGAAAAGGGTGGGCAGCAGCCCAGAAACGGGGCTCCGACACCTGCTGAAAGGGGACCGCACGTCGTAGGCGGCAGACTGCCCTCTGCTGCGCACCAGAACCACTACTACAGTAGTACTAACCTAGTACATACTTACTTCACTGCAGTCTACGGAGGAGATACTGTAGAAAGATAAGGCATACGCAGCAGCACTCGACCATCCTGTGGCTGCTAGTGGCTGCCAGTGGCTGTAATCAGCAAGAGAGAATACTCCGGAGCCAGTCATACCAGATATTCACATCATTACCCTCTGAGATAGATCAAGTGCAGAACCACATCTTTTCCATTTTTCTTGTTCTTCTTCGTCTTCTTCACGGTCTTGCATCATCTATCACATGTCACCGCCCTTTGTCCCTTTTGCTTGGCCTGTCCGTCTCCATCCGTGCCCTCTCTCACTTTTTTTTTTTTTGTTGGGGAAGAACCTACTGCATGATGCTTCCACCACCGACACTAAACCCCGTCCCCGTCCCCCGTCTCTCACCTGTGGAACCGCTCCTCCCGGCCGACTGGCCCCCACTCCGAGTGCCTCTCAACCACTGTTCAGAGGAACTCAGCGTCTGAACCAGGACTGTATCAGTGACTACTCTCACTGCCGTTACTCACCCAAATAATCGCCCAGTCCAATATCTAATCGCTCGCCAGTGGTGGTGAGTGAGTGACCTTTGTCCTGTTATCAAAAGACAGTCAAACACAGCATTGCAATGGCTTCCTTCACTCGAGTTGGGAGAAGAAAAACGAAAGTAGGTCCCTAGATGATGTATGTCCTGTTCCATCTGCTCCATCCCCGCTGTCAGTGTCAGGCTGTGACGCTGCCCAGCAATCCAGGGGGCAAATACCTTCTCCTCTACTCAACAGAATTCACCTCTTTCTTTCCACGCACACACATACACGTAGGAACCCATTCCGTCAACCTCGGGACTTTCTGTACAGGGCAAAGTTTCTGACAGCCTATTGAGTTTGCATACATGTGAAGATGGACCCTTTTCATGCTGGGGTCTACGATGGACACACCGAGCAATAATAGTCCACCGGCTTCTATGGAGTGAGTAGGTAGGTATTCCTTTCGAGCTCCATACCTCATCTTACGCCTGTATATAGCCTTGTCCCAGATAACCCCCTGCTTATTAATGATACGATATACCCAGACACACGTGGCCTGTAACATGGAAAAGCTTAGACTGAAACTGTCATTGTGAGATCTATAATAAGCCCTCCCTCATGATAAGAATTGATGTCTGGTCTGACAAGACTATCAAGCAAGTAATGCAGCTATACAATGCACATTCGCGCCTCAGCTCGGCACGCTCGACTTCTTCGCTCTCGACAGCTTAGTTCATGTAATCACAGTCATGTCAGAGGATAAAAAGGAAAGGAAAAACAAGTATTCATTCATACACCTTTCGTCCGCTCCTCCCTTGTGGCAACCTAAGCGAGCCACTCGCCAGAGATCCAGCGGTTGAGGAAGTCGGACGACTCCTCAGGCTGGTCGTAAGGAACCATGTGGCCAGCCTGGTAGATGCGCATGAAGGTGAAGTTGCCAGAGCTCTTGACCTTGCCGTACTCGTCAGACTTCGAGTCGAGCTTGAGCGGCTTGAGCTTAGCATCGTTGAAACCCTTCTTGCCAGGCCATTCAAGAGCCTCAGTCCAGGCCTGGTTGCCGAGCCAGTTGCAGATCCAGTCAGCGTCACCAGCGTAGATCAGCACAGGGATCTCCTCCAGCAGCTTGGGAACGACACGGAAGATGGGCTTCATCCAGTCACCGTTCATGGCGAAGTTGCGGTTGATGTCGAAGTTGCAGCTCTCGTAGCTGTCGACCTCGACGCCCAGAGCCTCCATAACCTCGCGCTTGTTGAGCCACTCGGAGATCCAGCCAAGCGCAGAGTAGCAGAGGCTGTCAGAGTCCTCACAAGGCGAACGGATGTCGTACGGGTTCTGGCCAGTCCTCATGTAAGGGTTCATGATAGCGTTGTTACAGTAAATGCTGGCGGGGAGACACCTCCAGGTGCTCTCGGTATCATAGCAGCCCTGGATGAGGGACTGGCAGCGAGGGACAGCATTCTCAATAGACTGGCACTGACTCTCGTCAAGCACGGCAGGGTAGCCACCCTCACCGCAAGCCATGGGGCCGTAGTAAGCGTACTGGGTGTAGGTGTCAGTCAGACCGTTGCCGACAAGAGCACTCTTCAGGTTGATGTTGCGGTCCTTGTGCTTCAGGATCTCCTCAGAGAAGATGGGCACGTAGTGTCCGCCATAAGACTCGCCAGCAATGTGGAAGTCCTGCTTAGCATACTCAGGGAACTCCTCAAAGAAGAGGGTCAGGAGGGCGTAGACGTCCTTGCCAGCGGACCAGGTGTCACTGACGGTCTGGCTGCTGTAGGAGTAACCAACGTTGACGGGCTGGTCAAGGAAGATCACAGAGGCGTTGCGGTTCCAGGACCAGGGGTTCTGAACAACCTCAAGCTTCTTGTTGATGGTGGCTGGGCCGAGCTCGAAGAAGAGACCGGTCAGGGAAGAGCAGCCAGGGCCACCGTTGAGCCACAGGACAACGGGGTCGTTCTCGGGGTCGTTGCGCGACTCGAAGAACCCTGTTATGAGATATCAGTACGAGCTTCACTTCGATGATAAGGCGGCAATGCTTACAGTAGAAAAGGTGCTTATCGTTCTCGTTGTCGTCGAGGTAGCCGCTGTATTGCTTGACGTCATCAACGCCGAGCTTGGACGGGTCGACCTTCTTGACCCTGAGGTCGTAGTTCTCGAGCTTGCCGCCGACCTTGCGACGGGACTCGCCATCCTCACCCTCGATCCACATGTTCTGGACGTCAGAGCCCTTCACGATATGATCCCACTTGTCGTTGGGGCGGCGGGTGTGAGGCTTGGGCGGAACGCCGAGAAGAGACTTCTTTGCGGCCTCCATGGCATCCGGTGCCAGCATAGAGACTTCATCCCAGATAGCCTTGACTTCGTCAGTGGCTTCGCCGAAGACCTTCTCGAGCTGCCCGAACCATGAAGCTCGATCAGCCCCGAGATCGGCGTTGATGATAGGCTTAATGGCGTTACCACCAAGGACCTTCTGGTCTTGGAAGGCAGCAGCCGAGCCAGCGGCGCCGAGCGCGAGCGCAGAAGAGGAGAAACGCATGTTGGTTAGACTTCCAGCAATCTATTGATGATGGAAGTGATGAACAGTGATGGGAGGAGACTTGTGTGTGATGGAGGGAAAGGTAGAGTCCATGGACGGATGCGGGCGCAGGGCGACGTAATAAGGCTTCCTGAAACCCTGGGAGCTTAAGGTGCCTAGCAACGCACGCCAGCAGGTCAGTCCGCGTGGTCCTGCGGCTGTCATTGGCTGGCCGCAGCCTCCGCCCCACGACGTTTCCCCGCAGGAGCTGCTTCATCGCTAGACAATGCCAGGCACACCCCATCATCTGACTGAATCGCTCTGTGCCTGATCGCCCGTGCTAACACGATCGCAGGGGTTTTCCCGGTGTTCCTGTTAACACTTAATCTCTGGGCTGCGATTCCGCTTTTGGCCAGCTATTCTCTGATGTCTTGTCTGGAAGGGGAACAACGGGTCACGAGTGCTATCCGGTTCAGGTGGCATGGAGACGTCGACGACTAGCACTGGTCCATGGCACTTTTGAGCTCTGTATCGCCCCCGTCTTCAGTCTAGTCCGACCCATTTTGTCATATCCGATGTTGAGCGAGTGCTGGATTTGTAAGTCTCCGTTCTATCAAGGTCCTTCCGTTTTGAGCCCAGCGGGTACACGGTCCGCTATGAGCCTACCCTGCACACGGCCCAACCGAAGTAAATTTAACCTCAACGCCCTTCCTGCTGCTACGGGCGATCTGAATGAGACAAGTTATAATCAAGAATTCTTTGGACTCTGTCTGCTTCTCCGTTTCCTCATGGCTAGCATGGCTAGCTTTTTGCGAGTTAAATGATGGTTCGGAGCGACTCGTCTCCCAGACTTGCTTCCACCTTTAGGCGGGGCAGAATATGAATCATAGTGGCGGGGTTCTTACGAAAAAGCCGTCACCGCCCGTGGACATATTTGGAGTGACGGCAAACACATACTTGTGCAGAGTACACGAAAACTTGTTCACGCACCGAGCTCATCTTCACATTGTCCTGCTTCATTTCTGGCAAGGGACACCGCAGTCCCGCCCTTTGCCAACCATGTCACGCCAAATCAACCAGCCTTCGAATCAGATCAAGCTGACAAACGTCTCTCTGGTCCGCCTCAAGAAGGGCAAGAAACGGTTCGAAATCGCATGTTACAAGAACAAGGTCCTCGAGTGGCGGTCCGGGATCGAAACAGACCTCGACAATGTCCTCCAGATTCCAAACGTCTTCCTGAATGTCTCGAAGGGCCAGACCGCACCCCGCGACGACCTCGACAAGGCGTTTGGCAAGGGTAAACCCGTCGATGACATCGTCCTCGAGATATTGAAGAAGGGAGAGTTGCAAGTGGGAGACAAAGAACGAGCAGCTCAGCTGGAACGAGTGCACAATGAGCTTATAGGCATTGTGGCAAGTAAACTAGTTGATCCAAGAACGAAGAGAGTCTACACATCAGGCATGATCGAGAAGGCACTCGACATGCTGAGCTCACAAGCCCACACGACCGACAAGCCTAGTGCGCCGGCGAGCGGCACTGGTACACCAACCACGGGTGACGACGGCGAATCAAAGCCTCGTGCAAAGGATCACATCTGGACCGGTGTCGTAACAACGAAGAGTGCAAAAAGTCAAGCCTTGGAGGCCATGAAGGCCCTGATTGCGCACCAGCCCATCCCTGTGGCGCGAGCGAGGATGAAGCTGCGTGTGACCTGTTCTACGAACGTCCTGAAACAGGCTGTGAAGGGACCCGCGGCTAAGGCGGGTAAAGACGAGGAGGGAGAGCAGAAGGCACCAGGCACGGTCAAGGACAGGATATTGAGCTATGTCGAGCAGGTCGAGAACCAGGACGTCATGGGCTCGGAGTGGGAGGTAACAGGGTTCGTGGAACCAGGCGCCTTCAAGGCGTTGTCTGACTTCATCAGCAATGAGACCAGAGGACAAGGAAGGGTAGAGGTATTAGACATGGCAGTCGTACACGAGGACTAGTGATAACACATTATACCCTTCACGATGAAAAAGGAAAATTTGTCAGTGGGCATAGCAAGCTTACGAGATGACATGCACACGACAGGGGGACCGGAAAATCTTTTAGAATGCTTTTGTGACTCAATAACTCTGTCCGAGTACAGCCGTGCGAGTCGCAAAGCGATCCCTTGAAAATGCTCAGGAAAATGGAGAACCCAGCCGTCACGCGCCTTGTCCACCCCGTGGTACCAGAAACATCTTCCTCGCCCCTGCCTCTCATCGATTCGTAATGGGGCGTTACGTTTAGCCACCCTTCTTCTTGGAGACACCGACAGTCCTGCCACGGCGACCGGTGGTCTTGGTGTGCTGACCGCGCACACGGAGACCCCAGTAGTGACGGAGACCACGGTGAGCGCGGATCTTCTTCAGGCGCTCGAGATCGTCACGGAGCTTGGAGTCGACACCGTTGGCGAGGATCTGAGAGTCCTTGCCGTCGACAATGTCGCGCTGCCTGTTCAGGAACCAGGCGGGGATCTTGTACTGGGTAGGGTTCTGCATGATGGTGACGATGCGCTCGAGCTCTTCGGAGGTGAGCTCACCAGCACTGTGAATGACAGTCAGTACGAGTTTAATTCTCTCTTCGCCCTTTCGTGGGTCCGTACCGCTTGTTGAGATCGACATCGGCCTTCTTGCAGACCAAGTTGGAGTAACGGCGGCCGACACCCTTGATCTTGGTCAAGGCGTACATAACCTTCTGCTTGCCATCGACGTTGGTGTTCAGAAGACGCAGGATCTACTCATGGTCAGCCAGGGTTCCTTCTTGTGTGTGTGCATCCTCCAGCCAAAGCCCCTGGTCGCTGCATCAATCGTAGGCGAAGAAGAAAATGTGCAAAAGCACTTCGGTCGGTGCGGTCGACGTCGAATCGGAGGCTGGCTGGGCAAAGGGCAATGGGAGATGACTTACGAACTGGAAGTTCGTCTTCTCACCCGAGACGAGAGACATGATGGGCAACTGTATCGGTCGTTGCCGTGTCCTCGATAAATTGATGCCTTCGAGATGGAGAGATTCAAGACTGGCGAAAGGCTCAAGGCAATTTTGCTGGACTAGTGGAACCGCACCTGCCGCGAGTTAGGGCTTGGGTGGAGACGAATATCACGTGTGTCAGATCACGTGCCAACCTGAGCACCTGGTGGTGCAGTGTGGACCAGGCGCATCTTAGGCTTAGTCTCGTCGCTAACGACAACTTCTTCAACCTTTGACCAGATAATCGGCCAGGCCAGTTGCGTGTCTGCACGAAGCATTTCTGTCTCCGTGATGAAGACGATGCGCGCTGGCATGAAGGTAGGTCTGTAGAAATCATTTGAGTACATTTTTAGTGTGATGTTGCAGTCTTTTGCCATGCTCGGTCAGCATCCCTTCAGCGAACTGATCTTGAGCCGGATGTCCGCCTCCGGGTGAACATAAGACAAGATCATGTTGGCAACGTTTTTTGAGTACGGGGTTCTCAGTGATTTCACAGCATGAGCCACCTCGTAATTTATCTGTTGGCACATTCGGAGATGGGGGTTGACAAAGGTCTTTAACAAAAACCTCTCTTGACATTCAATCTCGTCGAACCTGAGCGGGCACATAAAGCCGCGTCGAACGCCATCCTAGCAACTGCCGTCTCATCCCTAGAGACGCGACCTGCCATGTCATGTTGCCTCGCCAAGGCTATTGCTCGAGAACGGCTAGGGAAGATACGTTGGTCTCTGCTTTACTCGGCCAGCTCTGTGGCTGTTGCATTTGCTTCACCGAGGACGCCCTGTCGGGATAGCGCACTGCTATTCACACCATGCTCTTTCAATCTCACGTCAGAACAGAGCTGGTGTACCCAATGAACACTGCACCGAACACATAAACATTCCGCCTTTCCTCACGTCTGACGTATTCTCCAGGTCAACAAAGTACCATGTTAAGAGGATCACTTATCCCCATCGTCAAGTGCACAGGAGCCATGGGGATATAACTCTGCCGAGCTAACAGGCTATCTAAAGGATTGTGACCCCTGCTCATGGTGGTACGGGGTGTGCTCTCTTTCAATCTCTCAAGTCATGCAGTCTTCAAGGCCATGAAACTTCATCATTTAGGATTCGAAAGAATGGCCCAATAAGATTTGGATTTCGGACGCGAAGGAAGAAGAACGACTCTGAACAGCTGCACGTCCTTCAGGATCCTCACAGCCTTGCACGTCAAGATACGAGGCCTTCATTTCCACCGTCGGTGTGACGTACGATCATGGTGCCAGGCTCACATCACTCTCTTGCCTGGGTATGAACATAAGACAAAGGTCTCAGGCGTAAAGGATGTGGCCTGGAACTTGACAGGGCTGCAATCATCAACTCTCTTAAGGATAACTGACACGTTACGAACATCCACAGGCAAACTTCACATTGTTAAGTCCCACGTGTTTCTATTTCCACTTTCAGATATTGTGGCACTTCTAGAGTGAACAGAGGAACAGTTGGTCGATAAGACGTCAATGTTGCCGTAAGCACTTTCGTATACTTTGATCCAAGTATGAGGTTCGGCGAAATGCTGTCTCAACATACAGTAGCCTTTCCCACGCCAGACATCACTGGTCCGGAGGAACAGTGCACTGAAAGCATCATGCTACTTAAAGGAGACCTGACAACAGGCTGAGCTAGAATGGTGCAAATCTACAAAAGCTATTTCTCAATGTGGTGCCCTCCAAGTAAAGGTTTGTACCTCCCGCGACACCGTGTTCCCTGTTTCCACGACGAATGGTACGTCTCGGAATATGTTCCTCCCTCGCAAGGTAGTGAGGATGGGTGACCTTTGAGCAGAGCGGTGGGTTCGCCTCTGATGGTCAAAGCCTCGATGGCAGTCCACTAGCTTGAGCAGATCTTACGAATCAATCCGAAGGACGTATCCTCAACGAAGGCTTCATAGTGACTGGAAGCATCATTCAGAAGCTGGGTAAGAGGACATGGTGTTCCGCAGTCTCAGAGTAGCTGCCATCTCATACAAGGTGAGTTTGTTCTGGGCACCTTGAGGTCAAAGTCGTCCAAGTCGACAGCATGACCCTCATCCATATACCCATTTCTTCGGGCATGCTTTTCGGCGACCGAAGTATCTGGTCAGCACACCTCCCATGGAAGCTGACATCGGGCGGTGTATAAGCATGTCCAAACGTATTCTCCTTACTTCGGAGTGCAAATGCGACAGTAGTATCAATCACGGGAAGTACTCTTATCTATATATCGATAAATAGGCTCTTGTGGGTCAAAAGAATCAGCTTGTTTGGTCTAATGGTTAGGATCCTTGCCTTCCAAGCAAGGGGTCAGGGTTCAATTCCCTGGACAAGCATCTTTTTTTTTGCGATCCTTTTTTTTTTCAATATCCAGCTTTAATCGTCATCATCTTTGGTTTCCTCTCTCGAAACCCTAACATTTGGTCTCGCGGGAGGTCCGAAGTGTGAGTTAGACAGGTTCGTCGGAGCGAATTAGATGATACCGGCCATCGTTGATCCAGCGACCCAACACCACCACTGACAGCCAATACTGCATCCAAGGGGCAATTTGATACTGCTACACCTTCGATTCCAGTCATAGTCAAGACCACATCACAGGAAGCATATAGATACCCATCAAAACCAACAATATATCATGCTGTTGAGGTTCACTGCCGCTTCGCCCTCGCATCCAAGCATCATCATGCGCCAGCCAAGCCCAACCGCTGCTCATCCCAACAAGCGGTGACTGCCCTCAAGTCCCATGACGTTACCAAGCATTGCACAGGTGAGATGTTCGGGGTGAGGATCATCCATCATTAAGGAATTGGTAGGGTAGAACAACGAAGTGATGATCGCTACACACCTCTTTCGAGCTTACCCGGCGACACGAGTGCCTGATGTTGACAGCACATACCCGATGGTCTGCAGCACGACGGGTGCGAAATGACGAGATCTTCCGTATGTCATTCGGATTTGGCTTTTTTCGGGTTGATGTGAACTGTTCACTTCCCCCACGCTCATAAGCCGCGCTCGACAACCGACATAGGCGGCCAAGACCTACCAACATCAGGACGGGAGGGGGCCAGTCTGCGTGGAACTGAAGCTACGTCTCTCGTTAAGATTATACGGACGACAACAGTATCTGCAGTAACAGCGCGTGATGATGATTCACTTGAGCTTGCACTGCAGCAGGTTGACCTCAATCCTAAGCGACAAAGAACTACATCTTTTGTCGGTATTCGACCCATCCATGTCAACACTAACTACCCTCATTATCACCTACTAGGTAGTCAAAGTCGCTTACTTACACAACCACCCTACACAAAGCTGCCAAGCCTGGACACAGTCGTCAACAAACACTGACCTTGCTCGCAAAAAACAACTAGTCTATCATAGCATTTCAACAGAGTTCCTGGTCGAATCCAACCTTGTTGTCTTCCAGGCACTAAATACGCGGACTGAAAGCGGAGTGAACACAGAACGCGGGGAACCTTCAGGTTTTTGGTCAACTCATTTGTCATGGAATACGATCCTCGAGTGCAGCTATTACCAGACTTGTTCCCTCGGCGGAGGGGCAGGGCAGCCTAATTTCGAGAATGGAGGATCGCACTTGAATATTGTTGAGTGACTTGTAATCTCTGTGCCGGCCGCAACTCTTGCCGTCTAATTTCCTTCGCCCCTTTTGTACCGGAGACAGAATCGTTCGCGAGAAAAGCCGTCCGTGCTATGCAAATCAGTGATTTAAAGGAAAAAAAAAAACAGTGAAGCCCCAGAATGGTGAGCGTTCCGTGCTGCCAAACCAAACACCGATGTCATGATCGCTTCAGGCTTGTATGTAGTTATCCCTCGACAGCCTCCTTTCCCTCACCCTCCTCAACCCCAGGCATCCCCAACTTTGGCTCTTCTGCTCCCCTCTTCTTGGCTTCCCCAGTATGGAACCTTCTGGCTCTGGCTGCCTTCGCGCGAAGCTTTTGCCCAGACCTTGGGGTCCCGACCGAGTTTTTGGTTGCCAAGCCCGCAAAGTTTCAGCGCGCTCAGGCCCAGGCAGCAATGAGGGGAGGGGAGAGGAGAGGTGAGGGGGGGCGCAAAATGGTGAGATGGATGGAATGTGAAGAGGGATACGAGTTGAGGGTTCAGACGAGCAGCCTAGGTTATTCTGACAGTGATGCTGCACAATTGTGAAATGGAGGCAAGTTGTAGATTATGAAATATTTTCTTATTTTTTTGGGGGGTCTTCTAATTTTTTTCTGTTTTTGTTTGGCAGTCTGAGGTTATCAAAACGTCGAGAAGTTTCCCTTCGAGCGCGTCTCATTCTGTACAGAAAGATATTACGAGGCTTTGCAGCCAGCATAAAAGGAAACAAGGAAGCCGAATGAATGCTTTTGTTCTCGCTCGCCCAAATCCCAAACATATTTGCTCACAAAACAACCATCGGTAACTTTTCGAGCTCTCTCGGTAATAAAACCCGAGATACTTTCTCCGTTCGGTCAAGAATCAGGAAAGGAAAATAAGAGCAACCGTTGCCGGATGCGAGACGTTGCGGTGATAGGCCGTTTCTAGTATAACTCGTATGAAACTCTCAGTGTCCCGCGGGAGCGAGTGAACTGTCAGGCTGGGGCCCGCTGAACACATCCCGGGAACGACGCTTCCCAATGCAAGTAGGAGGTCACGAGGGGCAGAGTTTTCTTGTGTTGCATCCCACGATTCGCAGCTGCAGGACCTCTGTGGTGCATGGCGAGAGCGAGCGAGGGGAGTGTACGCGTGCATAAAGGGAGGCAGGCATCAAAGCCAATTGACTTTGGGCTGCTTCGTGCATGCGTTGGGTTGTCGACTTGTGTCTCTGTCCTGGAACGATCCGGTGGGATGCCCGGGAAGGGCGGACGGCTTAAGGTTAGGAAAGCCAAGAACCGTAGTCCTGGAGCCAAGACCCCAGTCTCTGGTGCTGATTCGATGGTCAAGGTTCCCCACCAGCCCAAGGGGAATGTGAAGCGTTGCAAGTGACATCGCTCACGCTTGTAGTCAGGGTTCAGTGGTGCCAGCCGGTGGTTGATGCGTGCAGATGGATGGATCAAGAAGGTTGTGGCGCAGAGTGGGTTGTAGCCTGTAAAGTGGAGCGGGGCGGCTGCGCTTGGCGAGAACGTGAGAACGACAATGCCCGGGCGCTAGACGTCCTCTGGAGAAACAGGGCCGCCGCTGTAGCAAGCGCTGGCTCGGCTGCTGGTGGCCGTAGTTCGGGTCCACCGTAGGCGCACTTGGGTGTTGCGCTTTGCTGCGGAAGGCTGGTTGCGTGATGGTTGCAGTTGTCATGCAGGGTGGGGTGCAGGAAATACCTTTGCACCAGATTCTGCTGGCGGCAGTACTTCCTTCACAATCGTCCATCATCACCACCTCTGCATCGCATGGCTCCAAGGTATCGTGTCGTTGTTGTAGTCGTCCGTCTGTGATCCTCACAGTGCCGCATCCCATGCCGGGTTGCGGCCACTGCAGGACTAGAACTCGCGCCCTTCCAATGCAGCCAGTGCATTTGCCACTTCGTGAGCGCTGGTGCTACCGCCGTTGTCGAAGTAGTCATCCACGCCAGCATCGCCGTCAGAGTCTCCATGAATGCTCGGTGGGCGAGTGCAACAAGGGCTGATGCCGCTGACAAAGCTGTGCCTCGAGTTGCCAGTGGCCTCATCCCACGACCATGTTCCCAGCATAGCTTGGTGTCGGAGGTTCTGTGCTGTGAGTGGCTTGTCGCGAGGATGGATGACACCGGCGTTCTTGTACTTGGCCCTGCGCTGGCGCTTCTTCTCAGCCTTCATCTCGCGTTCGGCCTCACTGGCTGTACGCGTGAGAGTCAGGTTGCCCTGCCCGGGAAGACCCCTGGCCTGGGGTGCCTGCTCGTCGTTGTGATCACTGTTGTCTTCGTTGGAGCTGTCGCCGAAGGCTGTTCGGCTGCTTCTCCGTGTACCCCATGTGAAGGCTCTCGAGAAGAAGGATTGTCTGCGGGGAGAAATAGAAGAGAACTCGCTGGAATCGTTGCTCGTGTTTGAGGCGGTTGTGAGGCTGCTATCTGTGTGCCTGATGCTATGTCCAGTGGGAACAGACTTGCGCAGCGCGCGGCGGAAACGATCTCGGATTGCCATTGGGACGGTGGCTTGGGTGTGACGTGATATTATAGGTTACAAGAGAGGAGGTAGGGTTGCAGTAAAGCTGAGGAATACTGTTGCTCTGTGACGCGGGGAAGCAACCAGTAGAGATTCGACTCTTCTCACTCTGTGGCCTCGGAGTTCAGCAGTGGTTGTGATGGCGAGTCTGGCCGTGATGAAGTGTCCATAGAATCGAGTGCAGACGCCTGTTCGTGGGAAGAGGGTTGGTCGAAGTGACGTGCGAGGGCAATCGTTTCTGCGTTACAAGACCGCCGATGAATGTGAAGCAATGTAGGAATGAATGTCTTGGTGATTGAAGGTCATGGAACACTAGCTATGTCGAGGCTTTGAGGAAGACGTATTACGGAGGACGGATATACCGGGCATCGTCTCGAGTGAAGGGGAGGGGACCGGAGTAGATAAATGATGGGGCAGCCAGGACAAGACCTGCCCTCTATGAATTGTCAAACCACGATACGACATGGACAAGACGCCTGGGAGGGGTGTGGAGGTGGCATCGTCCATCGAGCGAAGGCTTGGCGAGAGGCGGCGTGGTCTTGGTGGAAGAAACAAGCGATACGGATGCGATGCAATCGGGGCTCGGGAAACCAAGGAGCACGGACACCGCGGACTTTGCCAATTGCAGGCGCCGGGTGCCTAGGGGCGCGGTGCGCGATTGAGGCGTGTGGGTTACGGGGACTTGGGTGGGGTGTGGCAGTCCACCGCATACAGGAGATGCCGACTCTTCCAGTCGTCTACTACTGTATGAGGAACAGGACTAGATCCATGCAAATCAATTACGCCAAAACTGTATTTGCGGCTTTTTTCTTCTCGTCCATTAGGAATATCGACTAAATCATCCAAAGAGTTCACCTGAGCCCGCGATACACAATTCAGCCGGTGACCCCGAAGGGTGTGTCTCTCGAGGCTTCCAAGAATCATCATCCAATGCACTGCGTAATTATGGGTGCAAGGGCCTCTAGTCAGTGGCAATTCAGCTTAGCTTACAGGGTTGCACAACTGCCAAGACAGTGGCTGCGAACAGAAGCGAGCAGGTTTGCAACCGCTGAGCCGCCCCAAGGGCCAAGAGCGACAGTGGGCAGAAGCGCATACATACAGTACATCATTCCAGGACGCTGCCCCCCCCTCCAGCAGCAGGGATGCCCTGAGAACACCACTGGGGAAGGAGGGGGGAGGTGCGGGAATCAGGATAATGACGAAGTCCGTCCAGGGAGTGGTGACAGAGCTGGTGGGGGATTTTTATGGAGGGGCAGCAGCGCCAGGAGAGGGTCCAGAGATAACTGAACGGTCAGCGATTGAGTAATGGCATTGATAGTGGTGTACCAAGTGGCAGCCAGTGGCCCTTAGCACCTTCAGTAGTCCCGGGATCTGGAGCTTGGAGGCTGGAGAGAATGGGGCCTGGAGTCTGGTCTGGAGACAAGATACTGGGGAACATGGCAAGAGGACAGATTCCCAGGGTCTGTCTGCTTTGTTTCTTTCCCCCAATTGCCACTTCTCAATTGGCTTGACCATTTTCCTCAACTTCCCACCGGTACTTCCCTGGCATTGCGACTAGGTAGTTAGTTATACGCGGACAAAAGTGAGCATGGCAGGATGGCTGCACAGAGTGCAAGATGTGCAATGTGTTCAGGAAGGGACTGCAGCAGGCAAGGCAGAACAACACAACACCGCACACACAACTCTGGAAAGATTGAAAACCGAAATGCGAAGAATCCACCTCGAGGAAGAAGGCTTGCAACCGAACCAACAAGGAGTCCTAAAATTGAAGGGCTGCATCGTCCAGGGCTTGATGTGCGAGAGAGACAGAAAGTGTGCGAGAAGTGAGTTGCAGCTGCCGTTGAGGCCGGCTTACCGGCCAACGGAGGCTGCCGTCGGCCAAGTGGCATGGCAGTCTCTGCAACCCGACTTCTATGATATTGGTAGTCTACGCACAGCGTCGTCGTTGGGCTTGTCCCAATTCTACGGTCAAGACGAGAGAGGTGCGTGTGGTGTGTGTGTGTGTGTGTGCCTGGCCATCGCAAATGGTTGGTTGGCTGGCTGCCTGGCCGGGAATAGTGGATGGTGAAAGGTGAAAGGACGCAGCAACCAACCGCGTGGGAAACATCCACCCGGGTGCAGATGCCCTTCAGAGCCCCTTTGCTCATGCAGCGAGAGTTTGACAAGGAGAGCAAGTTCTTCTGGTTCTTCTCTGCCAGGCACTGTGCCTTACTAGCGCTGACCCTTTGGGGGTTTTGATTTTTTTTTTTGCGTTTCGGCACCCACGGACGAATTGAGATGATCAATCGAGATGCGACAGGATGCTTTGCATTTGACTAAACTCCGACGGCAATGGTGCGATGCATTCCTCGTCCATCTCCTGTCAGTTTCAGACTGCTGGAGTCACGGCATTCGGCGACACCTGTGAAAACCGAAGAGGCGCCTATCTCGCTCGCGCTTTGCCGCCGCCGTGCTGCCGAGCGAATATTAGTTTTCCGTACGGACTCCGGTGCGGCTGGAGGCTGCTCCGCCCAAGAATGGATGCGACGACTTGGTATCGTGAGGTTCCCCAGTGTTCGCTATCAGGTCAGACCAACTTCTGCTCTCGCCAAAGTCCCCTGTGCGGCTATATTGGACTGTACGCATCCTTTCGGTCCCTTGTTGGCGACAGCGTCACTTCATCACGAGGACACCTCTTTCTCAGCCTTGGCCTGGCCCAGCTGACACAGCCCTGACCACCAAATCCAAGCTCTTGCCTCCCCAAGCCCAGCAAGAAGCACGACATGTCGTCCACGAAGGAACGAGATAAACCATCCCCTCCAAAAACTCCAAACCTCCCCACCATACCATCCGAGCATTCTGATAACAGCGGAGCGCCCGGTTTGTTCGCCCATCCACATTCTTGCCCAGACCACTAAAACCCCTACAAAAAGCCAAGAAGTGTTGCCAACCAGTAAGAGACATTCAAACACCGCCCCCCAAATGTGGCCTCGGCTTCCTCGACGATGGATGCAAGTTTGGACCCAAATTGCGACTTCGCTCTGGCCAAGCAAAAAGCCCAGCCAACCTCAATCCAATGCCCCAAGCAATGCCCCTCTCCAAGGCAATTTCCCTCCGCGGCGGGGGTTCCATTCTTCCTGAGTCGCGCGCGTGTTGACCCGACTGACCAAGGATTCGTGAAGTGACTGGAGAAGAACGACGTCACTCCATTGTCCAGGGCTCTTCAAGGCCCCCCTCACCGACGTGTTCATTCCTTACCAAATTCATCACCATCACCATCACCGTTGACCCCAATCTTGCGACGCTGGACAGGGCGTCATATACGTGCATTTCTGTCACTGTCATACCTTGAGCTAACCTCATCAACAATAGGAGCTTGTACAGTTTCGTGTTGTGGCTTGACGGGACCAAAGCTTGTCCCTCGACAGCCTCACCACCGCACATTCTTGTGTGTGTTATCCCCTGTCACCACCTGTAACCCCCCTGTAACCCCATGGGTTACAGTGCAGCTCCAGGGTCAGTGGGCCACTGAAACGTCAGCAGTCACAGGGACCAACCGTCACTGGAACACTGTCTCTGACTGCCAACCATGACAGCAATTCAGACCATGTGATCGTCGCATCCTCCTGCCAGTTTTGTCCCAATCGCCATCCAATCACCGTGGAAGGGGTGCCGACGATCCAGAGAATATTCCGGAATGGGACTGTCAGAGTGAGGCCCTGCGCACTTTACATACCACCATCCCGATACCGATCGGCAATTGCATCTTCTCTCGCTACTCCCAACTGGCTATTCTGTGTTCATTCTGCTTACGATTGTGCAAGTAATCCTCCCTGTCTTTCTACATACCTACTCCGCATGTGCGATCGTACAAAAGCTTAACTCCATGGTCTTCTGAAGATGAGCGATGATCAATGCCAGCCAATAGACAGCAGCAGTGACGACATCGTCAGTCCGATAATCCACTTTCAGTGCCACTGGGAAACCTTCCATAAGTGTTCCAGAATATTAGAAACCTTGTGATCAAGGGAAGCGATCGACGCCATGTGCAGACCATGACAAACTTCAACCAAGTTGGCAGCGCTAACTCACATAAGACCAATTAATTCAGTCATCACCACATTCCCTCCCTTCTCGCCATCAGACAGGCAAACACGGCGCAAGAGCAAGGTCCTTCATCGAGCAATGCATTCCGCGCCTAAGACCCCCGCACTCCCGACTCCCAACCCTCCTACTGTCGTTAGGCCCCATGCCAATGCTGCCGGCTCGTAGTCAACGACGTGATCGCCGCCGGGTAGCGCATCGCCCTCTGCAGCAGATGCCGTTTCCGATGGCGATGGTTCGTACGGGGCGTCCGCCACAGACTTGCTTTTGCGTGACTTGCCGCGCTTCCTGACGCTGCCCTTTTCGTCCACTTCGTGAGTGCCGTTGATACCCGTCGTGATGGCCTTTGGCTTGCCTCTCTTACTTGGAGCAGGGGATGACGCTGGTTCTAGCGGCAGCTCGCCATCGCGATGCAGTCCATAGAATGGGATCGTGGCCGCTAGCACACCCGATACGTCTATGGCCCGAACTGCAGCCCAGAGACCAATTGAAAGCGCGGACAGTAGCACGTCCCTTCCAATGCCACCCACGACCGGATGATCTGCCGTAGCGCCCAAGAGCCTGCCGAATGCGCCGCTCGTACGCTCCCACGATGATCGTTTCTCAACATCGAATGGCAGATGGATGCTATGCCGGTGCTGGTGCGTCGCGGGCGCGTTGTAAGCAAGCCCAAGCACGGTTGCTTTCACGTGTAGGAGAAGTGCGGCTGCCGAGATGAAGTTGAAGAGCTTGATGTATGCGGCATACGCTTGGTGTGGATGCGAGTGCTGCACGCCCCAGCTCACAGGAACCAAGTTCGGTAAGGCCAGGGGCGCGTAGGTCAAGGCGCGCGTCACCAGAACGAAGTATTTCAACGAGGGTGTGTTCGCGAGTAACGGCATGGCGCTGAGGACTGTGAAGTTAATTGTCAAAAGAGGGAAGTAAAGAAAAGCGTGGGGCATCCAGTTGACTGGCTTTGGTGGGAAGATGGCGTTCTTCCAACGCACATATCTATTCAGGATCAGCGATGCATCTCACTCTATGTGCGATCCTGGAACCGACGAACCTCGACACAGGCAAGGTGCCATAGTCCAACAGAGGCAGCGGTGTTGGTGTCAGAATGAGGGCGACGAAAAATAGATTCTGCGCAAAGGACAACGAGACAAGCTGTCCCAGTGCGAGGTACGACCAGAGGAGTGGGATGTTGCGACGACGACCTTCCACGGCTAGAAGCATGCTCCAGGATATGAGACCCAGATCGATCTGTTGCCCCCACCAGAACCGACGTGCTTTCTCGGCTGCAATTTCGACGGCGTCAAGGTGCAGAGGAGTATCACTCAGCCAACGAGTAAGATGCACCTCGGTTGCATTCTCTCCAAGTGGGAAGATGCCTCCGGGACCGTAGAATCTGTCCACTGGTCAGCAGCTGTTGCGCTCTGCAGCCTCCTCTCTGCTCCCGTACCTAGTCGGTAACTTGAAATCGCGCTGACTGGCCCAGACTTTGTACGATAGAGTCGCATAGCGCTCGGTCGAGTAAGCAGCTGAGAACAGGCTAACGGCGGCCAGCGTCGCGAAGATGGGAAGCAGCGTCGCTCGCCGGGTGAGTCGCCCTCGGGTATCTTGAGTAGGACCGAGAGCTCGGTATGAACGGTAAAGACTTCGACCGACTTCGAATGTGAGAAACGTTGCCAGCGCAACATGACCTCCGACCAGGCCAAGGGCAACATAGCTGTTCCCGATGATGTCAGAGATGCGTTCTCACAAAGAAGAATATGTTGCCCTCTGGAAGGGCAGATGAAGATGGGCAACTCACTCTATGGAAGGCTGTAGTGGTATAGGCGCCATGGTGATATGAGCCGAGCAGATTCGTGTGAGGCTTCGGGTTGTGGGTTTGATAGCCTAGAATGTGAAGCTCTTGGCTTTGATGATGAAGATGATGGTGGAGCTTGGAGCTGGAGCTGCCAGAGCGCGAAGTGGGAGGCAGCCCCACCCCCACCACGGCACTACCACAACAGGCCGTTTGCGGGGGATGTCCACAATCAACAATAGAGGTTGTTGAAGTATTCCTGAACTATTTGCCAGTTTGATTGTGTGAATTTAGCCTCGATACTTGATTTTGACATCAGATGCCTATTGAGTAGCCACCTTTGTGTCGTGGAATCAGAGGTTGGCTCCGGGTGATCGATCTGGTAGGTACAGTACATACTACCCTCCCTGCGACACAAACGATGAGGGCGTGGCGCTGAGAAGGGATCATACATTCACGGATCATGCAATGGACAAGTAAGCGCAAGACAACTGAGATCACTCTCTGCCCATTCCCACACACTTCTTTTGATGGAAGTCCCAAATTCGATGTCGGTGTTCAATGTCCTCTTTGAGGTTTCGTCTTTTGTCGGATAGGACTTCTAACTACGGTTCCTGTATTCCTGGCCCTTTCGAAGCTCTATGCCTCATCTCGCTACAGGAATGACTTTCTTTTGGTCCAAGTCATTTAGGAAGGAACCGGTTCCGTGGTGTGGCTCGAGCTCTCGCATCTGACATGGAAGTCTCCGACCTGGGTGCCTGCCTTCAGCACCACTGAGTGAGTCATGTCTCCACTGCTTGCAAGAAAGACTGATGGCTGATGAATTGAAACGGCACTTGACTGTGTAGCGAAGTAGCTGGTCTCTTCAGTGGAAGACTTGGACGACCTCATGGCTCTTGGAACGATCGAGTGCGACCCTCGAAACCCCCCCTGGATCTTCGCTTTTTACTTGGCGATCAAGCTCTCTCTCCGTTGCTGTCTCACCAGCGCTAAACCTCCACGTCGTCGTCGGGCTTCACAATTAGCACATGTTATTGGTTTTGATTCTGCAGCCAAATACTATTGGACTAAGCTGTTCAGACCTCTACTTTTGGTAATCTTTCAGCAAGATGACTGGGAACAAGGCATCCCCCCATCTCCACGGTCACGTGTTCGACCTGTACTGTGTCGTAGGTCCCGGTCTCGCCTGACACTTAGGCCCCACAAAGCCCGAGACATAGGCGCCCCACCGCTGTCGCCCTCTGACGACAGCCTGCGTCTGGGGGAGAATGATCTAGTCAGCCGAGCAACCTCTAGCTTCGCACGTTAGACCAAAGTACCAGCTTCACAAGCTTCCTCGAATCAACCCTCGCGACCATGGCCATCGCATGACCTCGAAGGCTGATTTGACACCGTTCCCATAAACAGCATGCTCTCCCCGAACATCTGATTCTGTTCTCAGACAGCCCTTCCCGTACGACGCAAGCAGGCCGACCATCTCACCGTCTCTCCGAACGTCGCCCCTCTCCATCATGGCAGGTCTGTTGCCTTCGCCGCCAGCAAAGGCCTCTAAAGACAACGAAGAACAGCTCAGAGACTCGTCGCAGAATGATGAGCGATCGCCTCTTTTGCCCTCCAGCCCCAGCGCAAGTCCGAACGAACACGAGCAGCATGCAGCATCTTCAGACAGCTCGCAGGACACGAAGAGCTTATGGTACCTCATCCTCCTGACGATCCCCATTGGGGGGCTGCAGATTGCTTGGTCAGTCGAGCTGTCTAATGGAACGCCATACCTTCTTTCCCTCGGTCTGAGCAAGTCTCTCATGGCAATGGTCTGGATCGCGGGGCCGTTGACAGGTACGCTGGTGCAGCCGTACATCGGTATGCTCAGTGACAACTGCCGCAGCCCATGGGGGAAGCGAAAGCCTTTCATGGTTGGTGGCACAGCTGCTACGATCTTGTCGCTCCTTTTCCTTTCCTGGGTGAAGGACATCGTCGGCGGCATCAGTGGACTCTTTGGCGCTGATATTGAGTCTGAAGATGTCAAGGTGGCCATCATTGTCGCTGCTGTGCTTGGAGTCTATGTGCTGGATTTCGCGGTCAATGCACTGCAGGCGGCGATCCGCGCCTTCATCGTGGACTGCGCACCAGCCCACCAGCAGGAGGCTGCAAATGCGATGGCGAGCCGCATCATCGGCTTTGGCAACATTGTGGGGTACATCGCAGGATACGTCAAGCTTTCCACCTTCCTGTGGTTCCTTGGCGACACCCAGTTCAAGATTCTGTGCGCTATTGCAAGCATCGCTCTTTTCGTCACAGTTGGCATTAGTGTGACCTTGATTCCTGAGCGCGATCCTCGGCTGGAGGGTCCTCCCAAGAGAGGCCAGGCGGGGATCATCTCATTCTTCATCTCCATCTTCAAATCCATCAAGCATCTGCCGCCGACAATCAAGCGAGTCTGCATGGTGCAGGTTTTCTCCTGGGTGGGCTTCTTTCCTCTGCTCTTCTACACCTCTTCGTACATCGGCGAAATCTACCTCGAGCCTTACCTGGAAGAGAACCCGCACTTGCCCGAGGCAGAGCTGGACGAGCTTTACGAACGAGCCACACGCATTGGAACGTTTGCTCTTCTAGTGAACTCCATTGTCAGCTTAAGCACCAACGTCTTTTTGCCTTTCTTCATCGCGCCGACGTACGACAGCCGCCCAGTCACTACTGGGGCAGGTGAGATCGACGCAGCCCCGAAGCTCCAAGGCGAAACTAAGGGCTCGTCATTGCTTGAGAAATTACAGATCCCAGGCTTTACGCTTCGCCGCGCGTGGTTCTCGGGTCTCGTGTTGTTTGGTCTCTCTATGTTCTGTACCGTCATCATCCGGTCTGTCGAAGCAGCGACTGCTCTCATCGGCCTTGTTGGCGTGACTTGGGCCATGACACTCTGGGCACCATACGCCATCATCAGCGCTGAGATCAGCAGGAGGGATGCCGTATCACGTGCGCGAAAGCTGCGGAATACGCAGATCGACCCGTCCACCTCCCGGGATGGCCCAGTCGAATCTCCAGGGTCCGGTACCGACACGTCAGACGTGGAGGAGGATCAAGCTGGGGTGATCCTGGGCATTCACAATATGGCCATCGCAGCCCCTCAGATGATTGCCACGCTCGGCTCCAGCATTATCTTCAAGATATGGCAGAAGCCAAGAGGCACCCCTGGGGATCACAGCATGTCGATTGTCTTCGCTCTGGGTGGCATCTTCGTTCTCATAGCATCCTTCTTCTTAGTGGGCATGAAAGATGGCACAGTAAGCCCTGCCGATCTCTTGAACGGTCTGGAAGATGGCGACCGCGTTCCTGAACGACGGATGAGCACTTCGTCGAGGAGAAGCCAGGATCAGGCTGCGGTAACTCGGAACCGGAGCTTTGGTGGCGCAGAGATGCAATAAAGATATTGATAGAGATATTGGGGGCATTTCCACGGCGGAGTTGGCTCGGACACAATTGCGGCATTTGATTTGAACAACTTCATTTGATTTGATTGCTTGGATGAGAAGGCGTTTCATCGCGACTGGCTTTTCTTGATAGCTACAGCAGAGAAATTGTGAAGGCTCGGGAAAGCCCATCATATTGATTTCTGAACGAACGAATCCCCCCATCACTTCAAAGTCAATACTTCTTCCCACTGCTTCGAAGAGAAATGCCACCATAAATCGGGTTACTTTGTCCTCTCAAGGCGCAACCTCGTGTGCCCACAACAGAAATCCCATCTTCCTCGCAGCCAGGGCATGGAAACCCCATAGCCCGATCAGAAGTTCAGCGAGAGAGACGTCGGGTGCACGACTGAAGCCGGAGTGGGCGTCCAGGTCACGGACGAGACTGTTTTCCCACACAGGCCGATAGACGTCAGCGTCTCGCCCGGAAGCGGACCCAGAGTCGGATCGTAGGTCGTGATGCCAGCCCAGTAGTGGCACCAGGAGGTGCTGCCGTCGCAGTAGCGCAGGTCGCAGCTGATGGAAGAAGAAGAAGAAGAGGAGGAGGAGAAGGACGACGGGCCACGCTGGATGCCGTCGCCGGGCGGTGGGACAGTGACCACGGCCAGACAAGCGGCCTTGCCGGCGAGGAGCAGGAGGGGGAGAGCGTGAAGCATCATTGTCCTGTTTGTGATGGTTGTGGTCTTGTGATGTCCTACTGGATCACTCGTTGTGGTGAAGGTTGTTCGGGCTTTCTTCTGACTTTGGTCTCGTTGGACACGATCGTCAATACCCTCCCTCCCTGACAGGACGGCATTGTGGCCAGATCAGCATTGCACGATCTGGAAGCGAGTATAGATTTTCTTGGGGAAGGGGACATACCAGAGGATAGATAGGTGCTCGGGCAGAGATTAATCAGTTTCACACCCGAGGGTAATGATACATGCAGACTTGAATAGTCGAGGGGTTCAAGAGACGGAGTCAGTGAAGAGGGAAGAACTTCCTGGCAAACTGTACCTATAGAAAAGAAAGTCAAGTCCCCCTTTCCGCCCCAGCTGCGGTGAAATAAAGTCCGTCATCGGGGACAGCCAAGCCAACCTTTGAGGTCGTGCTCAGCGGCCGTTACGACCCGACGAGGCAGCTGGTCAGCCCGCCCCCCCCCCCTCCCAGCTGGCGAACGGCCCAGGACGGACCGACCGTCGAACAGGGCCTGTGAGGTTCTAGGCCTCATCAAGGGAAAAGGGATGACGTGTGATGAATACCTAGCTACTACCTACCTACGTACGATAGGTATGGCCGTACGCCAAGACAAATGAAATCCGGCTGGAAGAACGTTGCCGCACACTTGATTGAACAGGGGAGGATCGGGAGAGGAGGAAAGCGAGGACTGGTTTATGTACGGACCGAAAGATGGCCGAGCGGGAAGTGTTTGCGTAGAGTGGTCTCGGTGAGATGGGGAGGGGGGGGGGGGCGGCGATATGCACGTTGCAGTGGTCACACGAGGGCGTGCTTGGCACCAAACTGCGTCTGATGCAGTGACCTGGGCTCGGCAGTCCACGGCAGTTAGATCAAGGGGCCACACATTGCGAGGGATCATCAGATTAACAACTGCCAGGCATCTATCTTTCTTGGTCGTGATGAATCACTGCAAACTGTGCCCTGGCGATATTTTGACTCACAGACAGGACAGCTACATTCGATCATACATGACAAGATACGTAATAACTACAGTCAGTAATGTCTACAGTCAAGTGATTCACGCATCAGAGAAGGGAGATTCATGTTCGGGATGCTGAATGCAACGGTAACGTTTTCCAGTCAGGTCTCTAGTACTGCTGCTGAAGAAGAAGAGAACTATATACAATCAAGAAAGAGGAGCGACGGCCACAGTCTGGTCACCAGCCCAGGCATGCAGGAGAAGTCAAGTAGAGATGACAAGGACGAAAATGCAGGAAGAAGTTTTTCAAGGAAAAAGATTCGCATAATGTCATGGATTCTTCTGTCTCTCATGCCACATATCAGAAAATGCAACCCGCTCCTTGCTTTCTCTGGCCCCCCTTCACTGCCTCTCGCCATACTCATGTGGGGTATATCATATGCTATTTTCCTCTCTCATGCTCGGCAAGAAAGATAAAAAAGATTTAAAAAAAAGTCAAAACAACATGAACAGTTCACCATGATCGTCATCATGCTCTGAATGCAGTAGGGACAACCTCCCTCTTCGTCTGGTTCGCAGGGGCAGAGAACACCTTGAGGTAGTTCACTTTCCAGAACGCGTCCTCGAAGGCGCCAGGATTGTTCGAGACGTGGTCGATGCATGTCGCTGCCTTGGCGGAGCACTCCGGGTTGCTGCTCCAGACCTCCGGGGAGCCCGCCCAGTCCCCACAGAAGGTGGTGTTGAAGATGATCTTGTGGCCGTAGAAGTGTTCGTCGATGTTGCAGCCCTGGCCGCCGTTGAACCTGGCTTGGGGGGGACCCCAGGAGGCCGGGTTGGGGACGCCGGCGAGGATGTCCTGGGGAATGGCGGCGCGGGGGAAGAACCAGACGGCGATGTGGTCGGAGGTCCACTCGGTGGCGTAGACGCCGCCCTGGATGTCGTTGAAGCCGTCGCCGTAGTTCTGGTTGTTGTAGGTCTGCTGGCCGCAGCCGATGTTAGCGTTGCCGGCGTTGCAGTCTCCGCCTTCGAGATGGGTGCCATTCGTGGACCCGTTGTTGGCGATGGAACAGCCGGGCCCAGTGTGGAGGGTGTTGATGTTGGAGACCTGGTTGTTCACACCCTCGATGATGTCGATCTCTCCCTGGTAGGGCCAGCCGGGGCTGCCATCACCGAACATCCAGAAAGCGGGCCAAGCACCGCACTCGCTGGCGGGCATGTGTGCCACGTCGACGATGAAAAGGCCCTTGGTGAAGGTGTCTCGGCTTTCGAGACGGACAGAGCGTCGGCCGTTGGGAGGATTGACCGTGGTCTTGTCCACACCCATGAAGATTGCTCCGTCGACCGTGCCGGCCAGGTTCTCAGCACTGGCGGTCGGGCCGTCGACGTACTCGACGAAGCCGTGGGTGGGATCCGAACCGGTGAAGAAGTTGAAGGAGTCGAAGAAGTTGGAGGCATCGTAGGTGTTTGTGAGCGAGTACTGGGCCCGGGCACCTCCGAAGAGGAGAGCAGTAGCTCCTGCAACGATGGAAGCGGAGTAACGCATGGTTGCAGTCGTGCGTTATCTACGTCTTCGAGAAAGAAATGTCGATTTCGTTTGTGCTCGGAAGCTAAGAGGAGATGTTGAAATGGTTTGATATTGTGCTCTCGATGTGAACCAGCCACAGGCAAAAGTGTCGTTGTAGTAGGGAGTGGCCTTGAAGCAAGTTCAAGTGACTGTGTTTGAGTGCAGTCCTGTATAGGAACTGAAGGGGCTCCGTTGAACGGATAAAGGAACGACTAGATTCAGCCACTTGTAGTAAGAAGAAAGCGAGAACGAGTGTTTCTTTTTGACCATATACGAACAGCCAGAATCAGGTGTGGGCAGAGGAAAATAAAAGAGAGAGGCGGTGGACGAGTCCAGCTGGAACAAGTGATGACGGCGAATGTATCAAGGCAGGTGGTCCGTCGCGTGGTGGCTCGATCACGATGAGAAACGCGCACGTTGTTCTCGTTATAGACCCTTTTCCTGGAGGAATGGGCAAGGGAATCAAAGGGCGGTGGCTGTGCGTGGTAGACGTGCGGTGCAATGAACAATGGGGGACGGTGGTGAAGCGGGCCTCTGTAAGGAATGTGAGTCCAGCTCTCGCGTTTCTCGCTCTAGTCAATAGAGGAGGAACCCAGGCGGAAAAAAAAGGGCGGAGTGAAGCTTTGACGATGAGTCCTGCAGGCAACAAAAGATTGATCGATGGTGGCTGAATAAAGGAGTGTGAGTGGACAGTCACAATGGGATCGAAGTGGGAACAGAGGGGCCCCGATCTGTGTAAGTATGATTGAGAAGGAATGCAAGAAGAGAAGGGAATATGTGTATGAAGGAAACGCAGCCCTCACAGAGGAGAAGAAGAGAAGAAGAAGAAGAGTGGTTGGCGGTAGAAGGGCGAGGAAGTGGGTGATGGGGTTAGCAGGGCAAGGGTGAGACAGGTGGTGAGCAGGTGAACCACGCGCGGGAATGTGGGCATCTATATACGCCATGAGGGCGGCAGGTCCCTTGTGGTGAGGAGGGGACCACCTTTTTCCAGTCCCGTATGAGTGGGAGCATAGGGAGCTGAATAGAAAGTAAGAAAAAAGAAGAAGAAGAAAAAAGAGGCCTAGATGGGGGACATGGATGGGATGGAAGACCAGAGGCACGTTTCACCTAGTCTTGGTTCACGGAAGCTACCTGCCAGGCGCGCGTGTGTGCGTTGCGTTGCGGATGGAGTTGGTCGGAGTGGTGATGTGTGGGGAGATTGGCGGTTGGAAGGGAAAAGAGGCCTGGTCTGGGCGGAGCAGGGGTGTAGGATATGATGGGATGGGATGGGATGGGGATGCATGAAGCAGTGAGGGCGTGAAGCGGCTCTGTGCCGGTGATGGATGTGATGGTGGTAGGCAGTATTGCACAGTGTGGCTGCTCTTGTGCGCGAAGAGATATAATAAGAGGACCGGCGGCTGGACGATGGGGGAGAGACAAGTTGACGCCATGTGTTGCATTGTGCCGTACAGTACTGGGAAAGTACGTACAGTAAAGTAAAGTAAGTACAGTCAGTCTATGACACTTGGTCTTTGTCCGGCACAGCTGCACGTATCGTCTGCCACTGCCGGGCTTCTGAGGCTTGCACCAGAGGATGGATCGCAACAGCCACGCCGTCCTGGGGCGGCCAGCTGAAACACGATCCAGTTTGTTTTTACCTTTCTCCCACAGACTATAATGCCGTGTTTCCTCTTTGATCCCGTCAGCCCCAGCGTTTCGTTTCGGGCCTTTGTTCGATGCTTTGGTGTGTATGAAGCTGGGTTCATGTGCCTGGGCAGTGACCCCCGTCCTAGCGTCTCAATCGGGAAACTTCAGGTGCAAACGAGTGGCTGTCAGTGGCCGGCGCGCTGAAAGGAGGTGCGCCAGGTTTCCACTTAAAGGTGGGGCCCTTCACCCCCTGACTGCAGAGGCCACAAAGGAAGGGAGGGGGGGGTGTCTGCTATGGACTTCTCTGCTTGGATTGGTTGAAGGGCGGTGATGACGCTCGAGTTGGTACATAGGCTGTCAGCTAGCCAGGCACAGGAATGCCTGTCAACGCGTTAAGTGGTAGATAGTACTCCGTACCTAGCCCTGTGGAAGACGAGATCAGGGGGCGATGATGTGTGTAATGAAGGGGGCAGCAATCACCACTGGAGAGAATATTGGTTGATGATTGGGACGGTCATATGAAGCATTAAATTCGAGGAGATGGAAGTCAAAGTCAATTAATCCTCCACGAAGAAACAGCATGGACACCAACCAGACTTGACTGATTTGCTGGACCAAAAAAGTGTGCCCGTGGCATGCACCGCTGAGTCCCCCCACCTCTTTACCGCCGACCCGCCCTGTTTGCCGCCCACTGACACTCGCTCAGCGGCTTTTCCAGCGTCTAGCTCCAGCGTCTATGATGCCTGGGCAGATTTCATGCCGCTTCTTCTTCATTCTGCTCCACGGTGGGAATCCTTTTCTTTTCTTTTCTTTGCATGCACCACAGCTGCCGCATCGTCACCCGGACACCACACTGCAAAGGACTCTTTGCTGCGGTACCTGGATGTCGACCTTGAACCACGGACAGATGATCAGCAATCTATTCCCAGCTCCGATCAGAATCTCCCCACGATAGCGTGCTGAACCCTGGTTGACCACGCGAGGCGCACGGCGCGTCTCGTCTCAGGCTTGGAAGCTTCCATCCCTGGCCCCCTGCTGAAGTCACCCTTGCATTGCCCAGAACGAACCCAACTGCAATGATACACACATAATTTGGCAACTATCGAAGTCACCATGGCCAATAGCACCCCAACAATAGCAGCCGAGAAAAAAAAAAAAAGTCAGACATGCGGTAGTTCATCCTGCGAAGCTGCCTTTTGTCTTTCCATCGAAACGCAACCCATCTTCTTCCACGGACCACCGTGCCATGCCACCATACTCCCTGGCAAAGTGGCTTATCTTGTTTCCCCCAACAAGGCATCGGCCCACAGGGAGAGAGGTTAAGTTCTGATTGATTTTCCTCCTCGTGTTCGACGTTGGGAACTGATCGCCACAGGCTGCCCTGACAGGCAATCTTGTTTCGCGCGTGTGCCTCACGGGCCACCCGGCTGGGCTCTGAACAAAGAAACGCGGCTTTGACTCTGGACGTGGAGTGAGATTGGGCGCTGGTGTGGCTGAGCCCGTGGCTCGAGGCTGGGTACAACACTGTCCGCAGCGCATACTCATTTTCTCTTTGTCTTGCTTTCTTTTTCTGGACTTCTCCTCTGTGAACTAGAATGATCTCGACTACAGACTGTCTTACTGCTGTTCCAAAATGCTTCTCAGCCTGCTGCACCGGGTCTAGGTCCAGGTTGACGGTGAGCTCGCGTGTGTACTGTGGGTGGGCAGGCAGGCTGCGATGCTGTGAAGAAGCACAACAGGCTGGCAGCTGCAGAATGAAAGCCATGTTTTTCGAGACATGGTCCAGATTCTCGGGAAGAGCATGTTCGTCGGTTTTGTTCTCGGGTCTTCCTGGTACAGTACCAAGACAAAGAGCACTACAACGCTGCCGAGAGACACGGGCACGCAGATCAACCTGGAGACACAAACCGTCAGTGCTACACAGACAGCGGCTGTCACGATCACGACGCCGATGACAGTGGTGCTTGTCCCACAACCACAGGGTGTCTCTTTATCAGGCTGCATTACTGGATTGGGATGCCCATCATTCGGCCTCACTACCCGACTTGGTGCATATTGCAGCCTTCATCAACTGCGCATGTCAAGAACTGCAGGGTTCAGCAGGACCAGAGAATAGGTGCGGAGTCGTCCTCACATCATTGGCTCAGGATAGTGACCATGGGTGCTCCTGGCGTGGCTCGTGCGTGACGTCTCATCTGATCAAGTGTACGTCGATGCATCGTCGAAATAGACAAGGCTTTGCTCATCCCTGTTCCTTACATCCTATTCGCTCGGAGCTTTTGGTCTCTCATCTTATCCCCCTTTTTTCCTTAGTCGTTTCCTGGTGTTTCACATTCCACACCATCGCACATCTCCCGGTCGGCAACCCTGCTGCCGGAGCGTTTCCCACCGTGGCGGGGGCTCATCGATGTTCGCTATCGACCTGCTGATCGTCATTGGATTCTTTCAACTTCTTTGCATGGATCAGGCTCGATGCCGCACGTTTATGGCGATTGGCCTTGGGCTGATCAAAACTAGACTCTCTCTGTGTCCTCGTGTGCTGGTACAGTAACAGAGCCAGAAGTTGTATTCGGACGGACATGACCCCCTGGGAACCCACGCCTTTCCACAAACAGAGAAACATGGTTCTGCCTCGAAAGGACTTCCATCTCAGATGATCATCACCGCTGCGGTTGTTCCATAGCCGCCTGCACCGGCATTTACGTACAGTACCAACCCCAAGCGGGTGCTGCATGTCAGAACCTCAACGCTTATGCAGGTCAACCCCGCCGCCCCTGTCTCCTCCTCTTCATCCCATCCCTTTCACGACGATCCCTTCCTATCGAAACTATGCGAATACAGAATTCTTGGGGGAAAAAAAAGAAGAAGAACCCAACGTGGGGTCGTATCGTGCGCTTCGTAACCGCTTTCCTCGAGCAGTACATACCACCGACTCGGCATTTCCCATCCGCCCGCTGCCGGTATTCCGGACGTCAAGCACTTGATCGCAATGTGCATACAGTAAAGAACAGAGTACTACTACTCCGTACATTCTTCACATCCCTTTGAAGCCCTCAAGGCCAGGAACGCACAGGCAATCTTTTTCGTCATCTCCCCCTTTCATGCATCCAGTTTTTACGAGCCCACCAGACAGACCACTGTACCTGTCCCAGCCTCTGGGAAGCAAATGTGACAACCTCATGTTTCAATCGGCTCACCGTGGTCGTTCCGTTCGACTGATCCCTCGTCTCGAACCAGGATCCATCCATGCACCAATTCCATGCCCAGTACGTACTGTACATATGGAGTGCCCCCTTCGCCTACTGTACCTACAGTACTCTTGCACTATCGGCCCTTCCCTTCATCCCATCTAGTTGTACCTGGCCCTAACCCCTCCGAAGCGGGGAGACAACCGAACAGACCAAATCCTTGTAGGACGAACGGGCTTGATTCTGCTCACGATGTGACACTGCCGCAAAAACTTGCGCCGGCTCAGATCACTGTCACTTGCCTGTCTAGGTTATGCCGCCGCTGATCCCCCTAACGACTAGTAAATGTCCACAACCGAGTCCTCTCCTTTCTCCGTCTAAGTCGTTCCCCCAGCTGCAGCAACGCGCTCGCACTCTGTCTATTCGTCCCACTGAGGCAGAGAAACACGTCAGCCACGTGTGTGTTCCTGCAATTTTGCGGCCTGTTCCATCCTGGGGTCGAAGGCCCCCTCTTTGGACACGGGTCCGCGTGGTCATACCTACGAACGGACTGCTCTGGAAAGGAGTCGTATGCATCACAACCGATCATCATTGACAGTGACACTTGCGTCTTCCTTGTCCTAGGGTAGTCCGCTGTGTAAAATTACATGTCTATCATTACTTCCAAAACAAAGGTATCCAACGCTCGCTGGGGGAACCATGGCCCCGATGCTCGAATGTGTCCAGTATCAATATCAAATTCCAATCCACGTGTCCGTCTTCTTCATCATAATATGCGATCAGAAGCCAAATGAGCTTCGAGTCTTGTCTTGGTCTTCCTCTTAAGACCCTCTCGGCAAGCAGGCTCCTCGAAAAGGCAGATGTTGCACATAGCAAGCAACGCAACGTTACGCGCTTCGAGACTCCCCCCCACGTTCCAAATCTGCCCAGTCGGTTTGCGTTGGTCCAGCGTCTTATCCATCATTTCGCATGTCGTTCATGCCTCTTTGTTGTGGGGTCTGAGGACGGAAGCACGCATGTTACCCGGCTTGTTGGCGATGGTTCTCTTTGTAATGCCGGATCCTCACAGCTTCACGTGGTGGCCGGTCAGCTTGAACCACAGCTCAGCCACTAGATCCTCCTTGAACTTCTCCCACCATGTTCGATTCAACCAGTAGCTGTACTGACGATGGAAGTACATCTCCGCCCAGCAGCTACGACCTGCGGATTCGCAGCCCGCCATGTTGACAACGAAATCTCGATCTCTCTCGTCGTAGTGGAACAGGGTATTGTTCTTGCCCGTGCCGTCGCCGCACGCTGGCTGCGGATAGCTGCTGATCATGCGCTGCGGGAGGAATGCCGTGTGTTGCCGTATCCAGGGCTGGTTCGCGTACAGAGTCTCCAACGCGCTCTGCTCTTGGTGAGCCCACTGTCTGTGCATTTGCTCGTACGCCACCGGATCCCACCACACATCCAGAAGCCGTTCCGTCCATGCGCTGCGACGGATGAAGAAAGACCCCAAGCTAAAGCCAGCACAATCCTGGGACAGGATGAGGTTGATGGAGTCAGGGTCGCCATCTCCGTTTGGGCTGAGCGCGTCCGCATCAAGATACGGGTCGGTCAAGGGGTGCGGTATGTCGAGTGGATTGTACACGTTGATATCGCGGTAGACCTTGTCGCCGAGATTCTTGAAGATATGGCTCTGTAGTGAGTAGAATGGCTCCATGATGACAGTATTCAGGTCAAGCCACCATATCCTGTGTCGCACTTTAGTCCAGCGTTCGGCGTTGAAAGGAGCGCCGGTCCTGCAAAACTCACCACTCAGCATCGGGGTACTTCTTGAAGGTATCCCGGATCTTGTCGACCTTCTCCCAGCTTTCCCGCCACTCATGAGCGTATTTGCGCTTCGACTTCATGTCCACGATCTCCAGGTTGTAGCCCCATCGCTCAACATAGCGTCGTTTATTCCGGATGCTGTCGCGCTCTATGGCCCAAGACAGACCCGATTTCCAGTCCATCACACCACCTTCTTTGTTCGCAGGTAAGATAATGACATAGTTCTCGCCGCCACCCGCCCACGAAGCTCGTCTGTACTGGAACAGAAGCGCTAGCCCAGGTGTCAGCGTACACTTCGTGCTTGTGCATAAAGTCAGCGGTTGAACTTACGCCCGTAGAAGTGGTGGAAAGCCAGCCAAAAGACAAGGCCGATGATCAGCCGAAGCCTGAGCTTCGGTCCCAAGCGATTCCACGTTCTCCGTGCCCTGGTCAACAGGGTACCTCCCAGTTTCGGCTGACGCCTCTTGATGGCCTCCTCCTTTTCGATCATAGCCGCATGGTGAGGCGTCGCAAAGCGCGGCAGGGAGCTCGACAGGCGGCGCATATGGCGTTTGAAGAATCCGGGGCTTTGACTTGAAAAACTGGGGTAAGGGCTCGCTCCGAGGTTCCTCATCTTGGTTGCTTCCCAGGTGACAGGGCTCGCAGCTGGATAAGATGGGGTCGACCTCCCGCTCCCGCTGTGATTAGAGTTGAGGGTGGGACTGGACCATGTGCTTCCAGGAATAGGTGAAGGGCTCCTGGAGTTGGTCATAGGAGTGCCTGTGGGACAAAAAGAGGTCAGTGTTGGCTCAAAACGGCAGATATCATCGTTGCGAGATCTTGCACAACGACAGAGGTTGCTCGCGTGCCACGTCGACAGTGCCTTGATGTCCTGGCTTCGCAATAGAACTGCTACTGTGTAGCCACGCTCCAGTCTCGCCTAAGCTCGGTAAAGGCCGGCGGAAAATCTATCGAAGATAGACTTCGATCCAAGGAACCCACGGGAGTGGAGTTGACAACCCAAGGCGACAATATCAAGGCAACGCAAGACGCGCAGATTCAAGAAGAGCTGGAGCATACTGACCTGGGATTGGCGAGAGCGTAGGCTGATGCAGCTGCTCATTCGCCCTCCGGGGCTGGATTGAAAGCAAGTTGCCGTTGCGCTGCTCGCTGAGGGTGGAAGTCACATTGACAGATGAGCGCCTCCGGTGGTGGCCCTGCTTGCGTTCACTGAAAGAGCTGGACGAGCCTGCACCGACACCGGTACCGGGAGCCGGCTGCTTGTCGTTTGGGTCCATGCTGACGGCGGAGGCGAGAGAGACTCAAAAGATGTGTGGTGCCGCTTCTTTTGGACAGCGTCCCTCGCCCGAGTTTGCTGATTGCGCTGCAGGCGAGAATGCGCCTGTCCAGACGAAAAGGTTCAAGAGACGGGGACGATGCGGTTACACGGGAACTTGGCTGCCGATACGGACGAAAATGGCGGATGGGCCAAGCGAATGAAAAACGCGCTTGGGATTGATC
This sequence comes from Sarocladium strictum, assembly GCA_030435815.1. NCBI lineage: Eukaryota > Fungi > Ascomycota > Sordariomycetes > Hypocreales > Sarocladiaceae > Sarocladium > Sarocladium strictum. The sequence goes on along the minus strand of JAPDFR010000002.1, from coordinate 1,703,695 downwards.
GAGGATGCATGCAGCCAGATATTGGTGGAAATGGTGCAGGATGCAGATGCATGCGAGAGAGAAGGAGAGGGGAGAGAGAAACGGCGGTGGTGATTGCGTGATAGTGAAGGATGGTGGTGACGAGGGGAGGCGAGGTCTGTGATAGAAAGCGCTCACAGCATGGTGCGCAGAGGTTGCAGTGGTCTATAGAGGGGCAATCGCGATGTCCGGAGAATGCACCGGGGCCGAGATGAGGACGGATAAAGACCACCAAGATTCTCGAAAGGAGATGACGAGTGGTCAGGGGTGTCTGCGTGGTGCGTGCGGTGGTGGTAGAGCTTATCTTCGGCGATGGTGGTTTATAAAGGGACGATGCCGACCGGTGGTGGTAAGGTACTGACTGACTGTACCTTGAGGGAAGTAGTGTCGAGCGAGTCTGGGGAAGTTTTTCAGAGAGATGAGACGAGAGACACGTAGCCTGAAGGGAAGCAAATTCTCAGTCGATGGCCACTAGCTGCTCGTGGCCGCGTGTATCGACTCGGGAGAGCTTAAAAAAAACCCCTGATGAATGAACACACTGGAATGGCGATGCGAGTGAGACAATTTAGGCGGCCATGAGCGACAAATCGTGAAGATAAGAAATTTCACGAGGCTCTCTGGCTTGCCTCGCCTCTTGCACTCATTTCAATCTTGAAGAGCAGAGGCAGGTTCTGCAAATTGTAGTGCACAGACAGACCCAGACCTAGGCCGGCACATGAAGGCGAAAGGAGGGGGGAGGAGGCGATAAGTCAATCAATCAATCACCCCTGACGGGGACACAGCAATTCGTTGTAAATGCCTTTTGGACTGTCTTTTCGAACGAGGTCAACAGATTAGGATGGTCGAGCGCGACGAACAGGGGGCCCGGGCGCATTAGACTAGACTGTTCATCCATGCTGGCTAGGGACTAAAAAGGCCCACGTTGCACGCGTGGAGATGGACACTGACTTGCTCTGTGGATGGAAAAAGGGGAGAAAGGTATTTCCAAGGGAAGAGATTATGTCGAATTGAGCCCAAGGCATCCAAGTGGCCTTAACCTCAAGGGTCGAAGAGTGTGCCAGGATCGGCACCCGAACAGGCTAGTAGACGGGGCTGTCAATCTTAATGAATAATGAGCTTGTCACCAGAAAGGTCGAGACTTGGTGTTCTCGGGAATACAGCCGGATGAGAGGAACGGATTGGGCAGGCGAGATTGCACGAGCGAGTAAGGTCAGGCAGGTCAGGTCGACTGAGGGTTTTGAAATGTCTGAGAGTTTTAGAGATCCGATCCGAGCCAAGAGGAGGGGAGAGGGGGCCTTCACTGACTCACCTCACTGGAAGAACGGAAGGGAAGGATGCACTGTGCAGCGAAAAAGGACGGTGGAATCAGGGGTACCCTGGAACCTAAGACCGACGCAGCATATGATAGGCTCACCAATGTTCACTGCCGGTGGAGCGGATCTCGGCAGGATTCGCAGCATGTGAGACGCGACTAAAAAGCTTGACCAATGTTGTTTCCGAGGCGGAGTTTCTGGAGGCCTTACTGTACAATGATGGAAGGAATACCTATCTATGGCCGACTCGCACAAAGCATTGGACTGGGGAGGATAGAACAAAGTACTGTACTGACTGACCTGGTGGCGGAACACTGCACAAGATGAGGCGCAATGAACTGGAATGCACCACAGCGCCGCTCTTCCCCCTTGACTGCGGCCCTAATGCAAGGTACGCCCGTGCCACAAAAGCCACAAAAGCCACAAAAGCCACAGCGGACAGGACACACAGTGCTCAATTGCATTGTGGCAGAACGCCGTTAGATCGCGACAGGTGAGGTATCGATGCTTTCTACGATAGCCAACAGAAGCCACTTCGCGCAGAGACCAACGTTGAGCTTGTGGCGTCCTCCCGTGACAAAGCCTCAATGCTATTATTGGTCCTGATCCCCTGTCTTCTCGTCCATCGCCAATGCTGTGGCCCGCGTTACTCGCAGCCAATTGCCGGGGGCCATCAAGCACCCAGCGGCTGCATCTCCCCCCGCCCAGCCCAATCACGTGGCCGGACCTCAGCGCCAGCGCTTAATCGCTGCCTATCACCGCTCCCCACGACAACACCACGTCGTCCCGTCCAGCGCCAACAATCTACGCGCCCTGCCATCCAATCCACCAGCCAGAGCTCGCGGTGCATCATCAGACAAGACCATCTTGCGACAGAGACGAGACCCGGTTTGCAAGAGGCAGTGAGATGGCGCGGCCCAGTGGCGCGTCCAACGGGATGAAGCAGAGAGTGAGGTGGGCAGCGTCCGTTCCAACAAGTGTTGGGCGGCCTGATGCCTGCTATTGAGGCGGCTCGCTCTATTGTCCTCGGTTCTCTGACAAAGATCCGTCTCTCCATTCATCTCTCTCCTTCTCTCTTCCTGCTGTACTGTACCGTACTGTACTGTACTGTATCATACCGACACTCTTTCTTTGTGCTCCTTTACTCGCCTCTTGCCCCGACCTGGTGGCTGCCTCTCCTTTGTCTCGTCTCTTTCGTCACTCATTAGTCCAAACGCCCTGGCGGCTCTGTTCCCCCCGCAAACTCGGCACCGAGTCACGATCAGATCGTCTTTGACAAAGCCGTCACTGAGATCACCAACAGCTCCTTTGTGGAAGCCTTTGTACAAGTTCGGTACTGAGCTGCCACGCGTTACCAGCATGTTGGGTTGAAGTTCCGCCGAGGTCTCCTGACATATGTTGCTTTGTCCTTTTCTGAATCACTACCGCTGCTTCTTTGAAAACTTGCCAAGCGAGAATCACTTCACGGTCTGCGTGATTGTGAACTGCTGCCAATCATGGACAGGTTGGGCAACAACCATGGCAACTCACTAGACCAACGGGCACGTCCAAAGCCCAAGGATGAATGGGAGGACTGGGAGGATGACGAAGGTATTACTCCCATCGACACCGCGGAGCAGGTCCTGATCCAAGGACCTTTCACTGTCAACAACCCAAAGCGATCATCAGCATCGAACATATCATTCTCCTCTCGCGTATCCAGACAATCTACAGTCAAGATCCAGCGTCTCAAATCAAGACAACGACAAAGGGCTCAAAACGCCAAGGCCGGTATCAAGCTCGTTACCGACATGACCGCGCTCCGCCGCAAGAATCACATCGCCAATCAAATGAAGGACCCGGATCAGAACACCGGAAAATTCGTCGACGCTGCTGCTCTAAAGGCACTCGAGGGAGAGCCAACGTCAGCATCCGTGGGCAATTGGAACTGGCTTAAACGCACCAAAACCCAGAGCCCTGCCTCGGCCAATACCCCTCAGTCTGCTGCATCGGCTCTCTCTCCTGAGGATCGACCCATAGTCATCGGTCTCTCCATGTCCGCAGCTGAGTCAAGTGACGATGCTATCGCATTTCACAATGGCCCACAGGCCAGCGAATCCAAGAAGTCTGTCTGGTCTCCCGACACTCCCAGCACGGCTAGTTCATTCAGCCCGGGACCTCGGCCGGTTTCAAGCCTCTACTCGCAAGTGACCGGTCAGACAATCGCAAGTGAAGAGGTTCCGCCGGTTCCTGTAGTTCCCGACACTTACAAAAAGGCGAAGAACCCGAAGCTCATCAGCCTCGAGCTGGAGCTCAATCACGAAGATGAGTCAACTTCACCATACACCCTGTTCGAGGAGGATGGGGTGCCCAGCCCCGCCAAACAGGCAAACGGCAAAGCATCTGCCATCACTCCCGACAGTGCGGCCTCTAAATCACAGGGTTGGTGGGATCATGTGGTCACGCCCTTTGCGGACAAACGTCTGACCTTCACCACGAGGAAGAACAAGTCTGAATCACCGCTAGGCCATCTTCCCAGCTCTGACCGGAAGCTGGGAGCTATCTCTGATGCTGAGCCATCGCCATCTCTGATTCCGCGGCCTCTTAAGGTGACGCCGCCAATCATCCGAGCACCGACCCCCAAACGAACCCCATCACCCCCGACGAGCAGCGAGAAGCACTTCCATCAATATTTTGACTCGCATGCATCCTCATCACGAAGCAGTCCGGCCATCGAGCAAGGCAGTGCCCGAGAAAAGCCTCGTGCGTTTGCCTCGCCCGACATTCCTCAAGACCAACCGCCCCCATACTCACCCGCCAGGAGGCAGGATTCCACGCCTGTTAAGTACAAAGCTGTTTTCCCACCTGGTCATCCACTCTTTGCTCAATTCCCGCCATCTCCCGGTCCTCAATCGCCTGGACTTGCAGCAACGATGACATCGCAGGGCGCGACAGCCTTGTCAGATCTTCAGTCTTCTGCAAACCCTCTGCCAGCTCGCCCCGTCGGTGCACAACTCCCACGTGTCCACGTATTTGAAGCTCCGGGCACCAGCTTCAGTGTCGAACGTGAAAGACGCCGCAACGAGAAGGAAGACTTCATGGCACGGAAAGTCGGGGGACTTTGGAGGGGCCGAGGCTGCATCCCCGAGACCGGTTGCTTTGGTCGCACAGGCCCAGAAGGACGGAAGAGACGACGCATCTGCCTCGGCGTTGGCCTTGCCATCTGGACACTCGTCATTCTCATTATTGTGCTTGCTGTCGTTCTCACCCGGCCCCGTGGCTCGGTAGATATGGAGTCAATCTGGGTCAACCTCACCGATTTCCCACCGATGCCAACAGGAGTCTTGACTGTGGTTGGGCCCGACAACACTGTGGCCGAGAGCGGCTGTACGACACCCGAAACCATGTGGAGCTGTTTCTTGCCAAAGGAAGACCAGAAAGCTGTTGCTCCCTTCAAGGGTGATCAGCCCACCGTCATCATGCAAATCCAATGGGACAACAGCACCAGGAAGGCATGGGATACACCAAACGGCGATCCGCCCAAGAGCATCGGTCGTCGTGGAGTGGGACTTAGTTCACTCGCAAGCAAACTTCGACGGCGAGATGATATCAGTGCCTTCAATCCGAAACCAAGCCCACCTGCCTTCAAGGAGATGTTCTTTTTGGGGGAAACCACTGACAACATTACCTCGAAGGAGAAGGGCGGAGAGCCCACCCCATTCTACATCAGCCTTCTCGACTCTGTCAATGACACAGTCAGCACCCCACAGCTTTCGAAGAGACAGAACTCAGGTAGCGGCGATACCCTGGACGACAGTAGCGAGAATGAAAGCCTGCGAGATCTCTTGAACAGGCTCTTGCCCCCCGAGCTGGACGATGATGGCACACCGACGCGAGCAAGACTGCTTCCCAATCCCGTCCAGCAGCCCGTACGTCTCTATGACCGCGGCCTGGAGACCGAACATTACGGCTTCTATACTTATTTCCGGCGCACGATCTTCCTTAAGTCAGTTACTCGTCTCAACGAGACCGACGATGGAGACATACCCATAGATGAAGAGGGCGGTTGCCGTAAGACCGAAGCCGCATTCATGACCACCTGGGCCGAGACCCGCCTTCTTATCCAGATCTGGACCCAAGCACTCAACCGCAATACATCTGCCCTTCTCGAGTCCGGCCCAGCCCTCAAAAGCTCACCTGATCTCATCCGTCCCGGTACTATGCCTTATCCTGTGACCATCACGTTAGACACGCACGGAGGTGATCCAGATAAGAAGGTGGTATGGGAGTGGCCGATGGATGATAGGCAGAGGCTGGACTTGAAGGATCCACAGCTACTGGCAAACAATTTGGAGTTTGGCGGGACAGTGGTAAATCCTCGCGGTGGAAGAAACAATGAGACGGAGGAGTTTGGAGGGTTCGATGGCGGGAGTGGTGGTTGCAGATGCGAATGGTCGAACTGGGTCTAATGTGAAGGATGAAATTGACACCAACCCGCAACAAGTGAGCAATCTAGCATGGAAGGCGTTGACTGGTTCATCCAAACAGTGGTAAGAATAGCATAATATCATCATGTCACATTCATCAGGAGCCTCAATTGGTGCATCGTGACTTGGAGGCCAGACCGAGATGATGGACCACTGAGCTTCAGTCGGCAACGCCGACCGTCCACCAGCGAGAGCCAAGAACGGGCTCCGTGCAGTCGGACCATTTCTCTGCACGTTCCAGTACAAGTTGACCGAAACCCTGCCATGTGGACGGCGGCTGAACGCCACCAAAGGGGCCGCCAGAGCCTTGGCGCCCGGGCAGCCTGTCTCGGTCCAAAGCCTCGTTCGTGCCCAACTACTGTATCTGCAGCTCGGGTAGCGACATGCTTCTGCAGAACATCACGGTCGAGGGCGGGAGGCCGGCGCATGTATGTCTTGCAGTCAGACATTGATTGGGTGGTCGATCACCCGTCTCTTCACCGCCTCGTGGCACAAGCCGATGTTTCTGGAATGTCGTTCACTACCAGGTCGGTATCATTGTGGAATATCTTGAAAAGGGAACTTAGGAACGAAAAGACATCGTGGAATACCATTTCGAGAACCGACTCGCGTATATTATGTGTCCCTATGGGCGTCAGATCCTGTTTTGCTCTTCGCCCTCCTCCTCCTCTCAGGACCCAATGCCGGTCAGCTCCTTGAAGCTTGGAGAGACAAAAGGAGAGACATGACGATGACGTGAAATTAGACATCCTCCAGCCAGACTTCCCTTTTTTTTCTTCTTCTCCTTCTTTTCTTCTTCTTCTTCTTCAATCAGCCCCTGATGTTCTGCACGTACAAAGCGGCCATCCCAACGTTCAAGTACAGCCTAGTCTCGAACTTAGGTGTCAGCATGGACGTGATGATGCTCCAGAAAACGAAGAACAGGGAGTAGAAGAGCAGCTCGAGCTTCTTGTTCGGGTTCTCGAGGCTCTTGATGAGAACAGGCACCGAGCCAAAGACCCAGGTCATGACGATGAAGAGGACTTCGGCCGACACGCTGAAGAACTGGAAGATGAGAGGCGAGTACGACTCGGTGCCACCTCGGCTTGTATTCTTTGGCCGCAGACGCGCAGGCACCTTTGAGGGGGGGGAGAAAAGTCAGCTACTGATGCAAACAGGGCGATATTATTGCTTTTCTCAAAGTCCAAAGAAAATCTCGAGACGGACACAAACCATTCCCCCAATCTTGGACTCGGGCAAGCGTGACACCAGGTGCTTCGTCGGGGTCATGACGGACACCCGAGCCCAGTCGGCCATGTCGTGATCCACCAGCCAGCGACTGTTCTGAACAGACTCCTCTTCGATGGGCGACGTGGGAGACTTGTCTTGGGCGACGGAACAGATCTTCTTGATGTCGCTGATGAAGGGGTCGGGCAGCTTGTTCCCCTCGTAGATGCCCGTGCGTAACCTGTCTGTTTTTTTTTTTCGCGTGCTCTCGAGCATCAGCCAACGAACTTTCCTTTAGAGGGTCACTCAGTCAGGGAATCCTTTACCGAACTTCATCTTCTTCTCGATCAGCTGCGCCATGAGGTCGTGGTACTGATCCGAGCTCTCTCCAACCTCGAGGATTCGCTCACGAAGTCGGTCGAGTTGCGTGCCGAGATACTGAAGCCCAGCGAAACTGATGTCCGTCAGGTTAGGTATGGCCATGTACATCTTGTTCTGCGACTGCATCGTGGCCATCTTGAAGGGCCATGGTTCCCCTATGATCAGTGATCAGAAATGGTTCTTCTGCGTCGAGTCGAGGGCTTTCACTTACCATCGGGCTCGCTTATGTGAAGCCTTGTATCGTCTGTGCTGGTGCTGACTGCACTTGAGAGCGTCTTGCTACCGTTCGAGATGTGGTGCAAAGGTTCGACGGAATCGGTATGGTCTTGTCGGACTTTGACGGGTTCAGGCCGTGCGATGGCAGAGCAAGGCTGGGAAACAGCGTGACTTGGCTCGCGGGGGAGCTCGCCAGGCTTTCTGCAATCGACCATACTTCAATCAGAGTTCGGATAGGTGATGTGTTGGTGTCGTGCGTGCAGAGAGGAGACTGAGTGAGCCCATGGGTGGAAACATCCGCGAGGGACTGCGGCCAGCTTTATATGCGTAATGGCCGTCCTCCTCAAATGGCCCTCGCCCCTTATCTAAGGCATTTCAGGTTCGATAGCCACATACGGGTTGCTGTCACCGAAAGCCATGCTGCTGGCTGACAAGAAACGCACCTCGACTGACGTTGATGGTGTCCAGCAGTAGGAGAGGCGCGAATGACGCCGCGAAGTCCATCACCATCTCAAGGCCGTGGCCGACCGGTGAATGTGCGCATAGAGTAAGTTCGGTGAAGCCAGCCGGCTGCTGAAAGAGACGTGCGAGCAGCCTGTTCCATCCGAGTCTCTTGTCTGCGTCAGGGCCCATCGGCGAGGCCCGTTGAGGGTGGTCGAGGGGATGGATCAGGCTCCGGCCAGCGATTGGATCCCAACGGGCACCTCGACACGCGCATCCCCACGTCCTGGACCAGATAAGGTGCAGCGGCAGCCACTCCTCGGATCTGCTGGCGGGATGCCGATTGTGCGGATCGAACGTGCTGCTTCTGGGAGACGCGCCTGCAAGGCCGTGTGTTGGTAAGGAATAGCTTGCTTGAACGACGACAAGTCATCGACGTGGCAGGCAGTAAGTTGAGATGTGTGATCACAGGGAAATTCAGGGAAGTAATGCATCAGTCGTACAGCTTCACTCATTAAATGTTCAATTTGTTGTCAACTCATCTAAGGAGGAACCCTTCCAGCAGAGCTTGAGGAACAATGTCTCGTGAATCTCATTCTCCAACAGGCCGCCCAAGACTGTTCAAGGTGAATTGACGATTGGACATGACGGGTATTGAACAAAGGAGAAGAGCTTTTCTTTTTTTTAAAAAAAAGAAGAAAAAAATCGGCGTTCAATTGTGTAGGTGACCAACCGCAATGAATAGATCGCGAGGGCGGGTGTTATGAGCAGATGTGTTCATCTTTCGAAGCGGTGGTGCCTGAGCTGCGTTGCAAACCGAGAGCCATAAACTAGGATCTGTGATGGAAGTTAAAAACATGCTTGTCTGAATGAGAAAGTGCTCATCATGGCTCACATACTCTGTCTATCGTCGTGGTTGTGGTGGTGGTGGTGGTGGCGGCGGCGGGCGGACGACGATGAGTTCCTTCACTCTCGGCTTGTTCTCATTCTGAAGGAACAGGTATGGGATGGTGGCCATGGGCGCGACTGCAAGCCCTTGAGCGACGATGCGTTTGAGTGAAGATGCAGCTGTGCCAGAGGAGTGTCCAAAACTGGATGCTGTCCGAAAGAGCAAAAGAGGAGGAGAAGACTTGTCAGGAATGCGTCTTAGAAAGGCCAGTGTATCGCAGACCGGGGACGCCAGATACCGCTGACTCTTTTATGCTCAAGAAGCCAAGGAACGCACACGGTCGGGCGTGTGAAATGCAAGACTACGATGCACCTAGTCTGCTTGCAAAAGACGATGGCCAGGGTGTGTTCCGGGATGTCTGGCCAAAGGGATCAATCCTTCAACACCTTGCGCCCGGTGGGTGGATCTCGAGAAGCATCAAGCTAGACTAGTCTCCAGTGGAGTCGCAAAGTCCATGTCGTGCTCGCAGTACCTTTTCCATTGCTCAATCCCTGAGTCCGAGTGATCATGTTGCCGGGGGTGGGACGGGGTGTCTCTCTGGTACCCGAGCTAACCTGGTCCATAGCCACAAGAACCTGCCTGTCTTCCGCAAGTCGAAGATAAAATGAGAACAAGGAGGCAGTATAGATAGTCAGAGTGATGTTCAGACATAGCGAGATACCCAAGGTCTTGCTGAAGTTCGGGAGTGAATCGTGGGCATTATGCACGACAAGGGTTGTGTAATAAGCCTCTAGCATTTGGTCGCACGGGAAGATTCCAGTGCCCAAACAGCTCTCAGCAGGGGTCGAATCAACTCACACATTCTGTGAAAAGTGTTCGGCTCGACGGATAGACGGAAGCCCAGGTCGCGCTGACGGCCAGGGATTGGGGAGTCGGGGCTCAGTACCTGCTCAGCCCATGTGAGTCCAGCCAATGTGCCCAACCCTGCCCCGCGGCAAGTTCTGGTCATTGGAAATAACTAAATGGTTATAGAGAGGCAAGGATCCCAGGGTTAGTGATCACTGATCGCTGCATTGGGCGTGTATCGTTCTTCGTCGCCAATGCAGGATCCCTGTTCAGGTCAAAGCCTAATAATCCATCCCATTCGCCCTCAGAAGTGCTGGAGTCGTGGGGAACACGTCTGACAAAAGGGAATTGTCGTCAAACTGTGGGCCTTCTCGCCTCCCGATTTCCCAGCAATTGTCTGGGTTTCATATGACAATACATTCGTATGAGGGTGCGCAATGTAAAAGCCCAGCGGAGCTCCAGTCCCCGATCCCGGGGTCAAGATTGGGGATAGCCACCATGAAGCTATAATTCTTCCTCAGTAGACGTTTTCTCCCCTGTCGAAGAAGTGGATGCAGGACTCGAGACGGATCTTTGTGGCGTTGACCTTTGTCTGTATGCATGAGCTGTCGCTGGGTGTGTATCGAATATCCGCCGGCACATATGAGAGACATAGTAGAACCACAGCCAATGAGCCTCTTGAATTTGGCAAATAAGTCTCGAGAATAGACTAGCGGGTGGCGAATAAAAGCGCTATTCCATGACTGTCGCTACTGCAACATTATAGCCAGTCTGCAAGACACAGCCTCGCTTTGCTATTGCTGGACATAGGATATGACTATGGCAGTGCATATGATTTCCAGAAACAGCCTGCCAAATGGTTAGTCTAACACCCTCTCTCTATACACTACCCCTGTATGCAATGCAGGTAGTCGGCAGTTTATTGTGAAGGGGGAATACTCTATACAACATGCGATCCATAATCAGCTGGCACCCTGGAAGTTTTACGACAAGGGTTGGGATACCAAGTCTTTGTGAGTGGCATCGGGAACGCAGGGGATCTTGCCTTTATTTGTGAATTTGCGACCAACAGCAAGGTGATAGAGGTATTTACTGACTCGTGTTTTTTGTGTGTCTCAACCTGAATACGAAGGCGATCCGGGGCAACATGGGCTATCTCAGAAGGTCCGAGTCGGTAAGCAAGCATCTTATTGGGTTTCCGCGTATGACGGCGGAGTACTTGACAACATGGCTATAATCTGAGCCGATGGTGTTGTACAACAGGAACAACCCTGGTCACATTGAGCAGAAGTTCAGATGTGCTGGCAGGGCGTGTTGCAGACTGGTGTGCCATTAGAGCTGAGATGTTCGGCTGAAGGAGAGCAGGCAGCTGCAGGACAGGCGAACCCACGGCAGAATGGTGAGGCACCTGGGAGTTTTTAGATCCTCCTGATAGGTAATCTCGAAGACAACTTACTTTTGTTGCGCTGCGTGGTCCACTGAGAAATGACGCCAAGTGTGTGCAATAGCGAATAGTATCTGAACGCCGAGATCCAGCCTCTGATCGTGTTACCCTTGCTCAAGGTAGAAGTGAGACTGGTTCTTTGGGCCAAATGCGCCCGTGGCTACAGCCCAGGCAAAGATCCTGGAGGGTGTGGGTGACGTACTGCACACAATGAGCTGCAATGCAGCTGGGCAACTGGGATAATCCACAATGCCAACACTGCCTTCAACTAGTTAGCTGTTGCCTAGCTCTCCCCTGTGGTTGTTATTGGGACGCCGAATCAAAAGATTTGAGAAGGAGAGTGGTTCTGACCGGTCCCAGCACTAGGGGATGCCGGATTTCAGAAGTCTGGTGCACTTGGTTTGACGGCCCAGGGACCGTTGCTGCTCTGTAGGGCGGCACATAGAGAAATAGACGCTACACCTGTTTATTGTCGGGTCTTCCGTCTCCCTCAGTCCGGATGGGTACCTCAAGATTATAAAGTTGTCTGTCGTAATGTGGAGTAGTGCTTAATGGTGCTAATTCGCATTCCTTGGAGGAACAAGTGCGGGATCGGCAACTAACACTGGGGGGATCTTAATACAGTAGGGCGAATAATAGTGCAAGGTTTCCTCTCGAGTAAATGGGGGTAAACGAACCTTACGCCCGGAAAATAACTCCAATAACTCCGTGTCGAGTTGCTGCTGCCCAGCTTTGTGCAGCAAAGGAGAGCATTACCCAAAACAAGGCCCTATGTAGCTCGAGCGTGCATTAACCCATCTGAGACCCGTTCTTCGCGGTATCATATGCAATTGAGTTCAGCTGTAGGGCTGGGGAAACGTAGCGAGAAACCAGCCCCACCGATAGACAAGGGTTTAATGTGACAGTGATAGACCAATCTGCCGCACGGACGACATCCCGTAAAGTGGAAGGGGAATCAACAGACTGGTTGCCTCCTTGAGGGCAAGGTATCTAGGCACCTGATTCTGCTTCCCCCCCGGGAATCCTGAGGAGAAAGCAGTGGAGCCGGAGCTATGGCACATGACTGCACACCTGATTAGGCGGAGCGGCAGGACATGCATGCGTTTCGCAGGTTGCACTTGTTGAGACGAGGAGGATGACGGCACAAAGGGAGGCAAAATGCTCCCTCTCCAACGGGAACTGCACCAGAACGCGGCGTGAGCAACCAGGAATGGCTTGTTCAGTTCCTAGCCGCCAATCCTGTTGACACCTCTGCCCCCTCTTCCCGATGGGTGGAGCGGGAATCCCATGGCCAAACCCCTGCATCCTTTGTGATCGCTGTTACCTGGGTCGAGGGTTGCAAAGTGGAGCGCTGTCTGTTTTGAAATGTTAATCAAGGATATTCCTGGAAGATCTCAAGAGAGAGGGAAGCTTGCTAACGTGAGTTCATCACACAAGCTGGGTTGTCTACCCTTACGTGCTTCGGTCTCTGCTGAAGAAGCCCCATCTGAGGCCCCAGTTTGTCTTCACGGAGGAGTGCCGTGCCTCACGTCATGGTTTATGGCAGCATAGCCTCCACACAACGCGGGACTGTATACTTTGATGCTGCACTGCTCGCTAGAGCTTTCAGGTGATGGACTCCTGATCTGCGGTGATTTGGTCGAGCCTGCATGGAGTTTCGACATTTCGTCACGGGAAGGGGGTGTGTGGAGTGTGTCTTTTTACAGGGCAAGTTGGTACCGGTCGAGCAACGCTGCCAACCGCTCTACGTATTTCTGCCTGTGGCTGGTATTGTCTTTTGTGCCACAGGCTCGAGCCACCGGTCTTCCTCCGCATTCTCTCGTTAGATTCTGGCTCACCACTCCAAACCTGTTCCATCAGCCATTATCAAGACCGACTTCGCCGTCCGAACGAACACCCTCCCCATCCCGGGATTTCCACCAGCTCTCTTGAACAATGCGATTGTCTCACTAGAACTGGGAGTAGTAGTATTCCGCAGCTGCGGAGACGCCTCAACATCTGCAGGTGGATACCGCAGCTGCGGTGCTCACTGCCCCAAAGCATACCGTCTCGCCCATCCGCCTCACTCCTCTTAAACGAATGAAATTCCTTAGATGATCAGATCTTAGAAATCATGCGGCTTTCTCTCACTAGAGCTAGCCAAGTTCCAGATTCGGGTTCCTCTAGTGCGCCATCGGCCACCTCTCGAAATCTTTGTTAGCATGCACTCGTCTTTCCCACGCGCCTCTTGTGCTCAGCACAGAACAGCACGCTGGGACAGACACTGATGCGAGTTTCTCGATGCCGATGAATAACACGTTGCCTCAACCAGTCCCGAATGTGCTGCTTTAAGCCATCCTGGGAGTATAGGACTCGACTGTGGCCATGCCGTTGGCAAGCCTTGTTCAACGCCAACTTCATCACCAAAGCCTTGCGAGCGCCCCCTTTCGCTAGATCCTCATCCTTGCTCGAACGCGTTTGAACCAAATCAACCGCAATTCGGCGTGAAGGTTGGCGGCGCACAGCTGGTATGGCTTGCATGCATCCCTCCCCAGATATTTCGCTTCATTCGTATGACGGGCCTCGTCTGGAGCCTGGCCACCATGACCTCCTCCTATCCTGCTGGTATTCTTTACATCTGAACTTTACGCCTGCGAGATAGGCGACAAAACTGAGAAGTGACGCCGAGCTCTGTATAACTCTATAGGAAATCACATGTAAGAGCCTGTTCACCTCCTTGTTCACCTGTTGTTCGTCATCTTGCGACCTCATTCGCGTCACATAAAATCCAAGCGGGCCATTGCACACCACACACACCAGATCTTGCAACCAGCTAACTCTGCCTTCTACCGAAGTTCCGATCAACCCGCTCGAATGTTTTGGACATAAAGAGCAGCCATGCCGACATTCAAGTATATCCTTGTCTCGAAATTCGGCGTGAGTGCGGATGTGATGATGCTCCAGAAGATGAAGAACAAGGAGTAGAAGAGAATCTCCAAGTGTTTATTTGGGTTCTCGAGGCTCTTGATAATCACAGGAACAGACCCAAAGACCCATGTGAATATAATGAAGAGCAACTCGGCCGTGACGCTGAAGATTTGTCGCAGGCGAGGAGAGTACGAGTCGACGCCTGAGCCCCTGACTGGGCGCAACCGAGCTGGGATCTTGTTCAAAGTCAGCTATGCCTCGAGATGATGTCGAACAGAGGTCAACTCAGTCGATCTCTTCTCCATATAGCCACAGGGACGTACGCAGATCCACGATCCAAGCTTGGCATGCGGCAGCCGGGATACGAAGTGCTCAGTCGGCGTCATGACCGACATCCTCGACCAATCCCCCATGTCGTGCTGAACCAAGGCATTTAACACGCTCTTGCCTAGACCCTCGTCAGGGAGAGCGCGTTGAGCCTGGCGGCAGATCATCTCGATGTCATTGACAAATGGCCGAGGCAGCTCCTTGCTATCGTGTATGCCTTTCCGTAGCTTGTCTAGAAGCGGTAGCGGTTCGCGTAAGTGATGATTTGACCAAAGAACGATGCACAGCAGATATAGACAAGTCAATCTTACTCACCCAGTCTGATCTTCTTGTCAATCATGTCTAGCATGAGCTCGGAGTAGCGCTCAGAACCTTGACGCATGTCTGAGATCTCCTCGCGAAGCCGGTGGAGTTCGGAATTGAGGAAGTGCATTCCAGCGAGGCCGACGTCTGTGAAGTTGGGCATGGCCATGTACACCTTGTTATCAGCCTGGACTTGGGCGATTGCGAACACTCCCGGCTCTCCTGCTCGAGATGATCAGCCAAATTATGTGTATACTCAATGAGCATGTTCGTTCTGACCTCCCATGCCTCCATCCTCTATCGAGTCCTCCACAGCTGTGCTGGACGAGGCCATATCTTCGTTCAAAGGCTGCACATGGCCCATGGCCTTGTCAACGACTTGGCGTACTTTAGCGGGGGCCGGAGGAGTCAAGGGCGGTTCTCGTGTAGCGATTGCATGGTCCGACTCTGGGCACGCCTCCATAGTCGTCGTTTCTGTTCTCGTAACCATTGGAGATTTGCTTCGCTTCGCCAGGTGAGTAATGAAGTCCTCCCCTTGGATGCTCGTACTAAATCTGGGGAAAGCAGGGAATCCCCTCAGGCTTAAATATTCGCTGAAGAAGCCTCACCTGCCCATCTTGTCAGGCTATCCACATCAGCTCATACTGCTGTGTGGCGCATTCGACACCGAAAACTGATTGCGTGCTGGCCCTTGCGGCGAGTCGGCTTGCAGCTCTCGGTGGCCGACCGAGTCGAATCTCACGAATCATCTCGTCAAGGGCATCACCACCAAGGCGCTGCGGTCAACAAGTGCTATGCAGCAGCACGAAAGTTGGTGGCGTGATGACCTGAAAGAAGCTTCAGGCTTGGTGTGTTGGTGTGTTGCATGCATGGTCAGGCTGGAAGCACCTTGCTGATGCGCAGAAAGGTTGGGCTCGAATGAGTAGACCCTATCACGTGCCCATGGGCGCCCGCCGACCTGCACTGCATGAATACCTTTAGAGCAGCAATCAACCTCCGTCTTCGATTTTCCGTGGGGGTTTCCAACCATGTAACATGATTCGCAGTTTGGCCAGGGCTGCAAGGTTTGGAGAGAGTTACACCCTGGGGCAGAAAAGGGCTGCATATAGTCCCAAGTCTTCGGATGTCACCCGGATCAATCGAAGCCAATCCTTGTGAAAGATTGACAGGTTCGTTATAGGGAATATGCATGTCTATAGTATATGTGAACCCTTTCTAGCTACCTACCTATGTAGTACGCGAGCTCCCGTGTGTGCGACCGGGGCATACCTTCCAGGGCCTGTACCACTAAATGTCTAATGAAATGTAAGAAATTTAGTCGTGTGCTACTAGGGGCAAGGTTGCACTACTTTGATAGGCGTGTAAATGTTCGAATGCGTTGCAAGGCCACAGTCGATCGTTCCGAATGAAGAGGTATCAAGGCCATGCCGGGCTGCAGAGAGCCGAGGAGTTATCTGGTGCCCCAGATGTCAAGCCCAGCGAGATCCTCTACTAGTGATCATTAGCACGTAAATCAATTAGAGCGAGACTCGTTTAGCAGGGTCAACAACTGACATGTACCTTCATGGTCCAAGCCATTCAAGGTCTGGCCACCATTCCCGTTAGCGAATGACAGGAAGGGGTCGCTCGACTGGGCCTTTGGGCTTTGGCTTGTTGGAATCGAGGGTCTTTTGTTCGGTGAGAGATTGAATCGGCGTCATTCCGTCCAAGTGGTCGACCTGTCGGCTTGTCGAGAGATGGAGGATATAGTAAAGGAGAAAGAGTGGCACGCCTATGGTCAAAAAGACTGAAAAGATGAGAATCCGAAGGGAGTTGTCAACGTTGAGGTAGCAATGCCAATCTATAACAGAAATGCTTGGAGATGGGAACATGTATGCCATGTCAGGGAGGAAGATATTGAAGGTGGCAGCTCCTTAAATCTTCCTCAAGAGCAGATACGAGAGCCCACATGTTTTGGGCAAAGCCCAGGTGTGGAACATGCTCTTAGTTAGAGCTCCGGTTTTGTTGTACTGGTTGTACATAATGTTACGAGTTAGACCCAAGCACGGTTCCGCAGGCCAGACTAAGCTTTCCCTTTGGAAGAACGGATTGGCTCAACATGAGATAACTAGGTGATCATGGGTGAGTCTAGTCGGGGGTGTGAATGGACGAAGTTTGTAAGTTAGTACCAGGATGTCATCATGTCTTAGATCTCGAAGCTCACAGTAGGCAGCACTTGCTGTCTTGTATAAGTGACGAGTCAGCAACAGTTGTCCAGAAGCATGACAGTAACCGGTGTTAGCAGCAGCAGTAGGAGCAAATAGTAGAACTAATGCAGGGGAAGACAGCAGTGGCTCTGGGCCTGTCAACGGTCGACACTGCTGGGTCGAGGCATTTCATCATTGTGGCTCTTTAGGAGCGGCAAGAAGATACTTGAGGATGTTCATTTGTGTGGAGGGGGTGGGACTACGGTGGTGTGTGTGTAATGCGGCCCCAGCTTGTTGTAACTTCTAAGCACCGATGCGTGTGTGGGGGCAATAGGCCCGAGGATCGTGTTGAGGTGAAAGCTTGTCACAAAAGCAAAGAGGCGCCGGTGAGCTGCTATCATCTTACAGGTAACAGGAAATATGATTGTCAGGTATCGACTTAGGCCTTGGCAGGTACCTTGAACGCCATTATGCCTCTTGCAAATACCTCCTGTCTGTGCGCACAATTGTGCCTGCCTTGTCGAATCCTTGCGAGTTCACCTTGCGCGAGACCCATGAATTACTTCATTCAGCCGTCGAAGTACTGAAACGACAATCATATTCCCTGTTACCTGTAGGACCAAGGGGGTGTGTGTGATCCTGCCATGTCAATGGCGCATGCGTTTCATCGGGTTCTGATCCCACGATCTTAGTTGACGAGTCACATCCCATCGACAGTCACAAGACTTCGAACAGGGATCAAGGGCCAATCAGCTTCTTAATTTAGCTTTATATACCTAGATTAAGGTTGCGGTAGTCGATAAATTGGTATCTTTTTGTTAGCTGAGTATATATTCTTAACCCTAAGAATCCTGGTTTAACGTGGTGTTGATTACCCTAGTTATAGATCCCTCTACCAGTGGGTCGCGAAGTCTTACGACTGCTAGGGGGATACGATAGGTACTACATATCTAGTGTATGCACACAGGCTAACAATAACGCTGGCATATCGGGCATCTGCAAGGATTGTGGAAGTAAGACACTGGAAGCAAGCGCACTGCCTTTAGAACACGGCACCCAAGGAAACTCGCCTGTGCTTTGTCTTCGCAAATAAAAGGCTTTCCCTTTCATTCTTTATGTATATGCCATGATGTCGACCTTGCCATTCATTCTTGCAGACAGTCCATCCGCGTCACTATGCATCGCCTTCGGAACCGCCCCCCCAACTCAATATTTTCGATCCAGATCCGGTGAGATCCGGGGAAAAGCTCGATGCTAGGGGTGTGGGAGGATCCTTGGCTTTGCCTTGCACACAATGAAGTTATCCACTCGCTCTTGTGCAGTGGGCATCATAGAGCTTAATTTCGTCTCTAGTCACATTACGCCCGTGATCAAGTTAAAGTTGGACTCGGTGGGCACATCACCAAGGCACATCACCTAACAAGGCCTGGTGACGGCGCGCTTGGACTCCAAGCAAGGACCAGCCCACGAGGCCCTCTAAGAAGAAACAACCTAGCAATCACAACCGACCGTGCTTCTTCGTCTTAGTGTTAGGTACCTACCTACGTGTTTTCCGGGTCTTCGTCAATGTTTCTAGAAACAGGATCCACCTACCCTTTGATGTGAGCGTTGGAACCACTACGACGCTGACTAGTGAATGGAAAGCCATGGAGACACTGTAACCTTACTGCGTACAACGCAGTGTTCCAAAGAGAGCACACCTGTGGTGTGTGTCTCATCGTTAGCTCTCAACGGCTTCAGTGACTGAGCCGCGCAATCCGATTCGGGCTCTTCAGCTGGCGACTCTACTTTCAGTCCATGGCCTTGATCCTCGGATCCATGATCCATCATTGTTCACCTTCAGTGCCCTCCCTGGCTCTTGGCAACGCATTGCTGTAGGGAATCGCATCAATGATCTTGGCGCCGCGCGGACGAAACCCTGCCTATCAGCTCGGGGGCCCTTCTACATACCTGTCAACATTGCATGGTTGTAAACCCAGCCAGGGGATCAAGAGCGACGTAGAACTCCCATCTAAGACCCAGGTCCATGCACCCTCCTGCACGCCAAGATAGTCAGCTTGACAGGCACGCATGCTTGCCTATCTCGGTGAACAGGTTCGGAGGATAACGTAAGGGGGGTGGGAGGACGGGACGAAACCCCCTAGGTTACGACGTCAAGAGATCAGTGCACTGCCTAGCGAACTTTCCAGCGGTAGCGATCCGGGACCATTCTGGACCATGGACTGGCGGCAGGCAGCTCCACGGCTTGGAACGAAAGAGCACTACGGAGTGCTGTTCTGCCTCTGTCATACAATAGCACCGCTGATCACAAGGCCTGAAACCCGGCTGATCGACCCCAGGGCAGGGCAGCTTGTAGACTAGTAGGGAATGTACGTCGAATGCGTGCGGGGCCGAGGACAAAGATTAAAGGACTTGGAATATAAGTCAGCGTATGTTGGAAACAGAGTCGGTGATGTGTGCACAGTACCGTCATTGCAAGGTAGGTCACAGACAACCCAGCCATGCAATTTATTGTCGCGTAGGCTCACAGCTGCCGTAGGACGCAGGAAACCCAATGGGGTTCTTCTTACAAGGTTGCAGCAAGTCAAGGCTACCAAAGAGAAGCCCTTTTGAACGTAAGGTGTGTGAGTGTGCAAGTATCGATGCTTGTGTGTGGGATGGTGTGTCTGGATTTCGTCGATGTGACGGCTGACCTGGCTGGGCTGGACCAAACAGTGTGGGAAGGAAGGATCATCAACCATAAGCACCGTCACTGTCTTCGGATCACGAAATCACGGCCTGTGCCTGTCCAGGCTGAGAACCCCACCAGCCCCCCTTATTCCCAAGGTGACTCTCAACACGCCCAACTACGTATGCGTTTCTTATTCCTTCACCATGAAAGTGATCTCAGTGTCCTTAGTACATATGATATTTACCCCCCGAAAGTAGTGGCAGTGGGAAAACCCCCCGGTAGGTCGTGAGGTGCACGCGTGAGCGATGGGCCTAATCGCGACTGAGAACTCAAAAATGGTTTTCGCCGGTGCAGTCATACCTTGCGCAGATCGATATGGCCCGATAGTCTAATGCAATGCTCGACTTTGACTTGCTTCTGTGCGTGGAATGGAAAGTAGAGAGCCCAAGACGTGGTTACAGAGAAAGTAAGGCAGCAGGTAGTCAGTACCGCATCATCAACTACTGCTATGCAAATGAAGTCATCGTTTCACGAAGCAAGATCAGGAGAGAGTTTCTTCGTCCGAGGTCGAATCACATCCCCTTTGTTGTTTTGTTTTGTTTTGTTTTGTTTTCTGTCATCTATTATTATCTCTATCATCCTTGTATTGTGATGTACGTACTCCGTAGCCTGGCAGCTGAACCTGTCTCGGCAGGTGAAAGAGGAGGGGCCCGGGCGCCGGGCGCCATACGCAAGCTGACGACGACCAACTGACTAGCAAGCATGAACAGCTACATATACTGTAACAGATGGCGCCATAAGAAGACTGAAAACTGATCGTGCGTCTTCATATCTAGCGAAGGACCCATTGCTCCCCCTTGCTCTCATCAGATCTAGCCTGTAATATGCAGCCTCCAACAAACCTCCTCCCCGCCATTGTCCTTGGTGGGTCAGTCCATAAACGTAGATCCTCACGGCCTGGCGAGAAGATCGAGGGTGAAAAGGGCCACGAACGGAGGAATGTACATGTCAAGGGGTGCAGCTTGGCCGAGTTAGCAAGTACCCGTGTCGGACAAAGTGACTTTCTCTGGTGCACTGGCCTTGAGACGCAGTGTGGAGCGGAAGGAGACAATGGTCTGCATCGCATCACCTGTAGTGAGATCGATAGGGCCAGGGTGTCTGTTTGTACTCTAAAGTGTAAATCAAAAGCAACTCATTCCAGCATCGTCATCCTCCTCCTCCTCGACCACAATAATAGTAGGGAAAGAAATACATCGTGGTTAAGGATTAACGAGGCAGGGTGGTTTCCCTACAGCGTTCCTGGGGTTCTTTCCCGCAAAATCTGGGCTGCGTGCGTCGAGACAGCAAGCATAGGCCAGCAACGGCGATGAAGAATGGAAGGAACCCCACTCGAGAATCAATGGACAGAAACTCAAACAAAGGAAGGTGCCGCCCGACTGTGGTTGACGCTTGACAGCTGCACCAGTTGTTGTGCCTGGCGCTTGCCTCTGCCAAGAAAGTGCCTTTCACAACCTGTATCATACTCTTTATCTACTCTGTACTCGGTACTGTCACGGTGCCTGGTTAGAGTGGGTCTCTTTGTGCGCCTCCACCCATCAGCCACTCCCAAGTCCAGAGATCCACCACTAACCACATGTCAAGGGTCACCGCCAACAGAGTTGTCCCGTCGTGAACTTTCGACGTACCTTGGGAGGTCTCACCGCTCGCCGCTTTGCTCTCTTCATGTCTTCAACTCCTCCGGCGCGATGGTCACATATCCGCCTCGCCCTGAAACGCGCCTATGGTCCCTCTCAACGTCCCAGACGCCGTTGCCTCACCACCCTCGCCATCGAGTCTTCTTGCGATGATACCGCCGTCGCCGTCCTGACTCGTCGACCCTCGTGCCCGTCATCCCGCTCCCACCATGGTTCCTCACAACTCTTACACCCCTCTGAGGACTCAACGCTCGCCTCACTCTTGTTCAACCAGAGGATCTCGTCCGATAACCGCGCTTTCAAGGGGGTTCATCCCGCTGTTGCAGTAGTCGGCCACGCAACCTCCCTAGCCAAGCTAGTCCGCCGCGCCATCAACCATCTCCCCAAGCCGGCCAGCAACCAGCAACTGACCAGGAAGCTGTGTTATGCGGATGACGGATCGCCCAGGCTGGTCCCGGACTTTGTCTCTGTCACTCGAGGGCCCGGCATGACCACCAACCTAGCCATTGGTATGGATACAGCCAAGGGCCTCTCCGTAGCCTGGGGCGTCCCCTTCATCGGCGTTCACCACATGCAAGCTCACGCCCTGACCCCTCAGCTTGTCTCCGCCCTCAATATGCCGCCCTTTGCCTTGCCTCCACGGCCACACTTCCCCTTCCTCTCCCTTCTCGTATCCGGGGGGCATACGCAACTCGTCCTCTCGACCAACCTCACCACCCACCGCATCCTCGCCACTACTCTCGACTCCGCAATCGGCAACGTCCTCGATCAAACCGCCCGCCTCATCCTTCCAGCTTCTGAAATCGCCTCCTCCCCAGATGTTATGTACGGCCGGCTTCTCGAATCATTCGCCTTTCCACCTGAGGACCCAGACCCCTATGGCTTCTTCAAACCATATGCTTCTCGCGGCGAAGAGATGGTAGCAAAACCTACGGGCTACGGCTGGACAATCCCTCTCCCGTTCCGTCAGTCTCGAGAGGTAGCTTTCTCTTTCAGCAGCATCTACTCCACTGTTCACCGGATCACAACCTCTAACCGGTCTATGCCCCTCGCTGAACGCCGTGCACTCGCCCGGCATACTCTTGCTTCTGCCTTCCAACACCTCATCGGCCGCATCTGTCTCGCCATCGAAGCCGATCCAGCCACCCTTCTCCCCGCTCTGCGCAACAGCCTCGTTGTAGCTGGCGGTGTGGCCTCCAACAAGTTCCTCATGCACGTTCTAAGGGAAACGCTGAAGGTCAGGGTGCCACAGCTGGAAGGCAAGTTGGAGGTAGTCAGCCCTCCAGTGGAGCTGTGCACGGACAATGCGGCCATGATTGCGTGGGCTGGAATGGAGATGTTTGAGAACGGATGGCATACGGATCTGGGCGCGACACCCGTGCCGAAGTGGCCTATGGATCCGGCCCATGGCTCGGGTTTGCTGGGTGTTGATGGATGGCTACGCAGGGAAGGATCTGATCAAGCGGCGCAATGACAGTCAAGAGAGACGTGTACAAAAGACATGTATGATATGTACAGGATCACTGTAGAAGAAGTGTACTATATGGGGCCTCTGTATAACAAGAGCAGGATCAAGCATAGTAAGGCGTACGGAAGACATACTAAGACTTGTAATGACACTTATCGTATTTCTACCACCCTCTCTGTCTTGTTCGTACAAAGTTACATCGCGGCCCCTAGCAGAACTCGGATGCCGCTCTCTGCGTACCATCACCTTCTCATCACCCTCAGCCACGTAGTCACAACCCCCTCCACCCACGTTACTCCAGCTCGCTTGTGACGTTGGTGAACTCGCCCTTCTCCAACTTCGTCTTCCAGAAGATGGGGTTGGTGTCGTTGAATCCATGCCTGACCCATCCTTCCTCCTTGACATGGTACAAGTTGATGAAACCACCAGAGTAGGCATCCCTGTGCGTGGCAGCCAGGATACTGCGACGACCCAGCTCCAGGGCGTCCTCCACGCTCAGATCGTAGTTGTACTCTGCGTCCAGCACACCGTACGCAAACGTCTGTCCACTGCCGACACAGAACAGATTTCCAGCCAGGCGCGTACCGTCACTGTCGACATAGTACAGCGCCGGACCCTCCTCGGGCGTCACACCAGCGCACATGGTGCCCATGCTGAGTCCCATCCCCTTGTAGCTGTACACAAGGTTGGCTAGGATCTTGCTCGCCGCGGCAACGCTGATGCGGCGCTTGTGACGGAGCTCGTGGAGGCGGCACTGCATGCCCAGCCAGGCGAGCCAGTACTGACAGTCAGCGGCGCCACCGGCCATCGTACCGAGGAGGACGGAGTTGATCTCGATGACCTTCTTGACGGTTTGCGAGGCGATCCAGTTTCCGGCTGTGGCACGGGAGTCGGTCGCGACGATGATGCCGCCTTGGAAGCGGAAGGCGAGGGTGGTAGTACCGTGGGCGATCTTGATCGGGCAGTTGGGGTTGGAGCGGTCGTCTGTTGCGGCGCGGAGCCATGAAGAGGGCTATGAACGGCGGAAGGGTCAGCATCGTCCGCTTTGATGGAGGATGTTACGGATGATGGGAGGGGGGCAGGGGAGCAGGAAACAAGCCATGAAGCGAGAGAAACGTACCTGAGCTATCGGGGGCATGGCGAACTTGAGGGAGATGCTGGGGACAGGGTTGCTGAGCTCCTCCATCTCCTCATAGAGGTTCTCATTCTGCTCGAAAGCAGGTCTGCTGTAGCGAGCCACCAGAGCGTCCATCTTGACTGTGCAACCAGGCTATTGGTGTGGTAGAATACTTGTCGTCTTTCAGTTCCCTCAACGGTCGCTGTTTCGAAGCTCCGTGCGAGAAGGAGTTCGGGGATCGTGCAGTCTTGGTCGACTCGGCTTCCGTGACGAATGAACAATGAGGTTCGAAATCGTTCGCGATGCGTATCGATGGAGATTGAAGGGGTTGATGGGCGGATGATGTTGTGGAAACAAGGATGAGGATGAGGCTCGCCCGACAGCTGTGGTCCCGTAGCTCAGGCACCTTTCGGCGTCGCGTCACTATGCAGCGTTGGAGCTCCTGCAGCCTGCGTCAGCTGACTCATCACGTACTGGGGACTTTGCACGTGACTTTGCTGTCTCGGGTCCATAGAATCACGACGCTTGAACTATCACCTTATATTTCTACAGAGTACGTACTACAATCTTTGTTCTTGGTTATTCACTATAGGAACATCGGATTCGGTTCTGTTCATGTCATTTTGACCGCTCATCATCAAGTATCGAAGCTCATCCAGGCCTCAACTTGCCAACTATGGCCAATGGCCCAAACCAATCAAAATGCAGTACTGGCAGGCAAGGGTTTGATGCTGTTCAAAGAAAAAGGGAAGACAGCCGTGATGAGCGGTGCCTCGGTATTCGCAAATATTAGAAAAGAGCTGAAACAGAAGCGTCTCCCCCACATCCCATCCATGCCCTACAAAACCCATTGATCACCCAAGCCAACCATGCCCATCCACCAATGACGACCAAACAAAAGGTAAAGAAGAGAAGAAAAACGCGCGTATCCATAAAGGCCGTTCCGAGACATGAGAGCAAGCGAGTAAACCCTCTCATATCGAGAAAACTCGCTTTGATGAGGAATCTCTGTTGCGGAGAGAAGCGAGACTTCGTGCTTTCTAGGGGTTTGGTGTCGACTCTCGGCTAGCACGAGGCTCCCGCTTGCTAAGGAAGCTTCTGCGTAGAGTGGATTTAGGGCTAGCGGTATAACTCGGTTCAGCTGGCTGGAAGGAGCTCTTCAGCGTCACCGTACCACTGCCTACGGGCAGTGACTTCGCTTGACCAGACCCGCTGTCATCGACGAAGTAGATGTGCTCGCCCAGATCGTCGTCACTGCTGAATCTGTGATCGCCCTTGGCCTCCACCTTGAATTGTGCGTCCGGTGCGCAGGATATCGAGAAGGTCTCATCGAACGTCCACTGGCCGTCAGAAGACTTGTGATGTTTTGTTTTGCCAACCGTCTTCTCCTTCGGGGAGATCTGCGTAATCATGATGTACAAGTCCGTGCCCGCAGGATAGTCCGAAGCGCCAACGACCGTGAAACTTGCTGTTCCTCCTGGCGCAGAGCCAGGCATTCCACTACGAGTTGAAGAAGCCCCGAAGCTCTTCGTTCGACTATGGCCGTTGCTCGTTTCAGGGCGATTTTCAACCGACTCAACGATCTGAGGGACGTTGGTTGACTGGCGGCTGGCACCGTTAGTCACCACACCTTCTTCAGCATCCTCCTCAATGATGTCACCATCATCGTTCTTCTTGCCGAAGATACCACGGCGGAGGAAGCTCGCGCCCTTGCCAACGCCATGGCCGACGGCGCCAGCGACAGCTACACCTCCCTTGATGGGGACGCCAGCAACCCCGGTGACAATGCGTCCAGGAGTAGCGAATGTGCCGGAGAATGTGGACGTTCCATGGCGAGTGCGTGTGACATAATCAGGTCTGAACAGCAGACCAATGCGGACGCTGCCAGACTTGCCATCGAGGATGTAGCGCGATTCGCTCTTCTTGAATGGGTCAAGATGTTCGAGATTTATCTCAGCAGAGCCAAGGAAATCAGGCTTATCCGCGAAATCCCAATCGTACACATCCACCTTGAATTTAGCCGCTGTCCGAGATGGAACAGCAACCTCAAAGAACTCGTTCCATGCGGGATGCAACGTCTTCTTTTGCACCTTTGTCTTGTAGACCTCTTGCCCATTGAGCTCGAACTTGCAGTACGGGTCGCTCTTGCCGTTGCGATCAGCCGAAGGCAGGTCACTCGCATCCAGAACATCCACGCGGAGATTGCCCATGTTGTTGATACTCTCGCTGGGGTCGAGCACCATGTCAATCGGGATGTACTTGAGGCTGACCTTGACCCATGACGAACCACCATTCATACTCTTCAACTGCAGAGTAGTAGGGTTGTTCTGCAAAACTTGTTAGTTGCGTCAGACGTTCAGAGAAGGCATAAACTTACGAGGCACTGCTTGAGGGTCTCCAATGTGTTGCCCGTGAGGAAAGCAAGGTCATCATCCTTTTCATCAGCACCCTTACGACGGGCCTTGATCGTCAAACGTGAGAAGTCAAGCTCCCGAATGACACAATCTCCAATCTCCTCGAACTTGTGATGCCGAGTTCCCACAGTCGAGGACACGTATGATGGGAATGCCATGTCATCAACGAAAACCTCCAGCCGTGTGTGGGTTTCTGGCATCTCAGCCTCCATCAGGCGGAAAATGAGCAGGCCAGACTCGCGTCGAAGCAGCTCCTCTGGACTCATGCGAATCTTGGCAGGAACCTTTGGCATCTCTACAGATGGTCTGCCAGTAGTGGTTGTTGGTGAGTTCGGCACAGCGTCACCATTAATGGAGCTCTTCTCCTTGTCGAGGCTGGCGCGGAACTTGCCAGCGTTAGCAGGCCGTTCAGATGACGCAGACTTGGCATCCGCCTCCTCCTCTTCCTCCTCTTCGGGATCGGCAACGTTGACGCACGGGTAGAAGGCGGCGGTGTAGTGCAAATTACCCTTGGCAATACCCTTTCCGTGAAGGCGTAGACCATCCGTTCGAGGCTCTTTACGATCATGGGCGATATATTCACCGTTCTCGTTCTGACGGACGTAGTCACCGATGAAAAGCTCGACCAGACCCAGGCTGCGGTCCTTACCCATCTTCTCCGCGTCCATGACATCGATTGTCAGACGCTCGCGCTGAGAGTGGACGGGCACATAGAGAACCTCGTCCCATTCTGGGTTGAGGTCATTGCGAAATGTGACAGTACGGCCTTTCTCGATACCTGAGAGCAGCACGCGCACATACGGATCTGACTTCCCGAAGGATTCAAAATTCCTGAGATCGGTAGCTTTCTGGAAGTGCAGACGCATGACGCCGATCGGTGTGCTGTAGCCGCCAGTGCCAGCAATACCCTGAATGGCTACAGGTTTCCATTTCGCAAGCATCTTTACCCTGCCAGTGGTGGCACCAGCCAGGTTGTACCATTCCTTACCTTGCTCCATGCATTCCAGCATGTCGTCAAGCTTGATCTGATATTTACCAATGACCTGGTCACCAGCAATGTCACGATCATCCTTGATGGTGACACCGAGCTTTGCCTTCTTGCGATCGGTGATGAGGATCTCCTTGGAGCCACCGTCCCAAATAGGGTTGTTGGTACGCTTGAGCTTCTTGGTTTGATGAACCTCCTTGCCGTTGAGAAACATTGTAGCGTAAGGATTGAGAAGACCGACCAGGCTCTTGGTGCCGTCGAGGTCCTTCGCCTGCTCGACCGTGAAACGAAGGATACCCTGGTTGGATTCCGGAGCCGGCTCCTCAGTACCGTCCTCGAGCTTGGTAGGTTCCAGAACGGGGAAGAATCGGATATCACACGACACAATACCACGCGCTTTGCCATCGTTGATGATCTCAATACGCTCGTTCTCATGCTCATGAAGCTCCTCCACGTTCTCGAGAGCAAAGGAGGCGACGCCAAGCTCTTTTGATCGTCGGAAGTCATTTTTGTCCCAAACCTGGATATCCAGGGAATCGTTAAAAGAGGTGACAATGATGTAGTGTGTCTCGTTCCATCGAGGGTTGGAGTTGTCGCTGATAACTTTGGTGCGAGCAAGCTCCTGGCGTCTGTTGAGGGACAGCACTGCATACGGATCGATGGAGCCACCAAGCTTGTCAGTGTTCTTGAGGCCCTGAGCACCGTGAAGAGTGATTGCAACAACACCAACGGCCTGGTCGACAGGCGTACCAGCTAGCATCTTGGCAACCTCAATGGGGAAGACCTTGGGGGCATACATCATGGGTGCGAGGTTGCCGTGGATCTGCTCCAGAATGAAGCTCTCGAGACCTGGAATGAAGTTGATATCGAAGCCGAAATTGTCACCACCCAAAGGCTTGCAGACATAATCAATGCTCGGCCGCTCGAGGAAGCACATCTCGACACGGTCAATGTGAGGGAATGGGATCTGAAGCTTGATCTTGAGCCTCATGATGCCAGAGAAGGCCATATCCTCAACAATGACATCGAGGCCCTTGCTGATCATTGCCTTTCCGATGCGAATCTCCAAGACAACCTTGGGGTTGATCTTGTTCTTGATCTGACGGGAGGTCATGTCGGCCGTATCGTTAGGGTTAAAGCTGAATTTCCAATCCATGATGACAATGCCGTCCTCGGTCTTGGGGTAAGTTTTGACGTGCTCCATTCGCGGCGGCTTCGTACCAAGAGTGAATGTCTTCAACTTGAGGCTGTCAAGAAAGGCTGGGGTCGCGGAGCTCAGGACTTGATCCACGGCGTTGATGACAGTCTGGGCGAGCACAGGCTGGTAGATGGGCCAAAACTTGACGAGGAAGGAGTTGATCCATTCGAGAGACTCGTTATCGTTCTCTAAGCGCTTAAGAGCCATCTCGCGGGTAATGTCGTCTCTGAAGTTGCGGCGCACACGTCTCAGCGAGGTTCGGTAGTAGGTGCCACAAAAGGCCATGACAAGCATGACCCAGCCTAGGCCGCCACCAAGCACGGCAACGAGCCAGGAAAGAGTGCAGCCAAAGATGATGACACCGGTATTGTGGTACCAATCTACCATCAGTCAGTTATCTGAGGAAGAGCTTCGGACAAGGATACGCAATGCAGCCTACCTCCGTAAAGGGTATCGGGAAGCTTCCCCTCCAGCCATGTAGCATGGTCCAGCAAGCTCTCGCCTTCTGTAGCACTGTCCTGGACCCATCCCAGAGTTGGAGCCCAGCCTGTGCGTGAGTACGGGGGATCCTTGGCGCCAGGATCCTCGCCATCCTTCAGAAGTCGGCCTTGGGCGTCGCGAGCCACGTCAAGGACACCGTCTTTGCTGGCCTCTGGGAGATCCTCGTCTGGTCCGGTGCCATCGTCGACATCGGTCACGATTGCGGTTGCTCTGTGGCGCCTGCTATTTTGGAGCTCGACAGGAATTGCCTACACCCAGGCACGAGCCCGCGCATTAGTACTGCTTCCGTGCTCAGGTGCAGAAACTCGCTTCGCGAAGCTGAGCGCAAAGGGGCCACCTACAGCTTGGGCTTGAGCTCTCTTCTCAGCAGGAGAAGCATCGGGATCGAATTGGAACGCAGCCACACCAGCATTCTTGGACTGCTCGACGATCTCATGCTCAGCATCTTCGGCGATGACGGTGGTGTTGGGGTTGTCGGCAGCTTCGACCACGCCGTCCACCTTCAGCTTGGCAGCTTCAGAGGCGGTCGCCATTGTGGCGCAAGGTAGCGCTGGCCAGATGCGAGGAGCTTGACAGACAATGGCAAGGATTCAGTCGTCGAAGGATCGTGTGAAAATGCTTGAGAGGAAGAATGTCAGGCTGGAGGAAAGCTGTGCGAGCTGTTGCGCGGCTGCGGTTGGACAGCTTTCGACGATGACGACAGCAGCGACCAAAAGTTGCTGGGCGCTGGGCGCTGACTGGGGAGAGCTCTGAGCTCTGGGGCGCACGGGGGTATTGAGGGAGATAGAGATACAGAAGGAAAATGCAATAACGAAGAATTCAAGGGATGAATGGCACGAAAGTGGCCAGCTAGAGGAGTAAAGAGGAAGAGAGGAGCAGAGGGAGGGAAGGGAGGAGGAGGCCCAGGAAACCAAAGCAAGTGAGTGAGTGCGTGAGTGAGTGCGCAAGGTGGTGGTGGAGGACGGGGAAGATGGATGTGTACTGTAGCTGCGGGTGGTGGGCGGTTGCTGGTGTTGTCACTGGCAGTGGGCACAGGGCAGCCAGTGATATTAGCAGCTACCCACGGAGTACCCAGTGGCCTAGTCCAAGGTTCGGCGACTGCGCCGGGCAAGGCGGCAGCTGGGCCGTCCAGGGCACCCCACCCACAACTACGGCGAGGCGTGGAACGGACGATGCCGATCAAGAGAAAAAGATGGAGGCCGTGATCCTGCGAATCAAGCTTCTCGGGTTGTGCAGAGCTGTGACGAAACGAGACAAAGGAGATGCAGTGAGTAGCTTCTCCTGCGTGCAGCATGGCGATCCGTGAAACCTGAGCCCTACCGTAACTGAGATTTGAAGCAGCGCGGAGAGTTGCCTGCCTGCCTGCCTGCCCAGTTTCGGGGGCTGAGCCACTAACGCACCTGAGAAGGGCGATGTTGACCAACGGCCCGGGTTTGTCTCCAGATGTCGGCGGCATGCAATTGCGTGGCTGGGAAACACATATCAATCTCTCCCCGTCTTATCACTGAATCATAACCAACTAGCCAACACAAAAGCCGAGACAAGTCGCAAGACACGGGCGGCATCCAATTGACACTGCAAGTACTCCATGTGTGGCATCAAGGGTTTGGGTTACCTTCACTGCCTGCCTGCCTGCCTTGGCCGACGCGTAAGGTCCCCATCCCATCAGTGACATGGCGTAATTCTGCAGGAAAACACAAGTGGCCGAGCCTCAAGAACAAACCATTCTCACTCTCCAACGTCACGTGGCGTGTTTGCGCATTCAGGTCCAAGAGCAAAAGGACACCTCAACTTCAGCAGCAGCAGAGGTACAATATCTTGGTTCGATTTTAGTCTATCCGCCCACAAGCGAGGTCTTCCTAAAAACGCCAGGATGGGGAAACCTACCAACAAATACCTGTTAGTTGCTCCAACTACAACTAGTTTCTCCACGCTGATGGCTACGTACAGTACTAATTAACTCGACCCCATCTAAAAGTCGGGAATGGCATTGTCCCGCAAACTCAAAAGCCATCCTGCGACACGGAGCAGCTTTTTCTCAGGAACAATCAACCGAACCCTACCAAGCCAGCAACATATCTGCAGTACATCACCATCAGTGTACCTATGATGAGTGCACCAAAGAGGATGCAAGTGGTACCTAAAAGGACACCAGGAACTTGGGCACCATCTAGACTACCTACCTACGTAATCGCCAGTAATGCGCAGCAGGGATCTGGTGCGGGACTCGATCGATTTTCAAGCTGTCAACCCCTGTTCAGCTGGAAACCCAACCTTCCATTCCCTGTTGCCTCAATGTCACCTCATTTGCATCAGTCAATCAGGGAACCGAGAAAGCCTTTGCGTCAAGCACCTGCAAAGAGAGTGAAAGGGAAGAAAGAAAAAGGAGTCACCACGCGACTTCACATGCTTCATAACCCTTAACATACATTTTATCAACCAACCACAGCATTCCGGACCGTCTTTCACGTAGCTCGGCGATTCCTGCCTCGCGAACTTCCCTCACGTCACCGTAGACACTAAAGTCCCTAGCCTCTCCTCCGTAGCATATGAACATCTCCATCTCCATCCAACTCCACTTCAGCTCAACCCTCCAAGCCCATCGTCCCCACCGGCTACGCGGCTCCATCGCTCCCGCGCCACACCCACACACACCCACACAATTCCAAGCGCTTATTAACCTCCATCGTCACCATTGTCTTTTCCACTTCAATATTTGTACCACGGATACTTGCACGGCTTTGTAAGGGTTTCTTCCCTTATCTATCCTTCTCGTTCGAGAGCTCCTTCGTGTCGCATGTAGGTCTCATCCTCAATTCTGTTCTTCATTTCATCATATCTTCTATGTCCAGATGCCAGGTATCGTTCAAAACTATACGATTAATGCCCTTCGCAAACATCCAACCAACGCCAGAAAGGCGCAATCTCAGGTCCCCGCCCATTTGGTGGAGGTAGAGAATGCGCATATCAAAGGCCTCATAACGATCCTTCAGTGTCATTCAGCAGCAAGATCAACATCGCATTTGCCCGCTTGCAATCCTCAACTCCAGTAATGCTTCCTTCAAAATCATTCGCGATCCCGCTGTCAATGGCATATTTCAAAATCCAAAGCCATCGTGCTGGTGAACCGGGCAGCGTCCCGGGTGGTTTACGAACCAGGCCGAGATGCAGCTCCGGTGGAACCTGCAAAGACACTCCAACCTCGCCATGCCAACACCAACCGTGAACTCCTCAAGGCAGATGGTGCATTCGGCGTCGTCGACGCAGTCCTTCTCCGTGGCCACATATTTGTACATGCCCGTCCGTCGCGGTGGTGGTGGCGGGCCTGCTGGCTCTGTACCACCTGATGCTGGGGTGCGCGGGCTGCCGTAGGTGCTATGGCTCAGGATGCATGAGTTGATGTGAGCCTCCCGCGCCGCTTCGAAGGTTGGAAGCTCACGGGACGGCAACTCCCGATGGCAGATGGGACACTCATCTTCCTCGGCGATCTGAGGTGTCGGAGGGAGGGTGCGGTTCCGAGACGATGAGGATGCGCTGGCCAGCGAGCTGTGGCGGGCCGGGTACGACGATCCTGGCTGAGCCACGCGCTGGAGTGATCCATGCTGTCCCATGCGTGATGAAGAAGCGCTGGATCCAGCACGGCCTCCTGGCGCCTGGTCAAGATGTTAGTCATCCGCAGAGGTTCAGTCGACGTAGTCAAACTTACCATGGTGATGCTTCGGGTTCCAGCCGAATACCTTCGCCACTGCTCATTGCCCCTGCCTTCCGCATAAGAGCCAGGATACCGACTAGAGGTCGACACTGAGCCGTAGGTGCCTGCATAACTGCTCCTGGATCGTTGATGCGCCGATCGAATCGTGCTGCCCGCTGCAGTAGTGGGGCTCTGCGGTGGTGCTGTTTGAGGATCGGGCACACATGGATTGCATAGCCGTACCCTCTCTCCACCAGCAGGTCCGTTTCCGTCTCCGTAACCGCTTATGAGTCCCTCATAAATGAGTCCACGCTGCATCAGATCCTCGAAACCGGGAGGGCGAACGATGTACTGGTGCGGGATGATGATCCTGTGCGGGGAGCAGGAGTTGCAAACAACACGTCCGCACTTTCGGCAGTGGTGCTTCCGGACGAAGATACTAAATTGCGTCTGGCAGATTGGACAATACGTGACCTCGGCATCCGGCTGCCACCTAGGCAGCACAAAGTCAGGTTGTTGGCTGCCCTCCGGATCTAAAGCACCTTGTAGTGATTGTTGTGTGGCACTGCGGCCAGCATCAGGACCTCGCGGGAAACTCCCCTGGCTTCCCACATTGTAATCTCGGACAGAGGGGCTCCCTGCTAGAGAAGAGTGTTCGTCGGAATGGTCTCGAAACGTCACTGTTGATCTTCGTGTCTCTGGCCGAGCCGGGGGCATCCCAAAGTCGTGACCTGAGTTCTCCTCTCGAGGAGTCGGCGGGAGGCTGTGGTTCAAGTTTATCGGATGCTGTAAGGGATCCATATGGCTAGATGACCGAGGTGGCAGGAAGGTTGTTTGGGGCTGCTGCGGTGCCGTCGAAGGCCCAGCTGTACTGTCTTGATGATCGGCAGTCGGAGATGGGTTGGAAGCACTGAAGTGAGTTCCAAGTAGGCTGAGCTGCGACGCAAGGCGATCCACATCAGAGTTCGCACCGGTGCGAGACTCAGCGCCGGTTGTTGATGTTGTTGTGTTTGCGGGTGGCGCCTCATCCTCGACGGCGGTCCCTACTGAGGGGGCCCCTCCATCAGACACAGGCTGTATGCCGTCTGTGCTTCGGTCGGTACTTTCGTCGGCGTGTTCGTCGGTGTTTAAAGGATCGGGGGTTTGAGGGGTTGTCGCAGGTGCTTCCTGCTGCTCGGCGCCAGGCGAGCCACCTCGAGGGCTAGACATGGTTGTTGACCATCAGGCGGAACCAGGTCCCCGGAATTTGCTGCTCTGGAACCAGGAACCCGGCTGCTGGCACGTACTTTTGAGGCTGGATATGGATGGTCGGAATAGCAGATGGGCCAGGTATGAAGCAGTGCTGTCGAGCGACTTGACTCGAGTCGTGCTGCGTTGAGTAATGACGACGGAGACTGGCACAACGGAGGGGCCAAGAAGGGCGGTAAGAGCGGCGATAAAGGCAAGTGACTGGCGATGCAAAAGGATGCTGGGGTGACGAGAAGATGGCGGAGAAAAGGAGGATGGCGGAACAAGGGGTTCACAAGATTCGGGCCGCGTAAAGTTGAGATGGAAAAAGGGTTTCTGGAAAGTGTATTTGAGGGGCGAAGGGCTCTGGTTGTGATGGCCCGAACAACTCGAGACACGCGACAATGATGAAGGGCCCAGAATGTGGAGGCTTATCAAGGGTGCCCAGCAGACAGACAGACAAGTGGAGTGTCTGAAGCAGTGCACTTGCCAGGGATCAGCCCATGTTCAAGGCTATCGATAATACATCACATCCCGTGTGGCATGTGCCCCTTGTTGGAGGGACTGAGGGAAGCCTAGAGACATGAGGCTGGTAGCTGTTGATGGGGGTGCCGTCCAACTGTGGCGGGTGTTTCCGCTGTGGCTTGACCCTGGGAAACCGACTTACGGGCAAAGAGCTCCGGCTCGCAGCGATGATGGACTGCTCCCTCCAGTAACTTACGCTGTACCTAATTTAGTATCACATGCCTGCGAGCTGGAAGGTTCCGTTATCACCAATCCTGAGCCTGGCTGACGGTCAGGGCAGGGCACCTTGGCTAGACCAGCCAGATCTCGACATCAAACTCGTCTTCAAAAGATATTCAGGGGCAGCCATCATCCCCCGTTCAGAACGCAGTGAGCAGCGTCGAACATGCAGTTGACCATACATACATTCTGGGCACGCTGGCCGTCACATCTGCCGAGTCGGATCAACCCGAACACCCTCCCTATCAACCTTGTCTGTGCTGATCCACGCACTCAACTTCGGCAATCAGCCCCAGAGTACAGTACCTAGGTAGCCAGCACAGGAGAGAGGCACCGTGGATTTTATTCCCCGACGTTGAATCCATGCAACATACCCGGCAAATATCCCGATGCACCCTTCGCCTTTCCCGTGTACCTACTGTACTGCTAGGCGACGCCACGTGCATAATTGTTGGCTGTCATGCCCGGCCCGCCCAACGCCCGTATCGGTATCTGTACCTCAACACCGTGACCCTGGTTCTGGTCGATAAGGCAGCACGCCCCAAAAAAATCCCCTAGGACAGGGCACCCAACGTCACTCTTCTACCCTGGCTGGGGCCTATCCGTCATGCAGGCCAAACCTCGCCTGTTACTTCTCACTGTCACACTCACTTCTGTCTCATGACCCTATTTATTCACCACCAAGACTCACTGCGATAAGATCGATCTACGGCATCCCGTCACTGCCTGCTGCATCCCGTCTCATTCCCAATCCTTTACTTGTCACCCTGTCTGTGGCTGTTCAGTCCCTTCCGGAAAGCTCCCCCCCAACCCTCTGTTATCTCAGTCAACCTCCCTCGTCACCATCCTCACAAAGTCGCAACAACCCTTTCTTGTCCCGCGATTCTCTCACGCAGCGCGCTATGGCTGTGCTGGGCAATTCCCTCTGGCCAGCAGAGCCCTCGACTTCCCTTATCGTCACGACGACTGCCATAGCAACGATCGGTGCACTCTTCCTAGGGCGCGCAGCAGGCTGGCCTTCTCGTCCCAAGGTTCTGGCAAACCCTCTCAAGACCTTCCCCAAGGGCTCGCAGCGTCGCGAAGAGCTTGGGAAGCTGATCTACCGGCCGGATACGTTCCCCGGGGCAAGAGACGTCAACACCCCTGTGAGTTTATCGGGCGCCAAATGCAAGTGCCTGGGTTTTGCTGATTGGCTTTACTTAAGTACGGATCTGTTCGTGTCTATGAATGGGGTCCCGAGGATGGGCCCAAGGTTCTTCTCGTGCACGGCATCTCGACAAGCTGCATCACCCTCATGCACATTTCTAACTCCCTCGTGAAGCGCGGCTGCCGAGTGATGCTCTTCGACCTCTTTGGCAGAGGTTTCAGTGACGGGGTTGGCGATCTCCCTCATGACCCTCGCCTCTACACCACCCAAATCCTCCTCGTCCTGGCCTCTAGCCACCTCGCCTGGACAGGAACCAACGGCTTCCGACTCATTGGCTACTCCCTCGGCGGAGGTATCGCGGTGCACTTTGCCAACGCGTTCCCTCACCTCGTCGAGTATCTAGTTCTCCTCGCTCCCGCCGGACTTGTCCGCCCAGAGAGCTTCGGCACCGTCTCTCGCTTCCTCTTCTCTTCCGGACTCGTTCCTGAGAGTATCCTCACGCTACTTACCCGCCAAAGACTGCAGCAGCCGATTGTCGCTGCCAAGGTGCCTAAAGGCACCATGCCTGGCGATCCCCAGGCCGACATAGCGCTTTCCGAGGCTGCCGCCGAAGCCAACGAGGAGAAGCTCATCCCCCTTGAGCGCCATGTCCTTTCCTACGTCCGGTGGATGGTGACGCATCACAGTGGCTTCGTCAGCGCCTTCATGTCGTGTGTTCGCCACGCGCCCCTCACTCACCAGCATGAGTATTGGGCGCAGCTTGCCGTGAGGAGGCCTGGTACCACGGCCATCTACTTTGCAGAGGGGGATGAGTTAATCGATAGCGAGTATTATGCCAAAGAAGCTCTTCCTCTTGTCGGTGGCAAGGATCACGTAGACTGGAGAGTCATGCCTGGCAAACATGATTTTGTGATGACGCATACCTCCTCAATCATGGACGCCCTAGATGAGTTCTGGGGGAAGCGCTGAGGTTCCCTCTTAGCAAGTGCTTCCCGCCCTCCATCCGCCAGTGATAGAGCCTACTCACTTTTCCTTTTCTCTCTAGGCCGTCAGCCTGGGTAGTGTCTTTGATTGTTACAAGTATAGCATGCATTGGAGTCTAGATAAGCCAAGAGTGAAGATTTGCAATTAGATATTTCCCTTGCTGTGCCTTACATGTTCGCCAAAGATATGAGAAACAAGATGTTGAATGCCTGGCTCTTGCCAATGAAGTGAACATAGTAGAGGAGAGATGTAAATGGTATAAGGTCATACATGGGGGACCAGTGAAGATGAAAAACAAACAAGAACTGGAGTCACGATGACCGTAGCTACCGATCGAGAGCTTGGCTTTGACACTACGATACATGTTAGCTTCTGAACAGCAAAACGGATGCCCGGAGTGCGCAAGCTTACCATTTGCCAGTATGCTCCCCTCTTCTTCAGCAACTCCGCGTGACTCCCCTTTTCGAGCAGCACGCCTCCCTCGCCAAGAACAAAAATCACATCAGCATTCTGGACCGTCGCCAGCCTGTGCGCTACCACGACCATCGTCCTTCCCTTCCCAGCTCGCTCGAATGCAGCCTGCACCAGACGCTCGCTCTCAGAATCGAGAGAGCTGGTAGCTTCGTCGAGGAGGAGGATGCTTGGATCGCGAATCAGGGCACGGGCGATGGCTAGACGCTGCTTTTGGCCACCAGAGAGCGAGACACCGCGTGACCCGATGTTTGTGTTGTAGCCTTCCGGAAGAGAGACGATGAAGTCATGAATGGACGCGTCGCGGCAGGCTTGATGGAGTTGCTCGTCTGTCGTGGCGGCGGGATCGACTCCAAGAAGGATGTTCTCACGAATGGTTCCCTTGAAGAGAGTGGCTTCCTGGGCAACCAAAGACAGGCTCTTACGGTATGCGTAGACGTTCATATCAGCGATATCTACTCCGTTACAAATGATCTGCCCGTCGTCGAGGTCATAGAACCTGTAGTGTTACCAATCAGTAACGCTCAAGAAGAAAAGAAATCACTGGATGCCATACCTTTCCAGTAGTGAAATGATGCTCGTCTTGCCGCAGCCCGAGGCCCCGACAAGGGCAGCGAATTGACCTTTCTCAACCGTGAAACTCAGGCCCTTGAAAACCGGTGCCTCTCGCGTAGGGTACTTGAATTTAATATTCTTCAGCTCGATCTTCACGCCCCCCTGAGTGTTTGGAATTCCATCGCTCTGGTTGAAATCAGCTGGGAGGCGCGACTCTCGCATTTGAATGATTCGATTCGCAGCCGCAGTCGCCTGTGCAGCATTGGGTCCGAAACTTAAACTCTGTCCTGCCGACTCACCGGCATTCACGCTCGCAATAAGGGTGACGAAGAAGCTGATGACATCGTACTCGCCCTTGGCCAGCAGACGGCTTCCGTAGTAGAAAAGCAAGGCTTGGCAAGCCATAGTCGTACTATCGGCAAACCCAAAGATCAGACTGACCCATCGGGCCTTCTTGTAGGCATCGACGACATGTCCACGGCAGAGATTCTCGAAGCGGGTTGTGATTGTGTCTTCAAGGGTGAAGGCAGAAACGGTCCGGAAAGCCCCGATCGATTCGGAAGCGAACTTGGAACTCTCTGCGAAGACATCATTGTTCATCTTCTCGAACTGGATTTCATACTTGAAACGCCAGAAAGACGCGAAAAGCAGAACCGGAACGACCACGCAGGTGGATACGAGAGCAAGCTTCCAAGCGAACGCGAATGCTATGCTGATACCACCAATGAGGGTGAATATGGCAATGTAAACACTCGCCATGTTTGCGCCCATCAGCTCCTCGAGCTGCTGCGGGTCGGACGCAGCTCTGGAAGTCATGGTACCCTGAGAATGGTCTTCTGCGTCAAAGAAGGAGGTCTTCTGGTACAGGATAGCATCGAAGTATTGTTTTTGATACTTCGCTCGAACCGCTGCGGCCAGTCTGTTGGAGAAGAAGAAAGTCCCGAAGTAGGAGACGCCCATGCCGATTGCCAGCACCATATACATCAGTCCCCAGAACTCTCCTTCATCGAGCAGCTTGCTTGGCTGGAAGGAGTACTTGAAAGCATCTATACAGTGTGCAAAGATCCAGGCTTGAAGAGGGATACCACAGCCTGCCGCTGCTGCAGAGAGTACGGTGAATCCCTTAAGCCACCATGTGCTCTTCGTTTCGTAGAAGAAGAGTCCGAAACTCGACAGGATGTTGCGCTGTTTCTCCGTGTTATCTGCTGCCTCCTCTTGAGCGCCGCCTTCAGACTTGGCACGACTCTTCTCGCGCGTGAGAGAGTCGCTGCTATCCTCAACCTCGACATTCTCTTCAGCGGCTTCCGCTGGTTCGCCCAAAGACAAGGCCTGAGCGTTGACAAGCGATGCATAGACGCCATTCTCCACAGCAATCAGGCCCTCGTGGGTGCCAGATTCGACAACCTTGCCCTTCTTGATGACAACGATGCGATCTGCCTTCTTGATCGTTGAGAGACGGTGAGCGATGGTTATTGTAGTTCTGTTCTTTGCAACTCGGTCGAGCGCGGCCTGAACGATCCGCTCTCCGCGCACGTCGATTGCGCTGGTGGCCTCATCGAGAATGAGGATCTTGGGCTTGCGTACGATTGATCTTGCAATAGCAATTCGCTGTCGCTGCCCACCTGATAATTTTGCCCCGCTATCGCCAACGATAGTGTCATATTTCTAATTTCAAGTCAGTATGCAGCCGGTCAGATTTTAATGAAGTCGACGAACCAGTGGTAGCTTGTCAATGAACTCATCAGCAAAGGCTTCAATGCAGGCATCCTTAACGAGACTCCGCTTAGCTTCTTCGGATTCGCTCTCCCATCGAGACCCGATGAGACCATTTGACACATTTGAATAGATCGTTTCGTTGAAGAGAAACGGTTCTTGCTGAACCAGGCCAATCTGTGACCGCCACCAACGTAGGTCCAAATCCTGCAGCGGCTGGCCGCAGGTCAAGATGCTCCCGCTGAGCTGGACTGGCTCAGTGTTCTCGTCCACCTCGGCAAAAATGCCTTGAGTCTCCGGGTCCTCTTCCTCGTCAGATGACTCCTCCACTGCCCCGTTGTTCTTTTTCTTCTGCTTCTCTTTCTTCTTCATCTTTTGCTCTCGCTTCTTCTGCTTCTCGGGATCGATCACCTTCGCCAGCCGGTATTGCTCCTGAAGGTTGTACCACCTTTGGATGAGACCGACGATGGTGCTCTTGCCAGATCCCGAAGGTCCCACAACGGCTGTGATTTTGCCGCTCTCGATCCGAAGGTCCATTTCGTCGAGAATCTTGACGTGAGGTCTACTTGGATACGCAAAGGTGACTTTTTCGAACACAATGTCGTCGGTTGCTGTAACATCGGGTTCCTTGAGATGACCTTTGGGTGGCTGAGGAGCGTCGATCACGATGAAGAACTCGCAGGCAGCAACCATTGCCTTGCCCACTGCAAGTAGAGGTGTGGAAATGCGCTCAAGGGAGAAGACTAACATCATTACGGAGAACAAAACGCTAAAATAGAGTCAGTTGACAAGCACACTGGCATGCAAAATTCACAGCTTACACGGAGATTGTGCCAACATTATCGAGATTGCCTTCCGTGAATAGCTTGATACCAAACCAGAAGGCCAGTCCGAAGGCCCCAAAGGCGCCAAGAAACTGTCTCATGTTAGCAAAGGCCATCGTGAGATAGACTTGGTGGCTTCTTACGATGAACCCTGTGAGGAGCGCGACAAGGGGCGACATTGAGTTGGCATGCATCTTTGCTTCGTCTACAAAAGCCGCATATTTGCTCGACATTCGTGCCTCCGCACCGCATGCGGTTACCATTCGAATACTGGCAAATGACTCGCTCGCGATGGAAGTCGCCTTGGACTCCGCCTGTCACTTAATCAGTCGTGAATGGTACGCTAAATCTTAAAAATGCCACGAACCTTCTTTTGCCGAGCGTGGAACTTGAGAATGGCAGGGAGAAGGATGCCAATAACCACTGCAATAAAGATTACGAGCGTCGCGGTGACGAGGGTCAGGCGCCAGCTCCAAGTGAGGGCAACCACAAGCGAGGCGATGATGGTGGACAAGTATTCGACGAATGTGCCGAGCTTCTCCGATATACCAAGCTGTAGGACATTGGCTGTGCCTGTGATTGTGCCAGTGGCATAGCCTGGAGGCATCGAGTCAAGGACATGGACGCTCTGGCTGAGGAGGCGCTGGAGATAGTGCAGTCGAATAGCAGATGAAAGCCTGATGCCAATCATGCGGAAGGCAAACTCGAGAGAATCTTAGCTCAGGGTCCTGACTTGTGGAGCTTTCGAAGCATACCTTGTTGATATAGTTCAAGAACCAACGACCAATGAATAATGCAAACATGTACAAGCTTGTCTCTGTCAGAACAGCTCACGTAACTATAAGGATGAGGTAGGCGTACGCAAGTTTATCGACAGTCTTGCTGAATTGGCTAGGATCCATGTCCTGCAAATTGGCAAAATCACTGAACTCCTTGACAAATTGACCTGAAACAACGGAATGCGAGACATTAGCAACGGGGTGCGGTCCGTTCGACAAGCGGCTTTGTACATGGGCACGAACCAAAGACGATGTTCATCATAGGGAGCGTGATGCCCGCGCCCATGGAAGCAAGAAAACCTGCGCCGTACGCAACGAAGTCCCATTTTGAAGCATACGAAAACACGCGCTGACTTCGAGGTCAGCTCAAAGCGTCCTGTACAGTACACGATCCGACTGTGGTTGGCAAGAGGAGACCCTACCAGGTAGTCCTTGAAAGTGGCAGTGCGTTCAGGTTGAACAGACTTCTCTTCGGATTCGACAGTCACGGCCGCATCGCCAGAGCTGTCCTTCTCCTTGGGAGGAGACAGGGCCGGCGACACGGCACGCTCGTCGTTGACTTGGTCGGCGTCGTGGCCGCTCATGATGGTGGAACTTGAGGTGCTGGTCGATGACCCATCAACATTGGCCAGGCGTTGAAAACACTGCTAATAGAGATGAAGGTGGCACGAGATGCATGGAAGAAAGTCGGACAGACGCCGCGTTGATGTCGATGCCACGTCGACGGCCTCAGTGGTTGCCGTTTCGAGATGTCCAGGGGGAAATGTCGAGGTTATGGACGCTCTGGAACGATGCAGGCGTCATCATCCGTCCACCATAAAATATTGGGAGGAGATGTAGGCAGGCGAGGAGTGGCCCCTGCAAATGAACAAAATGGTGCGAGGCAGAGATAAGTCGTGACAGCTCCCTGCCTAAAGACAAAACTGTGACTCTTTTGATACACCAACGCCACAATTTTACATTGGATCCATCGAAGGGACTGACGCGTTATTCATGTCAAGGTGTCCCGTCGAGCCTGGAAGACTCGATGAGTAACGTGCTGCCTGCTTGGCCTGGGGTAGCAAGTGTCAGCATCGCGAATGCGGCCGCCACATTGGTCCGAACGGGGGGGGCTTTGATTGGCACAACAGCATCGGGTTGCTCGAAGACCCCGACCCTGCTATGTGGAGGACCTCGGCGTGCCAATGTCTCAAGACTCGAACCTCTCGATTGAGTTGGCACTTTAATCCCACGTCTGACTGCAGCCTGGCACAACCTGCCTGCCTTGCGTGGCGCTTCTCTTGTTCAGTTCCGTGAGATCTGAACTAGTCCTCTGCTCTCCACAGTAGCATCGTCGTTTCCTTCATCAATTGGGAATTCCCACGGAGAGTTCGTGGTGCACTACCTTGCATCATCCCGTTATCCCAGGATGTGTGGGGATGCGATGAATGCGAGAAGTGAGGTGCTTCTTAGGCTGCAAGCGCCAAGGCCTCTTCCATTTTTCCCTCACTGTCAGCCTCAAACTGTGGCGCGAGAGGGTGGGTAGGTGCTAGGCACCAAAATCAATCTGCAAGTGCTTTTGCCCATAATTACAATACGCGTGGTTCCCTGTGAGAACCAGCTTCCGAGAGCTGGAGCAGTAGTGAGTGTACTGTACCTGTGTGCAGTGACTTTCATCACGCGGGCTGCATGAAAGCCCCCGAAACTCCAGCAGCCTGTAGTGATTACCTTGTACGCGCGTCGCTGGGACAAGTTGATCATACAACGTGAAAATGGCACA
Organism: Sarocladium strictum; assembly: GCA_030435815.1. Lineage (NCBI taxonomy): Eukaryota > Fungi > Ascomycota > Sordariomycetes > Hypocreales > Sarocladiaceae > Sarocladium > Sarocladium strictum. Next base: position 1,660,807 of record JAPDFR010000002.1, on the reverse strand, counting down.
TAAACCCGCACCCAGGCAACCAGATTGTAGTCTACAGATATCGCAAGCATCTCTGAGCTGCCCCAGACTTCCTCAGGGCCCTGCCGAACCTTAACTTTAGCATCCACTCGGCGGTCTCGTTGCGCCCCGACACAAATCTTCTCAAGCTCCAGACTCCCTACCCTGCATTATTGTATATTACCCGCCCAATCATCTCATATGGCTCAATTGGCCACTCGTCTCATATGTATCTTTGAACTTAATGTCCCAGTGCTGCTCATGGATTGCTGAAGGCAGGATGTCAAAATATTCTTGTCGGCAATAGGGGGCCATGGTCTAGTCGTAGAATGCTAAACATCTTGCGCCGTGGTGAAACTCGCATGGCATCATGTCCGTATTGTCTAAGTAATCTGGACATCTAGAATTGAGTAAACCGTCCTTCAATTCGGTGTGGACAGCTTAGAGTTGCCTGCGTAACCCGGAATCTAAAAGCCTGGTTGAACACAAACTAGAGCTCTATACTGCACAAGGGGACAATATGGCATGATACTAAATGTTGAATGGCAAATCACATCTGCAACTTGGTTCATGTCACTTGTCAGTTGTGACCGTGGTGAGCGTTTTGAAAAAAAAAGTGATACATGTAGATAAGAAGACTGACGACTATACACTATACCGTAAGAAAGTTACATAAATCATTCATTGGTCACATGGTCATTTTACATCGAAAGGCATGTCCAAGACATAACATCGTGAGTACATCCCTCAACCCATGAGGTCCGCCATGGCTCTCTCTCTCAGAGCCTCGTATCGTGATGCATCGAATCGTCGCCTCTGCCATCCATTGGCCTTGAGACGTGCTATGCGTGTCTGCAAATCAAGTGCCCTCATCTCATCATTCAATGGTACCTGAGGTACCATAGGTGCAGCAGCAGCGACCTCAGCGTCTATCGCAGCCAAGTGTGTGGCGATCTGCCGACGCAAGCTGTCGAGAATGGTGCTATAACGGTGGATCGACCGATCGCGCGCGAAGGGATCCTCGAACTCGAACATGTTTGGGGCATCATTGAAGGCCGCCGTTGGGGAGGACGCGAATGCCGACTTGATCCCCATCACAGGTGCCGAGAACGCCTGCTCGGACGGCACTTCGCTCGTCATATCATCAAAGCCGAGTGTCGGGGAGTCAGGTCGAATCATAGGCTCAATAATCGTCGGTTCTGCAATAATCGGGTTACTGAAGCGGACCCTCTTCCTGCGTTTGATCTTCACAGGCTGTGTCTCGCAATCAGAGAAAGTGAGGGAAGGCGTCGGCGAAAGCATCCTAGTAGAAGTCGAGCTGCAAGGCGAATGCATGTTGTAAGAGGATGCTGCTGATGAGCTACGCCAGCGACTGTTGATGTCTTCGTCTTCAATTTTCACAAGAGCAAAGGCGCGAGCGAGGTGGTCACGGGCTTGCTTCAGCAGCTTGACACGATGCGTGGAGTGCTGCATGCTGCGGAATTGCATCTCAAGTGCACACGCAGCATAGAAGTGAAGGTAGATGAGGTGGGCCGCTTGAAGATGAGTCTAGATCGTGGGATTAGCAAGCCAGAAGAAGGAAGGCAGAGACAAGGGAACAAATGTGGCTTACAAGCTGCCTAATATTGTCGAGGACTTCATTGCATCTCGAGAGACATGCCCTGTACTTCCCGTTCTGGTAGTCCCTCTTCACAAAGGCAAGGACCCTTTTCCACTCCATTGATGTCTGTGGAAGGTTGCGGCAGATCATGAGGGGAATCATCATGTTGCGCTTCAGTTGCCTGGGTCTCGACTGTTGTTGTACGGGCGAAGCTGTTTGGGACCGAGGTGGCGTAGGGAAATCAGCTTCGAGATCAATGTCCATGGGATATGGCTCGTGCCCCAAGGGGAACTCGAAAGGTAATAAGCCAGCCATGGCCTATATGTGGTGAAACAAACGCCAAAACTGGGCCCGTCAAGACTGGTCGCCAGTGGCCGGAACTGCTGCAGGAGAATATGGTGGCGCTATGTTGGCCTGTAGAGTTTGCTTGATGTCAATGGGAAGAATGGAACGGTGGCGTCAAGGGGTAGATTGCGGGAAAAGAAGAACAACAACCAGGGGATGAGAGAGGAGACGAATGTGGCAGTCGAAGTTATAAGCAAGCTGTGTAGGAGAAGGGGACGATGCCCACTCGTACTCTCTCTCAAAGGACGGGCTATCTTTCCTGAATAGGGAGAAGCGCCCCCCCAGGCCCTCCCCGGCCTTGTGCGCTATATCGCTGGTCTTCCCGAGATTCCAGGGTCGCAGGACGGCCGTGGCCAGGGATGCCATGGACTGTCAGGTCATGTAGGCGTGCCGGACAACGCCCAAGCAAGGCAAGGTCGCGGCCCTGGCATGGCACCCAATGGCCCGTGTATCACGGCACTTGGAAATTGAGTGTGTGTGCCTCGGACAGGTCCAGTACATATGCAAGGTGCACGCACCCCAGGTACTCGTGGTTCTCGGAGTAAAAAAAAGCAACTAGTGCCTTGTTCCCACGAGGGTGACCTTCGCTTCAGAGGCCTGCAGGACGGCAGGGACTAGCGTACATGGGTCGGCTGCACGAAGGGGACGCTTGGGGGGGGGACCGTTGAGGTGCTGGTCTGGGCAAGCAGGCAGGGAAGAAACTTGGTCAGTAGAAGGCAACAAGATGACGCTAAGGGGCTGGCATTGCAGGGGACGGTGACCATCGGGACTGGGGTGGTTGCCACTGGTTGGCCTCGAAGAAGGCAACCGAAGAGAGGGCACATAGTAGGCGAAAAGACGATGCGATGCAGTGCAGCTTTCGAGACAAAGGAAAAAGGCAGGACCCGAGACTGTCTCAGAGTCTCGATCGATGACTGAGCTGCAGCATGCATACGTCGGAGGTTTTCACATTGTAATGGGGCAGCCTAAAGTGGTGGCATTGGCGATGGCGATGGCGACGGCATTAGGCCTCCCTCTCCACAGCCCCCAAGTTCGATGTGAGACAAGCAGCTTGGGCGGAAAGCAAAAGGCGGAAACAGCGGGCGGAGAGGGACCTGCTCGGGGCGGTTGACAGGTGCCCCGTGCACAGCCTGCCACTCCTGCCGTTGCTGTGTTGTGTTGGGGGCTGTAAGAGCAACCTCTGGCAGTTACGGCTCCTCACTGCCTTCCAAGTGCCAACCAACTGCGTAACTATCGCGTGATGCTTACTGATTTCATGTCTTGCCTAAGCAGATCGATACACCTGCCGCCTCACCTGGTCGCCTCAGAACACACAAGCAACCCTAATACCAGCTGCAATGCACAAGCACGCACTCACGGCATGGCAACTGGACTGTGTAATCGCACGTTTCGTCAGCCATTCAATCACCTTGACCCAAGAGGACCGGACTTTCCGTCCATCCATCCTTCTTTCGTTCCGTCCACCTATGCCATGACCGCCGTTGCCGTTGCCGCTGCCACTGCCACTGCCTCACTCATCATGCATAGTCATCACTTTCACAGACGCCACCCGACATAATCTGCGTGCCATCAACAACCCATAACACTTCATCACCCAGTCCGTTCGGGGGCCACAGATCAGCACCCCCTGCCTTGAAACGAAACATTTTCCGTAGCCCTCCAGCCTCCAGCCCTCCAGACTTCAAACGTACGGTACCTTAACGCACGACCGCGGGGCGTTCCCGGTCTCCAATGCGGCATCGTTATCATTGGTCAATCTCTCACCCTTGCACGCCGCCTGCATCCGTCCCATGTCTGGTCCTCGCTTCCGCCATACTGGAGGGAGGGTGAGGAGGGGAACCCCAAGAAGAGGGAAGCCAAGGGCTATCCTAGGCGTCTTGCTTCTGGGCAACGGCGCTACCTTAACAATGCTTTTTCAGTCTACGCGAGGGCGACCACGTTCCGACAAATACTGGCCAACATGATGCAGTCTCCTATGTAGCCTGGCATCCATCTTGCTTCGCCCCCCTGGCCTCACTCTTCTCCAACCGGCTTGCCGGCGGTTCCATGGGCTCTAAGAGAATTCAACAACAACCGGAGATGCGTGATCGCTTCGGCTATGTCAGGCAGGGGAATGAGGAACCAAGCAAGCGACTACTCATGCGAGATGGTCAAGCGAGACGATGCTAATGGTACCTTGTGGTAAGATTACGTACAGTTACAGCGGCAGACTTCGAGCTGCCTATTCGCGATCTCTCCTCTCTAATTGTGCGTGTGGGGATAAGTGTCAACCCAACTCCACAAAAGTTGGTTGTCCTGAGGAAGATTGACCGTTACACTACTGACGGTGCCCATTAGATCATAGTAGAGCAGATAAGTGCGGTTCCCACAGGATCTCTCAACACCATGAACCCTGAATCGCGGCTTGCAGGGTCTTCAGGATTCGTGGTCTAGACCTGTAGCACAATGTGGTTGTGTTCAAATTTGACAGTGGCGTCGAGCTCTTTGATCAAGGCTTATGAGAAAGACTTAGTTGTAGTTGGTCCGCTTCGGCCGAGAACAATAGGACTGGCAGGTTCCGTTTGTTATTGCTTATCCAGGCTGGCATACGATTGACGCCGACGTGAAAACCACCAGCAAATCAACCTGTTCTATTAACAACGGCAAAGCAATCAGAGAAAGAGGAAATAACTGCAAACTCTACAGCGTGAGAGTTTCGGTCTGGTTGCCATATCTGACTGACCTGAGTATCGCGAAAGCAACCGCCTCCTTTGTCATGATCCTGAATCCCTGTCAATTCCGAAATGTTAAGAATCTATTCCGTACATATCCAGTGGAGGGACAAATGACTAGCTTGATCCTGCGACGTTGACGATCACGGAGTTCAACGCGTAGATGATCCACGGCAGTATGCGCTCTCGAATACTGTTCGTACACAATACTTGGCGTACCGGTGCCCCTTGTTTGGACCCTTCACAACCGTCATCGAATTTGAAGATTTTCGAGTCATGTCGACGATGCGGAATCAAAGTACAGAGAAAAAACGACTCGGTGGCCAGATAAAGGGCTCATCATCCGTGTAGCATGGGTGGCCACCGCGGGTTACGCGGCTATAGCAAACACGACATATGAGGAAGGGTCCCTTCCCTCGCCCACAGCAGACGCTCCGCTTAGACGTTCGATGTAAAAGCGCCGCCTTCGAGGCCGTGCGCTCGGTTTGAGGTGCCCAATTGAAGTTGTCAAGCCCCAGAAATGATCTGACACAGCGCACGGAACCAAGGAACAATCATCTTGGATCCTGTTTCCATAAGATCCCCATCCTATTGCATTATCTTATGTGCGGTCAGACCGCCTATCTCCATCTATACACCAGGGCTTAAGCGGTAGTGAGAGGCACTCCCTCGGCGGTCGATCCATGACTGACAGGTGCTTTGACACCTAATCGACGAACTAATACACACAAGGGCCACGAACGATGAGACGCCAGATCGCCCCCATGAGCCTCACGCTTAGACCGTCCTGGAAAAACTCCGAGGAGTCGAATCCTTCCTGCACCATGGGCCCCCCCTGGAAAGAACGACATATGACGGAGCTCGGACGGATGGGTACGCCAAGGTGAAGCCCTGTCACCCGCATCCCGGCCAACTCTACAAGCGAGATTCAGAGAGTCAAAGCGCAAAACCCCAACGCAGGACTATACCGTGAAGATGGTGCATATTCTTTCCCTTTTCATTACTTCGTAACTCACGTTTATAGTTTCGTATCTTGCTTTCCAACGGCGGGGAAAAAGTAAGGAAGAAACATGAACGACAATGTCGCAACTGCGTCCTGTTCCGGTGAGAACGGCGACGGTCCCAATAAGCAAAGTTATATCATGGATAAGCTCACTGGGGAATGCTACCCTCTTATCCCCCCCCTTCCTCCTCTGCGCGTCTTTATCGCCATTAGTCACTCTTGCGACTATCCCGGAATTTGAGTTCCGTTCGCTGTCTGATAAACAGCGTTCATTCAATGCTCGAAACCCTGCCATAGTCGCTGCCCAAACGCAATCTTCATCGAAAAGAAAGTGAATGAGAACAAGACATTCATCCACAGAAATCCTGGTCTAGGTAATTTGACACCGAAAATGCCATCTTTCACAAAGCCTAGCCCGAGAACTGTCCGCTACGGCGCTTTGCCTCCTTCGCCATGGTCTCTTCAATTTGGAGACTCTCCTGTTTCGCCTTGGCCTCTTTGAGCGCGAAGAGACCCAAGGCCTGCAGCCTGGCACCATCGCCACCGTCCTTGTCGTCGTCGGCGAGATCAGCCATATCGGAGTTCTCGGGGTCCTCGTCCTTGTCCTTGAGCGCCTTGATGCGGTTGCGTAGCTTGACAACCTCGATGGCACGCCTGAGCCTCTGCTTCGTCCTGTAGGAGCGGAGCTCGGGCAGTAGATCGTGGTCAGTAGCAGTCTCACCACTGAGCCATGAATGCTTCATGGCTTGCTGTTTGAAGATGAAACAATTAGCTCGAAGGATTTCACACAAGCGTCAAACCATTCCATCAACATACCTCACTTGTCCAACGTTTGTGTTGATCAGGTACAATGAGGCGCAGGATGAAGTCCTTCGCGTCATCACTCACGTCCCGCCAGTACCGCTCATGGAACACAACAGTATTCTGTGTACATTCCAGGAGTAGATCCTTCAGGTTCTCGCTTCGAAATGGGGAGTAACCGCACAGAAGCGTGTAGGTGATGACACCCAGTGACCACATATCGACAGGCTTGCCATGACCCTGACGGTCCATCACCTCAGGGGCGGCGTAGCCGAAGGATCCAGCCATGGTCTGGAGTGAGTCTTCTTTACTGTCCAGAGTCTTTGCAATACCAAAGTCTGCAAGCACAAGATCAGAGTCCGGTTCCGAGGTGACGTAGAGGAGGTTCTCTGGCTTCAGGTCTATTGGACAACTTCGAGTCAGTCCCATCCGAAATTGAATCTCAAGCTTACACACCTCTGTGAACGACACCGTTCTTGTGAAGGTAATCGACAGCACTCAGGACCTGCCTGATACATTGTGAAGCATCCTTCTCCGTGAACTTTCCCTGTTCGCAAATCCGGTCAAATAGCTCGCCGCCAGTTGCAAGTTGTGTGACGATATAGAATTTGTCCTGTGTGTGTAACATTAGCACACCATCAAGCTACCTCGCTCGCGGCAGCTTGGCATACCCTTGACTCGAACCAGTCGATGAATTTGACGATGTGTTCATGTTTGAGGCGCTGAAGCATCTCCAGCTCATCGTACACCATTTTCTCGTTTCCTTTCACATTCCTCTTCAGGATGATCTTGACGGCGACCTTGCCAAAGGGGCTATCAGCTTCGCGAACAGTGCCATATGTACCGGCACCGAGAGTTCGGCCGAATCTGTATTTGGATCTGTGACGTCCGGTCGTAAGTAAGTTGAGCTGCGACGTGGCGTTGGGCGTTGGGCGTGACGTACTTCTTGTCATAGCTTTCGGGTTGGCCATGAAGGCGATTGAGCATGCCTGAGACTACACGAGAGGAGGCCACGATCAGCAGAGTTCACTCATGGCATACAGGGCACCAGGCGCCTTTAGAGGCGCAGGTGCAGTGTGCAGCCGAAGATTCGGGGCTGGAGGACAATCTTACAACTCATGCTGGGCGAGGAAGGCGGGGTATCTGGTGGTGAGTTGGTGTCGCGCAATCGCAAGGACCACGGTGAAGAGAAGGTCTAGAAAAACTAGCCGTGGACGTTCTTTCGCCGCCTGCCGAAGTAATCGAGGTTGCTGCTGATGTGAAGAGGTGAACGGATTAAAGGAGAGCCTGGTTCGCGGCGAGGAGGTACGGGAATGCTGAGGTTAAATGCTAGGGGTTGTAGATTGGGACCCCGCGGATGATACCACTATCAGCGGCGCAGTCAAACGCTTCCCACTACGGCACACACACTTTCAGCCCCATGAAGAGCCGCCCTACTTCTCGGTAGTGGATGTGGCTTTACCAGCACCCAGTTGTGAAGTGTTGTCAGGCGAATGACATGGCACAGGTACATCGTAATACTTTAGCTGAACGCATCCTGCTCCTGATTTGCTGCTTCCTGCATATCACGGCGGCCCCGAGAGAGAGCCTTGTTCCTGAAGTTCTTATGCCTAGTCCAGTTGTGGCGAAGCATGAGGGAGCCAGGGCCCCATGCAGCATTTGAAGGCTCGTTGGTGTAGCTTCAGGTTCAGCCTTGCACGCCCAGGCGGTTGTCCACACCTCGGAAGAAGATCTTCTGTCATTCGATTGCCTCGAGCTGTCGGCGAGTCTGTTGAGCCTTGTCTGGGGAGACGAACTTCTTCGATCTCCAAGTCAAAGTGGACGAAATGGTTATCTCATCACCACTCGTCTTTTTGACTGCCCACCGGAATGGGTACAGAGAGGCTTGCTAGTAGATTTATTTCCTTTCCAAAACACCTAGTACTGAGTCTGCTTCGAGCAGAAGGTCTTTTCATTGTCTTCGAGGTGGTCGCGATGTTGTCTTCGACCAACAGGTGGCTACCGCGGGTCCAGCTGCGCCACAATCCGCAGCGCCTGCCTTGCCCCAGTCAGCGCTACTGGGGCCGTTATTCAGTGACAGCCCAGTGACGTTCAGTATGCCTGATGTGTCACTGGCGGTGTTTCTGTTGCCATACTGCCCCTCCTCCAACCATCATCTCGACGAGCAGCGCGCACCCGACTTCAGCTTGCTGCCGCTTTTGCGCCTCTTTCCACACTTCTGCCTCTAGCCTTTGCTTTCCGAGCTCCTCCTCATTCGGGTGAGCAAGCTGCGACTCGCGCCATGGCCATGATGCGCGACAAGCGTGTAGCCAAGGAGCTCCAGAAGGTTCGGAAACCCCTTCGGCCGAGTCAACCGTTCATCTACAGGCCAGACTGACAAAACTCAACAGATCGCGAATCACGGTCTCCCGCCTGGCATTGAGCTTGTTGATGGCGAAAACCTGAAGACGTGGCTGTTCGATATCAAGGTTTTGGACCAAAATCCCCTCTACCAAGGTGGGATCTATAGGCTTAAGTTTGTCTTTCCAGACGCCTATCCCATCGGTATGTTCCATCTCCCTCCATTACTTCGTGCTGTGGCTCATCATCTCATGACACTGCCAGAGCCTCCAGAAGTCACTTTCGATAAGACCCCCGAGCGCCCGATACCTATCCACCCCCACATATATTCGAATGGCATCATTTGCCTTGACCTGCTCGGCAACGAGGGCTGGAGCCCCGTGCAAAATGCCGAGAGCGTCTGTATGAGCATACAGAGCATGCTTACGAGCAACTCCCTAAATGAGCGCCCCCCCGGGGACGAGGAGTTCGTCAGAGGCAACAAACAAAGACCAAGGGACATAAAATTTCTCTACCATGACAATACCGTTTGAGGGGCAGGTCTAGGTAATCGGGCTTCTACTATGCCCAAGCTCAACGATGATTTCGGCGTTTAGCGGCAGGTCAGGTTACACAGTAAGGGTACATGCATCAAAGAGCGGCGTTCATTGCTATCTGTACAGGAAAGGAGCATCACAGAAGACAGACTGGATAGCGAGACTGTTTGAATGATAACGTGATATGACATCTCCAAGCCCCTGCCGGGGTACTCAGAAAGTCGAGGCTGCTCTTCAGCTAGTATGCGCAAAGGCGTTACAGAGATGAGGAAACGAAAGAATTCTACTGTGGTTCGATCCCCGTGTCAAAGCTGTCTCCCGAAATAAATGTACAACACTGAGCCTCAGGCACATGACGTCGCCTCTGACTGTGAAGGTACCCCACCGACACAGCTCCAGCCCCCCGCTGCCTGGTGGTCCCCGCGCCTCCAACACCTCACCGCCAGGGAGCTCCGACAAACCAACAAAGCTGCCATCATCACCACACACCCAGAGCTGTGATACGAGGTCGCGTCAATCCTCGTCGCGCCGAGCCGCCATGGCTCCTCGCACGGAGTTCAGTACGGATCAAATCCGAAATAAAGCCCGCAAGGATCTTCTTTACCTCCTCGAAGGGGTGAGCCAACGCAAATGCCTTTGCAACTACTGGACGTGAGCGAGCCAGCTAACCTGAGCCAACTAGGTTCGTGGGAAGAAGAATGTAGTGCTGGACCGGAGCCTTGTGGGACCCATAGGAACTGTTGTCAAAGTGACAACATTGCAAGAATATGGTGTTCAGAAGTTCTTCATTTTGGAAAATGACAACGTCGACGCCAGCCAGCGAAGCATCATCTTCATCGCCAGAGGTGAATGTGGGCGTCACGCCGAAACAATAGCAGGCATGTGCCTCTCGTAATTGTCGGACTCACTTCCCGCTTCTAACTTCCTGAAAGGTCAGATCAAAAGAGTGCAGCGCGAGAGCCAGACCGGGCACGACGTTCATATCTTCTGGGTACCCCGACGAACCCTCGTATCCGACCAGCTCCTCGAGGAGGCTGGGATCTTGGGCGATGTTAGCGTTTCTGAGCTTCCCATCTTCTTCTTCCCTCTCGAAAAAAACGTACTATCACTCGAACTCGACGACTCATTTCGCGACTTGTACCTGACCAAGGATGTCACACCGAATTTCCTCCTGGCAAAGGCGCTTATGGAAATACAGCAGACGCATGGGCTTTTCCCTCGAGTTATTGGAAAAGGAGACAATGCGAAGAGAGTGGCTGACTTGTTATCTCGCATGCGGCTTGAATTGCTCGCAGGCGAAGCGGGCACCGAGGCTGCTAAAACAGGTCTTTCACCAAGCACAACTAACGAAAGCGTCATCATCATCGACAGAGAGGTGGACTATGTCACGCCGCTCCTCACGCAACTTACGTATGAGGGACTCATTGATGAGACCTTTACGATACGAAATAACCAAACCAAAGTGGACACGAACGTGGTGGGAGCAGCCTCACAATCGTCGGCCGCTACCACGCAAAGTCGAGAGCGGACGATTCAACTTGACTCGAGCGACAAATTATATGAACAGCTCCGAGATGCCAATTTCGCCATCGTCGGCGGATTACTCAATAAAGTTGCCAAAAGACTTCAGCAAGTTCGATCTGACATGGACTCTAAACAGAAGCCAAAGACATTGGCTGAGATGAAAGAGTTCGTGGGTCAATTTCCGAGCTACCAACAAGAGCATCAGAGTGCCCGCATTCATATTGGTTTGACAGACGAGATCATCAAGCGCACCCGGTCAGACCAATTCAGGTGTCTGCTAGAGGTGCAACAGAATCTGGCTGCCGGCGCTGATCCCTCAACTCAGGTCGACGGGATCGAAGAACTTGTAGCAAGGGACACGCCGATCCGAGAGACTTTGCGGCTCCTCTGCATCTATTCATGCATATCAGGCGGCATCAAACCGAAGGAATTTGATCACTTCCGGCGCCTGATCCTGCAAGGCTATGGGTACCAGCACTTACTGACGCTCAACAACCTGGAAAAGCTACAATTGTTCCTGTCTCGTTCATCACCCTTGGCTGGCATGATCCCCATGACAGGAACTGCTAGTACCACGAGCTCCGGAACGAAGACGAACTATACGTACTTGCGAAAACAACTCCGCCTCATCGTTGACGAAGTCAAGGAGGACGACCCAGACGACATCGCATACGTTTACAGTAGTTATGCGCCACTCTCTGTCAGACTAGTACAATGCATCCTGCAGAAGCAGTACCTTCTGAAACTCACCAAGGGAGGAAGTGTTGGAAGCTCTGGTGCAGCGTCCGCTGCCAGTTCGCAAGGCTGGCATGGATTTGACGAAGCTGTAAAACATGTACGAGGACAAACTTTTTACGAGCATCAGAAAGGAGAGGACAAGGCTGTCAAGGCCCGGGCTCTGCTAGCTGGAAATACCACTAAGCAAACAGTCTTTGTGGTTTTCGTCGGAGGTATCACCTTCACTGAAATCGCAGCTCTGCGGTTCATCGCGAAACAAGAAGAGAGTAGGTCACTGCCAGGACCCAGCACAAGGCATGCACTAATAGAGTTTCAAGGCCGAAGAAACATCGTCATCTGCACTACTTCCATCATAAGCGGAAACAGAATGATGGATGCTGCAATCGAGACGGGATCATTCGCCAAGCAGGAAGAGGCAACGTCAGGTGCAGCCTCGGCTTGATTGCTGGTGGCAGTGTGTGTACGAAGCGAAGGTGCGCTCTGGAACATGCAGAGAAGTGCATCATACGATTTTAGTCTGACACAGAGGAGGTCGATACCCAGGCTAAGTTGAGTGTATAGACCCACAGCTACTGATGCTGTGATTTGACAGTGGGCTCCACGTGACTACGCCGACGTCTTCGGATCCTTGAGGGGCATCTAGAGAGTTGAGACTGAACCTGCCGTTGATGTGATAATTAATTTGCGGTCTGCTCTGCCCTTAATGAATTATCACAATATGCTTTAGCATCACCTGGAACCAGTCAGCCGAAATCGATTGGAACCGCATATTCCAGCGCGGCTCAAACCGCTCACCCTGCGCGCATCCCGGCCGTCATCGCATTCGACACAACATCAGTACGCAGGTACATACTGTCGTTCATTGGCTCTGGTAGGCCTACAAACTAGAGTACCTCGACTTCTGACTCAGATCTTCAAGTTTGATCTCCTGGAGATTGCAGAAAACAGAACATGCATGTTCTGCTGTCTCAATACGACCGACCGTTACTCACTGAGAGAATCACGTCCTCGCTGGTTCAGGCCGCGCCTTGTGATATCTTAAGCTCACCAAAGTGGATCCCCTGAATCGAATTGAAACAGGGTTATGAACTCTTACCTTGACAGCTTATCGGGTGACGCACGAAAGCTGACGAAATACGTCCATCTTGCGCCGGAAACCGGTCAGCTGCCAGCCGCTCGGGGGACATATCACGACGTTGCGACTCAAAGGCCTTTAGCATCATTGCCCCAGATGGACAGTGTACAGTCTGATGAGTCGGATCCGGGATCACCCAATTACATGAGCGATGTTTCCTCCGGGGCTCCCGAGATTGTTGTTTGGAATGGTGAGGTTGAGCGAGACGGCATGGACTCTGACGATGATGCCCGCCTGTCTAGCCCAGAAGCACTCCCTCAGTATGTCAAAACGTCCGTTGTAGCTGAAATAGCATGTCAATTGCCTAACCAAATAACCTTAGCTCGCCACCTCCGAACAACGAGCCCAATCAATCGCTTCTCAACGAAAGACTCCCAGACTCACACGGATCCTCTCTCTCGGCCTTATCAGAGCTCTCGGAGCTCTCATCAGTACCTTCTACACTTTCGAGCCAGGCCACCACGCCGAACACAGATCCCTCTGTCTTGAAGTCGAGTGCAGCTCCGCCACCACGACCTCAAAGGTCATCTTTCCTCGCCGATCTTGAGCACACCGATTTTGCGGTCGCCCCCAAGTCTTCAATACCAACAGACATCTCTTTACAGCAGTATGCAGGCGAATGTATAATGGCTGCAGAAGAATCGCGGCTCAATCCGTACGCATTGCATCAGGAGGAATATCACCTCCTAAGGCACCATATTTCGCATAACCAGGTCACAACATATCTCAACATCAGAAATGGTATTCTGAGAATGTGGCTTAGAGAGCCATGGAGGGCCGTGACTCGGAAAGCAGCTGTTGGCTGTGCCAATGCGAGGTGGTTTGATGCTGCCAGTGTGTGCTATGACTGGCTCGTTCGCCGAGGTTATATCAATTTTGGATGTGTCAAATATGACGTTCCAACACAAGAGCTAGCATCGATGAAGGCAACAAAAAGGCGCAAGACCATCGCCGTGATAGGTGCAGGGATCTCTGGTTTGGGATGTGCCCGGCAACTGGATGGACTCTTTCAGCAATACGCAAGTCGATTCTACGAGAAAGAAGAAGAGCCACCAAAGGTCATTATATTGGAGGGACGCAGCCGAGTCGGTGGACGAGTGTACTCAAGAGAATTCAAGACGAGGCCTGCTGTCGCGGATCCTGAGTTCAAAGGCAAGCGACATACTGCTGAGATGGGCGGCATGATCATCACGGGGTTCGATAGGGGGAATCCCATGAACATTCTCGTCCGCGGCCAACTGGGACTACCTTATCACGCGCTGACTCCGGAGACAACAATCTATGACAGCAACGGCAAGCCAGTCGACCCAGACAGGGATCAGCTTGTGGAGAAGCTGTACAACGACTGTCTCGATCGCGTCAGCGAGTACAAGACCAAAACGCGACCTCATAAGGTGATTGAGGGGAATCGAGATCTCATTGAAGATGGTCGAGACAGCCACGGCGATGGCAGTAAGACCATCATTGAAGCTGAGAAGGCTCGGGCAGCGCTACCCCATGCGCAACCTGTGTCGGAACAGAACGTTCCTGAACCCGCCGGTCTCATCCCAGTATCCTCGGACCGAGTAACTGGGCGTTCTCACAACGAACCCGGTGTTCCAGCTACCATGACTGCTGCCGACAAGGCGCAATCCATTGGCTTGGATGTCAACTTCGCATCTGCCGGAAAAGACAACGTTGACCTAAACGAAGCGGCAGCCGCTGAAGGCGCCACCCTCGGTTCAGTCCTGGATAATGCTATCACACAGTACAAGCATTTGGTGGACTTGAACGCACTAGACCACCGCTTGATCAACTGGCATGTCGCCAACCTCGAATACAGCAATGCTACAAATCTGAACAACCTTAGCCTTGGACTATGGGATATTGACGCTGGCAACGAATTCGATGGAAGTCACACCATGGTAGTTGGCGGATATCAAAGCGTAGCTCGCGGTTTGTTGCAGTGCCCCAAAGCACTTGAGATCAAAACGCAAGCAGCTGTGACCAAGATCACATATACCGGTGATCGCTTCAAGGGCCCAGCTACCATCGAATGCGAAGATGGATCAAGTATCGATGCGGATGCTGTCGTCTGCACTGTTCCACTTGGTGTGTTGAAACATGGCAGCGTGCGCTTTGAGCCTCAACTTCCAAGCTGGAAAGCCGGTGCTATCGATCGCCTGGGGTATGGCGCTCTCAACAAGGTTGTGCTCATATATGAGAAGGTGTTCTGGGATCCCACAAGACACATTTTTGGCGTTCTGCAGGACGCGCCTTCGCGGAATAGCACAACGCAGCAGGAGTACGGCCGCAATCGCGGGCGCTTCTTTCAATGGTTCAATGTTTCGAGCACGACAGGACTGCCTTGTTTGCTTGCTTTGATGGCAGGTGACGCTGGTTTCGACACGGAGCATACAAGCAATGACGTTCTAGTCGCTGAGGCAACACAGATTCTCCGTGGTGTTTTCGGCAACGATGTACCGTATCCTGTCGAAGCAGTTGTTACTCGGTGGGGCTCTGATCGTTTTGCCCGAGGCAGCTACTCTTCTGCTGCTCCTGGGATGCTTCCTGATGATTATGACTCCATGGCAAGGCCAGTTGGCAATTTATTTTTTGCCGGTGAACACACTATTGGCACCCATCCTGCTACAGTTCATGGTGCGTACCTCTCAGGTCTTCGGGCCGCTGGAGAGGTTCTGGAGAATATGCTTGGGCCGATCGAAGTGCCTACGCCTCTCGTCCTGCCCAAGGATTCGCTGTTGGTTAGCAAACGCAAGGCACCTGCACAGGACCCTCGGCAGGCTCGCCTCGAGGCATACGAGTGGGAAATCTGGGATCACATCGTGTCTAAGATAGGCGAGCGACCTAGCACGCCTCCCAAAGTTGCGGGAAACGCGTACTTGCTTTTCAGCAAGGCTCACTTCGACGAGGCGAAGAAGAAGTGCGAAGAGAATCGCAAGCATAGCAAGGGCCGCTCTATGGCCAATGAGGTCCGCGTCATGACATCGAAGATGTGGAAAGATGCAACACCTGAGCAGCGCAGACCTTTTGAAGAGCAGGTACTGGAGCAGAAACGTATATATGCCGAGGCCTTGCAGAAACATGAGCTGGTCAGCGCGGCTTGGAACAAGGAGGCCACCGCTCTACGGGCCACGTATGAGAGGGAGCACCCAAGCGTTCCGGGGCCAGAGGAGCTGGCCCACGAGGTTAGGTCTTCGATGAAACATCGTCGTGCACGGAACATAAATTATGGGGAGGACGAGAGCGACATGGAGTTGTAGTTTCAATTGCTTCGTCTAGTATACCCAGCTAAGTATATATTGGGATCGAGGCACGGCGCTTGGGCTGGTTGGGCATCATGGGGAGTTCTGCATGTCGGGCATTGTAGCCTCCACTCATTCGCGACTTTCAATGAGGAATTATCAGTCTAATTGGAACATAAATGCCTGGATTCGAACTGCATTCATTGTTGGTGTATGATAACAGTGTGGGAATTGTATTGGGTGGCTTTGGTACATAGGGATTTCCGCGGATAGCCCGCAGAGGGTGGCACAAAGAAAAAGGGTCTACCGGCACATAATGCCCGCTGTTTACATGTCCTCCGAGGCGGTGGCACCAGTGATAATTTCGACCAGCTCTCCGGTAATGACGGCCTGTCGGGTACGGTTGAAGAGAATCTGGTACTTGTTGATCATCTCGCCGGCGTTCTTCGATGCGTTCTGCAGGAGACATGTTAGTTGCCGTGGTCTTTACACAGAGAAACAAATGAATCACTGGCACTTACATCCATGGCGTTGCGACGAGCAGACTGCTCGCAAGCGTGGCCTTCAGCGAGGGCCCAGAAGAGGGAGTTGGCAAGGGCGTACTCGCGAAGATTGCCAATGCTCTCCTCCTCAACCTCGAAAGAGGAGATGTTGGCTACGTAAAACAGCGTCAGCGAATTCGCTCGGAACAGTTTCGAGATGACTGGACTCACGAGA
Organism: Sarocladium strictum; assembly: GCA_030435815.1. NCBI lineage: Eukaryota > Fungi > Ascomycota > Sordariomycetes > Hypocreales > Sarocladiaceae > Sarocladium > Sarocladium strictum. The sequence goes on along the minus strand of JAPDFR010000002.1, from coordinate 1,644,115 downwards.
CTGGAGGATAGCCTCCTCGGAAAATGCCTCAACGAAGGTGGGCTCGTAGCTCGTGGCGTTGACGAACTTGTTGAACAGAATCTGAGTCTCGGTGTACTGCTCGGGAAGGAGAACGATCTGGTCGGCAATAGCCTGGGCGTCGGCGAAGGTGGGAACATCCTTGCCGATGCCAGAAAAGGAGAGCTGGATGGCCTTGGAGTTGGTACGGGAGAGCTGAGCCTTGCACTTCTCACCGATGATGACGAGGTCGAAAACCTCGCCATCAGCAGCCATCTTGCGGAGCTTGCGGCTCATGCTGGAGTGAATACCGCCGCAGAGACCCTTGTCGGAGGAGCAGACGATGATGAGCCTCTTCTTCTGCTCGGCCTCGACGGGCTTCGTCTCGGCAGACTCGTAGACCTTGTTGGAGGTCTCACCGAAGGTGCGGGACGCGTTCATGGCGCGCTGTGCGCGAGTGAGCTTGGTGGAGGCGACGATCTTCATGGTGTTGGTGATCTTCTCGATGTTCTTGATGGACTTGAGACGGTCCTCAATCTCACGGAGGGTGGCATAGGTCGCGATGGCGTTCGGGCCGGCGGCGACAGCTCTGGAATTGCAAACAAAACATCAGTCCATATTCCTTGTGAGTACCTGCATCCCAAACCACCCGACTCTGTAGCCCTGGGCGGTGTTCCATGTCGTGTCGGGTGGCTTCGGTAACGGTCGCTTCGACTTACCGAGGAGCTGCGACCGCAGCGCGGACAGCCGGACGAGCCGCTCTGGAAAGCATGATGACGGGGATCGCGAGAATTCGAATCGAGCCTCTGCCAGCGGTGGCTCAATTGATCACGACAGACGGACCAATTGACGAGGAAGGGAAGGGGTGATGCGGAGTCGGGATGAGCAGAGATGGGCGGATGAGGTGAATCTTGCTCCGTTTTGCCCGTCGTTGCTATTTTCCCCGGCAGCTCGGCGGATCCCAGTCACGTGACGGGCTGTCGCCGGTGGATAGCCTCTTCTTGCCTTGCGGTGGCAGGCTAAAGGTTGCTAGTGGGTGGGAGCTGTGGTAGCGGCCTGGCTGCCCGTACCGCGCCTTATTACGCCAGAGGCCAGCCAGTCCAGGAAACGATTCCCTCACATTCCTCTCACCCTCTCACCTCAGCACTGCTTGCTTCTGGGTTCTTCTGCGTGGGAACACGTCCGACTGTTCTCCTCGCACCCACCGGTTTCGTCTTTTTTTTGAGGAGGACTCGACACCTGGCGCCCTTGGCCATCTTGGTCCTCCTTCTACAACCAACATCTCGCTGATCTGCTACTTCCACGCCTCTTACTTCGTCAACCCCAGTACTCGAACTCGGAGTCGCTGCACACACCCGCTGTCAACCGCACCTTCAACATGGCCTCGGACAGCTCTGACGATGATCGGCCTCTGGCCAGGTCGAACGGTCATCGTGAGTCTCTCTTGTCACTTTTTCTCGCATTCTCTCGAGCATCCGGCGCAACTGTCGCGTAGAATAGCGTCACCTCTTCTATGTACTGCGGATCCACGTGCCTGGCGCCATGTAGCTTGCAAAACTTGCTCCACGCTTACTCGTCACAACCACCCTCGTATTCCAGGTTTTCCTGTTTCTATCTGCTGATCCCCTCTTCTGCGTATAGTCTCGTCGTCAAAGATCTCTCGGTCCCAAGACGCCGCAATGGATCGCGCAGTGCCCAAGGGCGACAACTCGAGAGCTGGGATCTCCATTCGCAATGGCCCAGTCGAAGAAATGGACGTCGATTCGCCCGTAAACGGCGCTGCGAAGCGGAAGTCAAGGGGATCTCTACCCAAGGTCAATTACAAGGATGGGTCGGATAGTGAAAGCGAGCCTCTGGTAAGCCCCAACGCATTGATTTACATGCTGGCAAGGTCCTAACCCCCTTCTTCCAGGCGAAGCGTCCAAAGCATCAATTGGATGACGATTCTGATTCCGACGTGCCCATCAAGTCCCGCGTCAAGAAACTGCCCCCTTCGATCAAGGAGACGGCCCTGCTCGAATCTTCAGACGATGAGAAGCCTCTTGGACAAAAGCTGGCCGCGAAGAAAGCTGCGATTGAGAAAAGGGCTGAGAAGGAAGCCAAAGCAAGCCGCGCCAAGGACGACTCGGACGACGAGCCGATGATGAAGTCCTCGGCCAGTAAGCGCAAGAGCAACGGCTCTGCGCCCAAACGGAAATCCAATGGCATCAAGGACGAATCTGACTCCGATGTACCTATCGCTAACAAGGCCAAGGCGAAGAATGCTACACCAGCGAGGAAGGCCAAGGACGTCAAGGCCAAGGACGTCAAGGCCAAGGACGTCAAGGCCAAGGACGTCAAGAAGATCAAGGATGGCACTCCTGCTGAGGACGATGATGAGCATGCTTGGTGGAACGACCCCACTGGAGGAGACGACTCGATCAAATGGAGGACGCTCGAGCACAATGGAGTCCTGTTCCCGCCTGAGCATGAGCCATGGCCCAAGCATGTCAAGCTCGTCTACGATGGCACACCGGTCACCTTGGGTCACGAAGCTGAGGAGGTCGCCGGATTCTGGGTCGCCATGGGACCCCCTGAGACCTCGCAGCACGTCCAAAATCCCGTCTTCCGCAAGAACTTCTTCGGTGACTTTCAGGAGTATGTAAAGAAGTATGGCGCCACAGATGCTGCGGGTAACAAGGTCGACATCAAGGAGTTGGAGAAGTGCGACTTCAGCAAAGTCTATGAGTGGTGGCAGGCTAAGGTTGCTGCCAACAAGAACCTTACCAAAGAGGAGAAGGCTGCAAAGAAGGCAGAGAAAGACAAGCTGGAGGAACCTTTCCTGTACTGCATGTGGGATGGGCGCAAACAGAAAGTTGGCAATTTCAGAGTCGAACCTCCCAGTCTATTCCGTGGGCGTGGAGAGCACCCGAAAACCGGCAAAGTCAAGCGTCGCGTCATGCCTGAGCAAATTATCATCAACATTGGGAAGGACGCGAAGGTGCCTGAGCCTCCAGCAGGGCATAAATGGAAAGAAGTCAAGCATGATCAGACTGGGACATGGCTCGCTCAGTGGCAGGAGAACATCAACGGCGCCTACAAGTATGTCATGCTTGCCGCTGGAAGCGACATCAAAGGACAAAGCGACTTCAAGAAGTTCGAAAAGGCACGCTCCCTCAAGAAGTATATCGATAAGATTCGCAAAGACTACACGAGGGAGCTGAAGAGCCCTGTCATGGCTGATAGGCAGCGAGCTACCGCTATGTACCTGATCGACCGGTTGGCACTTCGTGCTGGTAACGAAAAGGATACTGAGAATGAAGCTGACACAGTCGGCTGCTGTTCTCTCAAGTATGAACACATCACCCTCGAGGCACCGGACAAAGTTACGTTCGACTTCCTGGGAAAAGACAGTATTCGGTATCACGAGACGACAACCGTTGACTTGCAAGTCTTCAAGAACCTCAAACTCTTCAAGAAGTCTCCAAAGACTGATGGCGATGATCTCTTCGACCGTCTTACTGTGAGTCAATCAGCCAGGTCACTAAATGTTGCAAAACAATCCTAACCGTTTCTAGACCTCGCAACTCAATAAGCATCTGCAAAGCTACATGCCTGGTCTGACTGCAAAGGTGTTCCGTACATACAATGCATCATGGACCATGGCTACGCTTCTCAGAGAGCTTCACAAGAACCCCTTGTCCAAAGGCAGTGTGGTGGACAAGATCAAGCTATACAACGATTGCAATCGTGAAGTCGCTGTTCTCTGTAATCACAAGCGTACCATCGGTGCTGGGCATGAGAACCAAATGGCGAAGCTGGGCGATCGCGTAAGTCATACAACTCCAGATTTAATAAATGCAGACCCTAACACTGCATAGATCAAGGGCCTTCGCTACCAGGTGTGGCGTACGAAGAAGATGATGCTCGATATCGATCCCAAGCAGAAAAAGCGCAAGGGTGCCGAGTACTTCGAGTTGGATTCCGAAATCGATGATGAATGGCTCAAGAAGCACCAACAATTCCTTGTCGAGGAACAGCGAACCAAGATTGAGAAGAAGTTCGAGAAGGACAACGAGAAGCTGAAGGCGAACAAGGAAAAGCCTTTGCCTCAGTCCGAACTCAAAGAACGCCTTCAGGCTGTGAAGGAGCTCGAGGCCAAGTTCAAGAAGGAGAACAAGACGAATAAGGTTGAGGCCGAGGGCCGAGGTCCTACGGTAGAGAAACTCGAGGCCGCGGTTGAGAAGCTTGAGGAGCGCATCAAGACTCTTCAGACACAAGCTGAGGATCGTGAAGGCAACAAGGAGGTTGCCTTGGGCACGTCTAAGATCGTAAGTCATATCGTACCCGGTTGTTCTATGCCCGATTGGCTAATGCTTTGCCTAGAACTATATCGATCCCCGCTTGACAGTGGTTTTCTCCAAGAAGTTCGACGTACCACTGGAAAAGCTTTTCCCCAAGACGCTGCGCGAGAAGTTCCGCTGGGCTATTGCCTCCGTGGAAGATCAGGATGACTGGGAATTCTAAAAAGTCTTGGACGAAAGTCGGGCCTTGATGTGTCAACCCTGCTCTGCTTTCTCTGCTTGATGTTACTTCTCTTCTTGTCACATGTTTCACAACACAATCATATGCTTTATTTCGGCTCAGCAAGTTTTCGGAGGTTGGCGCAAAGATGGGGGACGGAGTTCATATCACGATGAAGGTTGATGGCAGGCATGCGGCAGTGGAAGACGCTTGGGTGATGTACGAATGCGTGGCACTACCCATCAACGGTACTAGGTCAGTGGTTTAGACAGGAAGGGCATTCTGGTCGGAACTGAGAACGGCCTGGAGATGTGAACATCGATAACGTGGGGGATCAAAAGCACATATTTTGCAGTCTTGGTCGAGGTGAACGAACAAGCCATGGAGCGGAATTGGCTTATGGCACTACGCCGTCAAAGAAAGCACTTTGCTGTTTGGTTCAATGCTTCTCACTTCGTCTAGTTTTGAATTGAAGAGCTCCTGCTGATACGGGACTGTGCTCGGAATCGGTGATCATCTCGTCCAAACCACCATCAAGACTCAGCACAGCCGATCCCATGCCCAGCAATGAGCAGTCTAGTTTGCATGGCTATCAGCTCGACTGCAGAAGCGGTCATCAAAGGTCACCACCTGCAAATCATTGATCTTAGTGACACAAATAAATGCAGACTGGATGTCATCTCCAAGGAAAAACACGACGGTCCTCCCCCTTCCCTGGCTGCCAGGCTGAGAACGCAAGCTATGTCGAGTGAGAGTACTGGGAAAAGAACGGTTCGAGATAGTTGCGCTTCCTGGATGGCAGGTGGCGAGGTCATGGCTTCACGCAAAACGGGGTTCATGCATGGGAAAGTTGAAGTTGATGGTCCCAAGTGACAGGATGGTCATTTTTGTTCAGGGTTGATGTAAATCATCAGATTTGTCGTTAGATGCTATAACTAACTAAGTTGCCTCCCCTGGGCGTCGTGAAAAAAGAATCCCAATGCAATGCTGCAAACTCCAATGCTGTGCCAGTATGTTTCCAATGCCCCTCCGTAAGGTATCATACCATGGTAGTCGTCTCTTCCAAAATTCCAACTCAGGCCTCGTGGTGATCCAAAGTGCCTGATCCATGCTTAATGGCAATCCCGTCTAAACCTAATGCAAGTCCAATGCTCGAAAGTTCCGTGAAAATTCCCATGGCATGCCTCGTTAATGCTGTGTGGTACAGATAAACATATATATATATACGTGTGGTGAAGGGTTCGTCGCACTTCAGGCGAAGTTTCGTGCTGTGTGCTTCTCAAGCCAGGCGGCTGAGCAAGACCAGGGCGAACGGGATGAGGAAGACGGTGGAGAGTGCAGGGCGCAGACTTGAAGAGCTGCCCTTGGGGATCAGCTTGCCCTCGTCAGTCATGGTCCAGCCGTCGGGGATGCTGCCGCCACTGCTTGCGCCAGCTGTAGGCTGCCAAGGCCAACCGGTCTGCGTCGCCGTTGCGTCGCTCCCGTCCTCGCCCAGGCCACCTTGCGGGACGCTCGCATCGCCAGTCGAAGCGGACCCAGCTGCACTGGCGGTGACAGTCACACCAGCGCTGTTGCCGATGTTACCGTTGATCTTGCCATCGACGGCCTCGATCGACTCCCAGTCGCCAGACATGTTGCCGTACTTGTACTCCTTGCCGGTGGAGTAGTCCGTGACGATGACCTTTTGCACGAGCATGCTGAACGGGCCTTTGCTGTAGTCGGTGGGACCGCGCGCCCATTCGACAGTTCCCGGGGGGTTGTGGTTCGGGTCACCGCCGGCCCAGGCGCCGAACTTGACTTGCATGGGAGTCTGGGGGTATTGGTTCTCCTCTGCGTCGCTGGCCTTGAGCTCACGCAGCACTGTGCCGTCGGCCATCCACACAATCGCATCCTCCGTCCAGTCAACCGTGTACGTGATCCACTTGCCCTGCGTGTCCTCGACCTTGTGGAACTGCCCGCGGTTGTACGACGTGGTTTGGCCTTTGCCGAAGTAGTTGCTCTGCATCTCGTCCGGGTTGCTTCCCAGCCATTCGATGTCGATTTCATCGAGGCAGTCGGACTCGAGAACGAGGGAAGACACGATACCGGCGCCAGGGGCGGCCTTCATTGTGATCTCGACACGGCCGAACATGATGTAGAAGACTGATTGGAGCTGGGGCGCGTCGCCGCCTTGGCTAACAGTGAAGGAGGCGCCGTTCTCGTTATTGTAGGTGGGGGAACCGAATGGCACAAAAGAGTTGACTTCTCCTTTGCGGAAGTCGACGTTGATGGTCATGCCCAGGGCGGCATTTGGAGGACATTGTGCTAAACCAGGATTAGTCGTCGTGGAGGTTCAGAGGATCGGTATCATTTGTTGTCAGCTTACTGTTGAGAGGGTTGCAGTCTGTGAATGTTTGCGCTGACACCTTGCCAAACAGCAAAACACTTGCAGCCGCCAAAGCAGCAAGGGGATCGAGTCTCATGGCTCTGGAATGTGTTTGTCCTCGGGTAGATGCGTGGGACGGGAATGCGGGATGTCGTGGGGTGGGAGGATCGTGGGCGTTGCCCAGCTAACAACGAAGGCCTGAGCTTCTTTCTAAGGTCCAAGTCGAGTCGAGTCGTATGTACGAGGCTGGAATTGGATGGCTGGTGAGAGCAATGTCAAATTCCAGGATGAGGTATGTTGAAATGCCAAACGTGCATGAGAGATCAGTACCAGTCAGGACGAAGGGAGAGAAGAAGACTTGAAGTGGAGGGTATCATCCGTTAAGAAGTTCAGGTGATGGGGAATCATTCGTATATTAACAACCCCAGCCACAAGAGTGGGATGCTGTTCCTGGCTCGTCATGGGCGACGTGGCCCTGTATGTTTCCCCTTTCCCTGCTGGGATTTGAGAAAAAAAACCTGCGTCCAAGCCCCAAGCAGTCGGTGTGCAGTGCTCGGCATATACGGCTATGACGCCAAGGGGTCCATTCGAGTCCAAGGAAGATGCCTTGCAAGAGGAGGTTGGGAGCAGCATCACGGCCTGACAGTGGTGTGAAAGGCGCCTGAAGATCTGGAGGAACTCTGCTCGAGCCTTTGGAAGGTGGCTGGAAGAACTGGGGCTGAGGGTGGCTGGGGGTGGGGATCCCGCTCTTTGCCGCGCTTTGGTGGTGTGGCTTGTGTAGGGAGCTACCCTGCACGCCTTATATCGTCGCGGTCATGTGCGAGTTCCAAGGCCGCTTGTGCCCAATCGAACAGGAAAATACAGTTTCGAAAATATACATGTCATCTAGTCCAAATGTAACTTCATGTGACCGACAGCAGGTGCATGACTCTGTTCAGTGAGTACTGCTATCGCATCCTGCCGTGACTCGCGGCGGTCTGCATAGTGCACTTCCAGAGAAGGACAAATGTGTACGGAGCAGGGAGAGAATACTTGCCCTAGCTGCGGAGTTCTGGGCTCAGCTAGTCACTACACCACCACAGTGCCGCCCAGACACGATCATGGCACACCACGCGCGAAGAAGCTAGCCAACTCCCTGCGTCTGTCTACGGAGCACGGAGTACAGTATGTGTTGATGATATCTAACTGGTCACAAAAGCTAGCCTTCCCGTTGCCCTTTAGCCTCGTTCTACCAGCTACCAGCTCGCTCGCTCCGAAGCATATATAGGTACATACATACATACATGGCAATCTCAGTCTCTCAACTTTGACCAGTTCCAGTCCACGCCATTTCCATGCTTTCCGAACAACGGCCCCTCCACGGCACTCTCAAACCAACACCATGTCTTACTCACCCGAGTAAGAAAAAACGCCAACGTACTCACTAGGGACGCAACATTCCGATCGCGTCGCCAAGTACCACGTCCCGCAGCCCTATCTCGTCTCACTGGATCGACGCAAGGGAGAATCACGGCTGGCCCATGAATCAAGGACCCTTTTAGGGTCCGCCACTGCCGCCGTTGGTCGGGTTGTCTCACAGCGTGTCGCGCGTCGTCTCTCTCACATGTACACACTGGTAACCACCCCTCCATCTGTGAAAGAAACGGGGAATACCTTACGTAGTGTGCTCACTTGTCACTGTGAGTTTGTCAGTAGTTGCTTTGGCCATGCCCCGCATTGGAGGGTATCAGACGCCACGGCTTTCTTTGTTCTCGTACGAAAACTTCAATTTGCTTATTGGACGATGGTGTCAAGTTGCTGCTGTGGCGGCCCTCCTCGTTGAGTCTGGTCAGTGCGAGTGGAATCGTCGACAGACTTCAGGTTGTCATATATTGCTGCTCGTACTCGTGCGACTTCGAACCCGCACGGCATGCCTCAGATGCTGATCACATGCCGTGCTTCTGATCGGGTACAGTATGAAATACGTAGCTCAACTCGCTGGGACGAGTCACTTCGGATAGATCAGATGTTTTGCATGCCCTGAGATCGCTGCGAGGGAGGTCATCGTCTGGCACGGAGAGCTACTTGGTGGTGCGTAAAGTTTAAGACATACCGTTGCGGCGGATGCGTCGTCTCGGAGCGTTCGCGCCGTGATACGATCTGTCATGACTGTTTCCCTATTCAAGGTGGAAACTCATTGCGGGCGAGGTAACGCCACATTGTACGTGCCTTCATTTCGATAGGCTCGCGACATGCAGCCGCGTGGTGGACACCGAAAGACATGCACCGTACGGAGAACATCACCGAGCGACTCGATGCTCTCGACGTTTGCACACAAGCAAACGAGTTTGAGATCTGGTGGAACTGGTCTCGATTAGTGGACCAGCCTTTTGCGCGAGAGTATCTGTTGTTTAGACTGATGCCACTAATGACTCCGCGGTGAGCCGGGAAACTTGAGAACAAACCATCATATTCCCAGGCTTAATGGAACGCTATACGCGCTTTGGTTGTACATGTATGGTGACCAGACGACAAGTCATAAGCCACCTCCTGCATCTCTTCTTGTCTCACAAACAGCGAAGTATTAGCTCTTACGGGTGCTGTAGTCGGGGCCATGGACTGCATGTCAGTCTGGAGACACCGCCAAATCCGTTCCACTTGAAAAAGGGAAAAATAGAGAGAAAGAAAGGAAAAACTCGGTAACCTACGAGGAATCGATGCTGAACAGGTAGTGAAGCCTGATCAAGCTTGTTATCGTGCCCTCAGCACCCATGGCTGGACTGGGGTGATAGAAACCCTGCCAAAAGCTTCGAGAAAACAGATAGACGCGTCGCAGGTTACATTTCGACACCCAATCGGCTGGTCAATTGAGAGAGCATGGGAGCCCGCTGACTGAGGATCCCTCATCATCCGATACCATGCCAGCGGGTCGCTTGCCTCGACAGGCCACTTGAAGTGACAGGGCCTATCTTGCAGCGTCGTTCTCAGCCTGAGAGCCCTGGAGTACCAGAGAGTATGGCCGGACATACTCCACTGTGTCAATGCATCCATATTTTCGACACTCGAAGCGTACGTGCGGGTTTCGCCGTTGATCTCCAGTACATCAAAGATGTTATGCTGCCTTGGCAATACCTACTGGACCAAACGCTGGCGGTGAAGAGACTTCGCACATCAACCGGCTGCGAAGATCGGATCCCAACCGCGACCCTTCCTGTGGCATTATCGATGGACCCATGCTCGACAGTTCGCCAGTGGCAATGCAAACCTTGCAAGACAGAGTCCAGGGCAGTGGGTTTGCTGGGAAGATTGCCAAGCATTGAGGAATCTGGGGAGCAGAGCACTCCATAGGCCCGGAAGACATCCCCTCTGGTCCTAGTGAGCAACGACTCTTCAAGGGCCAAATTAGAAGGCGAGACGGGTAACAACCCGGCCCGTTCGCGGCCCTGGTCGGGGACAGGGACTGAGTATTATGGGCACCCCTGGCACAACAGGCTCTGAATAACGTAGACTACCTGGGGCCAGGACCTGTCAAAGGTTGCGTGTGTGCCCTTGAAGGTATTGCCACACTTTCCCGATTTCCCAAGACCCTTTGACTGGCACCAGCCTATGTACCGAACCCCGGTCAGATGGTCTAGCTAGGCAGATATCGCCGGCCATGGCCGCTTGTTGCGGGTGCCAATCACCGTGGAAAGCTCGCGGACTGAGACAAACAACGTCGGCAGAGCTCGACAGCCCTAAAGCTGCACCTTGACCGCTCTCGGCCGCGAGAATCAGTGTTCAAAGGCATCGGCACTATACATAGAGCAGTGGCGGGAAGTTCTTTCCTTAGAACACCTGCCTCTGTGGGCGGGTGGTTGGTGCTGTACTCCGTACGGAGTACTGACATGTCCTTCGGCCCCCATGGTGGCGTGGTTGGTGATGGACCACAGACAATCTGGCGAACCACCAACACGGGCCTCTTCGTCTGATCTCAGACCAGGATAGAACAGCAGACAACAGCCATCACACGCGGCCGGACCGTCAGGTCGGTGGCGAGACGTATCAGTAGCTACACCGCACTTGGCCTCGGTTCTCCACGTTACCACGCACCAGATTGTAGGCTCAATGCTAAGCCCAGACCCATGTCCTGGTCTTCGAAGATTGAGGTGTGCTGTGGGATTAGGAAGCCGAGTGGGGATGGCACAATGACCATAACTGAAGATGGTCAAGGGCTATGAAGGCGTTCCGGTTCCGCGACGCCGGCGGTGGAGGGATCTGACGCTACTTAGCATTACGACCAGCGACATCCTGGGTTGGATTGGGCATGGAAGCTAGGCCGGCCATTATAGCGGCATTGAATGAGCTCGGGATACTGAGGGTCCATGAAGAGACCAAATGAGACTTTCTGCATGCTTCCGCGGATAGGTAGTATGGAAGCTAGAGAGATATGTAGGGTCTAGAAACGAGTGACGAGAGCGTCAGAGCGAGGATCGGTGGATAGACAAGACCATTAGACCCGGAAATCCTTACGAAAGAGAGCGTTTCATACGACTCTACCGGGGAAGATGGTGGCATACGATTACGGCGCAAGCTAGGCAATGGCAGCACCAGTGACAGTGACAGTGACAGTGATAGTGACACTGTGACGGACGGCATGACTGTTGGTGACAACAGAAGCAAGCAGACAGACATGGCGAAAAAAGAAACTCCAGAAGAATCGAGCAAATATCTGCAGGAAGGCGGAGTTGCACAGAAAGCGTGAGAGGTTTGGGAGTAGTTGGAGATGGCTTCAGGACAGATTAGGCACAGCAGCATGCAGGTACGAAGAAGGTGGCCGTGGTGTCAAGGATGGTTCGTGCTGACTGCCATGGCTGCTTCGCTCACTCTGGGCAATCGCGAATGCATGTACCTATCCCAAGCTGGTGCCTGTGCATGCCCTGTGCACGCCTGCCTGCTCGAAGGAAGAAGGTACGGTAATTAGCGTCGGAACCTTTCTGCCTGCCAGTGCAAGCAAGTGCCAGTGGTGCCGTACCTGCATCACCACATTGGGGCCATTCCTAAAATGGTACCTGGTTCCTGCATACGTGGTGCATTAGCGACCTCGAGTTATGCAAGGTACTGTACTGGCTGCAGGGCCCGTGGGTGAATGGCCTTCGCCTCGGTGCAGTGGATGCACATCGTGAGGTGGGCGGGGAACTGGCTCGCCGCACCGTTGAGCCCAAAACACAACCTGCTGCACCGCACACGCGCATAAAACAATGTTTGTAGCGGGCGATGGGGCTTTGCTGCATGATGGTACGGAACCGGATGTGTTTCCCTTGGTTTCCGGTGCCTGATGCATGCTCAGGTCTTCCATACAACAGGCGATATATGTACCATTGTCTCTATGTACTACTGTACCAACAAACAATACAGTCATGATCAAGCAATTGCTTGAACAGGTAGGTGCATGCATATGCATTTGCACTTCTGGGATAAAGGAACGGTTGATCTAAATGCACTAGGATCCTGATAAGAGGCAACTACGGTATCCCACCGTCAAGGTTCTTATGTTTGCCCGTTGTCGGTAGCAGCCTAGCAGGTGCACCATCCCGCGTGGGTGCTGAAGAATAGCGGTGTCTCCCCCCCCCAGTGTAGAAGCCACCAGTCTTATCACGACTGGATGGGACAAGAGCCCGTTGTATTTTCGTGCAAAACGTAAACTTGTGAACTCAGTACCCCGAGATAAACCCCCACTACATCCTATCGTCATCCCATCCCATCCCATGCCTGTGCAAGTGGCCTCCGAAATGAGGATAGACTCAACCATCGCTCAGCTCCATGTGGTTCCATGGCCGCCAGGACAGGAACAGAAAGTTGTGCCGGGACTTGTGCTGTGCTGCATGCTGATCGTTGCACCACACGATACACACGATCTTTGACCACCCACAGCACTTGACCCGACCGAGTAGGTACAAGCAGGCCCAAGCACAAAATGAGGACGAGCACAGACCATGTTCAGGACGGCGAACATACGGACGGGCTCTTCGCCATGGCACAATAATGCAACCCTCCACCGCATCCATCGATTAGCTTGCTGTCGAACCTTTTGGCGCAACCCGTTTTATGCGACGCTAGGGTTTCACATGGTGCACTACGCTGCTAGCCCAATAGCGCACCGCGCCCCGGCATCCCGTTGCTCTTCTTCAGCGGCTTAGCCTGCTAAGGAAAAAGCGTACCTGCTAGTACATACTAGTTGTACTTGTTGCAAGAGCTCAGGCACCGATTCAGGTACGCTTTCCCATTCGCCATCTGCTACCTACCTACTTCTGCCGACCGAGGAACCAACATGGGGCAGTGTGGTGGTACCTATCTGGCCCTCCACCTTAGCCGCCACGGGTCAAGCTCAATGTCGAAATTGTCAATCTGCCAACCTCATTTGCCTCCCATCTGAGCTGACATCCAGCTTCACGGCCTGCAGACATCCCGCTCCTTCGATGCGAGCCGTCGCGCCTCTGTCACACTTGGCTTAGTCACAGGACTGTGGGTTTCCATACCTTTCACTGACTCGACTATATGGTCCGTGATGAGCTTGAGAAGTTCAGCTGCAGAACAAGTGCCTGACTACTGTCGCAAGCTACAGCCACATGGTCAATGGCTTCAATTATAGCCCACCTTGGCCTGGTCACAGATCGGGGTCGCTTCTGGAATGTCAAGTTTCCGATCTTTGGAAGATGCACGACCTCATCTGGCCTGCGGGGCACTAAATTTCCCCTCCAAAGACCATCATGTATCTTGCAGCCACAACCCAAGATCGAGCCTACGACCAACAGCACAATATGGCACGACGGCACGCCGGTATACATGTGCTGCCTATCTTTGTTGACGCTGCTCGCGTGAGAAAACCACTTCACCTTTTCAGTTTGGCCTGCTACTCGCCACCAACAGTCTGTCATCATACACCATCGACTTCGAAAGGGTCCAATGGATAGCTACACGTGCATTGCCACGAGTCACCCCGGAGAGGCTTGAGCTCATTTGTTTTGCGCTCTGGCCTCGTTCAAAGTGAAGCTCCAGACTGAACGCTGTGGTAAGAAGAAGCTACTCACACGGCTGAGCGACCGCGCGAGCGGTGGCGGCCCGCTCACGGACCTCAACTGCCCCCAAGACTAGCTCTCACACCAGGCGACGCCATGACGCAGTATTGAGGAAACGCGGTTGGCTGATGCTGGACCACTGCTGAACACTCCATGGCAGCGTTCCGTAGTTAGCGCTCTCAGACAACGCCAGCCGCTGCCAGGGCACAAGCGACTGAAAGGTCTCTTAACCATCGCACCCAAGAGACGCGATAGAGTGGACCTACGTATAGTGGTTGCATCGGGGAAAGGTGAGGTAGCGCCGTGAGTGGCTGATGCTGTAGCACTTTTTTGTGTTTCTGACACCTTGCATCCCATGTGTCTCGTATTATTGGGCACACGCGCGGATCGCACAAAATCCTACTAGACACAGTGGGTGAGACGCATCGGGCCAACTAATGCAAATCGTCTGAACTATTATACGAGTTATATCCCTCAGGTCTCCCTGCACAAAGTCAGGTTTGGAACTAGGGCGACAGCTTTAGTCTAATCGGCATCGCCAAATGACGGTTTTGATTCTTACAGCAATGTCTCCTCTACTGCTAACCACAACTAGGAAATTATATTGCCTGTTCAGCTTACGGTGAAGCAAGCCGTCCAAGTCGCCATCACACGAGAACCCGGCAGTTCATCAACTCGGCATTCACTTATTAACGACCGCGCGCCAAAATGCATGTGATCAGCCGGCGCAACGTCTGTACCTTGCATTGGTGAATTGCTTTAGTGACACGATGGCGCCTGGAGATGTGACTAGCGACAGCGACACAAGACTGTGAATTGGGCGGCATTGTCGGCGAATCATTATGCAAACTTGGCAAGGGCAGCGATGATTTGTGCACCACTATTGACAAACCGTCCTATCAGGGTGACCGACTTATGCATAGCGGCGCAGTAAGTTGTGATGGATCAGCTCCCTGCGTGCCACTCGACGCGACACTGAGTCCATTTTCACAATGGGGAACTCGAACGCGCGTAATGAAAGGGAGGGAGCCTGTGCATGCCTGTGCGCGTCTGTGCAAGGCCCCCAAGTGGACAGATGTGCATGCCTGGGCATCGCTAGTGCATCCCAGAGACTCCCACTCGCAGCGAGATGCAGGGGGGTGCGCATGCATGCGTGTGCCAGGTGTGCTTGTGCCTGGGCCTGTGCGTGTTTCCTCTTGTGCATCCACTGTGTGTGTGTCAAGAGTGACTTTGATTGACTGGAGGCGCGTCAATGGACGGCATATCATGGCATCATTGTCTCTGCCTCCTCCGACCCATCACGAGCTAGAGAGGTACAACGATGTTGCTTCTTCCTTTGGCGTTCGGCTGGCTTCATGCTGAAGTGGTGTCCGCCCCAAAATCACTATCCGCCGCAACCGCCCGTGACCAGTGACGGGCGTCATTCGCGAGAAGGAAAACGAAAGGAAGAGCGAGAGGACAAGATGGTGTGTTACTGCGGCTTTCGGGCGCCTTGAACAGACACGAGCTGTCCGTTCTTGTGCAGTAAGTTCCCGTCCCGGCAGAGCCATTTCCTTTCCTGGGTTCTATATCTATAGACTTTGGGACCATGCCTCCCAGAGTTCGAAGGCCTTACAAATGGACGGTTGATCTCCATATTGGAACACGGCAGAGAGCTACTATCGAGAAGGCATGACGAGTGCTATATTCACGTGCTGCCTTGGGCAATGCGTAATCACATCATCGTACTGTAGAGTATGGGCATCTACTCTCCAGAATTAGCAGCAAAAATGGGTACTCACGATGTGGACTGCGCCATGGTCGGCGCATTTCAACTCCCACAGAATTGCCCGCCAGTTTCGTCACCTTATTAGCCCCAATGCGCATCTCAACTTACTTCTCGTGTGATGTGGGCTTTGGTTACGCTTCAGCAGGAATCCGAAGCCAGTCGAACGTCATGGCCACCCTCCATGACCACGAAGTCTTGCTTTTCTCTTGCCAACCAAAACTCAATGAGGGTTGGGGCTGGCCATGCATCACACACAATGTCACGTCCTTTTTCTTCTTTTTTTTCTTCCTGTCGGTTCGCCGTCCTGCCACCCGAAGCAAAAAGAAGAATTGCCAAACGAAGAGGACCCGGATGAAGCTGCTGTGCTCGCCTCGCCTTCGCGGGCCTTTCCACTTCGCCCCAGACATGGCCCGGAGCAGGGGGTACCGGGGGGTTGGTGGATCGTCCATTCAAAGCCCACCCGGGGAGAGGGTGCGCGCAGCCCAAGAGGTCCAGGGCCCCAGCAAGCCGAGTCGGTTCCCAGAGCATAGTGGCAGACCCGTGGAGAAGAAGTGTGGATGAGAGAAGTGGTGGATGATGGAGCCGTCTCGTCCGTGGCCGACACACCCCTGGTCGCTTGCTGCTGGTCGATGGGCTCCACACTCACGGGCCCAGGACGAGTGAGACAGTCCCGTGGAGTAGAGAGCCCATCGCAAGTACTGCACTGTACCAAGGGACCCAGGACCCGTTGATATCAAGCGCGGGTTTGGGTTGGGCAGGGCCAGTTGTGGTGGGAGGGTGGAGGGTGGAGGGTGGCAGTAGGTGTTGGTGGTTATGGGCGTGCGCCTCGAAAATGTACCTCGTACGGCCTATCGTTGTTGGCAGACGTACAGTAAGTGTGAGAAGATCTGCGGCGCCTCTCGTACCTCGCTCGTCCCACGGTCCTGGGCTTTGCGTTGCGAATACTACTTATCCCTCCATCTTTCCCGTCGACTTCTCTATTCCCCTCCTCGCACCCTCGTTCCCTGGTTCATGATCGGCAGCCATTGTCTGGTCTTTTACCCTTGCGCTGTGTGAAATCTACTTCTTTATATCCTCGTCGGTTCTTCCTTCTTTTATTCATTTGCGTGACTCGCTCTTTTCTTTATTACTTGACTCCATATACCACTTGGAACTCTTCGACCACACTCAAGGTTCCTGGCCCTTCCTTTCGACACCAACACGGATCATCCATCAATAGCTTCGTCTCTGAACAAGAACGGGAGTCTTCTGCCGTATCACCCACGAGACGCGTACTGTCGTCGAGTCACCGCACACCCTGTGTCAGTTCTGTCTCGCAAGAGAAGACTGCCGTCCATTCCTTGAAAAGGACCGAAACAAGTACAACGACCATCCTTTGGAACAGCAGCAGCAGCAGCATCTGTACAACTATATTGCCACGAACCAATACTACTACAACTACAAACTATACATCTAATTGATAAAATCACACGACGCACACGAACAACTCAAAAAGAACGAAAGAAGAATGTAAGTAGCTGGTGTCACGAAAGTCGCTGTCGAAGGCGCCTACATACACTTGACAAGAAACTTTGGAATCTGACCGCCATCTCAACCCGCAGTGCAAAACGAGACGATGGATCCGACCATGATGGCCCAGAACGCCAGTCCCTACCTCTTCCTCAACTCAGAGTCCAAGAAGCAGGCGACCATGTTCCCCAACTTCCCAGCCATGCCTTCTACGCCCATCTACTCGCGGCCCGGCTCGTCTTGCTCGCAGCCCCCGACGCTCTACAGCAACGGCCCTTCAGTCATGACGCCCGCTGCGTCACCGCACCCTGCCTACAGCAAGCCGTCGATTGTGCTGGACACTGACTTCGGCGAGGCATCGTACTTCCCGTCGACACCGCCGCTGTCCACCGCCGGAAGCACTGTCGGTAGCCCCAAGAGCCTCGATGTTCTCCAGACTCCCATGAACCCCATGTTCTCTGGCCTGGATGATGTCGAGTTCGGCAAGGATGGCTTCGACTCAGTTGAGACTTCGATCCTCGACTGGTCTAGCTGCGCATCACCTCCTATGACACCTGGTAAGTGATGGCCTTTCTCCCAACCACCAAAGTTTTGGTGCAGTCCAATTTTTTTTCTCCATTCATGTCGGTACGACGGAGAGACGCCAAGTGGCATCCATTTCATTTCGGAATCGCTATTGCACTTTGTGTATGCACCATTGCGTTGCGAGACGCTATTTTTGGTCGGCTGGCGGCGAAGTGTGGTGGTTGTGCATAATGGCGCAGCTCGTGTGGGCCGCCACTTGCAACCCACCACCACCGCTCCCGCCCGCACGCACGCACACATACACACACACACACACACACACACGCACGCACAAGCTCGCACGTACGCACCCTCGCCCGCCCGCACAACCACCATCGGGAACGAGCACCAACTCCATCGGGGGCTTGGTTGGGCTTTCTCCTAGTGCTGCCCTTGCTGCGAAACTTCCCCTAACTGCGTCGATCACGTCCATTGTACCTCGCGGCGATGGTCTAGTGGCCAGTGCACACGAACATCGTTTTTCGCCCGGCGAGAACCTGGAATATGCAGTGTAACTAACCAGGGCCGTTCCAATAGTCTACATCCAATCGCAGCCTGGCCGCGCTCCCTCGCTGACCAGCAACGCGAGCGACCTCCTCTCTGCCACTTCAGCTCCTTCACCTGCCGCCTATGCCCGCTCCGTCGCCTCTGAGCAGGATATCGACTTCTGTGACCCTCGCAACCTGACCGTCGGTGCTGGCGCTGCCAACGCTACTCTGGCTCCAGAGCTGTCCCTTGACGCCCTCGAGAGCTTGAAGTCTGCCGTCGCTGCCAAGTCAGCTGTTGCTGTCCCTGCCCAGTCTGCTTTTGACTTCACCACCCCTCTGCCCAACGGAACCCTGTTTGAGGATCTCTCCGACGACGAGGACTTTGTCAGCTTTGTCAATCTCGGTGGTGAGGATTCTGCCGACTGCGGCCGTCCCCGTGCCTGCACTGGCTCCTCCGTGGTCTCTCTTGGCCACGGCAGCTGCTTCGGTGACGAGGAGCTGAGCTTCGACGACAGCGAAACTTTCCAGTTTGCTTTGCCTAGCCCCCCGTCCACCACTGGCTCTATGGATGGTGAGCCTCAGGCGAAGCGCGCTAAGAAGTCCCACAAGAAGGACGCTCGCACTGCGGCCCCTGCCATGACCGTTGCTGCTGCCGGCGAGGCCCAGACTGCCGAAAGCCAGGAGGCTGCTCAGGAGGCTGCTGCTTCTGATTCCAACGCCTCTTCTGCCTCTGAAAGTGCCTCCACCCCTGTCGCCGCACCGGTCAACCGTCGCGGACGTAAGCAGTCCTTGACCGAGGATCCCTCCAAGACCTTTGTCTGTGAGCTTTGCAACCGCCGCTTCCGCCGTCAGGAGCACCTCAAGCGCCACTACCGCTCTCTCCACACCCACGAGAAGCCTTTCGAGTGCAACGAGTGCGGCAAGAAGTTCTCGCGCAGTGACAACCTGGCCCAGCACGCCCGCACGCACGGCAGCGGTGCCATTGTCATGGACCTCCTTGAGAACGGCGAGATTGGCTCCTTCGACGGTGGCGTCGCCATGCCCCCACCTGGCTCAGACGATTACAACGCGTACGGCAAGGTTCTCTTCCAGATTGCCTCTGAGGTTCCCGGCAGCGCCACCGACTCATCATCTGATGACGGCAGTGAGCAGGGCAAGAAGAAGCGCAAGCGCTCCGACTAAAGCCACGCGCCTTTGGTACCCACTCAACACCCAGACCATGAACAAGCCCCCTCGAACGGCTTCGCTCCTCTGGTTCACGCACGCTACGATTCTTATGACATTCATTCTTCTCATCGACCTGCTCTCCTCATCTTCATGATGTGATACCAGGCTCATCCTAGGGTCCCAATGGCATACTTGCTTCGCGGGAAAATGCCAATTCACGTTAGAGGAGTATAAAATCAGACAGTCCCCATACCATCTTTCGGACGCGCGGCGGTTTTTCCATGCAGTTTTCCAGAGCAGCCAACTTTATTTGTTCCACTTCTATCAGAAACCTTTGTATCATACCCCCCCTCTCGGCACTGTCTCTGTTCCACTGATGGAAGCCGTCTCCTGAGTCGCTTCTTCAGAGATGCATGCAGGCGGTGTCACTTGTTTTGATTGTGTTTACTTCTGTTCATCACATCCGCTTCTTTTGCTCATTCTTGGCTTGCGTGCATTCGGGCGTAGAACACAAAAAATCAGGGAAGACGAATCGGAGAAGTGGTTGTTGCATGGGAAAGGGCGTCTTGCGACTGCATCGAGAAACACATACAATGTTACTTTTCGACATCTTTTTCAATGTTCGTTGGAACCTCACTCGCTCTGAGCGTTTACTGCTCTTTGTTACTGAGACTGCTCTTTTTTTTCCCCAGTTGTTCACATTATTTTTCCTTTACACTCGTTTTCATGTAATCTTGCTCGCGGAGCGGGATCCGAGATAAGAGAAAAAAGCCCTTGGTTGCAGGTCCAATCAAGAGGACTTAAGATTCGCATTACTTTTTTTTTCTTCGAAGGAACACTTCTTCAGTACACAAATACACAAGACTTCGTGGCTTTACTTCTTCTACTGCTTGCTTCACATGGTGACGATTCTCCATGCACACCCCCATCCCATCATGTTGTTACAGGTGTGGCAGTACGTGACCGTTCCCGTTCCAGTCTTGACTACTCCTACTTAGGAGTGGATGGGTCCGTTCTGGCCTCAATCTCCGTGCTACCGTGCGAGAGATTGGCTCCGAACTTTGACAGGCCGGGGGGAGAGGGAGGGCCACCAAACCTTGTTGGACTTCCGCACACTTTCGCGATAGTGACAAAGAACGAGCCAGGTCAGGTAGCCAGCCAAGCCCGAAGCTAATGTCTACATGACCACACGCATGGTCTTCCTGATGCTCAGCGCGATGCAGGCCCAGCCAGCACAGACCCGGGTGACGGTGACAGACACCGCGAAACACACACAAAATGACTCGACAATTGGCGGATCATAGTCGTCCAGCCCTCTCTACCTCCCTCTATCTCTGGCGCTCCCCACACGGCCAATCTGATAACGAAATCTTTCTAGATGGTCAACCTCCCCCAAGTCCCAATTTCCCGCACCATGGAATAGCGTTTGAAGCTCAATGACGAATTTGAGACTAGAGAGCTGCTGAAGAAACCATCCCCCACGCCGCGTGACCCGCTGGGGTGGTCTCTCCCAATCTTGTCTCTCGCGGTATCAACATTCGCGGGCAAGGAAGGGGTTTGTGAAGAGCATCCCTTGATTGTGTTCCTAGCCTTGCGACAAATCGACACCGGGATACTGTTTTGCGAATCCAGGGGGGTCGCTAATCTCTCCCTCGAGACTTTTTCCCTCTTCTTCCCACTCGCAGACGCTACTGGGCCTGGCCTAGAATGTGGTCTTGGCACTGTACGGAGGATCAAGTAGTGCTATCACGGTGCCCGAGGTGTGTGTGTGTGTGTGTGAGTGGACGAGGAAGACCTTCCATTGCCCGTTTCCTTCTGTACGACATATTCCAGGACGTGGGGGATATGGGCTGAGACTGAAGGTGTGGCGTTGGGATCATAGTAGGTGGCTTGTTCGACAGGAACTGTGAATGGCCCGCCTATTTTCTTTTTGTCTCGTGGGTGGCGCTCTTGCTCTGGTACCGTCCCTACAATAAAGTTTAGCAGCTGAAGAGGACACACACAGAGAGAGAGAGAGAGAGAGAGAGAGGGCTGAAGATTGTGTGACGAAAAGCCTACTACTAACTGCTACCACGATCACAACCACGGCTGTACCTACTACTAGCTAGCTTCCCCTATCTCCCGACTCTGTGTTCCTCAACGGCGCGTGGTCAAAAGCCACAACGGCAGCCTTCGAAGGCAGGTTGACGGCCGCGTCTCGATAGCCCCTGGAGGAGAGTTCTAGCCTGGCGGTGTCAATTGTTCCTTTTCCCCTTCGTTCGATTAGTTTGGCAGCCGCCACGCTTGGAGGTTTAATTCGCCAACCCTTTTGGCCTTCCCCCCTGGGCTGAAAAGCTGTTTTTCCACACCCACTGAAGCCACTGGCCGAGAGGGTGGGTGGGCATGAGGAAACGCACGACCGCTTGGAACGATGTTAATGACCAAAAGGGGGTTTGGCGACGAGTCCGTGGTCGCTTGGCTTTTTTTGGGGGTCGGTGCTGCTTCTGAATGGCTGTTCGCGCACTGGCCAGCTGGAGGAGCGAGGTCTAATGTTCACGGGGTCGTTGATCGACACTCGGTCCGGGATGGTGAAAAGGGGAGGGGAGGGGGGTATGTACTCTGGAGATGAACGTCGTGTAGTCGTGGGCGGGAGAAGGTTGAGTCCGTCTATGTGTCGGTGACGATCATCCGAAAGTCTATACATGAAGAGAAAGCAGGGGGATGCCTGTCGTGATACGGCTGTGTGATGACCTCAACATTGCTGGTCCATGCTCCAAAGTCTGTTTTCTTTTTTTCATTATCGCCAAGGTCCAGGCGCAGATGAGCTTGAAAGACCCCCAATGGTTCGAATGCACGTACCAGGGGATTGCAGATCACGAATGGTGCCTGAGCGCACTGCTGTCTGGGTTCTTGGGTTGAAGAAGATGGAATGGGGATTCAGCTGCAGGCCACCGAAAGGATCGGGGTGCAGGAGTCTCGTATCACGTGCACGGTGGCCTCGTGCCGGCTCTTGATGATGCTTCAGATGCTCTATTATCGAGAATGGGAACGACAGCAGGTGAGAGGAGCGTGAAGGGTGCCATACACATAGCTTTGCTAACAAGGGCAACTTTCAATTCCCCTAGCCGGACTCCTTTATAAGAGACTTCTACAGCTTTTCTGCGCATCCCCAGCATCGCTCAAGAGCTTAGATGCCCGGTTAGCTCAATCGGTTAGTCAGCTCGAACCTTCATCGATAGTCTTCGTCAGAAAGCTAACCATCTCAAAGGTAGAGCGTAAGACTCTTAATCTTAAGGCTGCGGGTTCGACCCCCGCATCGGGCTATTCCTATAACAAATTCTTTTTTTTGCTCTTCTCTCTTTGAGAAACTTCTTCTTTTGAAATCATGCACATCATCAACAATGCTCAGGATCTTAGACTTAGCAGCAATCTCGCCCGGCAAGACACATTCCATAACGCTCTCGTATCAGACCACAGTGCGTGACATCTGCAGAACAGCTCTGTAGGTAGAGTAGAAAGATAGAGTAGCCAGGTCTCAACATTCTGATGACAGACAATCGTGACAATGACCACACAAGCTTAGTGCATTCTACAGACCAGTCCCGTCTGTGAGATATCTCTGATCGCTTAGTCAAAACCAGCTTTGCTGGTAGGTTGTCCAGAGATGCATCACTTGTAAGAGAAAGCAAGATCAGGGGGGGGGGCCGTTAACCAAGCTGTATGTAGAAACTGCAACCGCAGAATGGATTTGGATGAAGCACGATGCCTCTAATGACTATGCTCTTGCCTCTGAGGGCGTCGTAGACTCGTCCCAGAGACTTGCCAGGAGTTTTCGATTCCTGCATGTTCCTTGTTAGTATACCTGCTCCTTCAGTGGTAGAGAGATTTTATTGTCGCCTTACCCAGTCCACGGCTCGCGTCCATGTTGTACTGCATGATTCTGTTCTTCCTTAGCCAAACGCAGTCCATCGAGTTTCTGTCGTTCTGCACGGGGGACTCACGTCGAGCAATAAAACATCACCTGCTGTCCAGGATACTAACGCCCTTGTCTCCTTGATCACACGAACTGCTTCGTCGAGGTACTCCCTTGGAATGAGGGATCCGTCACCGTACTAGGGGGAACTCTGTCAGGATCATTTCCAGCATGTGTTCAGAGAAAGCGAACTCACGAAAGCTGGCGGCTGATAATTTCCATCCTTGGTCAGATGAGGAGGTTGCAGCGTATCGTTGTCAAGTGCGTTCAGGAACCTCGATATAATGTTGTTGAAAAATGCTGGTCGACCGTTCCGCGGGTGGTCTCTTATAGCTGTGGAAATGTCAGCAAGATGGACCCTCACTTAATTGGTCAAACCTATCCAGTGAGATCACGAAAATGTGATGAACATACCAGACAGCACCTGCCAGACTCTCAAGTCGCCCAGCTCGTTCTCACTCGACTGGTTCAGCCACTCCCAGGTCGCAGTGGGCAAGCGACGGATCTCCTTCTCGACTTTGGCCCTGGCGGTCTCTGCATCATCAGAGTCGGAAACATGTTGGCCGTATGACTGGCGGACGGTTGTGCCGGCGGAAGCGATCTGGTCTTTGGGACCGTTCGGATAGAAGAGCTGATACTTGACTCCCTGAGACGGCATCAGAATCCAATCAAATAAATGGTGTTCAAAGTTCCAAGTGAGGCAGTTGACGGACCTTGTCCTCGAGATCTCGGATGAACTGAGGATGTGACTTCTTCAGCCGATCATAGAGCAGGACAGAATTGTTGATGGGTGTTTCGCCTCCTGCGCACAGAATGAATTCAGCCACTTCTGCACCATGTTCACTGCTCGAAAGAGAGACGATTTTCGTGGGTACGTACCGGTTTCCGGCGCAGAGACACAATAGAAGAAGACATAGGAGGGATAGTGCGGACTGAGGCCAAACTCATTGTGAGGATATACCGGCTGTGTGTTGGGCCCTTCATTGGCGGAAGCCACATTCTTCGCATGAACAGTGCGTCTCACAGGGTTGCCGATGTCCTCGTGAGGGACCCAGCCAATGGCATGGGCAAACTGGGAGAAGTGGTCTGCATTCTTCAACTTCAGGTTTTGGAAGTAGATAGCTCCGTGCTTGTCGAGGAGGGTGTCGAGCTCTCCTGAGCGCTTCACGCGATGGATCTCGCTCACGATGTCGTCAAGATCAAGTTGGGGATTATCAGAACTGGGCGACAAGGCCAAAGGGAATGCAACGGGCTCAGACTCGGTGTAGTCCAGCTGGATGGACGAGCGGTAGCTATGAGGTTGCAATGCAGCGGTGGCCATTGGCTTAAGGTGGCGGGTTTAAGGTTAAAGTACTGAAGACGGACTGGCACTGGGCGTGTGTGTGGCTTTCGGAGCCGAATACATGTACTTAAATATATGATTTTGAGTTGGGATAACAGCAATGCTTTGTTTCTTCAAATGACAATCCCCTTCCACTATTTCACGGGATTCCTGTCGACGTCTTCTCTGTTTCCGTTTCTCTCAACGACGAGCACCAGCATCGCTCCTGCCGATGTCGCGATGGCGTGAGATGACAAGTCGATGACGCACCCCGGTATAGATATCGCTTAGGCAGTGAAGCTATCTTATCTGCTCGTAGCGATCTCGCGAAGGAGACACAAAGTCGGTAAACGACCGAGGCATTATTTTCGACCAGGGGTCAGCTTTGGCGGGGTCTATGGAGCATCTGTTCGACTCTGTGGTCCTTCAGCTCGTCACATCATTCTTGACCTGATCACGGCATCGATACAACGTGGGGCCCTCGCTGCCTCCATTTTTTCACGGGACTCGATCTGCGCAGTCGACACGATGCAGTATAAGACCGGCAGATGTACAAATGGAAGAACAAAGAAATATGACAATGGCCGTGCGAAGGAGAGCCAAGCAATCACGAGTTGTCTCAAAGTCTTTGCATCATGTCTGACGTCCAGGTTCAAGATGCCACCACACCCGAAGGCGGCTTCGATCCTTCTGCAAAGCCGGTGTCTCGCTTCACCAGATGGTATCGCAGTCCGCTCTTCAATGTCATCATCGTCGGTCTGATTTCATTCACACAGCCTGGCATCTGGAATGCCCTGAACAGTATGCACCACCTTCTCTTGGCCAATCATTGCACGGCTTGACTGACATACACTCTCTCTGTACAGGCACTGGCGCTGGTGGCCAGCAAGAGCCATACCTTGTCAATGGCGCCAATTCCTTGACTTTTGGGTACGTCTGTTTTTTTGGGTAACAACGTACTTGGAGCCCGTGAGCTTTGTGGCTGACCTGGACTAGCCTCATGGTCTTTGGATGCTCCATCTTCTCCGTCCTCTCCAATAGATTCGGCGTTAAGAAAGTCTTGATCCTGGGTACTCTCGGCTACGCACCCTACTCCGCTGCTCTCTACGTCAACAATCGTTACGGCACCGAGTGGTTCGTCTTGTTCGGCGGCGCGACTTGTGGCCTCGCTGCTTCGGCCCTCTGGGCTTCTGAGGGTGCCATTGCCCTGGGATACGGAAAAGTGGGAGACCGTGGCAAGTTCAGTGAGTGATAACCTCAAGAGAGAATGCACTTACGTGGGGTCTGGAACTTTGCACTGACCATGCTTGCTGTAGCTGGCATCTGGCTGGGACTTCGAGAACTGGGGCAACTCATCGGTGCCTCGATCCAACTCTCCCTCAACGTCAAGAATGGACAAAGGGGCAAAGTCTCTTACACGACCTACCTTGTCCTCATTGGCCTCCAGTGTCTTGGACTGCCCCTCGCCTTGCTCATCTCGCCTCCCGAGAAGATCATCCGCTCTGATGGCACCAAGCCAGGCGCAAAGGACTCGCGTACGAGCTTCCGTGCAGAGGCCAAGAAGATGTGGGCCTTGGTCAGGCGTAAACAGATGTTTCTGTTGATTCCCGTTCTCGTCGGCTTCAACTGGAACGGCACGTACCTTGGGATCTACCAAGCCAGATAGTAGGTGGCAGCACAACCTCTGCAGGGGTCCCGAATCTTTCCAGTCACTAACCCGTTCCTCTCGACGTATAGTTTCTCTGTGCGCGCAAGAACTCTCAGTGCCCTCGTCTCTGGTATCGTGGCCACAGCCGCCAACATCATCTGGGGCTGGGTCTACGATCTCAAACGCTTCAGCCGCCCGACCCTGGCCAAGTTCACATGGGGCTTCTTCGCCACCTCCATGCTGGCCCTGCTGAGCTGGCAGATCTACAACGAGCACAGCTACGAGCACGCTAAGCCTCGCGTCACCCTTGACTGGGCGCAGCCAGGCTTCGGCCGTGGGTTCGCCAGCATGGTTCTGATCCGGTTCTTCAACGAGTCCCACTACATGTTCGTATACTGGATTACCGGTGCCTTTTTCGACGATCTGGAGACCTTGACCTTGGCCGTCGGTATCATCCGGTCTTTCGAGTCCATCGGATCCTGCCTTTCATTCGGCATCGGAGCTGCCAAGGTCAAGCCCATGATCAACCTCATCGTGGCCTTTGTCGTCTTCAGCATCACTATCCCGGCAACTTCCTACGTGGTGTGGCTGGTGCCCGAGAGGCCCAAGCATGATGTCTTGGCGGCAGATGATCAGGCGTCTAGCGACGAAGCGTCTACAGACAACGGAGACCCTATCCTGGCTGGAAAGGCGGTCACGGCTCTGAACAAGGAGACATAGAGCACAGGAAATGGATCTACCTAATTCCAGCTAGACAATAGAACCGACCCCTTCTATTCGTAATATGTCCAGCAAAGAGACAGTCTTCACCAGAAGCCTCCAAGCTACGCGTTCTTGTCTGCGAAGAAGGTTTGCACATTCACGGCGGTGCCTCACGTCTTGCTCGGGCATTGGCATTTGGATATATTCATTTGCAGTATACAGGAAATTTGAGCATGATGCGCCGCCAATCGAGCTGAACTAAATCACTTTGAGAATGATATGCTTACCCAGAGCTCATTTCGCCTTCGACTTGATGATGTCCGCGGCCTAAATAGAATCTGATCAGCATACACACAGACAGTGGAGAACAAACAGAGTCGTTTGTGAGAAGCTTACCTTCTCAGCGAGAGCATAGGTGGGTTGGCATGTATTGGCACCAGGGAGCACAGGCATCACGCTGGCATCCACAACACGGAGCCCCTTGACCTTGTAGACGCGCAGGGTCTGATCAACGACACCTCCCAGGTCCAGAGGCATCATTGCAGCGGTACCGGCAGGGTGGTAATCGCTGGGGCTGAAACTCTCGGCGAGCCAAGCAGCAAGCTCCTCGTCGGTCTGAAGAGCCTCACCAGGGGCAGTCTCCACGGGACCGAGAGACTGGAGCGAGGTTTCGAAGTGGTAACGGCGGTACCACCTGATCATCTCGACCAGGACCTTGACCTCAACAGGGTTGGTCAGGGCACGGTAGTCAACAACGGGAGGGGAGCCAAAGGGGTCGCTGGGGTTGATGTTGATGGAGCCACGGCTGAAGGGCTGGTTCAGGATCGGGCGGGTAGCACCAGTAGTTGCGTTGACGTAGTATCGAGACCAGACGGTGTCCTTGGAGCGCATGGCAGGGACAAGGCCACGCATCTGGGCAGCGTAACCCCTGGCCACGGACGTGTGCGTGCCCTCGGGGAGGAAAGAGGCGTGCTTCTGAGTCTCGAGCTCGTCAGCAAGGGCGTCGAAGCGGTCAGGGGTGATGGCAGTCAGAGGCAGCCAGCCGGCGATGTTGCCGAAGGCAATGGAGTAAGGACCTGGAAGACACTGGTCAGCAAAGCTCAATCTCTGTTGAAGGGTTCCTCATGAGTCCTTACCAGTGCGGTTAGCAGCCCAGACCTCTCCGGCCCAGCGACGGAAGTCGGGATCAGTAGAAAGATCACCGGAGTTGGGGTGAATGTTCCTCAAGCCCGGCACTGGAACCTTTGTCAGCTTCGGTTTCGCTGCGAGTCTACTGCAATGCCTTCCTTCACTTACAAGAGATGGCAGCACCGAAGGAGGAGTGGTCCTGGAAGTTCTGACCAACGCCGGGGAGATCGACCAGAGTCTCGATGCCAGCCTCCTTCAGCAGCTTCTTAGGGCCAATGCCGCTCACTTGCAGCAACTTCGGGGTATGGACGGCGCCAGCAGAGAGGATGACCTCCTGGCCGGCCTTGACGGTGAAAGTCTCATTGGCCTTCTGGAACTCGACACCAGTGGCACGCTTCTTCTCGAGCAGGACTCGGCGGGCAGGGGTGTCGGCGAGGACGTGGTAGTTGGGGCGGTTGAGGTCTTGGTAGTGAGAGTTGAGGGCGTAGGAGCGCTGCTTCTTCACGGGGTCCACTGTAGCAGGCACGTGTCAGCACTTGGAGGCAGCTCAACAGCGGCACGGAATTTCTCTCCATCGCAGGAACATACTCAGGGTTGGGAACCAGAGGACGCCAGCACCGCCAGCACCGGAGTCCTTGCCGGCCTCGACACCAGGCAGCTCGAAGAAGGCATTGACCAAGGGATCTGTCTTAGATATCAGCGGGTGTCCTCTCTCTTCGTCGCGAGACTGTCACCAACCAAGACCAGGGTATTGGAAGGCTGGGAAGCTGGCCTGGACTGGTGCATCCGATCCCCAGTTCGACTCATCCCATGTGATGTTGTAACGTTCTGCAAGGTCGGCAGGGGGCGGGTTCAGGGTCACTGCCTACGAAGAAGATGTGTCAGCTTCGGCAATGGGAACAGTCAACAGAGAGCAGGAAGTTCACTCACCTTCTTGAAGTAAGGAAGAAGACCCTCCCAGTTCCACCCGTACGTATTCTTCCTGCCGAAGAGTTGACCCCAGCGGTCGTAATCTTCAGCTGAGCCACGAGCTCCGATCATGGCGTTGACGGCAGAGCTGCCACCGACAGTGTGGCCAATGATGACGCTCTGCGTCCTGCCATTGAGGTTCTCTTGGGGCACCGAGGTGAGCACCATACGAGACGCCGCAGTGTTACCACCGACAACAGGGAGAATGTTCTCAGCAACGGGGAAGGAACCAGACTCCAGGACAAGGACGGTGGTGGCTTCATCCTCAGTCAACCGGTCTGCAAGCGTGAGCCCGGCAGTGCCACCTCCGACAATCACATAATCGTAGGATTCAAGCAGCTGAGATGGGTCTGAGATCTGGCGAGCCTGGAAAACTGATCGTGGGATGGTATAGCCATAAGCAGTCGACACGAGAGCCGACGAGGCCACGAGGGTCCTCAGAAGAGAGGCACGAGAGATGGACATACTGATCCCTCGACTGGACGATGAGACAACTCACGATTTTGACTGAAAAGGAACGTGCCCGATCAACTAAGAGTTGATTGCCCGAAGCAGCTTCTCTCAAAACAAGTGGCAGTGTCCCTACTTTATGTATGAATGCTGATCTCTCTACATAGACACCACCCTTGACAAGACGGGCCCAAGTAAGCATCTTCTCCAGGTCCTCAGAGTGTCTCTGTCTTTCTCTCTTCCTATCCTGGTTCATCTCAAGCTTCGACCCTGGGCACATCAAAGCCATGCATCCCATGTCATTCGACATGCATCTTGGCTCCTCTTGAAGAAGAAAAACGTATCCAACGGCCGACTAATACGCGACAACACGTCCCCCCTGTCATCTACCGGTATCCTCTTCCTCCTCTTTAGCCTCTCGGGCCCGCCAATGCCCCTGTCGATGAACCTTAAAACGGCAGGTAAATTAAGGTCCGTCCAGGACCTGGGAGCGCAAAGTCATCATTGGCTGGCTTATTTCCCCACGTGGAATATACGGAAGGACATTGCTTTGCATATTGACAAATGCATCCCGCTCCACTCACAAGCCCGAGGCAGAACAAGCAAAGCAGCGGCGTCGTTTCCGTTGAAAGACGGGTCTTTCGCCTTCATGTGCAGAGCGCATCCCCCAGGATCACTGTCGTGTGGTGTCTCCTCCTCAAGATCCGGAAGAATGACAACAAAGACGAAATGCAGAGCACCTGCAAGTATGTACATAATCTTGCGGCGACGGAGCTTGGTGCGCCGATCTCTGGAATGGGATAAGACCATTTAGCCAGCGTCCACCTTGTGCTGACTCGACAATACCGTGGGAAAAAGCATCGATTGTCTGCAATGAAATAGAGCTGGCAATCCTATGGCTTGATTTGGGAGGTGCTTCATGCAGATTCCCATCATCCGAACTAGCCCAGGTTGACAGCATCTCTCTCTATCTCTCTCTCCCAAACTAATATCCGTATGTCAGACAGAGGCGAAACGCACAGACTTGTTTCGAAGATCAGGAAGCACAACAGCATTACGATCTCACAAAAACCCCGAAGAAAGAGGACGCACCGAAAAACAGGGTAAATCTTAAGCTTAAAGTCAATTAATTGCCAGGTCACTATAGTATGGAATCCAATGATGAGCCAGGAACGAGAGGGGTCTGAGCGGGGACTGGAGATTAAATCCTTCTCCTTTCCATGGACGGAACGGGGGTGCGTATGGAATCCCCTCTTCATCGGGCAGCGGAATGACAGGAGGTCATCGGAGAACTAACCCAATATGAGAAGCTTGTTCCGTCGTTGCGAAGGTGGCGATGTCTGCCTGACCTTGTGCTTATTTGGGACGTGAAAGAGGAAAGTGTCAGTCAAATTGAGACCATTCCTGTGCGTCTCTTATCCATCTCTCAGCTATAAGAGACAAGGTGAAAGATAAGGCACTGAGACGGAGACAAAGAGTCAGGACAGACACCAAGCTTCCCTTTTGCTGCCAAGTTGCGATCCATCGTGGTATCGCCCATCGCATCGCGCAGCCTCAAGGTAGCAATGACCCTCAACTTTCTCCCACCGATCCAACCCGATCTAAGGTTTCTAAGCTGTGCGCAGGTCGCTTCAATAAGATCAATGCGAGCTCCCTTGGCTTGTTTCTAAACCAACTCCACCTCGTGGCTGCAAGGAGTATTCCATGCGCGACTTATAGCAACCCCTGACGTGCGTCGTATGTACATAGACACTTCGAAAAGGTCCGAAAGATCTCTCGGCAACGATGTGGGATGGACATGACTCGTGCGAGGGCTCAAACATACTGACAAAAGTGTGACATCGGCGGTCGGCACCGGCTGATGATCTGATAAGATCAAAGTTTTCCCTGGCACTTTCTCGCGAGACGTGGAGCCTGGCGCCGAAGTTTCGAATAGGTCCGCCTATAGTTTGACTTCCTTTGCACAGTCCTGACGAGGGCTGGAACAAGTCGGACATTTGCCTCTTTTTCAGCATTCACCTGTGGCAGCTTGACCTCCGAAAGCCCACGATTGCACCTGGTAATTTGTTCTTGTTGAGGGTGTTTCTTTCACGCCGTAACACCTTCTTTCCTGCGAGCTATGATCTAGACTCAGTTGGCCTATGGATCGTCAACCTCGAGGGGCCTGAGTGTGTCAAGAGTCTGAACGTTCTGAGAATCCCGCGAGTCCGAGGAGCAGAAGCTAGGTTCGAGTGAAGGGTCCGTTTGCTCGAAGCTTAAGCGCGATTCCCGCCAACCAGGGATCTTTGTCTCTTAAACGTAAGTCCACGAAGTAAATACAGCTTCACCTGTCCAGCTTCAGCTCGAATTGATCACAAGCAGTCACTGCCTCTAGGATTGATGACTTCTCTCACGTCATTTGCTACGGACCTCATTACGCTACGTAGGGGAAGGCGGGTGTAACATGTACGCCTCTCTTAACAATGCCCTATAGTCGCTAACATAAGTATATCATCATGCTCGCAAATGAAAATCTGCCTTCTCTTTATCCAACAAAGGCAGCATAAGACCCCAAGCCCTTGACCAACCTCCTGCTAGCACCCAGAGACCGTTCTATCTGCCAAACTCCAGATGAGGAATGATTACCGGCCCGTATTTCGTCGTTGCCATGTACGGACCATCTCCCTGCACCACGAAATCCACGGCCAGGCTGAGCTTCGATAGACCTTGGCCCTGCCCTCCACTGCTGATGCTGGGGTTCGGGCTGAATGGGGGCTGGTTCTGTGCAGCAGCGTCCGGGTCGTATGAAACGATCGCCGCGTATGTTCGGCGACCCATGAGCTTCTTGAGTTCGCGAGAGCCGCCAGAGGCATCCGTGTGGAAAATCTCCATCATGTCTTCTTTGGTGTCTGATGGCTCGTGGTTCGACTTGTGGCCATTCAGGGGCACATAGAGGGTTTTCTGGTTGTGCAACATCTTGAGCATGTGGTTGCTCTGAGGTGCAGAAACGATTGGAGAAGAGATGATCTGGTACATGGTCTTGTGGTCGCCTGGATGCGTTGGATCGTGGAAAAGGCCGGCACCTGATGCATTGACATCTGTTCGTCGGAGTTAGCAGAAGATTCCGTTGATTATGGGAACATGTGGCTTACCTCCAGAAAGGAACGTCATGCGCAAGCCCTTCTGCTGCGAAATTCCCTGCAGTGTGCGAATGAGATATGTCCTTTCAAGGTCTTTCGTGTCATGCGTCCACATGTCCTTCAGCACTTCCTGGATGTCCAACTCGCCGAACTGATTGAGCACGTTACCCATCAATCCCGTCTTACCGACTGCCTTCTTCACCTGGCTGAAACCCTGAGCAACAACTTCTTTCCCGCCCACCACGCCCGCGACCGAACTTGTCACTTTGCCGAGGATGTTGTAAGTTGTGTTCACCGCCTTCTTGCCGGCCGCAACAGTGTTCGCGATGCTCTCCACAGCCTCGAGACGGGGATAGATAATAGGAACTGAGATCATCCAAATACAGTGTTGGACACTCGGAGGAAGAGTCGCTATTTTAGGGAAGATGCCTTGGTATGTTGGTCCTGCCATAACGCGAGCTTGGGTTCGCTCTGACCGGCAATCAGGACCAACAACTACCATGGCTGGTCCAAGGTACTTGACAAAGTGCCACCCAGTCCCCGTCACTGTAAATATATCGTGATCGGTACTGACGTTACGTAGGATCTCTACAGTAGTGTGATGCTGGAACAGAAGATACATCTCTGTTGCGATGCGGCCAATATTCTTGAACACGGGCGATGACTGCATGTATTCAGGATATGAGCCATATCCATCAAAACTAGGCCGTGTCAGTGAAAATGTTTTCAATGTGCTTCGTTCAAGTTCCTTACATGTCGTGATCGTCGATTTGAAGGACGTGAGGGATCTGCGCGAAAGCTTCTCGAAGGAAGGGTTGGTCGAAGTGACTTGTGTAGTAGTGGAAGTACGCATGAGCCACATCCTCCTCGTGTCTCGCAGTCCACTGAACATTCTTCTTATTCTCGCGTCCACTCATTGCTAGCCATTGTTTGAGTAATGGTACTTCTTTCCACAGCCTGTCGCCGTAGATTTGGTCGCCCAGACCCAGTTGCACGTGGAAACCTCCACAATCGACGTTCTTCTGCAAGACATCCTTCCACATGAAGCCAACACCTCCGAGCCGTGCTCGCTCATTCTGTGAGGTGCCTCCAGCAAAGTCGTTTCCTGAGTGAGCGATGAAGCGCCAGCTCGTCTCATATCGACCAGCTACTGCAAATTCGTATCGCGTGCAGCCCATATGGGAGGTAACGGCATATGTCCATCGTTCGGTGCCCGCTTCGCTCATCGGTAGGTCCATATCGTACTTGTGGAAAGACCATCGCTGGTGCGTGTAAATGACGTGAGGCTGTAGTTGCCTCGGGTTCGGAGACAAGTCGTGGCTCAAGTGGCAATGAATCGTGGGCGGCTGCGGCGAATCGGTGACAATGAGGATGCTACCAAGCCAGAGCCCTTTCTCCATATCCATATTGACGTATCTCAAGTATGGTCCGAAGTAGACACCGTTCGTTGGCTGAATCCGATACATATCCACGCCAGCGCTCGGCGGCGGGCCCGTGAAGCCGCTGGTCGAGGGCGCTTGTGATGCAGCGACGCTCATGATACTCTCGGCATAGCCCGGCGTATGAGGTGGATACATAGGTGATGCCATCGGTTGTTTCCCACCAAACATGGGGGAAGCCAAAGGATTGCCATACGTTGATGCGGCTGGAGAAAGAGGCGCTTGCTCATGTGCGATCGGATTAGGCCCTTTAGGAAACTCCCATTGTGTGGCCTGAGTAGCAAGATGAATATAGTAGTACTGCCCAGAGTTCTGGTCAAGGTGGGCTATCCATCCCTCGGGGAGCGGAGGTGGTGATGCGATCGCTGGAGCTTGCATTGAAGGTGTGGAGGGTATTGGCGTAGGCTGAGAGCCCTGGCTTCCCTGGTCAGAGGACTGGCCTTCGTTGGCAAAAGCAGGGTGACCTGGATGCTGTTGAGCTGCTGCTGCGGCTGGAATAGGAGCAGCCGCGGGCGTAGCCGGCGTAGGGGTTGCATTATTCGCAGGTGTTGAAGAGTTGCTAGCTGCGGCTTGCTGCGGTCTTTGTTTCTCGTTCGGATATGAGGATTTGTTTCCGGGATTGACGCTTGAGTAAGCTGGTGGGGGATCGTTCGTACTGAGACCTTGCAGGTCTTGCTCCAAGACACTTACTTGCTCACCAGTGCCATTTTGGCCTTGTGCAGGCTGCTGCGGAGGGGGGCTGAAAGTTGTGCGAGTTGGCGGAGGGCTTGAGACGGGGTTGGCGCCTTGGTACACAGTGGGCGGACCAGACGGTGCTTGTCCTGGCGACTCGGTCGGCGTCCAAGGCCGCTGGGGAGGGCGTTGGTTGCTGTACTGCGCAAGACGCTGAGATGCCGCAGCACTTTGAACTTGGTGAGCCTGGAGACTGTTCAGAGTCGCCGTGCCAGAGATGCCAGAAGCAGCGTAACGTGCTTCAATGCCGCCAGCGCCAGCGCCAGGGGCTTGACCAGGTTCAACTATAGGCGTCTCTGGAGGTGGTGGAGAGCCCCGACTTGCGCGCGTGGTTGACACTGAGGCAGTTGAAGCGAAACGATTCACTCCAGCACCACCTTGAGAGTCTAGAGCGCCTGGGGCATGCAGAGAAGTGTTGCTTGACGAGGCTGGCTGCGCTGCAGCACCTGGCGGGGGATAGTACGTGGTCTTCTGATAGTCGGGGTAGCTGGGGTTCGACCCAGGTCTCGCATGCTCTTGCAACGGTCTGGCAAATAGACCCTGATCTCCATCTGGGCTGGTTGGAGAGTGAATGGGCTTTGGCGCAGCACCTCTCCGCTCGGCTAGCCCCGGCTTCTTCTCACCGGTCGCAGTATCGAGGCGTGGACTCAA
This sequence comes from Sarocladium strictum, assembly GCA_030435815.1. Lineage (NCBI taxonomy): Eukaryota > Fungi > Ascomycota > Sordariomycetes > Hypocreales > Sarocladiaceae > Sarocladium > Sarocladium strictum. Next base: position 1,608,609 of record JAPDFR010000002.1, on the reverse strand, counting down.
GGCAATGTTGTAACTGGCGCCGTAGGGCGCCGCCGGAGTGGGCTTGTGAATCTCGTCATCGTCGGGGAAAGGTAAAGGGGCAGCGGAGCTTGAGGCACCAGGAGGAAGCGGGAAGGACTGCTTGAATGCGGATGGCGGGGTTGGATATCGATGCCCTGATGAGGTTCCAGAGTTGGCTGGGCTCTGGGGTTTGAAGATGCGCAGAGGCTCGACAGTCGGACTATCGCCCCCTTCCTCGTTAGCCGGCGCAGGGTTACTGAGAAATAACTCCTGGTCGGGAACACCGCGACTTCGCTCCATGGCCGCAGAGCTGAGGCGATCGTAAGCTGACCCCTCTCGTGTAGGTGACAGTGATTAGCGCCCAACGCGCGGTGGCCAGCGCTGATGCAATGAAGAATGGGATGTCCTGTCTGAGAAGCAGCGCGCGAAGATCAACTTGTTGCTGTGTACAGGCTGTGCGAAAACGAAACAGGTTGGTTGCAGCCAGGTTGGAACTCGGACAAGTGACAAGCGCACACAGTACTTTCGTCACAAAAGATACAGGCCGCCAGGGGGGCCAACGACTCCTTTGTCCTCTTGCAGCAAGAAGTTGGGGCGGGTGGCGGGGTTTCTCCAAGTCGGTCGCAGAATGGGCCGGACGGCTCGTGGTCAGGTACAAGGCTATTAAGTGGGTGGGATCAAAGCGAGCGCGGCCGAAGGTAGGAGATGGTCGAAAGAACTGTTGAAGGAGGCACGCAGTCTGAAGGATGAGATGATAGATAGATTATCCTCAGAGCAGGAAATGTCCGCAAGGACTTTGGGCTGATGACGATGGAGGAGGGAGAGAGGGGAAGCTCCATGGGCTGGCTGTGCAGAGCTCCCAGCGGTAATAAATGAAGCTCACTGGCTGCACAGCTTCATCTCATCAATCCCCTGCCGAGCCTCAATGAATAACGCGGCTTCCGCTTAGGCTTCGGACAAGTAGTCACTCTGTACCTGGACCCGCCTTCTGGGTGTCATCTGCGTGATAGCAGGCAGTGCTCATCACCCCATGAACGGCGCATCAAGCACAGCTACTGTAGGCTTGACGAAGCATGCCAAAAGCCTAGGAGCTTGCACAGTTTTAGCGTCAACAGTGCGTGCGCCTTGACAAGCCATCAAGTCCAACTCCCCAGGCTGGTCTGCCGTCTTCAAGGGCCTTGAGTGGACGGACCCTGGCGGGGGCGTTGCTTCGAGTGACACCCTAGCCCAGAATATCCTGGCATCCTGGATCAAATCGTTGACGGCGGCTCCACGACGGTGGGGGATGGGCGGGAGAGGCCCAGACACTCGAGGGTGCACACATGCCGAGACGCGATCCCATTGGTCACTTCTCACATTTTGACTCTTCTCTAAGCGCCGGGACGTTGATGTGTGCTGCTTTCCCACTGAACACATTCCGATCGAAGCGCCCGTAGTCTTGGCCTCGAACTCGGTGGAGAAGGCTCTTTCCAGCAGCCTATGTACGGAGTAGCTCAAGGTCTCGTTGAGTTTGTGAATCTTCCTGACCGAAGGAGTATTCAGCTGGCAAGAGGGCACTATAGACCGAAATGTGTTGGGCCCTTGTCAGGGTTTACCATGGGTCATCGTTCCAATTGTGCTGGCGCTTGGAGATGTGAGATCGTATGTTTATGGCATCGTCTCTTTCGTCTCGTATCTATGTACGGCTCTGTTAGTGAAAGTTTTGGCATCATTCGTCCGTGCTCACTGCCCTCCTTTCCTGACTTTGGTCGTCCACCTGGTCATGCCGTGTTACCGAGCGTGGTCAACGCGACATGCAGTAGTGATTGATGTATCCGCGGTCAGTCATCTGACGATGACGTGTACCAACAAGACCTCCGCAGCACACCTGAGAGAGCTTGTAATGGCTCGAGGAAAGCCCAATTCTGGTGTTTTGGTAACGCCTGAGGCCATCGCAGGGTAGTCAAATGCGTGGCAGGCGCCAGCCTACTGAGGTTCGAAAAGTGGAGCCACTCAACGCGGTCTCTGGAGCAAGACGCGACAACCGTGAGCCAGCGTCATGGAACATTCCGCCCGGCAACCCCAAATGTCTTCATGCTGTGCACAAGGAACCTCGCATAACAATGGCACCTGCGCCCAAGTCCGGCGAGAAGAAGCAGAAGTCTCTAACCTCTTTCTTCACCCCAAAGACCGTCAACGGACTAGCGGCACAATTCGAGAAGCGTCACCAGTCCCAAGCTGCCAGCACGGATACTGAATCTACATCATCACGCAAACGACCCCTCGAGGAGGATAATGATCGGCTCAATGGCGACGGCGACAAGTTGCTGAAGCGTTCGAAGAAAAATACCTCGGAAGATGTTGAAAATGTTGATAAAATACCATCGGAGCCTCGAAGAACATCTGCAGCCAGCCCAAAAAATGCAAGAGCCGAACGATATCTCTACGACGAGGCAAGCCAAGACAGGACGGACGAAGAAGAAAACGACACAGCGCTTAAGAAGCGCAACGAAGAACTTCATCGTAGGTTCGTGAAGAAGCTGGGTCATCCCGATGCCCTAGCATGGCGGAGGCGAGATGCAGACGAAGCCATTGGAGCTGACGATGATGACAACGACGGCGATGAAGAGGAGGAAGATGCCCCGGCCAAGGCCAAGACGCGGAAGAAGGGCTCCAAGACTGGCAAGCTCACGCCAATGGAGATCCAATTTCTTGACATCAAGAGAAAGCATCCAGACACTGTTCTTATCGTTGAGGTTGGCTACAAGTTCCGCTTTTTTGGCGAAGATGCTCGGATTGCTGCTAAGGAGTTGAGCATCGTTTGCATCCCTGGAAAGATGCGCTATGATGAACGTAGGTGCCTTGATCCCCTTGACAGACCGAGGTTGGGAAGAAATTGCTCACCAACACACACGCAGACCCTTCAGAGGCACATCTGAACCGCTTTGCCTCTGCCAGCATCCCAGTCCACCGTCTTCCAGTACATGCAAAGCGCCTGGTTGCAGCCGGTCACAAAGTCGGCGTTGTTCGACAAATCGAGACAGCCGCCCTCAAGAAGGCGGGCGACAACCGCAACACTCCTTTCATTCGCAAGTTGACGAATTTGTACACCAAGGGAACATATGTGGATGAAAACGGTGAGCTGGATCAGCAGACCGGAGGAGCCCCTGACGGTGGCTACCTCCTATGTATCACTGAAACCATGGCCAAGGGCTGGGGAACAGATGAGAAAGTCGACGTTGGCATACTTGCTGTACAGCCCGCTACGGGAGACATCATCTATGACAACTTCGAGGATGGCTTTATGCGGAGTGAGATTGAGACAAGACTGCTCCATATCTCTCCCTGCGAGTTCCTCATTGTCGGCGAGCTCACCAAAGGCACAGAGAAGCTGATCAGTCACCTCTCTGGGAGCAAGACCAATGTCTTTGGGGACAGGAGTCGCGTTGAGCGCGTGCCAAGGGGTAAGACCATGGCTGCCGAGGCACACTCCCATGTCACACAGTTCTATGCGGATAAGGTCAAAGAAGCTTCTCAAAGTGAGACTGCGACTGCTCTCCTTGATAAGGTTCTCAAGCTGCCGGAGCCAGTTACCATCTGCCTCTCCGTCATGATTACCCACCTCAAGGAGTATGGCCTCGAGCATATCTTTGACCTGACCAAGTATTTCCAAAGCTTCAGTACAAGGTCACACATGCTTATCAACGGCACCACATTGGAGAGCCTTGAGGTCTACCGCAATTCCACCGATCATTCCGAGAAAGGCAGTCTGCTATGGGCTCTCGACAAAACCCTGACGCGTTTTGGTCACCGCCTCCTCCGTAAATGGGTGGGACGCCCACTGCTTGACAAGAAAGAGCTTGAGAGGCGACTTGCCGCGGTGCAGGAGCTCCTCGATCAGCAGTCATCCGCTGCCGTAGACCGTCTCGAACGGCTACTGGCTGGTACAAAGACGGATCTTGAAAGGAGTCTGATACGTATCTACTATGGGAAATGCACCCGCCCAGAGCTCCTCTCGGTGTTGCAAACCTTACAGAAGATCGCAGGACAGTACTCGACGGTCAAGACCCCTGCCGAAACAGGCTTCACATCTCCCCTGATCCAAGATGCTATCTGGGCCCTCCCTCAGATTCTTGACTCTGTTGTCTCGCATCTGGAGAAGATCAATCTCGAGGCAGCCCGCAAGGACGACCGCTACGGCTTCTTCCGTGACGAGTTCCAGACGGAAGACATCCAAGATCACCAGATGAGCATTGCTCACGTGGAACACGAACTCGAGACTCATCGTGCTATCGCCGCTGAGAAGATCAAGAAGAAGAAGGTCGACTATGTCACGGTCGCTGGCATCGAGTACCTCATCGAAGTCCCCAACACTGACATCAAGCATGTCCCCGCTTCTTGGAGTAAGATTTCTGGCACCAAGAAGCTCTCTCGCTTCCACACCCCTGAAGTCATTCACATGATCACCGAGCGTGATCAGCACCGCGAAGCCCTTGCCGCCGCCTGTGACAAAGCTTTCAAAGATCTTCTCGCCACAATCTCAGCCGACTATCAGCCTCTACGAGACGCCATCTCCGCCCTCGCCACCTTGGATTGTCTCCTGTCTCTATCCAAGGTCGCCTCTCAAAGCGGCTACACGAAACCGACCTTCCTGCCATCTGACGCTCCCCCTTCCATCTCCATCACCCAGGGTCGCCATCCCATGGCCGAACAAACCCTCGACGCTTACATCCCATTTACCACCACTCTCTCCCAGCCTTCACCGCTTGCCCATCTCATAACTGGGCCTAATATGGGTGGGAAGTCATCCTTCGTCCGCGCTGTGGCTCTCACCGTTCTCCTTGCCCAGATCGGCTCCTTCGTCCCGGCTTCCTCCTTGACTCTCACCCTGTGTGATGCCATTCACACCCGTGCGGGCGCCCGCGATAATCTCTTTGCAGGCGAATCTACCTTTATGGTCGAAGTTTCCGAGACAGCCCGCATTTTGCGCTCCGCCACCCCTCGCAGCCTCGTCATACTCGATGAACTTGGCCGTGGCACAAGCACACACGATGGAGCTGCCATTGCCCAAGCCGTTCTGCAGCATGTCGTCGAAGAGACGAAGTGCCTTACGCTGTTCATCACTCATTACCAAAACCTTGCCCGCCTTGCAGACGGACTCGCAGGCCTTACGAATGTCCATATGAAGTTCGAGGCGAGTGAGGGTGACGATGGCCAGGAGGAAATTACCTTTCTATATGAGGTAGCCGAAGGCGTGGCTCATCGGTCCTACGGTCTGAACGTTGCTCGATTGGCACGTATCCCCCGGAAAGTGATTGATTTGGCCGCTTTGAAGTCGCAGGAAATGGAGCAGAATCTGAAGGCCAGAAGGTTGCGCGGTGCGTGCCAGATATTGGACGCTGTTCTGGGAAATGATGCTACCCAGCTTGAGGGTCTCATTGCAAGTATCGAGCAGCTGTAGTACTTTAATAGTGTAACCGATGCAATTTTGTTCAAAGTCAATCCCAAATCTATTGTCCGATGGCACCCAGATACCTCGTTGCTGGTTGCAGACTTCTATTTGACATGCTCCATGCGCCCATGACTGTACTGAATATGGGCCCTTTTTGAAAAGTATTCGCGTATGCCTCCCAGATGAAGTCCCCATCCGTGGCTTTCTAAGCCTGTGGAAGTAGCGCCTGGCATAGGTGCTACATGAATGAGCTGGTAGAAGATGATCATAGTCCCAAATCGTCCGCACTGACTCCTCTGCCGCTAGTGTTACCTTCATCGTGGTTATCGGTGTTATCCCAGACAGACTGGCCAAGGAACGGACCTCTCCCATCAAGACATGTGTCGTTCGTGCCAAGGGCGTTGTGCTCCAGCTTCACATTACTTCTTTCTAACGCTGGCGTACCTCGGTCGTAGGAATCCATCCGAGTCCTAGATCGCTCACGGTTGACGGAAAGAAACCCCAACGTCGAGGCACTTGCGTGAGGAAGGTTGCGTTGGCCCATGTCTGCAAATCCATGGTCCTGCGCAAACAGGGGATTTTGCCCCGTGAGGCCCATGAAAGGCTGAGAGGCAGAGTTTCGGAAAGGACTCTCCGACAATGAAAAGTCTTCCTGTTTCAAGCGATGCTGATCGTCAATTTGATGTTCGTAAGGCGTTTGGCTTTGGCTGTACATATGCTGATTGGACAACATAGCCAACCGCGACGACGGTTGGAACCTGGGCAGAGCTGGTGGAGAAAACGGCGCCGAGACATTTGAGAGTGTGCCTACAAAAGTTTGTAAGTTTTCCTTTGGAGTTGTGGCATTGCATGCTTACCTGTGGGATATTCCTCGGTCGTGGCGTTCGGAGTTCTTGTAGGCCTTCTATGAGTATTTGATCCCTGGGTTCTACCACCTCCTTGCTTTGTTATAGACGTTGGGGATCCTCGGTTAGAGAGTGAGAATGGATTAAGGGAGTGCACAGGATAACGCTCGCGAAAATTGAATCTGATAAATTGATTAGTAGTCGTCACACAGAATGCGAATCTCACCGACCTTTGATCGGCATGAGAGACCGTTGAATACGTCGGATAGGGGAAGGAACCCAGGGTATGAGCCGAGCGAATAGACGGCTCATTTGGCCAGGTGGCGGATAGAAAGCTGTCAGATCCGTCGCTAAACACTTGATGATTCTGCTTATATGGTTGAAAAGGGCCGGGATGATGAGGACTGCTATCATGGTCACTGGCCCGAGACTGCTTGGCTCTTTGGACTGACTTCGAAACTTTCGCAGTTGTAGATCGGCTGAAGCCTCTGGGGACATTTGCAGAGATCTCTGCCAAAGGAGCCGGCCTCTTCCTTTTTTGTTTTGGCTTCTTCTCGGATGGCTGTATAATATTAGTAAACTTCTCATAAGATTACGCGCACACCATACCGGGTCTATGTCGTCAAGTTCTGGAGAGGAAGTCTTGTCGTACACTCCTCTGGTCCGCTCCACCTCAAGATCGGTTGACATGACTACCTCGGTTGGCTCAATGCCTTGGGAGGCTCTTCGCATTCGCTCAATGACAGACTTCGGTTTGCGTTGATTACGAGTGCGCCTCATCTCATCATTTGCCAGGTCCATTTTCCCCATACCCGGCCAAACTTGGCCCTTCAACGTCATCATATCGGGGCCGGTAACATGTTCCACAATCACATCAGGATCGAGATCGGTGGAGAGAAGATTTGGCAAGTTGGAAAAGTCCGGAAAGTATTCCTCTTCCACCTTGATGAGATCCTCGAGACTTGGACCGCTGAGTCTCTTTTTGTCCTTGTTTATGTCAGTTGGGGCCGACAATGCTCTTCAGGATTGGGTACGGCTCACTCGGCCCACTCCAAGAGAGGATGTGTGAGGGGGAGCCCGTCGTCCCCTAGCTGCCTCTTTCACCTGCTTCGCCCGGAGCCTCTCGACTAGAAGTGTCTCGATCTCAAAGTCTCTGTACCACTGCTCGTACTGTTGTAGAGAAAGTGCAGCAGTAATGTCCTGATGGGCTCTAAGTTTCGTCTGCGTCTCATGATGAAGATGACCCTTGGACGCGATATGTGTGAGCAGGTGTGACACATCAGAGAATTTGGGTGTCTCTGGGCACACTGAGCATAGAAGAGGAATATGTCTGTTCGCTGCAGTTGGATTGGTGTCGAGCGTGACTGGCATTGAAGTCATGGTCTGGCAGAATGAGTGTTAGTCCAAACACAGGAGAAAGAACGAGGCGACAGGAAACGCAGGTGGACACTGCGGTGAATCTGGCGCTGCACAATGATGCCGGCCAAGAGCAGAACAGGAAGCAAGAAAGCAATAAAGGAATATGACGATCATGGGACGTCGGCAAAGTTCAGAGACAGAACCCACAGTCTCAGATGGTTGTAGCCAAGCCCCAAGACTTTGATCAAGCTGTTGACTCGAGGTCTTCTGGACGGACAAAGGTGATGTATGCGAGCGGTGGAGTACAGGCAAGCTGCAAAATCTTACCGCAGTAGGAGCCATGGCTACCCGTGCCCTTGCCCTTCCCCGAGTCCTCATGATGGCTAGATTGGAAAGCGTGAACCGAAAGTCAAACACGGCGAGGTCTGATCGATGAGACAGCCAGCCTCAGGGTGTCGCCGCCATTTCAGCCTGCCAGGGGGAGAGGACAGCTTGCTTTCGTAGCTAGGAACACAGAAATGCCTTTGACAGCCAATATGAGATCATTGCCCGGAGGATGATCGAGTCACAGGCTCTATGGTCATGAACGTTTGTGCTAGAATACTTGCCTGTGGTTTGAAAATAGAAAGTTCCAACGAGGCAAGCACCTTCCTGGGACAGTATGTCTTGCGAGGCCGCTGTGAAAGCTCGCTCCCACCAGCTGATAAAGATGAGCAGAGCAAAACACCCCAATGAAAGCTGGACAGCATGCAAGAAGCCGTAATCTAAGGGCTAGCGAGGCGAGGGCGTGGACAGGACAACGCAGGCATAGGCATGGGATGGACGAGGAGAACGACTCCTTTTACCAGCCCATCAACCGGCTGTGAAAGTTGGGGGTTGGGTGGCAGGGGAAGGAAGGAGCGTAACTGGAGAAATCTCCATCCAATTCGCTGATCTGCCGAGGTTGGCGTTGGCACCTGCCCGCTGTATCTACCAAGTGCTCGCAGTGACGCCAACCGCTTCAGCCTTGCTGCGTGCAAGCACCAATCTAGCCATCTAAGGTCAGGGAAGAGCAGGCGTCCTCAATCAAGGCAGCGACAGGAAACAAGAGTTGATGATTGCTTCATTTGATCTATATCGAAGACTATCGTAATTCGTACAGTTCATTGATGCTAGGCACTGCCTCGCTTTGACCCCGAGTGGTCGATGAATGTGTGGAGGACTTTACGGGGTGAACGCCATAGTGTGGTAGCGAAGCCCCTGAAAAACCAACAAGTTGCTCTCCTCTCGCCTTGTATCCTGAATGCCATGGGATGATGGTACGAGCAGGTTATTAGATGGCGAGAGGGTTCAAGGTGACGTAGGTCGTCGTCACGAAGTGAAATGCTCTGTGAGAGGTGCCTTATTCGCGATGCCATCCACTTAGGAGGCCTCAGCGGCCGAAGACTCTCTGGGTTACTTTCCTCGGCATGCAGTATACCGGGTCAACAGCTTCTAGTCCTTCGTATCCAAGCAGGCTAAGGCCCGTGATACCAAAACATGTGTGCCAAACATCAACCATGTCACCTGGCCGGTCAGAAATCCCGCCATTGGTGACATCCTGCGACTCGAGGATGAAGGAAATCAATGAGTCGCCATCGATCCAATGCTGACGCTCAATGATGGAAAGACTGCTCAGCACCCACCAACTGTAGCATACATCTTCCTTCTTCTCTGGTCGGCCGTTAAGACCGCCTCCTGGGAGCTGCCTCTCGCTCAGCCACTGGCCAAGCCGGTCCTTGTCAAGGAGGTCAAGTCGTCCAGCGATTGCCAGCGCTGCAACGCAAGTAAATATTTGACCAGAATGGGTTTCATGGCCAGGTCTCACGCCGAAGCCGCCGTCACTATTGGCGCATGTCTGTACGTATTCTACAGCCTTGTCGACATTGACGAGAGACGGGAGTCCGAGAAGTGAAAGTGCGTTTAGTGCTCCGTACAGGAAGCGCGTGTCCTCTTCGCCCCACTCATCTCCGGCGAAGGTACCGCTCTGTTTGTTCTGGAGGTTGGCAATGTCTAGAAAAGACGTCAGGGTTGGTACTAGCAAAGAATCGGATGTTCGTGATGCCTACATTCGCCCACCTTTGCTTTCCCCCTGCCACGAGTCTCAAGCTCATCTAGTCCGTCGACCATGGTCAAGATCTGCACAGCACTTACTGTGGACAGCATATGGGCATCATGGCCCGGAGCGGCCCCGAAACCGCCGCTCTCATGCTGGCAAGAGAGGACGAAGTCGATGGTCTCCTGACGCGGCAGTGCATCCGGGCGTTTCATTAGATGAAGAGCCACGAGGCCCCAGTAAACGCCGTTGAGTCGCAGATGCTCTGTCAACCAGTAGTCCAACTCATCCTTCTTGGTATCGAGACTTCGGATGTATGCCACATGGGCATCCTGCGCGAACTTCGTTCCTGTCGTGGCCATGGCGGATGTGGTGCAGTTCAAGAGTTTGAGATGGCACAGGCAAAAAAATCCACGGCCAGGGTAAGGTGGGTGATCCAGCTTAGTCATGCACCAAATCCGTGCTACAGCTCCAATTGCAATACTTAGACTACTAGCCAAGTGCGTACAAGTGGAAAGATCATATGGAATGGAATGGCTTTTGCTGAAAGAGGTCATGTATCATTTCTATTACGACTCGAGAATAACGAAATTCAGACTTAGTTATGCCAAAGGCTGTTCATGGTGCCGCCTGCGAAACATGAACAGCCTGCAATTCACCAAGCCAGGGAGGCGGCTACCGGCGGCTATCGGGCATTGGCCCTGACCCCTCCAGTGCTGATGCAGCAGCAAGCAGGAGCAACTCTGACAACGAACTTGGCTCGCGACGCAAAGATTCATACTAGAATCAAGACTTGAAGTTTACGAGGGCAATGAGCTCTATCTTCCTTCGCATTTATCAGTGAAGTCCCGCCTCAATGTTGTGCTTGTACTGGATCTTCTGTACCGTAGTGACTCCATATCCAGTTTTGGTTCTATGATTGTCCGAGTTCCTAGCCTTCGGGTTGCAGCTTCAAACCTTGGAGACAGGCCGATCTGTGAACGGTTGTCGGTGCCGACCTCAAGAAATTCTTTTAAAACCCCGAGTCCTCCTCGCTTTGGTGTTTCTAGCCGACGAATCTTCTGTGAATGAATGTATACGTACGTTAGCAGCCTCAAAGAGGGAGCGAACCCAACAAGCATGATGAAAATCCTAGACAAGCACGTCTCTAAGCCTCGGTCACGGCCGCCGTATTTCTCATGGGATACTATCAATGACCATTTCAACGCGGACGTTAGCCCGTCTTTACTCGCCGAAGTACAGCTCCTCATCTTGACCTTCTGCACCGGTATCCAAGGTAAGGGTCAGCCGGTCTTTGGTATAATGCGTTTGCATGTTAACCAGTTCAATTAGATGCAACAACATTTCCAGATTACCACTGCTTCGTGTCGAATCAAACGGGAAACACGATATTTTTATGCATGGCATTGATACTGCCGCAACTTAACGGCGACATGTTCATTACATCGAACATCGGCGTGGCGCTTGGGCTTTTTCTCGGCGCCGGGTGGCTGACCGGGCAGCTCAGTCACCGCATCGGACCTCGAAAGCGGTGGTGGCTAGTCCTCTGTAACCTGGTGCAATCCAGCCTCGTACTCGGAGCTGCAGCGTTGCAATATCGGCACGGAATCACGACGGATGGGCCGCACACTCTGGTAGTCATTGGGTTGCTTGCCTTCGCTTCCGGCAGTCAAGTGGTGCAATCACGCAGCTTGAGCATGACAGAGATTAGTACGGCAATGGCGACAGCCGCATGGGTTGATCTGATGATTGACAAGCAGCTCTTCACGGCTGAGAATCGGCCACGGACACGCCGTGTCGCTTTCTTGCTATGCTTAGCCTTGGGGGCTCTGCTCGGTGCCGTGATTTACAGAACAGCTGGGTCGGCTACAGCAGTGGCAGTATCGGGAGGAGGGAAGTTGGTTGTGACAGGCATGTACTTGCTAACGAGAGCAGAGGGTCCTAAACAGCCACAATCAGTGGTATAAACAGCCTCTAAAATTTATTTGTCGCGTAGCAAGGGATTCATAGCGGCCATTTGCAGTCAATGGAAGATATCTGATCATTTAGTCATAGAAAGAGGCTTCTTCATTGAATTATGGAATTAGCAGCAACATAGAACAAATTGCCACAGGCGAATGGAGTTGGGAAGGTAGTCTATATCATAAACGGCTGTATTCTTAAAACACACAGAAATATATTCCACACTGTGTGTAATACCGTATAGACCAATTAAAAAAGCTACGCATCAAATAAAAGTATCCCATGCAGCCTATCATGTGGAATTTCGATTGGCATAGTGTGCACACTAGCATTCAGAGTATCAGCTCGACAACAGTCCTAGTTGTAAAAGAGAAGACATCCTGCACTCCAATTCAATGACAGTCGAAGCGGAGACCTTGCATCTGCAGCCTCACCTTAGATGCGATCCTTTCAGCCACCAGCGAGCGAGGCACAACCCCTATCGGGTACCTCGCAACTCCTCAATTGCCATGAGGAGTTGAATGCCACACCTCAAATGAGCCAACTTTTGAAGGACCCTCTCGCGAGTGGACTGATGGTTCAGCCTCACTGGAGTACACCACCAGTCCATCCAAAAGCGGTGTGTCAAGGTTTGGGAGCCACCAGTCGGTTGAAAGCTCGATACCTCGGATCACAGGACGAGGTGAATCTAGGAGTGAATATTGCCATATGCAAGGATGAAAAAAGGGCTCCATTGAACCGCATTTTTGAGTGTCACCCAGAGGCTATCTGCCTAATTGTGGATCACAGCGTTGCACGTTGATCTCGCCAAGGTCATCCCATGATCTTGCAGGAGGGAACGATGTACCTACTTACTGAAGCTGTCGTTACTTAGGGAGAATGACCGCCTGAGGCTCGCGCCTGGGACCGCTAGGCTGCAGTGGAGGCGCCTGACTTGTTTAGAACTAGCGTGGGCAGACTGCCAGGCACCAAGCAGCACCGGAGGCGTCAAGCTTTCCACCCGATCGTGGGCTGCAGAAGACACCCCGAGCTTGTTTTACATCAGGATCATGTTTGTATCTTGTTAGAAGACTGGCTTGATGCTCACGCGCAGCGTTATTTCTCAACCCGATGAACAGATGTCAAACAATTGATGCATCGGGGCATATGCGAGCAGACGATAAGAGATTGCTATCGGCGTTTGAACAGCATGCACAGCAGCTGTAGCAGCTCGTTGACGCAACAAGCGGAAATGGTACGTACCGCACGGAGGAGATGTCCATCCGATTTAGCTGCACTCAAGCGAGTACCATAGCGTACTGATGGCCAACACTCGCCGTCATCTTAGTTTCTACTAAGTGACAGAACCCTGCTGCACCAGCTTCGTTTTAGGCAGCTTTCCCCCACACCGTGACTTTCACCATCACCGCTTGTGCCTCAGCTCAAGCCACCGGCTGCCAGTCAATTCACGGCCTTCTGAAATGCAGCTAGGGGCAGATGCCAGCGGGGATCCTTAGCTGAGGCATTCTCGGATCACGTTGTGGGCTATAAAGCTTCACTTCATCCACCAGCTCGTAACTGGCATTCCTTATCCCTCCAGCTTTCCGACTCATCAGCCCTCAAATGTAAAGGTCATTCCGATATGACCTGAATCATTGCCCTTTGATCAATTTTTCTGCGTAGTTACGTTCAATTCTGCAACGCTTTTTCGATCTCTCCGAAATACCCCCTCCCTGAGGAACTCCATCTTTCCTCTCAGACGGAGTACACAGAGCTCCAATTCATCATGGCTTCTGAGGCGCCCCCCGAGCTCCCTTCGCCCCTGGCAGGGCTGCCCAGGTACATTGCTGAGCACCCGGAAAGGCCCATGCTCGATATCATGGAACCCTACCGCAAGTATGAGGCGTACCTAAGAACTGTCTATGCCCAAGACCGCCAGAACCCCATGCTCAACGATCCCTATCTCAATGTTGTCCCTCTCTTCACTGAAGACACCAAGTACATCACCACTCGTGCGAGAAACCTTGCCGAAGAGTCCGAGGAAGAGAAGTCCAAATACATCATGGCACTGCCTGATGACAAGCGACGACCTCATGGCTCTCCTGCTACCGTGGCCAATCTTGAGGAGTTCCGTAAGAACTTCAACATCTTCTCCGAGTCATCCCTCGTGGATATGGACTGGAGTAATGTTGTTGCCGCTGGCTCATCTGTTGTCAACACCCTTCTGCCCGTTCCCAAGGAGTACAAAACCACCAAGCGCAAGCTGAGAGAGTACTACCACGAGAAGTTCTGCCCAGCTTCAGATGTCGATCTCTTTCTCTACGGTCTCACTCATGATGAAGCCATTGACAAGATCAAGAAGATCGAACGTGCCGTGAAAGATGCTTTACTCTCAGAAGTCACGGTTGTGAGGACGAAGTACGCTATCACAATTGCGAGCCAGTACCCAGTTCGGCACGTTCAGGTAAGTACATGAAATGTTGAGCACAGCCTTGTACCATACCTAACGCATGTAACAGATTGTTTTGAGAGTCTACAAGTCCGTCAGCGAAATTTTGACCGGCTTTGACATCGACGCGGCGGGCGGTGCCTATGATGGCAAGCAGGTCTATGCCACGCCGCGTGCTCTTGGTAGCTTCATCACTCAGATCAACCACATTGATCTCAGCAGACGATCGCCATCCTACGAAAACCGCCTCTCGAAGTATTCACATCGCAATTTCGAGGTCTACTGGGCCGAGCTTGACAGGTCTCGAACTGATCCCACCATATTCGAGAGAAGCTTTCGGCGCACTCTCGGCCTTGCTCGCTTGTTAATCCTGGAGAGACTGCCAACGAGCACGGCAAGAGACGACTATCTCAATAAGCGCCGCGAGGAACGAGGAAGACCCCAGATTTACCGCAATCATTTTGGTCTCCATGGCAATATCAAGGAGCACCATGAGGATGAGGTAGCTGATTGGCTCTCCGACGAGGACATCAGCAACTACCACACTTTCACTATTCCGTACGGCCAGAAATTCAACGCCAAACGCATCGAAAAGCTCTGTTTTACGAAAGACTTGCTTTTGAACGCTCAATGGAACCAGAATGATGATCGAACGGTCTATCTTCATCGTCATCCTGCATTCTTCGGGCGCGTTGAGGATGTCATCGAAGACTGCTGTGGCGACTGTCCCGTTCCTCAGACTGACGAAGAGAAAGAGATCGCAGAGAAGGAGGCTGAGATCTACATTTCTGGCCAGGTCAATTTTATGATTGATGATCCAGGTCGCCAGCAGATCGGTTCGTTCAACCCTTTGACAGAACAGGATTGGACGGATATGGCATATGTGGGCAACACGGCGCGACTTTGCCAATCTATCGTTGATGGGGACGTGGATGATGTTGTCAGCTGGCTCTCACAGGAGGACTCTGATCCAAATAAGCGCGACTACACGGGCAGATCGCCTCTGCACCTGGCTGTGATGACCTCGACGCCTGAAGTGGTCAAGGCGCTCATTGATCATGGCGCCAGGCTGACGGCAAGGCTTGCTGACGGTAAAACAGCACTTCATCTCGCCGCTGCCCGAGGCGATACCGCAATCATCAAGCTTTTGATGGACAAGAGTATCGAAAACGAAGAGGCGGAGGAGGAGAAGGTGGCCGCTAAGCGCAAGGCAGCCCGAGCGGAAGCCAGAAAGGAACAACAGTCAGACAATGATGCCTCTGAAGCTGAAAGTGATTCAGACGACGGCGAGCTTATTGACGATGAGACGGAGACTGACGGCCGTTCGATGGCCACTGGGTCCTTTGTGAAGATATCACAAGGCAAGAAGGAGCCCATATCCGAGGATGCCGCACTCGATGAATCAGATGATGAGCCTGATTATTACCACATTGACGTCCTGGCCTGGGATGTCCCATGCTCGCCACTCCATCTGGCCATTGCTGGTGGGCATGAAGAAGCTGTCAAGGTGCTCTGCGACGTGAGTATTCAGTCTCAATTCTATCTTGCTACGTTTATCTTATCGTATTGCGTTTATTCTATCTTACTTCCTTTCTCCTATCTTGCTGCGTCTGCACTATCTTATTGCAACTGCAGGATATTACCGAGTTTGTGCTAACTTACGTCTTAGTATGGAGCCGATGCTATTCTGCCAGTGAAGTTCTTCCGTAAGAACAACAACACCTGGGACTATGACTCGCCTCCCACAAGTGCTATTCTCACCCTCACATTGGCACTCACGCTCCCGCGTGACCAGGCCAAATCCATGGCTCGTCTGCTACTCAAGCTTGGGGCCACAGCGTCACAAGCTGGAACTGAGGGCTGCACCGCCTTCCAACGTTATGTTGAGAAGGCGGAGGCTGATGCAATGGAGGTTCTGATAAGTGAAGACAAGACTGGTGTCAAGAATGCCATCAATCATCTGGTGGTGCAAGGCTACTCCTGGAGACCAGAGACCATCGCACCTCTTCACAGCGCCATCGACCGTGGAGACTCGATTCTGGTCTTGAAGCTTTTGAACAATGGTGCTGAGGCCCAGATCGACTTTGATACCTGGATCAAGGCCGCAAAAGTCTCGCAAACTACCGGTCTTCTCAGCACTATGGAGAACAACAAAAAGACATACCTGGAGTCCCTTGAGCAGCCCATCATGGCCGCATTGCGAGCAGGCAACGTGGAGCTAGTGATTGAGCTGCTAAGAAGGGGAGCAGACCCAAATGCAATGACGCGTGCGACGGCAGAGTTGATGTCCAATGAATATAGAAGGCGCTACACCAAGGGCAAGCTTGCTCTTGATGTTGTACGAGGTCTTCTCTCCAGGCTGGAAACGCTCCGCGAGCAGAAGGCGAAGATCCATTCCGCACCAAAGCCACAACCAGGCATGGAAGCCTTCCTCGCCCAATTTGAAGAGGGCACCTACCAACACTGGCTTGTAGCCGAAGAGGTAGAAAGCAAAACGAAGTCATTTGAGAAGAGGTTGAAGTCATTCCGCGATTCCGAGGCTCACGAGAAGAAGGTCGCTGGGCAGTATGAGGAAGCTGTCAATGAACTTGTTGCTCAGCTTCGTGCTGTTGAGGAGGTTCTTCTTGCAAGTGGAGCAAAGACATTCGAGGAAATGTACCCTGACATTAAGACCCATGAAGATGGATACACCCGAGACATCGCGGGCGAAAAAGCGGAAGATCTCAAGCCATACAAGTACACATTCGTCTTTTGTGATGAGAATGACATCACCGAGAAGAGACATGAAGGCTACATCCAGCTGTAAGTTCTCCTTTCCCAGGTTCTATTACCTGCGGAGACTAATACACTTCAGATTTGAGGCAGCCTGGGCCGGTGACCTTGATCGTGTCAAGGCTATGACGACACAGGCTTGGGGCCCTCACCAAGATCAGCCGCCGCTGATGGCGGCCATGAGAGACATCGTCAATAACACTCCATTCTCGCTAGCTTTCTTACGCGGGCACTATGATGTGGCACGGGCAATTCTCGAGATCATTAAGGCCCAGTGGACTCCAATCGAGAAGGATAAGGTCCGCTACACGATTGAGCACGAAAGGGACGAAGATGACTACAGCGAAGAAGAAAGCTCTGGAGACTCCGACTCTGACTCTTCAGATGAACCACGAGTTGTGACAGAGATTGTGCATGATAAATTTACGATTGATGACTTGGGCAAGGTCTCAATGCAGATTCAATCCCATAGGAAGCCTCTCGAGGCTCTTCTACAGCGCGTCATGACCTTCAAAGTGAAGGGTCTCACCGACGTACCAAGGCTGGGCGTGAACAGTCTTTTCGAACACTGCGTTGCAGAAGATGATGCTACAGGCTTGAAGTTCCTCCTCGAACTTGCTGGCGTCTATTCTGGTCAAAAGCTGGAAGGGGAGGAGAAAGAGGAGGAGTGCAACTTTAAGACTTTTACCTTCCCGCAAGAGGCCTTCATGAGTGCCATCAGACTGAACAAAACCCAAATGCTTTCCCTGATCATCAGAAAAACTGGGGCGGGCATTCCCCTCGATGATCTCGTCAAGGGCTCTGGAGGAGGCTACAAGGAGAAGCCCCAATACTACCAAGGCCTAACTGTTTACGGCAAGAAAAGGTGAGCAGGCCATAACCTGGGTCGAGCGACGGCCTTGTTTGCTAATTCAGAGTAGAAAGGATTGGGCTACTGCCGGCCGAGGTATGGTTACCCGTACAACTGGTGTCAAGACCGCGCCTCTTCTTCATGCTGCACTCTTCGGAGCCATGGAGTCTGTCGAATACTTCCTGAGTGATGCTCCTCATCGTCACTACAGCGAATTCGGGAAATCGAAGGCCGCTCGCGAGGATAACCGCCTTCAGCACCTCAAGGATAGCCCAGGAGGCTTCGATCGGGCTATCGCTAAGTGGTTGGGTGCAGACAGTAAGTGCAATCCTCCTCGAATGAAATGCTACGATAGTCTCTAACCATCTGCAAGATGATCTTATCATTCACTGTGCGGTGATGGCGGATCCTACCAAGGAATCCAAAGAGCTTCTTGAGTACCTTGCAGAGACCTGCCCGGGCAGTCTTGAGAAGAGGGATTCGGACGGTAACACACCACTAATGACGGCATGTATTCTTGGAAGACGGCAAGCAGTTGAGACACTCATTGGCGCAAACGCCGACCAGGCCGTCAAGAACCACAAGGGCGAAAACGTGTTGCATGCACTCCTTCGCCACAAGACTCAGTCTCACCGCCTGGAGGCTATTCTGAGGCTTTTCGATCAGAAACTCCTCAAAGATCACCTCTTCCAGCAGCGCAAGAATCTCCAAGAGAATGGCAACACACCGATTCACTCTTGGATTTCGAGGGCCGTGGGTATCGACGAGAATGCATTTACGGCCCCTAAGCCCAGATACCACTATTATCACGCAAATGACAGCAACTCGAATCTGCCCTCAGCTTTCGAGCAGAAGGAAACGCTTTCACTTCTTCTCAAGTATACCTCTGGAAAGGAGCTGGAGCTGCTGAATGGTGCTGGTGATACGCCACTTCACACAGCCCTTATGAAAGACAGTGTGGCTATCACAAGTGTTCTTGTGAAGTACAGACCGGAGCTGCTTTTCCGTGAAAACGCTGTCGGACGTACGCCGTTGGAGATTGCGCAGGCTCGTCTTTCTGAGCGGCAATTCAAGCGGCCAGAGGGTGCGGACAGGAGTGATCAAGACAAGTCTGCCGATAACCTCCTCGAAAGCCATCGTGATAAGAAGAACAAGAAGACGAATTCGGCCGAGATGTTTGATGCCAAGCGCAGGGAAGACATCACGGCCGAATACGGTCTCAGCCGTGAGTACAAGGACACCGAGCTCTATGCGATCGCAGGATCGCTTGGCTTTGCTCTGGACAGCTCCGACAAAGGCAAGTCGGACGGTCACAAGACGGACGGCAACAAACTCTCCGAGGAGATGACGGCTACGGTACTGCTGGATCTGTGCACCACCGCGATGAAGCAGCATCCCGCCAACCGCCGCCTGGTCAGCCTGAATGAGGCAAACGACGTAGCTAAGCGCCTCGGCGAGCGTTTCGTCAGCTCTCGCTACTTCAGCGTGCAAGCTCGTGCTGAGGATGAGGACGGAGAAGAGGAGGAAGAGAAGGAGGGAGATGCTGAGAAGAAGGAGAAGGAGAAGAAGGCCGACTTTGTGGTTGAGAGCATGAAGGCCTCGCACAGACAGTGGAAGAGGTGGGATGAACCTGTGGATGCTATCAAGGATTATCTTGAGAAATGTGCGACCTGCAAGCATTACCACGAGTAAGGCTTACGAAAGTCCGGGACACAGAGATGTTGGTGGTGTAGTGAGGGTGGGATTCGATTTGCTTTCGCATGCCTGTACGCTCGCGTCTTGTTTTCAGACCACTGAGCTTCCTACTTTATAAGATGAATGTTATGCTGGTATTTCTATATTGCTGTATTCGAGTTTACATGTAATCCGAGCCATCACAATACTTTCTGTAAGAACTTTTCCAACCGCAGGTAACAAATGCAGCAAACTAGACCTTGGCTTTCCAGCCATGAGGAAACTTAGCATTACTGTTAGTCTGACTCCTAATCTGAGTAGTACTATTCTCGCTACCAACCTAATTGCTGTCGTAATTATAATTCTGACTGCTATTCCAAAGTCAATTCTGCTTGCTGCATTCATATGTCAATTCTGCTTGCTGCATTCAAAGTTCAATTCTTCCTTAGTGTTTAACCTCTTGGCGTTCACGATGCAGCCTCCGGGGCCATTCTCCCTCTTCACATCTGTGACAAAAGTTCTAGGACCCAAGACATGTATGAGATCGTCTCCTCAGCCGCCACGACAGGCCTTCTTGCAGAATGGATTTTTAAGTCTTTCCCTTGAGATCATCCTGAAATCACGCATTATCGATAAGCAACGCCCTCGCTCGAAGCTATTTGTAGTCGTAGTGTCCCGTTGTAGTCATCGACGCCCGCTGGGAGCGCCCCAACCCCCACCGTCCTTATCACAGGCCCGCCCCTTATCAGCGATGATGCCGTCGGCCACTTCCATCCACGACCGCCTCACCTCACCTGGACACGCCCTCGCGTGACAAGCCCCCCCAATCAGACACCTGACATTGCACCGCCCACAAAACGATCCCGAGTGCCCTCCCCCCTTTTCGAACATCACGCGAAGCCATACCGACCAGCCGAGGAAGACTTTTGCCTTTTAGTTCTCGTGGGCTGGGGCGCATGGCGCGCTGAAGGGGACTAGAGCGACATAGTTCGCTTGGGCGTTTCGCTCGGAGGGATATAGGACACTTTTGCATCCTTTGCTTTTCTCCTTCTTTTTCACGATAGAGTCTGTGCGAAACGAGGGTATTGAGGGAGCCAAGTCTGAGTTCAGAGGCAAAGACGTGACTTGGACATTACATTACAATATGGACCGTTTACGGAAGACGTTTGGCCGGCGAACCTCGACTGCGAGCGAGTACGAACCGTTGCACGTCCCAGAAGAAGCGACGGCTCTAGAAGGCTCAACCCTGTTCGATGGCCAAGACGAGATTCCTTTCTCATGGACGGAGTACTCAATCTTCGCCATCCTCGGCATGGCTATGCTCTGGGCCTGGTGCGTCCTCACACTACCTAACCTATCCTTCATGCTCCAGTAC
Source organism: Sarocladium strictum (assembly GCA_030435815.1). Lineage (NCBI taxonomy): Eukaryota > Fungi > Ascomycota > Sordariomycetes > Hypocreales > Sarocladiaceae > Sarocladium > Sarocladium strictum. Next base: position 1,587,839 of record JAPDFR010000002.1, on the reverse strand, counting down.
GAATCTCAACTAACCTCTCGTGCTCCCCAGGAACATGTTCCTCGCCGCCGCTCCCTACTTTGCTTCCCGCTTTGCCGGTGACGCCTGGATTGAGGCCAACTTCCAATCCACCATCCTTACCGTCTCGACGATCACCAACCTCGTCGCCTTGACCCTGCTCACGAACATCCAATACTCCGCGTCGTATCCCTTCCGCATCAACGCCGCGCTCATCACCAATATCACCGTCTTTGCACTTCTCACAGCCTCCACCGTGTTCGTTTCTGATGCCGCACCGCGGCCGTATCTGGGATTCTTGCTGTGCATGGTCGCGGCATCGGCGGTCGCGGCAGGGTTGATCCAGAACGGAGCGTTTGCCTTTGCAGCAAGCTTCGGGAGGTCGGAGTACATGCAGGCCCTGATGGCTGGACAGGGTGTTGCAGGTGTACTGCCCGCAGTTGCACAGGTCTTGACGGTTCTGATCTTCCCTCCTCAGGCTGCGGATGAAGGAACCAGCGAAAACGGCGAAAGTCCAACCGCGAGCCATACCTCTGCGTTCCTTTACTTCCTTACGGCTGTATGCGTCTCGGTGATTGCCATGGTGGCTTTCATCCCCCTTGTCCGGCGGCACAACCACATCATCGAGAATCGCATGGTGGAGCATATGGCCGAATCCATGGCAAGTGTTGAGGAAGCCGAGCGCGCAGCTCGCAAAGTAACTTCTCTCTGGAAGCTCTTCAAGAAGCTGCACTGGCTCTGCCTGGGTGTTGCGCTCACCTTTGTCGAAACCATGTTCTTCCCTGTTTTCACCGCCCGGATCACATCGGTCAACAGCGACTGGGGTCTTCTTTTCCAACCAGCGGCATTCATCCCTCTCGCCTTCTTCTTCTGGAACATGGGAGATTTTACGGGCAGGATGGCGACGATGCTACCGTTTTCCTTGGGTCGCAAACCTCCGCTGCTGTTCTGCCTGATTGTCCTTCGTGCAGCGTGGCTGCCACTGTACCTCCTCTGCAACCTCGATGGCCGCGGCGCAGTAGTCTCGTCCGACTTCTTCTACCTCTTCCTCGTGCAGCTCATCTTCGGCCTGTCGAACGGATGGCTCGGCTCGAGCTGCATGATCGCATCACCGGACTGGGTCGACGAAGGGGAGAGAGAAGCAGCGGGTGGCTTTATGGGCCTGTGCCTGGTTATCGGCCTGGCGGTTGGCAGTCTTTTGAGCTTTTCTGTTAGCGTGGTATAGAGATACGAGGGCCTTGGAGCTCCAAAGACATTGGCTGTTTCGAAGTTATTGGACACGGCGTTTTTTTGGCGATACTGTTTCTGCTTGGGGCGTTTGATTGGATGACGCCACCGAACACTGCAGATGCTTTGTGAATCTGATTTGGAGTATGTACCCGAGATGTATCGTATCATGACCGACGCGCCAATACATGCTGGTTCCTGCACTTGTGCGTCATGCAGCACCGCCAAGGTGATAAGTGCGCCACCAGAGCCGCAATCAGTGGCTTTACCGTGTCGGGTCCTTGAGGCTGTTTGGATCCGTTACACTGCCCTCTCTCCCCTGCTCGTTTCTCTCTAGTCGCTGAAGCAATATCTCTATATCAGTCTGATGGGTGTACATCGTTCCGCTGTCCGGCTTCTTGGGCAAGATATCTCCCGCTTCGCCTGATGCCTCCCTGACTGCGTGTATGACTTCTCCGGAATTGGATCCCTTTCCAGCCTCGTGCTCGACCAGGCACAGCGTTGGAGGAGTGTAGTACTTGCCATTGCACAATATTCTACCTGCGGTGTAGAAGCCGCCGTTGATGAGCTGGGATTCTCTGCTCCTCCAGTGCTCCAGCTTCCTCTCCGGGTTCTTCCAGTCGAAGTCACAGAGGGCAACGTTGGCCGGGCCTTTCCTCCCCGGGGACAGGGGGATCTGGGCAAAGCAGGTACAGTCACGAAGAGTCATGGCCTGCGGGAGCAGGGGGCTGAGTTCGGCGCGGAGCGGTCCGTGCTTGTCCAGCTCCGCTTGGACGGTGCGAAGCTTGCGGATGACCGGGTGATTGGCGACGCGGTCGAGGGCGTGTTCGAAGTACGAAAGCTGGGCGCTTGAGGTGGCCTGGGCGGCGAGGGCTGGGGCGATGCGGAAAGGCGAACTGAAGTCGTAGTGCCCGCCATCGGATCGCCCCAGGGTCAGGGGGCACAGGGTCTGGGACGGGAGAGGAGAAGACAGATCTGGCTTGGTGACGAAGGTGCGGAAAACTGAGGCGCATTGACGACAGCGAATGGCGTTCGGGGGCGCATTGGGCGACTGGAGAAGCCACTTGGGTTTGAACTCGATGAGTACATAGTCATCGGATTCTATGTCAAGGGTTCGGTCAGTACTGATATGATAGGCCTAAATTGATGCAGAGCGTGTGTGGTATTTTATTGGACGCACCTTGTGGCCGCACGTCTTCCAGCAGTAGCGCCCAATCCGTGTTGCCGACGAACGAGCCCCTGAACTTCTTCCGCCTCTGGCCGTCGATCCTCTTCAACATTTCGTTCATCTCAGGAACGAGCTGCTTTGCATGGTGAGCTTTGACCAGCTCCTGGTGCACCGTGTACCCTCCCAGACGAGGTCTTATGTCTCTGAGGAAATACTTGTGCTGGGCAATGTAGTCAAAGCTGGCGTGCTCCCCTGGTCTCTTGACCTTGGCGACACGCAGAACTGTGCCTATAGAAGGGACTTGTCTCAGCAAAAGGAGGGGACTCGAGTGCAAAGAGGCAGATCCATCCCTCTTGTGCATGCTATCAAGGGATCATATCTCACGTTTGAAGAGGCCTTGGGACGGATGTCCTTGTGGGACACTGAACTCAAAGACCGCATTGGCCGCTCCCTCGCCGACAAGACGGGTTGGCAAAGTGCCTGGAGGAAGAGTTAAGATGCCCTGGCCGTCGACAGCAGTGTCTCGTGGCTCATAGCGGCTGATGTCCTTGAGACGCTCGAGATCTTGGGGTGAGATCCACGAGTCGTCACACTCGTCGTGATGTCCATTAGTGAGCGCCATGATGAGACGAAAATACTGCGCCAATGGAACGCAACTCGCATTTGATGAAGAGAATCGAGAACAGACAAGTCAAACGAACAAGCAACCGAGGGAGATGAGCAGTCTGGCGCCTCCTTGGATGGTGAGAGGAGGTAGGCCGCGGACCAAGTGACTAGTCGTATTAGACGTCAGCTACGGTAATAAAGGCTGGGCTGGGCTGGATCGTGAGATCGGGAGAGACAATGCAGCCGGCTGTGTGGGGCAAAGACGCTGCTAACGGCTTTTCCTCTCCCTGGGAAACGTGAAGCCCATGTTCTAACAGGCCGATGAACCGGGACAGAGGCACAATTGACCGCGCAACAATGAGGATCTGTCATCTCGAAGCGTAGGGGAGATGGTGTCAAGAGGCGTTGATGGGCCGTGGCGCGTGGCTGGCTGAGGTGAATATCTCATGGTGCTGCAGCAGTGTACTGTAGTCGGAAGAGCACAGAGTTGCTTATCAGAGAGGGGCAGGATTCTGAGACAAGAGGCGTGGCGATGGGTGGTTCAGATATTCCAGGCAGTGAAATTCCAAGATGATGGGGAATCAGTACGGAGTACGGTAGGTGGAAATATGCGAGGCTGACAGCGATCGTGGGGGGCGGGAGGGATGGTGATGTGTCTGCAGGCAATGCTGTGCGACGCATGTCTGCTGGGAAGGATTCAGGGACGAATGCTACCCTCGACATGGGATGGCTGCATCTACGGACACGATCTTTCAGAATGGGACCAGACCAACATCCAAGACAAAGCAGCAGCCGTTCAAATCGGACTCTGGTCAGCGCTCACAATGGCCATCACGAACCAAGTGAGGGTGCGCATGAATAAGAACGCGAAATGGGCACGCTGGTGATGTCGTAGGCGAAGAACCCCCTGGGTCCTGACCCTGGCACAGTGCTCCATGTCTGGTGATGTACAGTACAGTACAGTACAGTACAGTACAGTACGGATACAGTAGACTAGGATGTAAGGTAGGAGGTACCTAGGTATGTGTGCATAAGGCGTCGTGGAATTGGCAGCGGGGCACTTGTGACGGGACGAAACGGGGAAACGAGGAGAACACAAGCAGGGAAGATGAGAGACAGGGGTTCGACCAGTCGCTGGAATTCTTGTTTACGTTTCGAGTCCGGGCGGAGGGGATAACCCGGGCGGAGGAGAAGAGGAATGGAATTCTTCGACTTCTTCTTTTTTCACTTTCTTGTCTGGAGGACCATCTGAGGGAACTTCATGGGGGTGTACAGTATCACCTGTCACAGAGCATGACCTCGGCAGGTGACGGACGCACTGGACTTATCACGCAACACTGACAGAGTCATCCAGTGCAAAGATGCTGCACCAGACAGAGAGAGTGGTCCCACAGCAGTTACATGGACCCGGTACCTCGGATTGCGTGCAGCCATGTGCCGTGCAGCAAGTACCCATGTCTATCTCCATCTCTCCGGCTGAGCCCTAGCGCTCTCCGCCTCCACAACAGCACTCTCACAGGGTCTTACCATGTATTGTACAAGCAGCAGCCTAGCTGGAGTAATGCGCGTGTGATGATTTGCACACACATGATGCCTGCCCTTGGGCCCTGGATGTGTTTTCCCTAGCAAACAACAGACACACATCATGCTCCGTATCGCGTCAGTCTAGTCGAAGCTAGCAGAGCACATTACCACAGAGCGCGTTCATGCTCTCGCAAGCTTGGGCCAGGTCCGTCCATGCTCGATAAACAAGCACAAGCAGCTGCACGCGAGCTCCTTGTCTCCCTGATATCACTCGATGATGCAGTGCTGCATGGCCCCACCCGCTGCTGAAAATTTCCAGTTCCATGACCTGGCACCCAACCTGCACGGCACTCCGCCCGTCCTTCTAGCGCTTCATCCGAGCAACTTACAGTGGTTCTTGGTAGCTTGGCTCACTGAACCCGCTGAGCCCTCTCTCCCTCGCATCCGACCACCACCCCGTTTCCCCGTTCCTTGTTCCCCGAAGGGAGACAAACTTTCCTTGACGCTTCGCTCCACGCTCGTTATCAACAACATCTGCGTCCATCCGCCCATCATCATCTCATCACCCGAACACCACACCACACCACCTCCTCATTCCCTCTTTCCCTCACCTCTTCCACTCGATTCTTACCTCCATCCGTCCGAACGTCTTTCTGGCATTTTTGTGCATTCGCCATCTCTCAGCGGTCGGTTATCCTAAGTGCTTCCACTGCTTTCACACTCGCACACAAAAAAAGCCCGGCGAGTCCCTTTTGCGACCTGCGACCCGAATTTTGCCGACAAAGCTTTTCTCGCGTCATCGCCAGTAAACCACCATATACAAACGAGCAAAACAACCACCATTGGCTCACCTATCCTGATGGTCACGACTTGATCTCTTCGCCTCCACGGCACTTCGCCTACTCTGCCATCATGGCTTTCAACTTCAACTGGTCGCCTTTGACGGCCGACGCCGAGTTTTACAGTCGCGCCAGGGACCTCCTGACAAAGGCCTTAAACAAGTCCCCCAAGCCGCCAATCATTGTCGATGACATCCTCGTCGACGAGTTCAACCTCGGCACAGTGCCACCAGATCTCGAGATTCTCGAGATTGGCGACCTCGCTGAGGATAGGTTCCGAGGCATCTTCAAGATGTGCTACTCGGGAGATGCCTATCTGACCCTCCGGACGAGAGTGCAGGTCCGCATACCCTCTCCCGTTCGGCGCATCAATCGTAGACGCCAAGCTAACCTTGTTGTTCCAACAGGCAAACCCTCTCAATACCTATCTCGACTCGAAACCGACCTTCACCTCTCCACAACCACTTGCTGCTGCTTCTGGCTTGACTATTCCTCTCTCAATCACCTTATCAGAGATCAAGCTCTCCGCCTTCATCATCCTTGTCTTCTCCAAACAAAAAGGCCTGACCCTCGTCTTTCGCAACGATCCTCTCGAGTCGCTCAAGGTGTCATCCACCTTCGATGCCATCCCCTTTGTGCGCGATTACCTCCAGCGGACAATCGAGCAGCAGCTTCGTAACCTCATGATGGACGAACTCCCAGCCATCATCCACCGACTATCGCTGCAACTTTGGTGTCCAGACCAGGCGAATAAGGCTCTCGAGACCCAGCCCGAGGCTGCCGACGACAAGGGGGTCGACCCTTTTGAGAGCCCCCCGCTGGACCCTGTAGATGCGAACGGCAACCTGCTGGATCCCAGCATCATCTCGGAAATTACTCTGAATGGTGGAGGCGAGATGCAGTCGTTGTTCTCCCAAAGAAACCTGCTGCGTCTGGGGGCTCTCACCGACTCGCATCGGACCTTGTCGCTTTTCACTCCGGGTATTCAGGACGTCGTCTTTCGCGCTTGGTCTGGCTATGGCGAGCGCTCGGAAGGACCGACCCCTGTTGCTCATATCCCAAGCTTAACGAGGACCCTCTCTTTCCCTGTTGGCTCAAGTACGACATACACCTTCTCCGACTCCGGAAGCTCAGCCCACGGACATACTCCCACCCGACCGTCACTACTCTCCATACCTTCAGCGACAGGATCATTGGCGCTGGGTTCAGGGCGGTCACGGACGGGTCGCAAGAAGAAGACACGTGTGGTCAACCTTCGTCGCTCCAAGTCCCAAGCAGGGTCGTCTGTCGCGACTCCTACAGATAACATGTCTGAAACGACCTCAGTTGACATGCCTATGTCGGAGCCGTTGATGACTACATCTTTGCCTGAGGAATCTGGAACAGCACTCACGAGTATCGACGAGGCTGTCTCTGGCAAGGTCCGCTTCGCTGCCGAAGAGAAGAAGCCTGCTGCACAGCCTAGGCCTCTTGTGGATCCCGAGGTCCTCAGCAAGGCCCATGACTTCGACAAGGTTGCCTCTGCTCTCGACAACTATCAGAAGAATACTGGCCTGCAGAGCCAGTCTGATAAGGCCAAGCCTGCATTTTCCAAGCACAAGTCCCCCCTCTCTGAGAAAGCCAGCTCTAGCTCGGACACATCATCGGTGATCCTTGAGCAGGCTTGGATTTCCAAGATGGCGGGCGAGATCGCTCGTCGTGTCTATGATGAGAAGACCCGTCACCACGGCACCTGGGTAGATCGTGAAGATGCTCCTCCCCCCGCTTACCAGGCCACCGCTCAGTGAGCATAACGACCTTTCATCCAACGCATTGGGAGCGTGAGATGAACCTGTACGAGGGGCAATTCCCCACCCAACACCCACATTCGTTTGTTCAAGTCTGCATTTTCCCTCAGCCACTGTTCTTTCTGAAACCGCACATGGCGTTGATTTTGGGAGAAAGCGAGTTTTGTTGAAAGCCACCAGTTCCGACACCTATTGGTAATGTGTACATGTGTGTTGTTGGATTGTGGTCTTAAGGAGACGGGAGTCGGCTTTGATGACCACAGCTTCTCCTCGGCGTTGTTTTGTTTTTCATCTCCCTCCTTTTGATGGGCGTTTGCAAATAAGACCTTCCGAAGTTCGAAGGCGAAGAAACCCACATGGCGAAAGCGAGTCTTGCCTTCTTTGCAATGCCCTCCCCTCTCTTTGACTCTCTTCCTCTTTCATTTGTTACTCCGCCTCATTTCCATTTTATTTCTGTCTGTCGAGATCAGTCCCAGGTGGATGAGAGGCAGCGTGGGATGAAAGCATATGGCGTGCGGTGAGGAGTAGAAATGGGAAGAGAAAGAAAGGGATGAGGATGCAGATGCATGAGGATTCCGCGGATGCTAGAATGGAGAGAAGATGTGGGTTCATAGGAGTTGAGCGCAGTGTGTTTGAATGGCTTTGGAGATGTAGGATTATTCAGGGGACTTGATTCCTGGCGTCCTCGGCGGACCAGAGGCAGAGCTAGGGAACCCCTCAATGAGGGGAAGGATTATGATGGTGTTGAAGCCAGATGCAGAAGCTGAAATACCACCACTTCATTCATGATCACGCATAATGTCTAGCCCTTCATCTAAAGTGATGTCATGTAGTTTATATCATTTCGCCCGCGGCTCGTCAAGAATGAGGATCAGAGCTTCATCTCGACAGGTCTAGTTAGGACGGTCTCTCCTAATTCATGCTCTGGACCCCTAATAGCAGCTGCATCTACCTGAGGCATCTTTTTGACAGTGCTGCCATATAGAAAGCAATCCTGATGTGCATACCCCCTATCCTGTTTGGCTTAAGATAGCGTCGTTGCCAAACCGCACTGCTTCGTATGCTCAAGACCAAGGTTCTGGTCTGAGCACCAGCCGTTCGTACGGTCAAGGCAGCTAATCTTCTTCGCTATGCTCATGGAGCCACAGCATCTGGCAGCACGTTACCCCGGAGTCGATACAATCATTTCTCTGGCAACTCGCCCGGGCTCAGATCTTGACTCCAAAGACCTGCACCGGGGGATGCTGCAGTCCTGGACCGTCGCAGCAGGGACGTGGCCCGTGGCCGTCGTGTTCATGCCGACATCCAGTTTCCGCGGGAAGATGCGGAATCGCTCTCTGCCCTCTCCGCGGCAGGACTTTATCCTCTTCTGCTTAGCCGGCGGTTCTCGACGGCGTGCTCGTTTCAGGCGCTTTAGTCGTCTTCATCTTCGGTTGTTGCTTGCTCTTGCCCTCCTTCTAGGCGGGCTTTGCGGCGGCAGCCGGTGCTGCAGCAGCGGCAGCGTTTTCGGCCTTGAGCTTCTTCAGGAGCTCCTCTTTCTGCTTGAGCTGTTCCGTGACCTCTTTGCACATGGCCTCCGTTTTCGCCCTCGCTTCTTGCAGTTGCTTCACCTCTGCTGCCTCGGTCTCCCTGCTGAAGGGCTGGCCTGGCCTGTTCGTGCTGGGGATCATGGCGGTTCGTTCCCAGACTTCGCCGCTGTCCGGGGCTGGTAAGGGCGGCGGCGCGCGGTTCTTGCCTTTGCCTCCCTTGCCGCCTTTCCCTGAGCCGCCAGCGGGTTTCCAGCCCTTGGGGACAGCCCCGGTGGTGAGAATCTGGTAGAAGGCGTCGTAGGGCTCGTTGAAGAGCTGCTCTTCGTAGCTCCAGGAGCGGACCTCGCCGCCCTCGGCGATCATGGCCTGCTTCTCTTCCTCGTTGCGCCCAAAGGGATGGAGACGCAGATAGTGGTATAGTGTTTGAGGCTTTTCGCCGGACTCGTTCACGTAGTATAGCTTGACGGTGACGTCGAATTCGCCCCAACCAGTCTCTTCGACCATGAATGGCTTTCCAGGTTCGCCCTCCACCACTGCGATGATATGTCAGCTGTTGATGTTTCGCTCAGTAGCCTGGTATAGACGAGGGCGACGTACTGCGCACGCAATTGGGAATCGATTCATGAAGCTTGAACTGGACGCGCCGCAGCCAGTACGTAATATCTGTGTCGTCGATACCCTTGACGAAGACGGTCCATGAGTGGGTATGGGTATCGGGAACGCCGGCGGGCTTAGGATTCGTCTCGTCGTTGAAGGGCACGGCTGTGCTGCCAACAATGAAGGGACGTCGAATCTGGATCAGCTTGACGCGCTTGCCATGCTGGTTTGGGGGAGCCATGGTGGCGGGTGGGCGGTGGTGTCAGAGTCTGTATGGTTGTCGCTTTATGTAGCTGTTGTGATCTTGTCTGCATGCCCTGTGAATGGGAAGCCTTCGATTGATACAGGCTAGGGAACGAACAGATGTTTCGTCGCAGCGCACAGGTGCTGGTGGAAAAGAAGAGTAAGTGCAGGAAGAAAGTCATAAATAAATCCAAGTCCGGCTTTGACAGCCTTGCAGCCACCCTGCAGCGAGGGGCAGATGGACGCGCTAAAATGTGGACCCTGAGGCATCTGCTTAGCGCGGTGCTGGAGCTTGGGTCATGATCTCATGATTTCGTGCAAGCTCTGAGAGCTGCGATAAGTAGTATCTTCCTCTCTCAACTGTTTCTGTTTTCCAGCCACCGCAGCGATCTGGCACGTCTCTTCATCTTTCTCTCTTTATTTCTTTCTTTCTTTGCATACGAGTATAGCTTGCTCGATCAGCCAATTCTCTGCCATTGAAGCTCCAGAAAGGCCAAGTTCAGCAGCACACGGTCTTCTTCAGTCTGACTTCACAACCATGGCTGCAGTTGCGAAGAAGCTCATCGTCTGCGGTGGCAACGGCTTCCTTGGTTCGAGGATCTGCAAGTACGCTGTTGCAAGAGGTTGGGACGTCACGTCGATAAGGTACGTCGTTACTTATATCATCCCAAGAAGTTGGAATTTCGGAACTCATGAAGCTCATTCACTCGTCACGCAGCCGATCAGGTGAACCGCGCTGGGACACTGTTACATCATCAGCTTCTCCACCTACTTGGGCACACAAAGTCTCATGGGAACGAGGCGACATACTGCGTCCATCAACCTACGCTGCTCTTCTAAGTGGCGCTGACTATGTCGTTCACTCCATGGGTATCCTACTGGAGGCCGACTACAAGGGTGTCGTCTCCGGCAAGGAATCTCCCATCGCCGGCTTGCAGAAGGCATTCGCCCCAAAGAAGGATAGAGGGATCAACCCACTCGAGAAGAAGTCCGGCGAGGACATTAAGCCTTCGAACCCGAACGACCAATTCTCATATGAGATCATGAACCGTGACAGCGCCATCGCACTGGCCAAGCACGCCAATGAGGCCAAAGCCAAAGCTTTCTGCTACATCTCTGCCGCCGGCGGCGCGCCGATTCTGCCGCAAAGGTACATTACAACAAAGCGCGAAGCCGAAAGCACCATCTCGACGGAGTTCCCCAGCATGAGGGGCGTTTTTGTGCGCCCGCCATTGATGTACGATAGCTCCCGGAAGCTTACCCTCGGTATTGCTGCTGGCGCTGCTGCTGGCCAGCTCTTCAACACACTCACGGGCAACTACCTGAAGAACTTCATCGGTGCGGCTGGCGCGAAGCCACTGAAGGTCGAGACGGTGGCAGAGGCAGTCGTGGAGGCTCTGGGAGACGACACAGTCCAGGGACCCATTGAGATCCCACAGATCGAGGAGCTGGCGAGCAAGGCTTGGAGGAAATCAATGCTGTGAGGCATAATATAATGAATCTAAGCTCTGAAGAATGCACCCGCTGCAATGTAGAATACCATATTTGACTCCTTCACGTCCCTTGGGACGAGTTACCGCTTAAACCCGTACTCGCCTCCTGCCTAGACATCAAATCATGGTGCCGCGCTCAAAGCTATCCCTGATCTCAGCAGTGTATTTGTTGTAGAACCTTGCCAGCTTCTGGTTGAACTGTTTGTTCTTCTCGTTGATGTGCGTCACGTCGCCATCGTCGCCGTTCTTCGCCATCCTCTCCTTCCTCTTCTTCAGGGTTTGCTCCTCGGCCCTGCGCATATCTGCCACCAGCCTGTCGACAGCCTCCTTGTCTGGTTTATTTGAGGTGAACGAGGTGGAGTCGGCGGTTGTGTAGAATGAGCCGTCCTTATCCACGGCGATGAGCTCTCCGTCCTCGGTCTCGACAATGTCCAGGCCGCCTGACGCAGCAGCCTTCTCGATGGCGGCCATCTTTTCCTTTGCGTACCGCTCCATGTCTGGGTTGATATTCTGCAGCTGGCGCTTGTAGACCTTGTTGCTCTCCTGGGTGTAATCTTGGAAGGCATTGTTGTCGCGGTGACCGGCCCTCTTCTTGAGGCGCTTGTCCCATTTCTCGCTCTCGTCGATGGTCCAATCCCATGCTCGCTTGCGCTCGAAGTCCTCGCCCGCATCCTCGACGTCAGCCTTGAGCAGTTTGTGGGAGGCGATGGCGTGTTTTCTGTGTAGTGCTGTGAGCTGTGAAGGGTCTGTGGCCAGTCGTTGCGATTCGCGTGTCGCTTCCTTCAAGTTGGTCTCGGATGAGTTCTTCGCCCTCGCTTGCAGGGCCTTGAATCTGGCCATGCGATCCTGCGCTCTTGAGGAGGAACCAGATTCCGCTGTTGGCTCTGTTTTTTCCTCGGGCTTTTCCGCTTCTGGGTGTGATGAATCGTCGTCCCTCTTCGCGTCTTTGTCTTCAGACACAGGTTCGGTGGCATGCTGCCCCTCCACTGTCACAGGCTCTGTCTCCTCCTGTGCGGTCGCCCGCGTCGTTCTTCGCTTCTTCGCCGGCGGTGACATAACTCTTGCAGGTCCTGTGTGTTTTCGGAAGTCCTGCGTCGCTTGAAGAACAGTTGAGACGTATGTATATTTGTGGACGGTCTTGGTCTGAGGGTTGATGGCTTCTGTCGCTGGTTGACGCAGGCTGTCGCTGGTTGACGCAGAAGGAAGCCAGGGTCGCTAGGCTGTCATGGCGGAAACCCGGAAATACGTAGTCGCGGCGCCGGCATTATCACGCCCAGTGTCTCATGTCTCGCACTAGGGCTGGTGGCTGTTGAGCGAACCCACTGAGAGCTCCGCCCCCGGATTTTAGTAGGGATGTGGGCCGCTAAACGTCAGGGGATCACCCACTGGAGCCGGTCTAACACAGGCAAACACGTGCAGGAGTACCCCAATTGTAGAGTCGACATCAGAAAGAACAGTGCTGTTGATTGGAAATCCCCTCATTCACTAACCTATTCACCTTCCTGAGTTGTACGCCAGCTGCCAGCCTATGTTGTTGGCTCTAGTCGCTAACTCAGCACACAAATCAACTTCAGCAGCATGATCCATGTCCATACTTGAATTGAAGAGGATCCTTGAGAGGCATAGCAAGTGGTGATGCATCGTTTCTGGCCTCGTCAGCAGCTTCCCCTCCGCCCAAGATGCTCTGTCTGTCGTAGTCAGCAGCGGTGGGTTCATGAACCTGAGCGACGCCAGCTCTCAGACGACAGGGACTTCAAGGCCAGCCTCTCAAACTGGAGGCAGAGAACATCCACACCTCTGGGGACATTCATTCGCCATGAGGAACCAGATGGCCAAATATGGTACACGGTCAAGCCCAAAATTGATCGGCTCAAGCGGGAGAATACACCCAACTTCTACGAAATCCCGGATGCGCTTATTGATCTCGATGCAGATGGACAGAGTGGGGTGCGAGTTTTCAGCGACGAGGATGAAAGAAAGATGGCAGAAAGATGGAGTGTGAACTCGACGCACGAAGCGGCAGCTTCCGTGATCTACACAATGGAGACGGAAGCAACACGTCTAAGACACAGCTGGGAGGAGATACTTGCTCAGCCAGCGAGTCCTTGGAGAATCAGTCATCACGATGTCGTGTCTGTTGCTTTACGTGGCGTCGCCGATTCGTCAGACCAAGCAGAACCGCAGCGATTAGTACCAGGTGGCCGTGCGGAATTCATTCGCTCTCTATGTCAGTCGAACGGGATTCCGGCGTATGCAGCCCAGGACGACAAGGGCACCCTCGAGTGGATGTTGATACGGAAGAGCGCTATGGAACATCATGCTACCACACACACGGACCAGCTTCCAACCGTGCAGGATTTCACAGAGGCCGTAAAGGGCGCGAATTCCTTCATGGAGCTAAGCAGAGTCATCGCTACATGCTCTCAGGGATCGCTTGGCAACGAACACAATGCCATTGCCACCTTCGATGGTTCTGTTCCAGATCTTATACAACATGCTGTTATGCGCCTCCTCAACGACTACGAGACCGGATCTCCGCAACGAGAAGAGGCATTGAGACATGCTGTGTCTGTTGTTGTTAGCTCAGAGATGAACCTACGCAGTTGTCGACCTGATCTCGGCGTCAAGTTATGGGCCTTTGGTCACCAATTGGCCAAATCGCATAGCCTGTTGCTCATGATTGACTCCCTGCGCAAGGGGCTGGAGGCTGATTATACCGCCATCTCGGCGGAGACCAAAAGTTGCCTGATAGACTCAGTGACAGATTTGCTTGTCAGGCTGGCCACGTCAGAGCGTGATCTCCAATTCAGTGGTCTGACCGCAACCGCCTTGTTGCGACTTCTCACAGGTGCCCCGTCGACAGAGCGAACCGGCAGCAGATCAATCCGTTCAATCATCATGGATAAAACCCCCTCCGACATGACTCCTGATGCAAAATACAGAATGTATGCGTCATATGTTGCTTTGCTTGGACGGCTCGGTGCTGTCCGCTCATTATGGGCTGAGTATCGTGCAGTGGGCACTGTCGCGAAAGAAATTCGGCTCTATTACCACCCAAGTGCTTTGGCACATGCGATTGTCTCGGCAGTTGCTGCGTCGCCGCCTTTTAGAGGGAAGCAGGTACCTGACTCGAAGGAGACATCATCTCTGCTCTTCTGCTTCTCCGCAGATTATCGCGATCTCGCCTCAAGAACAGGGTGCGATGATAGCAGAGCGGCACCGTCCAGCTTGATGGGCCTCGACACGCTTGAGGTGGAAGCCGCACTGCGTCAAAGTCTCAGCAGATACCTTGGAGAGCTGACTCGTCTGCAGCGCGTAGGAAGCATGTAGGTGTTGTACGGAAAGAATGAAGGAGGCTCGATTGGTAGAGCTGAGGATGGAGGCGAGGATGAAGGCGAGGATGGCCACTGTCTGCATCGCTCATCGACAGCTCTTTCCCACGGTTGCCAGTGATAGGAGGGGAAAGTTGGGAGACATCCTATGGATCCCTTCTAGGCAGTATATCATAGTAGATACAAAGCGTCTACATATTTGGGTTGTCCAACCTTCGTTCGGTCCACATCTGTGTGTCGGTAGAGTGCTAGAACGTACAACTAGAATCCTGGCCCTTACCATTCCCCTTTCTAGGCGGGAGAAAAATCTGATGGCAAGAACTCCATAGCTTGACGGATTTGCAGGGTCCCAAAGAAATCATGGCCTGATCAGCTCCAGAGGCTAACCCCGGAGCCCCATCTCCAAGATCCCTGAGGGCAAGGGCAAGAGTCATGTATTTCACCGTGCAACACACCGAACTGGCAATCGACCTCAGCTGCCGAGCAATTAGTGCCCGCAAAAGCGGCCACACCCCCCTCCGAGCTCATCTGATCTTATCTGATCGTTTGCGCTGTCTCGTGCTGGTTAGACTAGCATCGCACAAATAGCAAAGCGGAAACTGGCATTCCGTCAAATGAGCAGTGACTCCTCCGACACCGGAGCATCCTATGGCAGGAGGATCGAGACTGGGGAAAACAACAAGCGTTTGCGATAAGGAAACTCCCGACGCAATACCGAAGATAGCCGACTATCGCCGTCTGATTGGGGAGGAGGCTGAGATTGGCAGGTCAGGGTAGAGGCAGGATGCAGACTGATAAGCCTATAGACACGCCTGGCGCGAATAGTTGGCCAGCGAGTCGCTGGTCCTTCGTTATCAGTTCCCGAGGACAGCGGAGAGTGCTCAGCAACGCCCTGTGCCCTGCACAGCACAGTGAGCATCTTCGATGACAGGTTTTGTGCGGAGCCAATCCCGTCAAGACGATGTCAATTTGGTTCATGTATGGACCGGTGACTTTACCTGAACACCCTCCTCCAGCAGTCGATCGAGCGCTCGTGAGACCTCAAGGAGCCATCGTGGCTCACCAGTGGCCTCTGCCTTCACCTGCTCGGTGGGCCGAGTGTCGGCCTCAATCACGGGACTGAGCACTCCATCCCCATATCAACTTAGGCGCTTGACTAGGCTGAGCGCTTTGGTATTCACCGAATACCTACCTTGCCCTGCTGGTGTAGATGTCGTTATCGCGGGGCAAGACCCCGTGATTTCTGAGTTGGGCCTGTTCCAATTATTAGGTGAGGGCGTGGCAGGATGGCGAATCCGGTAGTCGGCCGCGGCTAAACCTCTTAAGACTGCCGCCACACGAATTGACAAGCTGCCAGCGAAGGACAAATTGCAATCTTGGAACCCTCTTGCGTGCGTGCGTGAGAGTAAAGTGATTCATCTACATTTTAGGTGAACAATGGTGGGGGCGGTGCGCGGGCTTCAGGGTCCTGAGAGGACTCTGCAGAGAAGATATCGTAGCGAAGGGTTGCATTGCGTCGGGACAAGAAGGTTGATCAGCTGCATGGGTTTCAAACTCGGCCAAAAGACCGTTGCAGCTGGCACCCGCGAAACCCCCACGTCCTTGGTCTTTTGTCATGGCCATGCATGGAAGCCCTTTGGGGAGAGCGAATAGATTGCGGTTCAGGTCAGGTGGCTCAGGATCTGGAGGTGGGAATTGAGGGCGGCACGCGCTGATGGTGTCGGTTGACGTTATTAGAGAGAGTTGGGGGGGCTTTGATGGTTGGTTGACAGGTCCCTTGGGTGTAATCAAGTAAGACGGGAACTTGTGAGTTGTGACGAGGGCTAAGGCAAGATACTCAGAGGGCGCCGAGTTGACAAGTGTCAGTCATCAGATAACTGCTGACACGAGTGCAGGTTTATCACGGGTGAAAAATGCAGGATGATGGGTGGGAGGCAACGTCACCGTGCTTTTGCCCAGTGGAGGATCGTGCAGCCATGGAGGATCATATCGATGTTGGGATCGCCATGGAGGGGCGATCGCATGATTCCAGTTTAACAGATTAGGTCTGAGGGGAGATGGAGAAGCTGACGACTTGTTCAAGGACCCGATTCTAGGATCGGACACATTGAGCGAGGCAGACTGGGAAGAGGGGGTTTCGGGGATGAAGCCAGTATGGCACCAGTCTCGAGCATTTATCGGCACCTCTGGCAAGTGGGTTTGAGCAGGATACCGCGTCGTGTCGTGTCGTGTTGCGTTTCGTTGCGTGAAGTTACAGCCGAGGAATGAAGCCTATAAACTGGGACAGCATGTTTTCGACTCATCATCAGAAGGCCTTGACTGTCCAGTAGTGCAGGTGTATCCTTGGCTCGATGCGACAAAAGCCTTGGATGAGGTAAAAGTTGTCCCGTCACCGTCTTGGTGGTCCCTGTTTGCGCGTCACGAAGCCCATAAGTCGTCATGCCACGGAGACCGACCGGGTACCTGCCTGTGGCTGCCGATCTGGCGCGAGGATCCAAGTACCTTACCTACACGGGTACATGGTGAGCACGCCGCGTAGGGAGAAAATGATGGTGAAACCTTGATCGGGTGGTGCACTAACACGCCAGTCTTGCGTAATTGCGTTTTCACGGTTTCGTGGTTATGAGTCTTTACTGATGGAGTTTTTCCTTGGTCTTTTTGTGGGACAAGTACTCCGTACAAAGGTAGTCCCTTCGTTGCCTGGAAGTAGAACCCTTTGTCGCGCAAGTCTAGAAGGGGTGTGTGCTGAAGGGATGGAATTCTCGTCTTCAAGTAGGTAATTTCAAGGCAAACGCGGCGGTTGAGGAGCATTTCAAGAACGTGGAAAGAAAAAACTCTGCGCTGCAGATTGCTCGTACAAAATGTCGATGATGAGCTGGCAAATGGCATCGCGATCTGAGGGCAGATGTGTCGGTGAGGCCCGTTCCTCCGACACTATTAACCAGTAGCTTGGCTTCTTTACTCGGCCAGCTGAGACGCACGAGCAAGCAAGAATGAACGAAATCAATCATGGAAATTCGGTTTCTTGTGGGCTCGTCAGCCCACGCGCTGGCCCTCATGGGGCTGCTCGTTCCCTGGCTCAGACTGAACCTGGGACAAGAAGGGAGGCTCAACGGTGCAAAGCCAGAAAACGTGCTCGCAGGGCTGGATGAGATGTTGCGGCGTTGGGGGGGCGTGGGAAGTGGATTCTTCGAGTTTTTCCTTACGATTGAACGAACCGGATTGTGGGGAACGGAAGGTTTAAATGGGGACGCGAGCTGATGAGGTGGTGACTCTTTGACCGCCAGAGGGAGGAAGAGATTTAAAGAGAAGGGACACGCAAAGAAGAGTTTTCGTGTCTGTGCTGCTCCGTGGCTTGTGGATGCAAACGGAGGATTAAATTTGCCCTCGGCCTCGAAGATGAGGTCAGGGCAGGAACAATAGAGCCTAGGCGAGATAAGAGCTTGCATCATTGAAAAGGTACATGCATTGTAGTGAGAACGCTGATAGAATTGCAAGTACTTTCTAAATGGAGCAAGTCAATGGACTGACGTACGGAACGGTGGTAGCCAAAAGCGAACCCGCCTTCACTCCTGCATTAGGTTTAGCCAGGGCATGTGCACCTTGCACAGGCTGCACAGGCTGCTATCTACGCTAAGCAGACGAATGCTCTGCCTGTAGTCTCACCTAAGTCGCTGTAACCGCAGTCGATGACAGCCAGTACATCCAACACGCTGCCTAGTCTATGGTTGAATACTCTTGAACACTGCCGATGCAGGCCGCAGCACGTTGGTAAGTCCGCGGCCTATGAGTATTACTTGAGTCTTGAGGCACAAACAACTCCTCTTCCTTATGGTCATTCTGCCGAGCCATCAATCAGCAACATCAAAATAGCCGTGCGATGGAACCTGGACGGGCTCAGTGACCCCCACACCGTCAAGGTGCTGCCTGCCGGCGTATGGTCGTGGTGCTTGCCCTCACAGCTCATCCAGGTGTTCCTTCCCAATCCAATCGTGCCGTGCCCTTCGTGCCTGCCCTTCAATCAATCAATCACTCAATCACTCAATCACTCAATCAATCAAACGTTGCCCCCCTCGCATCACAAACCCCGGGCTCGTGCTTCTCCCTGTCTCATACTTCTCCGTGCTGTTCTTCTGCTCTTCCGCATTGACTTTGCTTCTGATTCCTCGCCTGCATTAGACATTCAGGTACTCCGTGCTATTGCTGCACGACATCCCCCACCTCAACCCCCAATCCCTACCTTCCCGTCCCTCCATTCATCACCAGCGCAAGGTCCTTCCTGCTCACAAACACAAGAACCCCTCTGTCCTTCTTCAACTTCGTGTCAATCTTTTGTCTCTCGCAGAGCCAGCAGAGACATTCATCAACTCAATCGGACGGAATCCGCCAACAATCGACCACTCACGCACACAGGCCAACTACACCGCCAAAAAGCTTCCCTCCTGGTTCCATACCGGTACCTCTTAGTTGGCGCTGTTGCCCACTACTATTTCACCCCTCGCTCCGCTTTCGGGTCCGGTCGTCTCTCGTCAGTCAATCGCTCCATCACGACACCACCCTGTGACTCTTCCACATACGCTGCAGCGCGTTTACACACGCCCCCCCACCCCCCTTGCTGGCTAGATATCATTTCACCACTTTTCATCGTCTCAGTCCTCATAAGACTGCCTCTCCGCCTACTCCACGGACCAAGCCTTACTCACTCGCCTCTTCACCAAACTCCTCGTCCTTAACCGAGACCAGAAGATTCTTCGACTTCACTTCATCCGAACGCTTGGATCTTGGACCCTTTTCTTTGAGCGGTCATATTCCACACGAAAGTCTGCTCGAAAACCACCTTACCCACCACCGAGTTCCGCTACCTGGCAGTGCCCCCCGAAGCGCCCGTCAGGTCCCACCCTCTCCTCAACTCTACAAAGATAGATATCAGAGCCTTCGTCATCTTGGCTTAGGAACACGAGCTGCATCGTTCCGTCCGGTCTTCCATTTTGTTCTTTAACAAGCCGTACACCACAATCGGACTCTCCTCTTTACACCACAACTACAGGACCCTGCCGATCAGAACGTCCCCTCCCACATCCATCCCACCTCCACCCAAAGAGGATCCCAACTAGCCTTATCTCTGCCTTCACCTATCTCTATTTACAGCGCTTCTCGCGTGTACAGTACTCCAAGCCACGCATCTGGACTTATCGCCACCACCATTCTACAATAACGCGCTTTGGGCGCCGACGATACTTTGCAACAAGGCTTCCCCAAACCTGTGTCTGCCGGTGTACTTTCGCTGGTTGCAGACCCCTTCCAACGACGACTCAACTTGCGTGTCTGTGCAGCTCACTTCTGCCTTCTGGGGCATTTGACTTACCTGAGCCAACTATCCACAAACACAGCACCTCGCGCTTTGGTCTTGTCCCTCAACTATTGCGGAATTCCATCGGCCTCAGCTCGTTGAAGAGCTTTCTCTGCCATCTTCCTCACTCGTCGATCTTAATCAACATTGATTTGGGTCTCAAGAGGAATCTCGACCTATCGAAAGGTTCGCTACTGACAACCTCTTGCTCACTACACCGCAGCCATGCCTCACCAACGCCGCCGTTCCGGCAATACATCCATGACTGATGTTCGACGAAGTGTCACTGCATCGGATCCATCGAAACCACGTCGTCCCGGTCTCTCGAGGAAGCATACGCCACAGAAGCTCGGACGAAGTCATCGTGAGCGTGAAAGAGATTGGACTGATTCATGGGATGAAGAGCGGGAGAGCTTCCCTCAGTACTGGTCAGTTGACATAATTTGTTCACTTCTTGTGGCTATCGGACCATCGACATTTGGTGCTAACTACCTCGTTAGCATGACGTGCGAGAAACAGTTCATGCAACACGACGAGAAGCAGCTTTACTGCTCTGAATCGTAAGTAGTCCGGTCCTGACTTGCTTGGTTCTTCCCTGTCGATCATTGTGCTGATCGTCCTTTCCTCTCAATAGCTGCCGACGGATCGACCAGAACAGCTCCAGCTCTAGTGTCACATTGTCCAGCAACTACAGCACTTTCCACTCCTCCACTCCTTATCAGTCCACCCCCGAGCCCCGCGATATCATCCCTCGCGCGACACCCTCGCGCCCCAGCTCTTTGTACATGCACAATGATACCAGTCCGCCAGAGAGTCCGTCGACTGCCTACGCACAACATTCGTCCGCTGCTCTCTCGGCTCTACGCTCTCTGACTCTCGGCGGCGCACGTCCGCCAAGCCCGACTTCTAGCCCGACCGGCGCTGGGGGCATCGGAATTTGGCCTTTCACTCGCAGTGCAGCAACAAGCCCCAGTACCTCGTACACGCGTCCTTCTGCTGGTTTCTTTTCGTCAACATATGATACATCAGCATACCACCACGGTCCTGCCTATGGATATGGTTACGGTTACGGTGACGAGGGCAGGCCACTGCCCTCGAGGCACGCTGGTGGCTATGGCCGACCGAAGAGTATTGAGCTGGTGACCCCAACTCTGGGACAGTAAACGCGCCTTCAGAGTGCTCGATTCGTCGAACGTCTAGCCTGCCCGGGGATTTGGTGGGCATACGTCACGTACCCAGATGACCACCGAAGGGGCGGTGCATCAGCAGACACCAAATGCCCCCCAGACCATCCCGAGAACAGAACGGATGGGCACTTGCAGTTCCAGGGATAAGGTAATACATTACCTACAGCCACCACAGCTGAACTAGCAGGTCAGACTTTGCTCCAAAGAGCATGGCCTCCGAGGGATGCACTGCTCAGTCTCTCGAGTGTGGGGGTTAGCCTGGCCCTTGGATGGCTGGGCACTGGGGACACTTTGCGGGGATGGTGCACCACCAAAACGCGGGGTGGGCTCACTGAGTGAGGAACCCCCCGCGCTCCCACACGCCCGCTAGAGTGAGACGACCTCAGCCCCCATCTTTCTTATCATTCTTCTTCTGTCGCTGTTTCTTTCCTGCATACTCTCTTGTATTGTCGGAGACATTCTTCATTACCACGGCATAAGCATATCAAGGCGCTCTTGTATTTCAAATCATAAAAGCCAGGGAGGGTTGTCAATTTAGCATCATATGGAGAGGAGAAGTAAAGGATTTGTCACGATATCATACGAGAACCAAGCCATAAGATGGGCTTCTGTAATGCGATGCAACTCCTCAAGGGAGATGAAATCTACGATATTAATGAATGAAAAGTGTACTGCTCCGCGTTTGTTGGGGAATGCTGTGGACGCGTGTATGTCCACGGGTCGTTCGGTTGATTGTTCTACGGGAAAGTGCGGAGTAAGGTACCGTACACTCTCCACATTGAGGACTCTGCAAAGTACTCCGTACGGATAGGTACCTGTGTTACAATTATGCATGCTTCCCTCTACACCTGAGCCACTCTTCGCGCTATTGTCTTGTGTTACGTCAAAGCCCAGAGCCTACTCTCACCGCTTCCCCATCGATGGCTGGCTGGCTGGCTAGATGATCGTTTCTCGCCCATCTGTCAAGCGAGGACGCCCACTCGTGGGAAGAGTTCCGTTCCATGTTCCGAGACCCCCTGCTTGACAAAGTGGGTTTCGCAAAGCTGGGGACACCCTTCTCGTCGGAATCAAGTCCATGCCGCCTGTTGTTGGCCTCGCCGGTTCTCCGTTGGCAATTTGTGTGGACCCTCCGGCCAGAACCCACCCAAAAAGGAGACTCTTGGGGGGCGGGCTGGCAATGTACAACTAGTTGTACGTTCAAGTGATCCTGTTGATTCAATGTAGCGGAGGTTGCCAGATTGGCCGTTGCAAAAGGCAAAGGGGGAGGGGGCGTTATGGCGTCGATTCAGGGTGTGATCGTGCAATTCCCTGGAGTGTGTGTGTGTTTGGTTGCCAGGGGGGGTGTAGATGGTGGCTGGAGCTATAATACGGGGAAGGGGTTGTACCGAACGAAGGCGTTGGCTCCCAAGTGGTGTGGCGGCTGCTGTTGACTTGGAAGATGTTGCCAAAAGTATGTTTCTTCCCACATCGTGTGAAGAAGCGGTCTGAATCGTTTCATCATGATCACGTCGGTTGGTCACTGAATGGCATCATCGAGCATGTAGCAGAGCATCATGCAGCGCCTGTTTCGTCTTCATCCATGGGAAGGCATCTTCAAACTCTCAATTCCTACACCCCCTTTACTGAAATCTCAGCCTTCTTCACCTCACCAGAGAAGATGTGGTGACATAAGTTGTGTTGTTTTTATACAAAGCTCGCAAGACGCGCAAATGGTTCACCACCAAAACAGCCCATCCCCAAGTTTTCATGCCAATGCGCGCGCAAATCAAGTAAGAAAAACTCCGTCTTCGAAACCTTGGCGAAATGGCTGGCCCGTACATACGTAGGTCCCTTATTCTTCCCTTTACCAGCCAGACTGGGCAGGCTCTCTTGAACTTTGCATCTCTCCGTACCGTCCTCTGTTCTTCGTCGTATCGTAAGCTTGCAACACTCTCGTCTGACTTTCGTCTGCTTGAGAAAAAGCGTAGCCGCGCTGCTTGCGCATGCGCTGGACTTGGCGGACCTTACGGATTGCCTTTTGGAATTGCTCCATCCTGTGAGATAAAGATGTCAGTAAAAGGAATAAGGTAATCAAGTGCGCAGGCTAAGGGCCACAAACCTTGGTCTATAGTCTTGAATGTTGTACTTCT
Source organism: Sarocladium strictum (assembly GCA_030435815.1). Taxonomy (NCBI): domain Eukaryota; kingdom Fungi; phylum Ascomycota; class Sordariomycetes; order Hypocreales; family Sarocladiaceae; genus Sarocladium; species Sarocladium strictum. Next base: position 1,564,831 of record JAPDFR010000002.1, on the reverse strand, counting down.
GAATCTCCTGGATATGGTGGTATGCCTGAGGCCGGTACATCCGCTTGTAGTACTTCCATGCAATGTCGCGGGTCAGACACAGCACCGCCAAGACAAAGGTCTGCAGCCAAAAGACCGGGCTCGAGTATAGTCGAGGAATAACACCACGGTATTCGGTAGCAAAGTTCACCATTGGTGCAACAGTACCAAACGCTGCGATGAAACCCCACCAGATGGCCATGCTGCCAGGGATGGCAATCACATCATACTTGGTCCAATTGTTGGTGATCAAAGCAGCCTTGCCCAGTACAGTGAGGAGCACTGCGCCATACATGGCCGTACCCCAGACCCAATGGCCGGCAGTCTTGCCGTCAGCCTGGATGAGGTCCGGAACCCAGAAAGCAACACCGAAGCCATAGATCACGCCCGAGTGATAGACCGCGTTCGCGATCCATTGCGCGAAAACCTTGAGCCGGAAGACAGTGTTGTTTTGTCCAATACTGTAAAGTTGAGGGTACCGATCAAGGAGTCGTGCTGAGATGAACTGGTCGAGGATGCCAAGAGCAAGGGGTGGGAGGAAAGTGAAGAAGACGTTATAGAAGGACAGCGTCCATGATTCGTAGATGACTTGACCAGAAAAGACGTTTTGGAAGGTGTACTAAGATCAGAATTAGCCAGCAGTCCTTTCGTAATACCTTGGCATGGACAGCTACTTACCCAGAATTGGGTCATATACAGAGCGACGTTCTTGTAGAAGGAGAACAGGACTGTCTTGCTCACGCGCTGGTAGCTCCAGGCGCCGTGCACTAGCAAGAGCTTCCTCAAATATCTGAATTGTGCAATGGCCACATCGGCACTACGAGCCGCCTGCAGACCTTCGACACCGCTGATACCAATACCGATATGTGCAGCTTGGATCATGGATACGTCGTTGGCTCCATCACCAATAGCGAGGAGGACAGATTGCTTCTGATACTTCTTCACAAGCTTGACGACCATGGCTTTCTGCAGTGGAGACACACGGCAGCAGATGACGGCCTTGCACATGACAGCAAGATCCAGGAACATCTTCTCAAGGTCCTTCTCAAGCGCGTAGGTCAGCGACTTTCCATCAATGATCAGGGCTAGTGACTCATAGTCAATAGCACCCTCGCTCTGTGTCCTGATAGCGTCGATCTTCTTCTGAATGTTGTCTCGCGTATCTGCTGCGTTCTCCTCGTTGACAATGAGCAGCATCATATCCTCACTCAGAAGCTTGCAACTCATACCGATGTTGATAGCAGTCTCCTGACGATCTCCCGTCAGAACCCAGACTTTGATGTTTGCCTGTTGCAGAGTGTGGATGGTCTCAGGTACACCATCTTGCAAGCGATCCTCAATAGCTGTCGCTCCGAGGAGGAAGAAGTCGTGCTCAATGATCTCGGCAGCCTTGTCAAGTTCCTCCGCACGGTTACCACCGACAGTAGTGCCAGCAGTCTCGAAGATCTGGTACCACTCCTGGAACTCCTGCTCGGGGACTTCGCGCATCGCTAAGCAAAGCGTCCGCAGACCCTCAGATGCATACTCTTCAAGGTGGCGCAAGGTGGCTTCGACGTGTGGATTCTGATCGTTCAGACGCTCGAGGATGACTGTATCGGCGCCCTTGGTGTAGCACCGAATTTTGCCATCGGGACAACGGAAGATGGTTGACATACGCTTTCGTGTCGAATTGAACTCACAGACTGCCAGAAGCTCGTATTCTTCCTCCTGCCCGTTAGGCATTTCCACCAAAACTGACTTGGGTTTACGTGCAGTGAATTTGTATCCGAACTGCAATACACCCTCGACGAGGGCACCTTCGTCGGGAGAGGCGGCTTGGTACTTGATCTTGCCCTTCTCGTCAACCTCGGGGATGACGGTGTGGCAAGTTGCTAACATGGCCAAGAAGTGGTGAATAGCAGTGGCAGTGGCGTGTCCCTGGGCAAGATTTGATCTGAGGGTCTTGAACTCGTGAATACCATCCTCACTGCCGTCTTGTACAGTTGCGCGACGATCCTCAGGCACGTCGTCCGCGTATTGGATGCCAGCAATAGAGCATTGTTTGAATTCCATCATGTTGCAGGTAAGCGTGCCAGTCTTGTCAGAGAACACATACTCGACCATCCCGAGCTCTTCAACCAAACTGGAGGTTCGGCATGTAGCTGGGGTATCGGTCTTGTCGTAGTACATGTCGAGGTCGTCGTTGATCAGAATACCATGCCAATATTTGACGATTTCCACCGTAACGAAGAGGGAGATGGGGACCAGGGCAGAGAAGAGAACGAAGTAGGTGACCATGTCCCTTGCAATAGTCCTGAAAACCGCGCCGGCGCTGTCCAGGCGATCTAATTCCAAGTAGGCCAGAGAGTCGAAGTAAAGGCTGCGCATCACCAGGTCACCCACTGTACAGATGACACTCAGAATCAACAGCATGACGACGAGGGCCACGACAAGCCAATTCAGCTGTCGCTCAACCTTGGTGCGCTTGATAGGAGCAGCCGTGGCGTTTCGCATCAGCTTTGTCTCATGGCCGGTGAACACGACCACACCGTAAATCCATGGGGTGTTTCTCAGTGTCGCTCCTCGAAGGAGCAGTTGCTCGGGATTGAGGGCAAGCTCCTTCTCACCGCCGCCAGCTTGCATCGTTAAAGTTGCTTCATAAGTGTACAGGCTGCTGTTGGGCTGCTCAGACTTGATCCGTCCGCCAAGTCGGCTCAGCTCGCTAGGAGAGACCATAGTCGACGTCTCAGGCAGGGCCTGTTTGATCTTGAGGTTTGTCTCGCCGTCCAGGTTCGCTGTCTCGATATAACAGAGACCCTCGGGCTCGGAACTCGCCAGAAGAACCAGATCGGTCGGGAATGGCTCCTCAGATTGGACCTTTACAATGTCTCCAACAGCTACATTAATCCAACTTGTCTCGGTGAAACTTGACCCACGGAGGACTTGTGCTTTCGAGGTATTCAGGGCCGTGTCTGCTTGCCGTCTCCTGTAATCTTCTACCAGTTCTTTGATCGCAGATATCAGGAGCACCACCATTAATGGTGCAATGGTCGTGTACTGGTTCGTCGGTGAGAGACCAGGGATCTGCTGAAGGCCTGCTGTAAACAAGAAGAAAACGTTGGCGACCTTGGAGAACTGCTCGAGCAAGAACTTGGGGAGGAAGGTCGCAACGTTGTACTTGGTAGTCGAAACGTGATTGTCGACGTATTTATTTGCAGCGTTTGCTGGCGGGTTGTTGAGGTGGATGATCCTGGGCCCAAGCGTGGAGGGATCGACCTTGTTCCTCCCGAAGCCGAACTTGAAGTTGCCCATGTCAAACTTCTTCTTCTGCTGAGGCTCATGTTGCTGTCCGGCAGCTCCAGGAGCTGTAGATCCAGGCTCCGTAAGCGGGAGGTCCATTTCAGAGTATCCCTGGCCCATACCCAGCCTGTTTTTGACCCTACCGAGCAAGCCACCGCCGAGTCCCAGAACACTATTCCGGTGCCGCGCGTTGGCTCTCGCGGATGCTGCATTGTCACCACTCATGGCACCTCCGTACTGGTAGTGCGAATCACCGTCAGTGGGTCCATCATCGAAGTCGTCCGCGTAACGCTGGTAGTGGCCGAGGTCAGACGCTTGACTGTACTGCCTGTCCCTGTCGAAATATGGCGTCGTTTTCGCTGCACCAGCAGCTTGTTGTGAAGGTCCTGTGTGGCCATATGGTGCGCCAGTACGAGAGCCGCCGCCACCGACGAAGTCATCGTAAGATACTGAGGGCCGGCTCGGGTTTTGGTCGAGGTCGTGGTCGTAGCTCCGCATGAGGTCGTCGTCGTTCAACGTCGAGCGCTGCCCTCCACTGTAATATGGCTGTTCATTGTCGATATCCAGTAATAAATCATCGCGATTATTACTGGCGTATCCCCCTTGAGAGGGACCGCCGGGTGGCCGTCCAGCCATGCCTCAGGGGCCAAGTCAGTCAGATGTGATGGCCGATCCAGCAGCAGCCGCGCATGCGGGATGACGTTTCTGTTCTGTTGCAGGCTACAGATCAACGAAGGAGCTTCCGCGGGAAGGAAACAAGTCTATGTGGTTGTCCAACGGTGGCTGGTGACAGCAGTAGGTTGCAATGTCTCCTCGCGTCGATGATATTTTCGTGTCGAGTTCGATCGTCGTAGTCGTCGTAAGTGTGGTGAGATGGGATGGGATGGAGATTGGGGGATGGGGGAGGAAACGGCGCGCAATGCACTGCCTCGCTTTGGCGCTGGGACCTTGCTTCGGGGGGGCGGTTGGTGTGAGGCAGAGCTGTGCCAGTGCTGCTAAGGCAATGGTCGCGAATTGGGAGCAAGCCAGTCCAGAAAGTGCCAAGCCGTTGACAGGAGAGGTCTGTGCCGGTAGTCGTCACTGTTGACAAGGGAAAAGTAAAAGACCAAAAAGTTAGAGAAAGGGTGAGGAAGGGTCGCCAGGCACAGGGAATCGGCGGTCCGGTCGCAACGGTGCTGGGAGGACTGACGACTGCAAAAAGGAGAGACACGCACGCCAGCCGGGCCAGCGTCGTGTCTCTAGCGTCGATGCTGTCTCGACCCTGGCTCGTTAGCAGCATTCGCCAGGCGGGAATGTCGCTGTAGCAGGGTGGCTGGTACAGTATCATAGTGGGGGGGTTAGCAAGCTGCCTGCCAGTGCCTGAGAAACTTCCGGCCACCACAGTGCCGGCCCGCTGTTTCAACGGGTCAGTACGGAGTACGGAGTAGCTGCCGTCGTGTCCCTGATGATGAACAGCGTGTGGGCCTCAAGATGGCAGAGCCGGTGCTGCTATTTCCAGCTGCAGACCCCACTGCGCCTGCACCAGCCACACGGTGACGTTCACGCACTTTGCAGTTGCTCGTGTCTATCAAAGAACTCATGTCCTGTCTGGGTTGCTATTGGACATTCATCTTCACGGTCCAGGCAAAGGGCTGTAGTAAACTAAACTAAATTTCATTTCGTTGACCATCTGCCGTCAGATAGGCATCTCTCTTCGCTACTCTACAAGCTCGGCTTCAGCTGTCTTTCCAGTACCTTCCCAAGCCACTCTCCCATGATTCTGTTCACGTCATCCGCCGCTTGCCACAACGCCCAGTGAGTAGCCTTCACCTCCCCCCTCGTCAGCTTCCCCTCCGCTACCACCGCATCCATCCCCTTGGACATGATAGGCGGCAAGGCGGTATCGTACGTCGCCCCGATGTACAGGACTGGCATGTTCAGTATGCTCGCCTCAGGACCCCGCTCGTCCAGGAGCTTCTTCTCGTCGTCGTAGTTGATCTTGCGGACACGGTACCAGTTGAGGGGTCCCCGGAGCTGAGGGGCTTCGTGCTTCATGTACTCGCTTACATAGTGATCCAGGTCGCCATCGCTCATGGCCGGTGACTTGGTCATGCTCTCGAGTCTCTTGAAGTCAACTCCCCCGCTCTTGACGTCGATGGCGTATTCCCCATCCTGAGTCTTGCCTCCAGTGATGGCAATCAGAAATTGGCGGATCTTCTCGGGGCCTTGCACGATCTTCTCGACATCCGGGCCGGCGAATTGTAGCTGGTAGGAGAATTGAGGGAGGTGAGTCCGAACAATGTCCTCCAGGGAGATCCACTTCGGGTTCGGAGGGACATAAGGCGTGCACACGCTGAATACAGCCTTGACCAGCTCCGGATAGAACAGAGCCACACGGTAGACAACCTGACCACCCCAGTCATGTCCGCCAAGAATGATTTGCTTGCCTTCACCGATGATTTGGGCACTGAGTTCCTTGACATCAGCAGCGACACTCTTGCCCGAGTATGCCTCGAGCTCCTTTGGCGCGTCACTGCCAGCGTAACCGACCATATCGGGGCAAATGACTCGGAAGCCGAGGGACATCAGAACAGGAATCTGGCAGCGCCATCCCCAAGCCATATCGGGGAAGCCATGGCATAGGAAGACCGTGTCAATCGGTTGCTGGCCCTGTGGCGGCATCCCTAGGATGTAACTGTACGTCTTGCCGTTCACATTGGCCGTCTTGTAAGAGACCCTGGGGTCGTTGGGTTTGAGGCTGCTCATATCCATCATTACAATCGTTTGATCTGTTGCTTCCGTCAAGTGTCAGCAAGATTCACCCTTAGGGGGGACTGCTCTTGCGCGGATAAGCTCAGCTTTAGCCTCCAACTTACTTACCGTATAAGTGCACTGGCATGTGGCAACCACCAGCAGTGACCTCAGAAACTCGTCTCAGACACACTGATTGAAGTCTTTCCGCTTGGACACTTCCAAACAGTGCCGCACATAAGCTTTCTCTGTCACAGCAACTATGCTCCGGCCAATTGAGGGGAGAATCGGTGTGCAGTTTGGAAGCTCCCTGTCGGCTTCGGGGGTGGGGTTGGCCAAACCCTTTTAAAGCACGACCGGTGACGTTGTCCAGGCCGAGGCTCAGTGCAACCAAGCCCCAGCGGTGCCACAAAACACGCAGTGGTTCCTGATTAGTACCTACTGGAGTTGCAAAGCTTTGACTGTAGGCGCAGATCGTAGACGATTACGAAGTGATGACTACATGAGAATGATCAATAGACTTCTGGTGGGGTCATGAAACTGTTTGCGATACGTTTCTGAGGGGGTGTTGAATGCATTTGTGTCAGGCGGGAGGGGGGTTCAATGCAGTGCAGCTGGCAACTGAAGATTTCGTCATGAAGGTTAAGCTGCGCCTCGACTGTGATCGTCTCTGTACGGATTATCCAAATACTACTCAGACTCGAAGCCGCTAAGGACACGGCAGAAGTCTCAATCTCATGGGAGAACGACAGATCATGAGGTAAGGCAGCTGAGAACCATACAGCTATCGCTGATACCCCCCACCAGTACAATAGCTAGCTACCGGAACCTGGACAAAACTTGACCCATCCTCGATTTAGGGTGGTAAGGGTATCTTGCAAACTCCAGAAACCATCAGACTCAATAGATCACCATGTCCTCCTCCGCATCGACAACTTCATCGCCCGACTCATCGTGGTCTCCGTGAACCGCCTCTTTGATCGCAGGTTTGAGCGCGGACGACGCATGCCCTTCGGAGACGGGGTTCGTGTCCTTGTCCTCTCTTGCTCCTGGTTCAGCGCTTGCTGCGCTGGTCTTCTCTAGAGGAGAAGCCAGCTTCTTCGCGTCTCTCATGTCTTCGTCGTCTGCTCCGTTTCTCTTCGGTGAAGATCTGTCGTATATCTTTGGTTGTCCGTGTACTTCTTCATGCTTCCTCCTCCTCTCCTCGAATTCGCCTTCTTCTCGTTCCACCAGCTTCTTCGTCCATCGTATCTGGTCCTCAATCTTTTCATCCTGCTCAGCGCTTCGCTTAGAAGGTAAATAATACTGCCCGAGTTCGTTAGCCTCTTGTTACAGCGGCAGAGCTTCATGACTAGAGAGAGGAGGGGGAGGGCAAGGGAGGTCTGACTTACCACTGCCGGCTGCACCTTTGTCTTCAGGAATCGCGCGCTGGCCAGCATTCTTCTGTGGCGATTCTTCATCTGGCAATTTGGGGTCATATCAGTACGCGTAGTTCGTTTCGCCCTTCCCTCGACGTGAACAACACTCACCACCTCTTCTTCCCAGACAATACCATTCCTAGCCCTCCCCTCCCGCCGTCTATCGCCCTTCTCTTTGCGCACTCGCTCATCCTCCTCTCTCTGTTTCCGCAACCTCTCCTGCTGCCGGCGCTCAATCTCCAGCCTACGCTTCTGTGCCGGGTTACTGGTTGAAGACTGACTCAGGGTGTTGAGCAGCCCTCCGAAGAGCCGCTTGTTCCGCTTCTTCTCTTCCTGTGCTGAAGGCACTCTGCTGCGCTGCTGGGTACTGGTCGCATCGGTCGCTTGCGGGTTGGAATCGCGTCTCGGCCGCTTCAAAGCGCCGCCGTCGTCGTCTTCGGCCGATCGCTCGAGGGAGGCTTTGCGTTTGAGGGCCCCGGGAGACGCTCCAGGTGAGCCAGCGCCGTCGTTCTGCGGCAGGTCCGTCACCACCGGGATGCTGTGATACTTTTGATCAGTCACCTGGCGGTCACCACAGCTTCCTGGGCGCAAAGCTGCATACTCAGCTGTTGTCGTCATGGCTTTGGATACGGCTGGTTGCGCATCACATGTTGAGGACTTGACAAGATAGCCGCGATGAAGCACGTTGATTGCGCTGTGTTCAACTTGGCCAACAATCCAAATCGCTCGCTTGTAACAAAGTCAGAAGATCTCGAGCTACCTGCTCTCCCATCGAGGTCCCTTGGCTCATGGCACAGCCCCACTCTCTCCCTTTCTAGGCAGGCGATTGGTCAATTTCTCGCTAAGATCTTGCGACCCAGGAAGAGCGCGCATCGGGGACTTCAAACCCCCACTATCACAAGGCCGCTTGTCGCTGGCCTTGCATGAACCCCTCGTATTTTCCAAAGACGTCGTGCTCCCCGGTCCTGTCCCAACGCTCACTCACGTCGCTGGTCCTCTCGCACAAGGCCATGCTCTGGTTCCAGGCGTTTTCTTCGTGCCCAATATGACAACCGCCACAGCTCCAGCCTCGGACTTTCCCTGCTCACTGTTCGTCTACCTCCCATGCCCCTCCAATAACCTGCCTGTGCTGACAAGCAAGCCTCAGATCATTGCAAGTCCCCTTCCCAACGCCTCGTTTAGCGAATACCGCTCTCCGCGCTCTTCAAGTCGACCCCGAGCTGTCCCCGCTTGTCCGCAGAGATCTCTCTGTTCCCAGTGCGACGCCGGACAGGTTGCAGGTCGACTACAGTGCTACAACGAATCGTATGCTGCGTGTCAGTGTCAACTCTTTTATGGACAGCTTGAAGCTCGTCGTTGAGGTTATGGAGCATATGGATGAGGATGTCTTGCTCGCAAAGGGAACCAAGCGGGCGGCGAGCGAGGTGGAACACGACCAGTGATGCAGAACTATCAAGATCCAGCACAGAGACATGACGCTTCATGCAACCGCGGCTTTTCTCGCCATGTCAAGTCTATATTCAACGATGTATATGCCCAGTCCAACAAATATTCTATAGACTTATTCAATCAAGGTACCCGCCAAAGCTCAGTGCAGAAGAACGCCAGCTCGCATGGTATCATCCAACCCACCCAGGGGATACAAATAGCCACCCATGCGTCATGACCCATGCCTACAAACCCAGACATGTGTTGAGAAAAGTGCGCGTCAAGTTTCCGGTCGTTTGCCCTTCCAATCATGTATCATCGTCGTCGCTGTGCTCAAGTCGCCTATTAGGTCCACCGCTCAGGACTTCTCGGATTGCAACTTCTCCAGCTGTTCCTTCAAGTCCTGGATTTCCTTCTTGAGATCCACATTCTCCTGCTTCAAGCTCTTCATGTGTACAATGGCATTCTCAACCACGCTGGCTTTGCTGTTGGCCGCATTTGCCGATTTGCTTTCCTTTTTGTCTTCTTCCTCGTTCAAACTCATGCCCTCCTTATCAGGCAGGAGTCCAGCCATAATCTGTAGAGCTGAGTTGATGCGATTCCTGCGCCCCTGCTCGGCAATCTTATGTGATGTCCTCTTAGATGTCAGATTTGTGGAGAGCTCGCTTGGATATGACACGCCTGGGACTGTGTTGCCTTCGAGGATGTTCTGGTAATTTGACTTCGTCATGAGCAGTCGAGATGCGGTGTCCTCTGCCGACATCCCTGGCGTTCCAGGAAGTAGAGGTTTGATATTGGGAGAGATGCGGGGTAGCAATGCTGGAGAATGATGTACCGAACCCTTGCGGCTCTCTCTTGACGACAGCTGGGGCGTCTTGCGGGCAGTAGGACCTGACGAGCCAGGGCGTAACTGAGGGCTTTGTGTTGCAGACAAAGCCCCTTGAGCCCTTTGCAGCGGCGACGGCATAGCGTGCGTTAATGGTGTCTTTACTGAAATCGGTCCCATCTTCGGTGTTTTCGATGCGAGGCTGGTATCGATTCTCTTTGGCTGCTTCTTCTGGGCATTCTGAGCCGCTGACTGATTTGAGATGGACTCTGGAAGCTCAAGATCTTCCATATTCTCAATGGCCAACGGGTCATGCGCTTCGGATGCCGGCGTGCCATTTGTTGGCGTGCCGTTCGATGACGTTCGCTTCGACCGGGAAGCAGGTAGCTTCATGAGAGATGCCGGAGTTGCCGGATGAGACAATTGCCCGTCCAGAAAAGCTCCAACAGGGCCTGCTACGGCGGCCTGGGTCGGGGTTGATGTTGAGAGAGTAGTCGGGAAGCTGCCGTTCTGGGGGTGGATGTAAGGGGATTTGCTGTTGGATCTCCTTGCTGGCACAGGAGGCGGGGGCATATCAGTGAGGTTCTCCGGAGATACCGATGCATCCTCAGACCCATCAGTTGATGACGCAGGCAGAGGGAGCATTGATGACTGAACCAATCGGCCTTCTTCAACTTCAGTCAGAACTTGGGAGACTAGAGCGGGGCTGGGTCCCGTCTTCTTTCTCATGGGTTTTGATATTGGTGAGCTTTTGACGCTTGACTTGGCCCTGGCTTTCGCTGCGTTGTTCTTCCGAGCTTTTTTCGACAGGTCAAGACCAGTGGCCTGGTTCAGCGGTTGTTGGGGCTCGACAGTCATAGCACTGTCGATTGCAGCTGGCGAATGCTCAATCGGTGAGTTGTTGGAGTGCGTACTGTGATCGTATGTCGACGAGTGATCACCTTGGGCACGCAGTGCGGGAGATGTCAGTGGACTGAAATACGCTCCGGGTACTGTGAAGCCACCGTCCATGTTGAAATGAGGATCGAGAGGAGTGACGGCGGGAGAAACTAATGGGGTGAAGGCCATCTGTACAACTAATGTCAGTCTCTTCCGGATCACCACATTTGTGACCGTTGGGTGCATGGGTAAGCACTTACATCATGTTGCTCTTTGGATCGCTGATGGTATGGCCGCTCAAAGGAACCACTGGGGGGCATGTCTGCGGTAGAGTAGAAGTTGCCGCTGCCCGGGGGCATCTCGAAACTTTGGGGCGTAGGTGGAACAGAATGACCTTGAGGTGTGTTGAAGAAAGCCACCCGCTGCTCGTGCAACTGGCGCTGTTGTTGGTGGAACTTCTGCTGCTGCAGGTACTGTATCTGTGCATCAATTTCGGAAATGCTGTTATCTGCTGCAGCAGTAGGGGCCAAATTCGCAGACATGTGAGTGTGCCCAGCCATGGTGGTCGCCATTGCTGCTGTCTGATCAGGCATCATGGTGTCTGTTCGGGAGATCAGGTCGGAGCTGTCGGCGTTGCCCATGATGGAGTCTTGAGGATGCTCGCGTGCCATTATGTGTTGCTGTGTATTGCCGTTCTGAAAGGTATTAAAGTCGAATTGCATTCCATCGCCCATGTTCCCGATGGCACTCATGTCGAGGAATTGCTGGAAATCATCATCAGGGCCCGCGCCCATGTGATGATCCTGGCCATCCCAGGTGGCGGAGCTCATCATGACGGATTCAAAGCTGGTGCGCGACGACCATCAGCACGTCGGCTTGACTGAGGTTTGCCGTCCGAATAAGAAGTGGCAGCGATATGGTCGGGGAGATAATCCAGAGTCAGAGTCAGAGATAGAGTAGTTGGCTTGTCACCCCGCCGACTTTAGTTTATCACGCAAGACGAGCGTTCGGATCGGTAGATCAAGGGAATAATTTTTTGATCGCAAGAGTGTCGTCTCCCCTAAGGCCTCTCTTGCGGAAGAAAATGGATCTTCAGACGGCCGGTCAAAAGTGCGCACAGTCGTTCGATCCGAGGCGCTGCAGAGTTGTTATGTGCCGTGTCTGGCCAATCGCCGAGGCACAGGCGCAGGCAGTGAGCGAGTGAAGACCGGGGGTGTTTGTCGCAGGCGCTGATTTTAGGAGGGGTTCTGAACGAGGGGTTGATCAATTTCCTGGCGTGGTCGAGGAGGCTAGCGGGCGACGAGAGGCACGAATGATGGCGAGATCAAGGCTGACTCGTTTGCCAGCAAGGCTGGGTGAGGAGATCGTCAAGTTTGAAGGACGGAACAGGACCAAGGAGTCGGAAGGAAGAAAAAGGCAGGTGGGAACACGACCAGGATTGTGAAGGGGACTGACCGGCGAGCGACTAGACTAGATGCTGGAGGAGGCACGGCATACAACCTTACCTCATTTGCGGTAGTCCAGCAGGAGGATAAGGTGCAATACAGTAGTAGTGGTGGTGTCTGGTGGTGGAGGGGGATGCCGCTTCACTGCACCGAATCCGCTCCGGTACTTTTCGTGTCAGAAGCGCCTGACCGAAAAGTCGCCCAGGACGGCGGTCGTGGTGGTTGTGGTGAGGTTGGTTGTGGTGGCAGACACCACAGTGGGGGGTGGGGGTCTCTCGAGTCTCTGAAGGAAGCCAGCAAGCAGCCGGGAGGTCGGTTCAATGCCTGACGGTCGGCGACAGTGGATCTACCGGCTCAAATGCAGTGGACGTGCCCCAGCAGCTCCAGCAACCATCACCCGCTGGACCCCCGAGGAGAAATGTCTGGAGGGTCAAGATGAGGGGCCACTGCACATGAGATGGGAACCGCCTGGAACGCCTGGAGCGCCTAAAGCTCATCCCTGCCCTGCGGCTCAGTTCCTAGTGAGAACGAGCACCTGCATCCGAACTCTCAAGCCTTTCTGTAGCGCCACTAACAAGTGGGCGAGTCCACAGCATTGCACTGGAAATTCCCTGGCCCAGACTCGGGTCGAAGACTTGAAGTGGGTAAAAAACAGAGAAGAACGTTGAAAATATCGCTGCGGCAGGCGTTTGACCTGACTTGTGCGTGGTTCCATTTGACGGCAAGCTCTCCATCATACTAGTCACGCAGACCAGAGGCTGTAACGTAACGGTGCTCGCTCTGAACGTTCTGCCTCAAGTTGACATAACGGAGCCAAGGCAGCCCTGAAGCTTTGGCCGATGCCTCGCAACGACGTGTGTCATGGTCCCTGGACTGACCTTCCCTTCCAGGCACCGGGCCAGAATGTGGCTCCCTCAGCTGGAAACAAGCTCTCCAAGACTCGAACCCTCCGTCCTCACCACCCGCCTCGATTTTAGTCTTCAGTCTTGCTTTCCCTGTTCTATTACAGTACAGTACGGATACACTTCTAGCCTTCACTTGGTGGAGCACGCCGTTGCCTCCATTCTGTTCCAATCCGGTCCGAGTCCCACTTTGTCTGGCTCGTTCGTTGCAAAAGTATCCCGCCGAGTCACCTTTTTAGCTACACACTTAGACTAATTAAGTCGGAACCTGGCAAGGTTCACTCGAATAACGTGCACTAGGCGTCCTTCGGCCAACCCTCAACAAGACCACAGGGGAAACCCACGCATCTCATGCCTACCTACGCCTGTCATCATAAGCCACTGGCGGTCCAGGAAAATCCCGGATCATCCTACAAGCCCCTTCGTCACGTCTCGTGAGGAACGTCTAGAGTTTCTAGTTCACATGATCGGGAGCTGCACCAATGCCCTGCGGCCAGGAGCTTCTCTGACAATTACATGGTTGCTACATGTCAACCCCCACGCATCGACAGGCCTCTCAAGCCCCTCAGCGTCCAGAACCAACTGTATGTCCCCATGGGCCGTATGCAGCTTCCTATTTGCCAATTCCCTCTGGCGGGACCCGACCTTGCCCACTACCCGTTCCCGAGTCTGCATATTTCTGCTCTATATTCTTGGCAGTCGTTCTGTGACTACTATACATAAGCCGCTACATTTATTCTTGCTTGGGAACCAGAACGGTAGCAGGTGCGTATCATACTGTGAGAGCCAAACAAGGAAAATCCCCAAGCGATATGTTTCTCCATGATGTTAGGTACTTAGTCAAGTCGAGCGGTTCGGATCGTGCCCCCAGCGCTTCCGACCCGTTCACTGACCAATGCACTATACTATGGTGGCTCCCAGGGATGTCGATGCAGCTACTCATTCGTGATCGCCCTTCGGTCAAGCAATGTAGCATCCCCCGCGTGCTCTCCTGGGCGGCATGATGTAGCACAACTAGATAAAGACGGTACGACCCCGGAATTGCCCCCCACGGAACCACCCTTATGACGAGCGTCAGGCGAGCGCCTCTTGTCTTACAGCCAGTTTTGAAGTGCTGCCTTTTACGCGTCATTGCACCGCAGACATGGCCTTCTTACTTGCTATACGCTGCGCTGTGGATGTAGCTCAAGCCCAGGCTGTGTATGCTCAGTGGAGCGATCCTCCCCAGGCGATCACACCTGTCGTCCTGATGTAGATCCGGTTCTCACCAAGGTGAACGTGCCTTTGGGATCGGTGGGGTCAGAGTCTTCAACGCTCAGCGGTATAATGTAGACTAGAGCAAAGCCACTGAAAGTATGACGGCAGTAGCATCTTAGGGCCAGAATCACATAGGTGTGATCAAGGATGAGTAGTTGTTTGATCTAGTCAAGTTCAAAGTCTCAACTATACTGCTTATCGCTCGTCCCCAACCTCCATCTATGAGTTGGCCATGCCCACGCATGCCTACCTCATCCGCCAACTCACCCCTCCTGAACCGCGACCCCTTTCACTCCCGCCTCTGATCGAAAAGAAAACCGTGCGGTGGTGTTCCTCAAACCAGTGAATTACATACAGCAGGCCAAATGGTGGTGGTATCATACATACAAGACACAACTGCAACCGCAACTGCAAAATGAAGAAAATGAGAGAAAGATGGACAGGATCTGTAAAGAAAGAGAAGAGGAAATATAGTCCGAGAAAGGTCTTTTGTGAGAGACTTGAGAAAGTCAAGGTTCCGTTCGATTCTGAGCATATTGGAAAGTTTCGACGGATGTGTGTGCGAAGGAACCAAACCTGGGTTCGTTTTTCTAGAAGAACACGAAAAGGGAAAAGAGTCAAGAAACATTTTTGGTTCGAAGCGAAGGGTTGCTGCCATGGTGGGACAACTCGGTGCATGCTCGAACGCGAGAGAGTGTGTGATTGGCTTTGCATAAAAGATCCGGTCAAGATCAACGCCGGATGATGCGAGATAACTGGGATTGCTTTTGCCTGATACGATGAAGAAGGGCTAGAAAGAGAGAAAAGATCTGGATGTAAGCCAGGTTGTGTGGTTGCGCGAGGAGAAGGAGATCGTCCACGACGCCATAGCAGTGACATTAAGCATCGGAGTCGTAGGCTGTTGTTCATCCCTTATCATGATATGTGCAGTGGTGAATGTGTTTGCGCTCAGGCATGACGTTGGTCGCCGAGGTTCAACCAGCTCATGTCAGAGGACGTTGAAGCCATGGCGAGCTGCGGCTGCTTGCTAACGCCCGAAGGTGGATCAGCTTGCCGTATGCCAGAGCTGCTCGGAGTGATGTTTGTGCCGTGATAGAAGCTCGGTGCATATGCACTGCTTGGCGCACGGTCGGCGCCCCAGGGCCGGTCTCCAGCAGTAGGATCCCAAGCTTCGTTAACACTTTCAGGAATGCCGCTGGAGTACCCAGCAGATGAACCACGTGAGACCGGCCTTTCGATCTTGCCAGACATGCCTTCCCGAATCGGTAGCTTGGATGCGTACTGTGAAACAACTGGACTACCTGAATTGACTCGGTGCATGGAAGCGCGGCCCTCGAAGTTCAGCGGCGGCACGGTAGCGGAGTCCTGTGTCACCCTGGGATTACTGCGAGGCGACTCTGAATATCTTGAGCTTTGCTCAGAAACCCCAGTGTTGCGCTTGCCAGAACCGAAACCAAGGATCTGCAGTGCGCTGCCGCCAGACCAGTAACGGTTCCATCCAGAGCTTCTCCGCATGCCATCCTGGGGCGCAGGGCCATTATTTCGAGGTCGAATAGTTGGCTGAGCCATGGACGATGAAGCGAAGTCTCTTTCACCCTCCTCCATAACGACGGGTTCAGCTTGCGGGATGGGCTTGCTAATAGTACTCTTGAACTGCTTGTGCAACGAGCTGACAGACGTTCTAGCAGTATCGTGGCTCGCTTTGCGGGTCAGATTGTTCGATTTCTGGTTGCCCATACGACCCATGAGAATAGCCATCGAAGAGAATGAGTCTTGAGAGCCTTGAGGGTTATGACCACGGAAGTAACCGGGGGAACTTGGTGGCACAGCGCCGTTCGTGTATCCGCGGCTGTCCTTTTCGTCTCCGCTGGTAGGCATGCCACTCGCTCGTCTTGCATGGCCGGCTTCAGCATGGCTATTGCGCAGTTGGCGGCGGCGCAGGCAAAGAAGAATGAGACCAAGAAGCATCAAGAACCCGACGATGGACCCAAGAGTGATGCCGAGGATAGTGTTCGAGTCCATGCTATTGTCTTTGCTTCCTTCCCTGGCAGTAGTCACAGCTTCACTGGAGGTTGCTGCTGCAGCAGTTGTCTCAACGGCCGTCGAGGATATGAAGGTCGAAGTGATCTCAGTTGATGACGCATCAGTGCTTGAAGTGCTTGAGGTCGATTGACTCGAGGTTGTAGAGGTGGAGGTGGATGTCACAGCAAGAATCTTCTGCTCTTCTTCGACGAGCATGCTGGTGGCGTTCAGCCAAGAGTTCTCATTCGCATCGAACATGGCAATAGGCTCTTGAGGATTTCCACCCACGAATACGATCGTGCCATCATCGCCTTGCGCCACCGCATAGTTAGTTCTTGAGAGATCAGAAGCGAGAGTCGAGTTATACTCGGGCCAATCGTTCAGCGAGAGATCCCGCTTGCCATTGCCCTTGCCATCAGCGGGAGGTGAAAGAACCGGTGCAGATTTCGCAACTGGGGCACCAGAAGCATCCTGCAGCACAACTCGCTTGACCGTGTTCGGTGATGCGCCCATATCAAAAATGAGAAGGCTCCTAGATCCATCGTCGCCTTGCACCAAGACTGCATTCATGGTGCTAGTGTCTCGTGGAATGGGATCCGCCATTGTAGTCCAGGGTCGCCACTTGGTGTTTTGATTGAAAAGAGTTACGTCAGTGTTGAGAGGATCGCCACCAACAAGCATTATGTCTGCATCTGACCAGGGGAGCATAATTGGCGACGTAAGAGGTCCCTGCTCGCCGGGAGCATAGCTCTCGACTTGCCACGGCTCAGAGCCCTGGACTGTGAAGGTATCACTACCAGGACCTTGCACATTGTCACGGCGGCCGGCGTAGATAACGAGCTGGTCGACAGCTTTCAAGTAGGTGACGCCATGCCACATACGGTTCTTCGTGGATGTCGGATCTGTGGGCGTGATCTTTGTCCATTCGCCAGTCGCGTAGGTGTACTTTTGGAGTCCGTTGTAATCCTCCGAATCACTGTGGCCTCCCACAACGAACAGTCCGGCAGGCGTTCCAACACATCTTGCCCCTGTAACCTTCTCCCCCATGGGCAGCTTCTTCCATTTTGCACCTTGCTTCAGCGGCAAAGAGACGAATCCATCGGGTGAAAATGTGTAGAGAGTTTTGTCATGAATCACGGCGCAAGAGTTGTCGAGCGACGACGGTGGCTTCGGGATTGACATTGCTACTCCTTCCCGATGAGCGGGAATAGCAATATCGATGAATAACGCGTTGATGCAAGGTCCTCACAGTAGCATGACGTGAGAGTCGTATCCGGGTGGAAATTGCCGTTCGCTTGAAAAGAGGGAACGAGTTGACGGTGCCGTATCAGTTGTTCAGGCTGTCAGTCAGGGGGTTTCGTGTTGTTGCTAGCACAAAACTGAAAGTCAAAGAAAGCGAGAGTCGCCAAAAGACTGTCACGAGCGAAACCTCGGATGAAAGAACGCAATGCCCAAAGGAAAGTACGCTCCGTAGCAGCCGCAGGCTTCACGGAGCTCGACAGGTTGTCGAGAGGTGGTGGTGAAAGGTAGAAGAAAGGAGGATCGACGGTTGACAGCGAGGAAACGTTCCCACAACCGAACGTTTCGAGACCCAGTGAACCCAGTGACCGGGATTTGCAATTGTCGCGCCGGAAAGGACAATAGGGTCCTGACGGAGAAAAAGGAAGACAAGGTAGGCGTGGGCAAGTGAGGCAGTTGTTGTCGCAGATTGCGGGAAACCTGAGTGCGGTCACCCAAGTTTCAAGCAGAGGCTGGGTGGGCGGTGGAATTTGGCGCGTGGCCCCTGAGAATAGTACGGTAGCTTTTTAGGCGCGAGTAGGACCGGGAATCAAGATCGGGAAAAGAAGAGAAAAATGACAGTGAAAGTCGCTGTACAAGAGGAGGTTTGTCAGCCCGTATCCAGACGATGTCAACACCACGGCGTCGACGGGCGAGATTTCTGCTTCGTGCCAGACGGTTTGGAGAGAGGAAGGAGAAGGTGAGCAGAGGAGCGTAACAGGCGATGGATGGTTGGGCGATGGGCACATTCATCAGAGAGGACTGACCTGAAAGTGCCGGGGTTCTTGGGAGGAGAGGGGGCAAAGCACAGAGGTGCTAGGATGTTTGGCGTGGCGAGCACGAGCCTTGCATGGGCGTCTTGGGGCCTGCTTCTTGGGGGCAGCTGAGGTACTGGGAGGTGTTGTAAGGATCCTTACGCCTAGCACCGAGACGCGCACGAACACATTGGGTGGTCAAGTGAAAAGTGTCGGTAGCGCGAGTAAATCGATGATGGACTGCCTGGCTTCAGGCACGAACAAAGAGGCCAGAGCGCGATGGACGAGCAGATGCAATTTGGGATCCCAGCCTTTACAGTACAGCGATTGCATCCCGGGGTGGGTGGTTGGTGGCTGGGGCTGATCCTAGGCTCTTCCCCTGGCGGTGTGGGCGTGCCAGTGCAGATGCACCCCTGCTCTCTGACCAATCAGACACGATCGCCGGCGTGCCATCACGGTCATTGGCCTGGCCAAGACACTCCACCATGTGGGGTCCACCGTCGCTAACATCAAGGTACCCGCCGACGACGCGGTACCTGCATCAGGGGAGGCCCGTAGCTGGCACAGTGTGGTACCGAGGCGTCGTGCTGTACGAATGTGTCTCGGGCGACACAACGTGCAGTGGCAGTGAAGCACTACAGATACGTGTGGGCGCACTCGGATTTGATTCAGATCAAGAGCGCAGCATGAGTCAAGTCTCTAATAGGGGGAGGGTGTGTGCGGGAAAGTGCTTTGTTTCTCTCTCACGAAATGCATCAACGGTCAAGAGAAACATTGGGGACGAACTGTTCATGCCAAATATACCGTATTCCTGGTCCGTCATGCACACATTGGACGACCATAATTATGGTTGTACCTTGTGCGGTCCCGGTACTGAAAGTTCAGCTAATAAAGTGGGAGCATTTTATGCAAATGCATGCCTATAAGCCTGCGCGCATACGAGGACTGGCATCGTGGCCATCACAATTGGCACTACCTATCTGTAAGGCATGGAGCACGACAGCATCCACTGGAGAAACTACTGCATTTCAGGCAGTGGCCCCAAAGATTTCGTAGGAATCAACGGTCGCAACACTCACCCATCTCGTTGTTACAATTACTACCGTACAAGCACATCATCATCTCCCACCAGCCTTTGCTGGCTTGCAGTGATGCCATCGGACCAGATCGTCACGTCCGAACGAAATTACGGTGATGCCTCCTGTCGTCATAGCTGGAGATGGGAAATGAAGGTTCTGCCGATGCCTGTAAACACGCCTTTGGCCTGAGGGTGCAACTTTGTGAGCCACTTCGAGGTGCTGAGCTCGCACCCTCGCCAGCCCCTGTTCGCTCGCACTCATCCTGAAACGCGCTAGTGGGCGACCACCCCGTGTCTGCAAAAGAGCGCCCCCTGCTGCACAGCGTCCTTCTCATGTTTCCCGTTTCTTTGCTATTCTTCCGTCTGGACGTTCCTCGTGTTTTGCGAGTATGACATGTCGTTGGGCGAGCTGCGCCACATCATGTACTCATCACATGCATTCGCTGAAGATTCCAGTCTTCCTCTGTGTCCAGCGCTTGACATCTCCAGCTCCGTTGTTCTGATTCAGTGTCTATTCACGACTACTACTCCGTAGTCAGTAGCCTTAAGTCGTCTGACCCGTCAGCTCACCGAGTCACTGAGAATGTAGACTGGATGATGCCACGCAGCCACGCGAGAGCTCGTCCGTGCGCCCTTGCAGAAATGCACCACTTTCTGCGCGCTCGAGACTGGTCTGGTCTCCTTCAGATCTACAGCCTACCGACGGTGAGGCGTGTAGTCGTCCCTCTGGCGCCGCATTTGAGTTACTAGTCAAACGTTGCTTCTTTGGGTGCCCGCTCGGTTACCGTATAGACTCAGTAAATTCGCTGTGACTGCGGGTCGTGATCGCTGTTGTGGCGGCGAATCGCAGCTTTGGATCGTGTCAATAAAGCCTTTTTCATTGCTTTTTCTGCTCCTTAGGAGAACGGCCCATGTGTCAACAGGCTTTAGCGAGGCTGTATCTGGTAAGGAGCATGAGGCGTCACAAGGATCAAGACCCACAGTCACAGCGAATTTACTGAGTCTATACGGTACTTCTTTCCGTGCTGGAGGTGCTTGCTCTTGGACCTCGACTTCTGATGCGAATTTTGGGTCGGTAGGTGAGTCTCCTATTCGCAATCCACAGGCGCACCAATGTTTCTGCACCGGAATAGCTAGAATGAGCAGTTTTGGCTTTGCGAGCTGTAGTCTCGAGCCAGGTGACTTTACACCACAAACCCTCCTCCTCATGCGGACATGGTTATCGTGGGTGCCCTCACTTGGGGGATTCGCTACCCTGCACTACCTCCGTCCCACCCAGGGCACCAGTCGTGGTTGACTGCTGCACTGTCACTCACTTTCACACCCTTTCCGGTTCGTACGCGCTGATCTTTCTCTTCAGCAAATGCGGTGTGGCGATCTTCGGATGTAGGCGCCTATCTAATTTGTGCGCTCGCGACTATAAATGTGTCGTGGCGCTTTCCGCCAATCCTATCAACGGAATGAGGTCCTGCAAGCTGATTGGTGCTGATCAACATCAGCCTCATGACCTCACAGCACTTGTCCTGTGACGAGACATTCGCGTAGCACTGCTGGTTTGGCAAGTTCCAGTAACTTATCTGGCGTACTGAAAAGCACCTGGCGCTTATTGCATGGAGTTCTGTTTTCGAGCATCTTGGTATATCACACTTAACCCTCTCCATTCGAATTCGATGCATCAACCCAACGAACGGTCTGATACCTTTATCTGGTGCCGACCCCATCAGGTACCCTGGATCTATTCCAATATCCCACAAACCCAAGCAAACGAGTCTGCACACTCGAGGAGACGCCGTAGACACTAAATGAATAGTTCGGGGAAGTCACAGTACTGCAAGGTTGGGTTGCTGGCAGTTATTCCAATGAACCTGTGGACTTGTAGAAACGAATGGTCAACTTGTATGGCAATGTCAAGCCCTCCCACCACCACCTCTTAAGGCTATCAATTTGTAAGTACTCCGTACCTGGCATATTCACATAGACATAGTCTACACATAATAGCACCTGATACCCTCCCGGGTGGATCTATTCATCGGCAATGTCTCGGCGTCCGGTTACAGCTTGGGAAGGTTTCGAGTCACTGCTGCCAACATCATAACATGCACCCGGATAGACGCAAGACGTGATAGGGAGCCTCCTCACTCCAGAAGGCGAGGACGAAGTCTGCTATTGAGAATCCAAGGCCCCAATGCCGTTTGACCATCTATTTCTCCCTGCTTCCAACAGTGATTCCAAAGACGCCCCCCAGTTATCAACACAAGAAACATTTTATATTACACTTAAGACACCTCGATTGAAGACACCTTAGAATGTTGCCGCTTCGTGACGCCCCTTTGTCCTATGCCCTCCGAAGTATTCTCCGTAACCGTCCTTCTGGTATCGATCATTCTTCATGCAACCGGAGCAGCGAAGGCTTCCGCTGGCAGTTGTGCCTGAGATCAAGATTAGCATCGACTACAGTAATTTCCATGAGTTTGGAGTTTGACAAACCTTCTTCTCCTCGAACATCAGCAGGGCCTTCTCGAAGTCCCAGCCCACTTGTGACAAACACATTTCGGAATATTCAGGCGTCATGCCAGTCCGCTTACACAGTTCTTCAAGCATGGCCTGGTTGGTGATTCCCTGAGGTACTTGCTGTGGTGCTGCAGGCTGGGCCTCTGTACCATGGACGTTCGGGAGGGGATGGTAAGCACGCAAAGAAAGCATATCGCTCACCACCCTGATGGTGGACTTGCCAGGCATGCCGGGACCCAACAGGAAGGTGCGTGAGAAACTCCTCTTTCCCAAGCTGTCACTCGTTGCGTCGTATTCCTCGAACTCTCCGTGCACTGTAAGGATGAGACCGTCGACACCCATAGGATTTTGACCTGTTGGGTCAACAAGACCCGAGATGGGATGGCAGTCCATAATGTACTTGGCCATGTCATCCTTGATAGAAGGATGACGAGACGGTGGAAGCTTTGCCCAAAGCTCCTGGATGAGGTTGGCTCCCTTGAAAAGTCGTTGAACGCGGGCGTTTTGTGTGGTGATTTTGCTGAGATTCCGAGAGTAGGGGATGTAGGTCTTCCACGGCAGAGGTGGTGGTGCACCGGGATCTCTGACGGAGTGTGTATCGACAGCCAATGAGAACTGGCTACCTTCATCGTACAACCTGGTGGCAAGACCAGGCCGGTCGTTGTCAAAGGCGGCAAAAAACTCAAGCAAAAAGGTCTCTCCAATGCCGTTCACGTCCCGGAAGTCAGGACCGCTTTGCGGAATCGGTTTGGGTCCTGCCGCCGCCTTTGCAGCAGCAACCTCCTCAGGACTGCGTACTGTCATACCGTTGATGACTTGAAGATTCGGAAACCACTGGAGGAGAATAGACTGCAGGTTGGGCTCTGTCGACTCGATTGGGTTGCCAGTCAAATAGACGGTCTCGAGATCTCTGAGTTTCCCTTTCCAACGCTGCAGTCCCTCGATCTTCGCGATCTGATTGCCGCTGAGGTCGAGGTTTTTTAGTTGTGGGAATGTTGTAGCAAGGGATTCGACTTGGATGATGTCGTCGATGTTGTTCGTGGCGACGGATATACTCTCTATCGCCTCCCTCTTCTCTTTTGAGCTTTGGAATTTGCTATCGCAGATAGCCATCAAACCCTTGAAAGTTTTGAGTGCCCGGTCCCTATTCTCGAACATTCCCAACGCAACAAGCTCAGGATCCGTCGCGAGAGAATCCAGTTTGAGGAGTTTGCTTTCGGCGAGATATCGCTGGCTTAAAATGAGCTGGAGTTTCTCCCTCAGCTGCTGGGTCTCAGGAGATTCTGTAGCCTTGCTGGGATTTTCCAGATTGTCTGCCTCAACCACTTCCAAAGCAGCACTTGCGAACGTGAAGGTGTTCAGTTTGAGGAGCTCTTCAGCGTCTTCCGCCGATGCGCCGATGAAGACATATTCTCCTGCCACTCTCGACTGCAGTAGGTTAGTATCGTGAGATCATGCCGGTTTATTGCTTGACTGTGACGCAGGAATAACTTCGAATATTGTCACATGTCTTTTGAGAACATACCCGTTTGACTTTGACTGGTCGTTTCTTTCTACCGCTGGTGAAGGATGAGGCCTTTCGCTCGAGGAAGGCCAGGATATCGCTTATGCCACCATCGGGATTTCGGGATGCTTTGCTATCCTTGAGGCCACGCACCCGAAGCCATGTCAGATTGGGTACTGGACGGCTTTTTTTTCGATCGCCGGATTGAGATATCCTTGCCTCGAGGTCGCCATCCCCGGTCTTCAAATGCCTTTGCACGGCCTCGACAACCTTGGAAGCGCCCGATTTGGCTCCTCCACGAGAGGGACCGCCTGTGTTGCGCGCCGATCGACGTGTAGTGGCCCCCATATCCAGATCTCCATCGGTGTCGGTTCGAGCTGACTTGCGCTTTGAGATACCTCCCCTAGAAATAGGTTTGGAGTTGAGGGTTGTGCTTCTTGTTTCTCTCCCTGGCTGGCCGATGGGCGCACGGCCGCTGGGCGCTGCACGAGACCCCCCACGAGGAGCCATCTCGAACTTCGACTTGAAACTTTGCTCAGGTATCGCTTGAGCAGTCGCCGAAGGTGTCGAGAAGCAGAAGACGAGACTCGAAGGGGGGGAGAGAGGCCAGAGTCGAGGTGGTGGCGGCCGACGCCTTTGTTGTTGGGGATTGGTGGCTGGTTACGAAGATGAGTTCGCAGAAAGAGCAAAGTTCTGTCAAACCAAGCGCAGCATTGATCACCTTTGAATGTTGACGAACTCGGCAGTGACGTGGGACACGGCCCCACCGTAGCGGCGCGTTGGAGCCTCCAGCAGCTTGTCTTGGTCCTTTGTTGCCTTGCAGCGCGCATTGTGTGAGTCAGCAGCCCAACGCAGCTTTAGGTCACGTGCGTACGCGTCTCTCAGGCGCTGGCGGCACGCGTCTCTTGGTTGGTACTGGTGATGACCATGCTTGGTGTGCTACTGCGCGAGTGCATATTCCAAGTCAAGCGTCAACCAGGTCCAGTCGAGGGCTGGGCATGTACGTTGCATCTGGCTTATCATCATGGACTTGGATGACTTCGATGACGACATTCCAGATGAGGATATTCTAGCAGCTCTCGATCAAGCATCTTCATCTCACAATTCACAACCACTCGGGACCTCCTCGACAAGCGTGCTTAATGGCAAGACAAGAGTAGTCACTGGGGCTCCCAGGATTGGAAAGGCGTCCTCAAATGTTGAACTCGATGACCTACCTTCAGACGCGTTTTCCTCTCCCGAGCCTGAGTTTCCAGCACGGCCTCAAGTGAACACCACCAAGCCCGATGGACCAACTCCGCGTGGATCTTTCCAGCGCACAAACTCCGCTACTTTTCGTCAGACGACTTTGTGGGGAGGGGCAGCTTCTGTGGAATCGCAGGCGAGACCTCAGCTTCCTACAAACAGAGTATTTCGTACTGATCTCCCCCGGGAAGAGCCGAGTCACCATGAACTGGATCGAGACGCCATGTCTACTTGGGTGTACCCTACCAACCTTGGTGCTATTCGTGACTATCAGTTCAGCATCGTCAAGAACAGTCTTTTCAACAATACCCTTGTCGCCTTGCCGACTGGTTTGGGCAAAACGTTCATTGCGGCTACCGTAATGCTGAATTTCTATCGATGGACAAAGTCTGCCAAGATCGTCTTCGTCGCCCCGACCAAGCCACTGGTCGCCCAGCAGGTTGATGCCTGCTATCAAATCGTTGGAATTCCGCGCTCAGATACGACGCTCTTGACAGGTGACGTTGCGCCTGCACTTCGTGTGGATGAATGGCAAAACAAACGTGTCTTCTTCATGACACCTCAGACACTTCTCAACGATCTGTCTCATGGCTATGCCGACCCCAAGAGCATTGCCCTGATAGTGGTTGACGAAGCGCATC
This sequence comes from Sarocladium strictum, assembly GCA_030435815.1. Taxonomy (NCBI): domain Eukaryota; kingdom Fungi; phylum Ascomycota; class Sordariomycetes; order Hypocreales; family Sarocladiaceae; genus Sarocladium; species Sarocladium strictum. Next base: position 1,539,615 of record JAPDFR010000002.1, on the reverse strand, counting down.
GGGCCGTTGGCGAATACGCATATGCCAAGGTCACCAAGCTCATCCGACGCTTCTCAAACAGCATGCGTGTGCTCGCTCTCACAGCAACCCCTGGATCAAAGGTGGAAACTGTCCAAGAAGTGATCGATAATCTTGGGATTTCACATTGTGAGATCCGAACCGAGGACTCCCTCGACATTCGACAATATGTTCATTCACGCGATATTGAACAAAAAATCCTTGAGCCTTCGGATGAAATGAATCACGTTGCGGAACTTTTCACCAAAGCTCTGAAGCCAATGATGGAGAAACTGAGTGCTCAGAACATCTGGTATGCCCGTAATCCTATGGCTCTGACGGCTTTTGGCCTTATGCAGGCCCAAAAGGAATGGTTTGAAAGTCGTGGCAGGCATGCGAACCAGGGCCTCCAAGGGATGATGCGAGCTATCTTCACCACTCTTACCAGTATTGCCCACTCCATTAAGCTACTCAATTTCCATGGTATCAAACCATTCTTCGACAACCTCAAGGACTTGCGAGACGAACAGGAAAGCAAAGGCGCGAAAGGATCGAAATACAAACGCCAACTCATAGAGGACGCAAGCTTCCAAGAGATGATGGCTAAGATCACACAGTGGCTCCGGACAGACGGGTTCGTCGGTCATCCCAAACTCACTGCTTTATCCGACTGCGTTCTCAACCATTTCATGGACCACGGCGAAGGGTCTGCCACTCGCGTGATTGTCTTCAGCGAATATCGCGATTCGGCAGAAGAGATTGTGAAAACCCTCAACACCCACCGGCCACTGATCAAAGCCAGTGTCTTTGTTGGCCAGGCTGACGGGAAACGGAATGAGGGTATGAAGCAAGCACAGCAAATCGAGACAATAGAGAGATTCCGCAAGGGAGATTTCAATGTCCTGGTTGCGACGTCTATTGGCGAAGAAGGCCTTGACATTGGCCAGGTGGATTTGATCGTTTGCTACGATTCTTCAGCCTCTCCCATCAGAATGCTACAGAGAATGGGCAGAACTGGACGAAAGAGAGCGGGCCAAATCGTTCTCCTCTTGATGCGTGGCAAAGAGGAAGAACAGTTCGCCAAATCTAAAGACAATTATGAGAAAATGCAGAAGCTCATTTGCGAGGGAAGTCGGTTCAACTTCCGATTCGACCTGTCAAAAAGAATTGTTCCGCGCGATATCCAACCCCAGGTAGACAAACGTCATGTTGATATTCCCGTTGAGAACACGCAGGATAAGTCTCTGCCCGAGCCAAAGAAGAGAGGGGCGGGCAAAGGCAAGAAGAAACCACCAAAGAAGTTCCATATGCCGAATGGGGTCGAGACCGGCTTCCAAAAGGTATCAGATCTTCTTAAGGGCACATCTTCAAAAAGTCAGACTGTTCAGAGACCCAACCCTGAGCTGCAAGATCTTGTCGCCATCCCGAGGATCGAGCATGTTTTCCTTAAAGATTCTGAAGTGGCTGAACTTGATCGTGCATATCGAGATCTCCCATTCAATAATAGGACGATTGAAGAGACCTACATGCCCGATCTGGGTGCGCACCCTGCGTTACAGCGACAACTGCAGAGAGTCGTCCATCTACGGCACGGTGTGCGAACAAAGCGATGTGTGAAAATGCTAGGGAAAATATCGTCGAACGCCTCTGGTCTTGCTCGTGATTGTCGCGAGGCCGACACAAGCGATTACATGGAGATACCAGTCAAGGGCTTCGTCGGGTCCGATGGTGAAACAGAGCCAAGCGAAAGGGAAGATGACCTCCCCAGGAAGAGGCGCAAAACATCGCCTAACTCATTTGAGCCTCATGTCACCCATGCGGTGCCTCCGAGGTCGAAAGCAAAGATGAAGGCCCAACCAAAGAAGCAGAACAAAGGACAGGCGGTTAGTGCCGCCCGGGCTTTCCTGGCGACTGAGTGTGGTGGTGGAACCAATGACTACGATGATGATGATGATCTCGACGAATCCGACAACGGAGAGGACGCTGACCAGGGATTTGGTCTCACGAAAAGAAAGAGGAAGAGAGGAAAAAAGAAGGTTAGGGGACATCATATGGGACGACATGGGATCAACAGCGACGAAGTCGGCGACGCTTGTGATCGCGATAGTGACACCATGGAGTCTGATGGATCCGACGATGGAGAGGACTTGTTAGACTTCATCGTGTCAGACAACCACATCGTTTCGAGTATGCATGGCACGGATGATCTGCCCACATCATCTGCAGCACAAGCAACGCCCGCCATGAAGAAGACTCCCAGCAAGCCATTCTACACCCCGACGCAGTTCACCTGTACACAAGAAAGTGACGGCGTACCGGGCTTGGAGGAGTTGGTCGGGAGCAAGAAAGGGCAGAAGACACGGATATCTGACATACTGGAAGACTCAGAAGAGGGTGGAGCTCCGATGCGGAAAAAGACGGCCAGGGGTAGGCGTCAGGTACTGGACAGCGACAGCGATGAGTAACGGTTTTGCTCTTCTCTGCTCTTCTCTGTATGGAACGCAATTACATCGGGACGGAGTTTGGGAGTCACAAGGCAATGGCCATTGCACACGGTATATTTCGCATTGCCTGATACGATACCTATTTGCTACATAAGACGCCAACGGCGACAACAACCTGTAAAACTTGGGCCAACGTTAGCTCTGAATGGCTGTTAAAATGTGAGAAAGCGGACAAAATAAACAACGGAGCGTCTCGAAAACTTCAGAAACCCATTTAAAAGCACTACTGCCCCCACCCCCTGCCAGCAGACCGGGCTCATCAGACACAAGACCCCCCAACCATATCCTACACCAGGCGCATATGACGATGCAGGCATAAAGATAGACTGAGGTTAAGGCCTGCTCTGAAGGCTGGATTCCCCGCTGGAGGCGGCCGAGGAGCAAAACCCCCTCGAAAGAAGGCTTGCTCGAAGGCTGTCTCAGACGGCTCTTCCTATTATTGATGAGGGGTTTGAGTAGATCATCATGTCGAGAGACCGTGTACGAATATTTTGAAACGTATTGATGCTGAGAGAGAGAGATATGACTTACGTTGAGTCGGTAGTCCGTATAAGTTCGGTGCGCTCCTGAAGTTGGTGACGAGGTGATGGGAGGAGGTTGAAGTTGAAATCAACAAAAGCTCCAGCGAAATTTTGGGTGAGCGAAGAACAGAGCCCTGCCTTATCCGATAAGCTGCCGAGGATGACTAACCAGCTGACCAGCCCACTGTGACGTCTGCCCCATTACGCGCTGTATCCACTATCCCCAACCGCCTCCCAGGCAAGCGTTCACCCTCTCTCTTCCCCTTCACCCGCTGAACGGCATCCAGCAGATCCTCACTCATCGTCACACTATTCCAAGCCGTTTGGGATCTTATCACAATGGCTTCGAAGGGTGTGTCTATTCTCAAGTTCGTGGGGACGGTTTCCCTTGGCCTATTGACGGTATGTTGACGATCCCTCTGCCTCTCTACCCCTCCGAAGGCGGTCATGGACGTCATTTGGATTGTGCACCACCGCGTTGCATGCGAACGACAGCGGCATGCTGGAGAAACAGATGTCACTTTGGGGGGTTTTGCCGGTTCCCCGGATAGCTGCACGACCGGCGCATTATGCGCCCGACGAAGGACCTTCTTGGACAACTGCTGACCAAGTACATCAACAGGGCGTCTCCTACACCGTCTCAAGCCTCAGCCTGCCTTCCCTTCTGCGCCTCCCATCCTCTTCTTCCGCCGCTCAGGCTCTCGCGAACCTCACCGCCTCCCTGCAACTCCCGATTCCCATCCTCACCACACTCGCCTCCGCCCCTCTTCTCCTCAGCTTCGCCATCTCCCCACGATCCGCCCGCCATCCCTACCTGATCTACACCTCCCTCCTTGCCGTCCTCTCCGCTGCCGTCCCGAGCCTGCTTCTTCCCCAGCCTCCCGCCATCGCCGCGCGTCCTACGAAGAAGCCGTCGTCTACGTCTCGGTCCCGCATGATGGAGGCTAGCTACGAGGTTCTAGGCGATGCGCAGAGCGACGCAGCTAGCGAGGAGGAGATTGATGATATCAATGGGGAGGAAGTCCGTGCTACGGTTGAGGCCATGTCCACGGCATACAAGGCACGGGCTGGGATTGCGACCCTCGGCTTTGCCATGGCTGTCCTCGGGATCTGGGGGGATGGCGCACCCAAGGCTGTGATTTACGCCGCGTAAGCGCCTGTCCTTGGTTCTCTGACAAAGTTTAGATCACGGGAGTTGTCTTTTATTCGCAAACTGAAATGCCAAATCTCAGCAAAAATACTGATAGGAGTCAATTGCACATATTCCGCTCCGTAAAATCGCTGCCATGTACGCTCCCTGGACCCATCTGGAAGTGCTTAATCAACAGAAACGGGGAGCAAAATGCACGGATCTGAAGAATTTCAACAGAAGCTCACAATCAGCAATGTAGACGCTTCATAAGAAAACTGGCTGCACACCATGCCATGCTGTCCAATGAGGAGCTCTAGCCCTCAGCCTCAACCACTCTTTTGCACACCGTTCACTCAAACCTTCACTGCAGCACAACTCGTCAAGATCAGACACCGATTGCCTGTTACTGAGAAACAGAGTCACTTCTAAATCTCTCAAGTGGAGACATACGTTGCAAGCCGTATCTATTCCATCCTCGTCAATTGACGGCCCTTCCTCAATGAGGCAACCAAGCGGCCGTTTCTGCGGCCTACCACGTGATGGCAGTGATATGCAATGCAAGTATGTCATGCAGTGTTCATATCACGACAAGTCGAAGAATGTGATGCCTTATGCTGTGCAACTTGAAGCTCTATTGGAAGGGGATCTGATCTATGAAGAGTATAGCAGACTTTAATTCTTGCTCTCATCATCTAGGGCGAAACGGTCCACAAACTTGAAAGTGGCAAGGCCTTTCCTCAGATCCTTGACGACCTCATCGGTGCCGCTGACGATATAGACACCGTCGCCATTCCCAACCCCGATCGTCTGCAGAGAAGCCTTTGCGTCACCGAGGAAGCCGAGTGGCTTACCCCAGTTGTAGCCATCCGCGACGATCTGGGCAGGGCGGCCGGGAGGGTACAGGGACGATCTCTTGCGCGGATCCAGTAGCGAAAGAGCACCTGCGGTGACAACGATGCCGTCAAAACCGACTGCTTCAGCCTGGGAGTAAGTCACATCCACACCATTCGCGAGGGTCTCGCCGACGACGGTGACGGTGACGTTGTCAGACTTGAAGGCCTCCTTGATGGCGGCAGCATCGCTCAATGAGCCATTGGACGATATGGAAGCCAAGACACCGACTTGGAGCGTAGCAATAGTCGGAAGCTCCGAGCTGATAATAGAGATATCCGCCGTCTTGTTATTATGATAGTAGGTGTCATCAGCCTCCGGGGCCTCAAGGCCCAAAGCCCGAGCAATGCGCTCAGCAACATCGTGACTGACACGGTTGAGCTGAACGAGAACATTCTCCTGAACACGGGGTGAGAGATGGCTCATCTCAAAGCGCATGGCATTGATGACGAATTGCTGCTCGACCTTGGTGAGGGAGTTGTAGAAGAGACGAGGCTGGCTCCAGTGGTCGGCGAAGGTGGAGGAGCGCTTGCGTACAAGTGAGCCTGACGCCTTGCGATCTGGAGCGGTGAAGAAGCCGCGGCCCTGGGTTTGGTTAGCCTGCTTCGGGCTACCCTTGTTCAGCGTGTTGGGGGTGTCTATTGAGATCTGTTAAAGAAACGACCAGAAAGGTATTCGCGAGTGGTGGATCACTTACAAGGAGCAGTGTTGCGGTGGATGATGTTCTGGCCGGCACCGTCACGGTTGTTGTTATGGATGGGCACAACCGGGCGATTGATGGGAAGCTGCTCGAAGTTGGGACCGCCGTGACGGTTGATCTGAGTGTCGAGATAAGAGAAGATTCTTCCTTGAAGAAGGGGATCCTCGGTGAAGTCAATGCCACGAACAATGTGTCCGGGTTGGAACTATTTGCGAGTCAGATGTGTTACTCCCCATGCAGAAAAGACTTTCGTAGGCTTACCATGATTTGCTCAGTCTCCGCGAAGTAGTTTACCGGGTTATCATCCAGCCTCAGGATCCCCAGAGGGAACAGTGGCGCAAGCTCCTCCGGGATGATCTTGGTAGGGTCAAGTACATCAAAGCCGAAGGCAAGGGCATCTTCCTCGTCGACGATCTGAACGGCAAGTTCCCACTCCGGGTAGTTTCCTGACTCGATGGCGTCCCAGAGGTCCTGGCGATGATAGTCGGCATTCTTACCAGCAATATGCTGGGCTTCGTCCCAGACCAGGCTAGCTTTGCCTTGCTTCGTCTTGAAATGCCACTTGATGAGACGCGAGTCACCATTGTCCGTTACAAGGCGGAAGGTGTGCACACCGTGGCCATCCTACCGAGCAGTGATTAGTCACAGAACATGCGAGTGCGTGAGTCATCACCAACGTACCATGTGGCGGTACGAGCGTGGGATACCATATCCAGCCATGGCCCAAAACAGTGTGTGTAAAGTCGAGGTCTGCTGGCTGAAGAAGTCCCAAGCAGAGTCGTGAGCAGTAGCGCCTTGAGGAATCTCCCTATCTGGCGCGGGTTTGACGGAGTGAATGAGATCAGGGAACTGAATGGCATCTTGAATGAAGAAGACTGGAATGTTGTTTCCGACGATATCGAAGTTACCCTCGTCAGTATAACTAGACCCATTGTCAGCGACTCGTTCGCGTCGAATACATAACTGTCGGGAAGCTCACAATCGTGTCGCAAAACCGTGAACATCACGGGCAGTATCAGCACTACCGCGCGAGCCGGCAACTGTAGAGAAACGAATGAAAATGGGAGTTTCCTTTCCCTCTGCACTCAGGAACGAAGCGGCCGTGATGTTGGAGTAGTTTCCGTAGCTAGTGAAGGTGCCAAACGCACCAGCACCACGCGCATGTACAGCTCGCTCAGGTACCTATGGGTCGGGATCAGCGAGGTTGTCATGGTTCACAAAGCTGCGCACACGTACACGTTCGTGGTCGAAGTGGGTAATCTTCTGGCGGAAAATAAAGTCTTCAAGCAGGGTTGGGCCACGCTCACCCGCCTTCAGGCTTTCTTGGTCCTCCATAGGGCCTCCAACATCAGAGGTGAGATAGACGTCATTGTCGTCTATTTCATACTCTTCCAGATGGGATCGAGAGCCTCCTTCACGCCCTTCTGCGCGAGCAGCAAGACGGCCGGGGTCTGCGAAGGGGCACTGAGCACCAACAAGGCTGGCAAGGCCCAAGGCGAAGATACACTTGGGCAACATGATGAGAAACGACCGTCGATGCTTCAATAGGCTTGGGAAGACGACGTCAAGCAGACTTCAGGCAATGTCTCTGCAGTGACTTCTGTCAAGTAGAATAGTGAGACGGTGGAAACACAAGGGTTCTTATACGCAAGGACCATGCGCGCTACGCGGACACCTCTGGTATGATCATCAGACGGGCTTTTCTCCAAGTCCGACTGCAGCATCGATCCACTCGATACATAATCGCTTGAACACCCCTCACCCCTTCAGTCATGGTGGGAAGGGATCGGAGACCCTGTTTACCTGCAGAGCGATCATACTTTGAGTTTTGGTGCCGCCTGCTGTGCAACATGATGAAGCCCACGTTAGCAACGCCGAGCTCTCCCGTTGGCCTCGCGCGATGCAAGGCTCCAGGATGACACCACAATCTCCATTTAGAACCTTGGAAGCTTGGCTCGCCATGGTATGCAAGGTTGTGCTCTTGAAATCGAAGGTTTGTGATGGGGAAGGTTAAGCAAAGCACCTCAAATTACGGACATCAGTGCGGAAACGGGTTATCACTAGGAATTCGTCCCGAATGAGGGTCCACATGCGGTGCAACGTATAGTAGCTGGGGCGATCTCCAGGAAACCATCAGCGAGCTTCAAGCGGCAGTTGCTTCTGGCTTGCCCTGAGGAGACGGGGATATCGGTCTTGGCGAAGAGCCTTGGGCCGACAGGGCCAGCAGTCGTGCGCGTTCGCTTGCCTTGCGGATGGTTTTCTGCGCTCCGGACATGCCGGAGTATCTCTGAGGAACGGTGAGAAGCTGTCTGACCGGGCCTCCAGGCGCTGCTCACATTGGCCAGAAGGCTGTGGCGCAATGGTCATCAGGTCTCTCTTGTCAGGGACAACGTGACAGCTTTGGATTTCTGATCAAGAACCGCGATTAGGTACCGACTAAGCTCAAGCTTCAACTAGACTTGCTGAAGATCGAATCATGCCATGAAGTGGAGCTTGATGAAGCGATCAGGATTGACTGTAGACGGGCGTAGTGAATAAACAACCATGGGCCACATGGACATCGGATGTGGTCAGGAGGGGGAGAGGCGCACATCCAGGCCAGCCGAGAAGGGTCGAGTTGCCATTGTTCACAACCGTCCTTGGATCTTCTTGCTTACTGATTGGCAGAGCCGGACAAGCTTACGAAAGCCGATGTTGCTTGCCCCGGACCAGTTGCTCAGAAGGGAGGCATCTAGAAGAAGCGAGTGAAGTTGGTCGAAAGAGGGGGGGACGGGTAGCTTGGCAGGGGTGCATGATAAGGTTTGTCAACCCTACGCCATCGCGGAGGAACATGGACGTGGTTCGATGGACAAGGTATAGCGAGCATTCTCTTGCCTCTTGCAGATGTGATGACTTTGTGAAGGTTGGATGGCGCACCAGGGACGAGGTCGGGAGTAGCCCCGAACGAGGCTGGCGGCTGCAGTGCTTGGCTGTGGGTAATGAGCTCGCAGCGATTGGGCGGGGTCGAGGCCATGGGCCGATGGTGAAGAGAATCGGGACATTTTGGGCGAGATGGGTCTAATTTTGGAGATCGAATCTTTTGAATGGGGATCCAGAGCGAACCAATTGCAGATGCAATGTGCCCTGCGATTAACTCGGGCTGTGAAAGAAAGAAAGTGTGCTGACTGATCGTCGTCACTGGGCGGTTAGGTGACTTAGCTCCAGATCAGGTGATTCGAGCTGTGCTGCCTGGAGCCCTGCGGAGTAGGTAGTCTCGCCAGACTTGAAGGAAGCTACAAATCATGAGAGAGGCTCAAGTCAACTGTTCCTCCAAGTCATCCGTTTCGTAAAGACACTCCGTCATCCGCTTCATCACGACGCTGATTCGCCCCAATCATGAGGACGCCCAGCTCAGCTGGCAATGTCTTTTGGCAAGTAATGCATTGCTTGGATGGCAACAAGCTCCAACCCCTGTCATCAAGCGATTACAGGAGTTTCACCGCCTATTGGCTGGGGAGGCACTACGGCGTAAACATGTCTATCAACTTGAAGCAAGCAGCACGTTGGAATAACTCTAGTCGAGGAAAAAGAAAGTTTATGCGGGTGGATAGCCTCTTGCTGCGAAATCCAAGCCGACGATGCCATCTGTGACCCGTTATGATGGGATGTTCTACACCATCTATCGGTAGCTTTCACCTGTGAGTAAACTTACCCTTTCTCTTAGCATTATTTATTATTTATTATTTTTTTCAGCACTCAAGGGAAAGCACATGATGGCGGTATCCTGCATAGCAAAATGTCAAGGCCTCAGGGTAGTCAATGTCCGTCCCCGGATCCGAACCCGCTACCAATCACACTCTTCATTCCGCATACGCTTTTGAGACAAACTTTAGCATTGTTCGCACAGACATCGATGCGTTTTCGATTCAACCATCCATCGAGAAGTCTTTCTGCACACTCGAGGACGTGAGACCTCTGTATAGATCAGCCATGTTGGCTCACGTCGATTGCCAACATCCATCATGTTAACCCGAACAAACAAAACAGACAGTGAGCCTCACACAATCCCATTGTGCAGCGGGCAAACTTAGTCGTCAAGGACATTTAATGGAAATAAGGGCGATACTGTTATTCCATGCACTTTGCAAGAGAGAAAATGCACGTCATGCCTCCCCACTGGACGGCTAACACGGACTGATTGAGCGACCGCGGCTTCTTGAATGATCTGTTCCGATCCATCGATACAATATTCAACGCATCTGCCTCGCCAGAGGTCAGTGTATCCACACCGATGGACATCCTTGAAGCAAGAAGAACCGAGCTTCGGACCAGCCGATCGGTACTTGATAGACTTTGGTCAACAGTCTCCATCAACCCAAAACGCCCTGTTGCGTGATTACACTCAGTTTACTGCGAGGGACACGCTTCAAGTGTTGCACAACCATCCACCTCTACTGCATACAGATGCAGCATCTCAAGGCAGTTGGCCTGGTCAATCGATACCTACGTAAAAAGCAACGGAGAATTCTATTTAAAAGTCATTTCGATGCAATGCGACGACAGACAGAGCCAACCAGCCATGGTCGTCCCATTAACAAGCAAGGGGTCTGCTTTCCGCATTGGGAAAGTGGCGGCGAGTATGGTGATCGTCCAGGGTGAGGGTGCGTGCTTCCGGTCAACAAGCTCAGTAAGGTGCTACGATATCTTGATGCTGTGTGATAATACTGTATCTCGTGGAGAGTACTGTAGGCAGGCGGGGGGCACTTGCATTGAATTGAAGGATGGGGTAATTATGGAACAAACAGTCTGACGTGGGCTTGGGTCCAGCACTCGCCCAGCTTGGCTGACGAATGCATGGACGTTTATAGCTCACGTAACTGTAGCTCACGGAGAGGTTTCCTTTCTAAGACATCGTGGAATAACTTTACCAAGGCGGCTAGTTGGACAGTCTGTCGCCAAAGGGACTTGCGGATACTACCTTGCGCATTCGACATGCAGCAATATCTTGAGGCAGGGCCTGGCCGAATGCAGCTCACCTGGACTAGGGATTTCGCCTGAAGTTTCGATGTTGTTGCCTGGCTACAATCACGTATGATACTGTCTGTACATGTCCGTGGCGCGGGTTGAGCCTGTGGTCCTAGACATGGTCAATTGGCTGGTCTCTGACCAAGGTCGTATGATCGAATCACTGTTCAGATAATAATCCAAATAAAACCACGCAATCTTTTTTCTTGTTTAGAGTTCCGGGACCTTGCTGATGAATCGTATGGAAACAAACTTTCCTAAAGTGTCTCCATGGCCGGGCTTCCAGGACGGAAGGTCGTTGAGAAGCTGGTAAGATGAGAGTACCTAGTGTTCAACTCTAACAGAAGTCCCACTCGGAGGAGCACATCTTAGCCGAGCATCGTCGACAGGCATACTATCTCAACCAAGGCCCCTTGTCTAAGCTACCCGCACCACCTAGGTAGGAAGACGAGGCACCAAGTCCGGTAGTTGCTCACGTAAAGCACGATGCCAGCGCCATTCCCGAGCGGCTGGGGCACCACGCCGTCATGCCGCTATTCCGTTGCCGGCCGTCTATCGCCCAAACCCCTCCTCCCGTCACCCCGCGCCTGATGCTCTTCACAGAGCTTCGATACCTCATTCCATCTCAGCTCAGCTCGACTCAAGCTGCTGGGTTCCATCACACGTGCAGGACGAAAGCGTTGTGCTTCACATTCCAGACGGCAGACGAGTCGATTGACATGTGTCACACCGCCTGCAGGAAACCAGCTGAACTGTGCATGCAGAAGAAACCATCGTCATTCCCAATGGTTTCTGCGTTCATCTGCAAAAAGGCATCGCAAATTTAGTGATCCAGACTCTCAGGTCGTCCAGCAGCTCGGCGACTGAGCAGGTGGGAGACAGACCTACGACCTGTACCTCCAGGGCTACGGTACCTGTAGGGGAGCCTATACCTGAGCCTGTGGCCAAGGGTTGCCAACGACCGTAGCGACCCCTCCCTTCTTCACTTATGATAGACTACTTGCTCGCTGAACAAACCAACTCATCCTCTTCATCGTCTCAAACTGCTTCGTCAAGTTCATCCCTCCTCATGAGTTATCAGGACAGCAGCCCCCCACCCGGCAATCCCGGAAGCCTGGACAACCTGCACCACCGCTGCACCACCGCATATTGCATTCATTCTGTCACACGGCGGTGACACCGTGGCACTGAACCGCTGCAATATACAGTGTGTGGTGCCGCGCCCCGTCTGGCTGGGTACCGCGCCTCCAATTGACAAGCGACACTGCCAGCTGTGCAGCTGTCGTCCTCACTAGGCCTTCCCCCCTCTATCGCTGCCCCGGGTCATGGCATCCACCACAAGCCCCCTCCCCCATCCTCAGCCAACCGTTCCCTTCTCGCCCAACCATCACTTTCGCCTGCACCAAACTCCCGGGACCATCACGGCGGAGGCACTGGCAGCTCATTTCATCCTGGCCCTTTGAATTGAACCATGACGACGGACGGAGAAGCCGATGAGATCCTCGTAGTAAGTGGCATTCCCTTGCCTTCTCTCCTCTTCCTGGTCCCTTGCTTTTCTTCACCACGCCGCTGCTTTCCACGCTTCTGCCCTTGGCTTCACTCCAGTCCGCTTGTTGAAGGAAGCTGTGCATCTTGGTGGCGCCCAACCATTCGGGTGGGCAACCAGGCAGAAGGGGTGCCTTTGGCTATCGCTGCCAAGTCAGCGAGCAACACCGTCTTGTCTCAACTGGTTGCGATGAACAGTGGTCTAACATAGCATCTTCTACAGGACCCCAACTGGGATAATAACGCAACCGACGACGATGACTCTGCGTTCGCGGACGAGTGAGTTTTAACAATCCATTCAGCTATACCCCTCTTACCCCTCGGAGCTCTCCCTGTCGTCTGCCCGAACATGCCCCTCTCAGGTGCTGAAGCTGCCCCTCTAATGGGGGCCACCCCGCTGTACATCCCTGCCCCTCCCCCCTCCGTTCGTCGAACACAAAGGCCCCGAAGCATCGCAGGGCAGACGGCAGCCAAGGCCAAGACATCACTGGATGCGAGGAGCAAAACATATCGGCTTACAATCCCAATTCTTCAAGAGCAAGCACGAGACAGTCTCTGACAGAGAGCGTTCGACAATATCGGAAATTACATGGTCGGACCTACCAAAACTTCAATAGCGAGAACAATTACTGGTGAGCCTTCCTCTACTATCTACCGCTTGTAGACCGCGCCAGGGCTGATGTGGACGTTGACACGATACAGGGGCCCAAATGATGCCGTGCAAAATGAAGGCCTTGATCTCTCGTGTGTGTCCTATCAAATATTTACATGGTCACGTTGCTGTTTGGCTGAAACTATTCAAGGCATCAAATGCTCTACCATGCCCTTGACGACCGCCTTTTTCTTGCGCCGATTCCCAGCAACCCCCAGAGGGTCCTCGATATCGGCACTGGTACGGGAATCTGGGCAATGTAAGTACATCAAGGAAACCTCCTGGTGCTGCTACGGGCTGACCCTCCCTCTTCATCAGAGATTTCGCGGATCAATACCCTTCTGCGGAGGTCATCGGTACGTTTCCCACATGTTGATTGAAACGGAATTTTTCCCCCAAAGAAAAAAGTCCTGATACTTGCTAGGCACCGACCTGTCTCCTATTCAACCCGACTGGGTTCCTACAAACTGTAGCTTCGAGCTGCACGATGCTGAAACCCGCTGGCACTGGCCAGACAACCACTTCGACTTCATCCACGTCAGGTGCCTGATGGGCTCCATAAAGGACTGGCCTGCCCTCTACCGTCAAATATACCGCTGTCTGAAACCTGGTGGCTGGCTCGAACATCTAGACTACTCCATCGACATCACTTGTGATGATAACTCCATCCCCGCTGGTAGCGTTTTCGATGGCTGGGGCAAGTTCTTCCAGGAAGCTGGCGAGAAGCTCGGCCAGACGTTCCGCGTCATCGAAGACGGAAGGAACGTCAAGTGGCAGCAGGATGCTGGATTCGAGAACATCCAGCATTACTACTTCAAGCTGCCGCTAGGTGGATGGCCGAACGATAAAAAGTGGAAACAAGTCGGGCTCTACAACCAACTCATCACAAGTGACAGCATGGAAGGCTATATCCTGTTCCTGCTGAGGAACGTATACGGCTGGAGCTATGAGGATGTCCAGGCTTTCGAAGACAAGGCACGAAGGCTTATCAGGAAGTCGTCTGTTCACTCCTATTTTGGCGCGTAAGTACATGACTGCAGGGCGTAATACCGGAATGATGCTAATCCTTCCTGATGTGCAGCGGAGTTGTCTGGAGTCAGAAACCTTCCAACTGAACGCCAGATTGGAACTGTAATTTCATTCAGGACTCTACGGAATCAGTTTAAAAGGAGTCATCGGACGCTTCTACGCATTGAGATACACTTGGAGCCCTTTTCTGCATCACAGAGGTTAGGTAGCCCTCATATATACGGCGTTCACGCAGACTTTGGGAAGTAATACTATTTCTTCTATGGAGAACTACCAGGACTGCGCTGCATATGTTCATCCGCGCCTTCTCACTGCGAAGAAAGACCTACCACTCTCTGCGCGATCGCTTTTTTCCCCTTGTAGCATCCACCACTGTTCTTCAGGGGGGCACATCTCAGAGAATTCGTGACAAAGTCCAAAGCAATATCATCCAGAAAGGCATCCCAGTAACCCCAGAAACGCCCTGCACGCTTGATTACATGCCAAATACATCATGTTCCAAGAAGCGACATAATACAAGCTCTGCTCCTGTAGAGAGGTATACGTGGCACCCAGACGCTCGGGACGGTCAGGCTTCTCAGCCCAGGAGAACATCAACTTCGTCCCTAGCCTGCGCCTCCCACGCCTTCAACAGGACATGTCCCACGCCTCTCCTGTAGGCCACCCCTCCAATCCTCTCGACCCACAGCACATTCACAATGTCTATAATGCCATCCTCGTCGGCAAACTCCTCGAACCTCTCCGCCGGGAAGGCGTGGCTGCCCCGCCTCTCCATCGCGGTCGATATCGCCAGGAACTCCAGCTTCTCGTCCCCGTCGTAGTTGGAGGTCTGGACACCGAGCCACCCGTCGTGCGCGCGGAAGGACCCCACCCACCTGTTGCGAGACATCTTGATGTTGCCCACGGCGATGGGGGGGCACATGCTGTCCCGCGGGGAGAGGGTGGCGAAGTAGTCGACTTCGAAGACACCGGATGTGGTCCTGAAGGAGAGGTAGGGGCCGGGGAAGGCCAGCTCACCCGGGACGGCGGCGTTGTTGTATTCGCCCTTCTCGGGCGGGTCCTCGACCGGGACGGGGTACTTGAAGACGGTGCCGTTGTCGCTGTCGTGCTTGTAGAATGCGATGCCGGCTTTCATCCAGCCGGGCGGGAGGGCGGCTGCGGATGCGCGGCGGGATTTCGTCTTGTTCATGTCTCGGAACTGGAAGCCGTTGTTCACGACGGGGACGGTCGAGTTCCTGTCGGTGAGGTTCCATTGGACGGTCGGTTTGATGCGGAAGGAGTGGGAGGACTGGAACCTCCGATTCTCCTGGCCGCGCTTGACGGATCGAGTGTCCTCGATGTAGTCGGTAGCTGCTCGCCAGAGGGTCAAGTCCACAGGCACGCCATCGAACCACCAGCCCATCCACGACCATGAAGGGAGGAAAGGAGGCCGAGTGACGGCTCTGCGCCGGATGCTCGCTTGTGGGCGCCAGAGTAAAGCCACATCGAGAAACATGAGTGGCATGCCATACAGGAAGCCGCCGGGAAATACCTTGGACAGCACGTGTGTGATGCCGGCGAACGCACGCAGCGTATCATCCACATATGTCACCCTTCGTGCGCTGTAATCCGCCGCTATGCGGGCATACTCATCCATATCTGGCCACGGTGCGTGCTGGAACCCGAATGCAGCTGGAGAGAGTCTGTTGTGACACTTCGCTTGCCGTGGCCGGACCGCTTTGATGGGCCCATTCACGGGTCCCTGCCACAGGTCGCAGTGGCACTCCCAGGTCACCGTGTCCTCGAAGAAGAAGACTGCGCGACGGGAGTACAACAGCTCCTGCATGGTCCAGCCGCGCGTATTCCACCTCGACGCCAGTAAGAGATCGTTGTGATCCCTGCTGCTTGTCCGTGGGTTGCGTGCTGTCTTGCGAGGACTCAGGGCAGTGAGACCTGTGTAAGCATCCCCATGAGCAGCCACAATGGTCAGGTAAGCGTTCGAGAAGACGTATGCCATGTGCTGGATGTGGCTCTCTTTCTCGTTCTCATCATCCTGGACGATGCAGAGGCGGTCAACCCAGAGATAACGCACGCCGAGCTTCTTCGCAAGCCACATGGCGTCCGATATAGTCAATGGGATATCCTGTTCCGGAATGCCGAGCTCGAGCGCATCGATGTTGCTCCTCACCAGCTGCAACGGCGGATCGGGAGGACCACCCCCTCGCTTGGGCGGCGGTGTCCCCCAGACATAACTTAGCGCAAGGTACCTATCCGTTGGCTTCGCCCTGACAAGGTTCTTCTCGACTGAGTCGATCAACCAAGCCGGCCGCCACGTCGCTGCCTCATCTCTCGCCCTGGATCTCGACCTCGACCTCGATCTAGAAAGATCACTCTCAGAGTCACTTCCCGAATACGCCGTCGCAGGCGCCTTCCCTGACGGCGGGCTGCAATGGTGGTGATGCTCGGCATTGCAAGTGTCCAACCACTCCCTCAGCCGTGACGTCGCACTCCTAGTGTCGGCTGAAGAAGTCTTGCGCTGCACAGTGGCAGTCGTCGTTTCGCGCGCGCGATTCCATGAGTCCCTGAGGCGGTTGGTGATGCTGACGCGGCGACTTGGAGGAGGCGCATCGCGGGGTGGAGGCTTGGAGCCGCCATTGTCGCGAACATCGTCGTCCCTGTATGCGCCGCCGGGCATGGCTATGTTGGCACTCGGCAGTCGCGGAGCGGTAGACTCTGACGATTGGTATGTGGTCCTTGTCCCTGGGACGGAGAAGAGTGGGTTGACTGTTCGCGCTTGGTGTTGTGTGGATGTTTAGATCGGGGCAATGTCTCACGATCCAAGATCTGCGCCGGTGGGAATAGAGGCGGCACTTAGGCTGATGACGCAATCATTGTTTCGAAAACTTCAAATATGAGAGACCAAGGAGGATCGCGACATATATGCGATGAGTTGCGCTCAAATCTTTTTCTTGCCCGGCATTGTTATGAACTGAGGAGGTGAGGTTGAAGCTGAGAGATGAGGTAGCTTTGGGTGTGTGATAAGTTGAGGTGGCTGGGGCCGGGCCGCCAGATGCCACCCGCGGTGCCCCTCACAACCATTACAAACAAAGCTCCTAGTTGGACATAACAAATCCATGAGTCGGACGCAAAGCTCGGCGTGAAGATTCTTCAGAATCACCAGGGTCAAGCTTGATTCTTATTGGATGCTTCACGATGCTGCACGATGTGGAAGTCCAACGTCCAACCCGGTCTCATGGTACTTGAGTATCGTCATGTTGCTGAGGCAGGCTCGGCAGCAACGGGACAGGTCGTGGGTTGGGCAACGTGAGCTGAAGGATCTGGGCTGTGAACGAACCGCCAGCGAGCGTGCATCAGTCGTTGTAGAAAATACCAGCGTATGCCCGTAGCTTCACTGATGGAGGACGGTTCAGGTCGAATCCAAGTCTAGGTGCTGTTTTTATGAATGTTTCTCTAGACAAACTGGGGGTCCCAGCCAGGCACACCTCCCGTGCACCGCTTTCCCAATATCCTCTGCCGTCTATGGCCCGTTTTCGTTCATCATCATGCCTTCATACCGCGATCATGCTGCTGAGCTTCCTATTTACTCGGCGCTGCGCTTGAGGCCCTTGACGAGCAGGCTCTCGCCAGTCATGGCCTCGGGCTGAGGCAGGCCCATGGAGGCCAGGATGGTGGGAGCGACGTCACCGAGCACGCCACCAGTGCTCTTGAGGGTCCACTCCTCGGGGGCGTTGGCCATGATCAAGGGAACCCTGAGAGTGTTAAAGCTGGGCTTGCCCGTGAGCAGATTTCACGGAGACTTACTTGTTGGTGGTGTGGCTGGTCTTGGGGCTGCCGTCGGGCATCTTCATCTCCTCAGCGTTGCCGTGATCAGCGGTAACGAACAGGACATAGCCCTCCTTCTTGCAACCCTCGTAGATCTTGGCAATTGCCTTGTCGCAGGCCCCGACGGCGGTAAGAGCGGCGTCATACTGTATCATTGTCAGTTGAAGTCTTCCGAATTATGGGCGACCATGGTTGACTCACAACTCCGGTATGGCCGACGTGCCGGGAAGGTTAGCTAAAAAAACAGCAAGAGGAATGGAATATACTTATCATGTCGGGAGCAGCCAGGTTCTGCATGGCATGATCAGCTAACGGGAACCTTTCGGGGGAAAGCCTGGACAATAAACCACTTACACACATAACGAAGGGGAACTTCTTCTCGCTCATTCGCTTGCAAACCTGGTCGGCAACGCCATCTTGAGACATCTCAGGCGCCTGGTCGTAAGTTGGGACAGACTTGTTTGAGGGAACGAGATCCTGCTCGGGGTCGCGGGTCTCGAGGGCGAATGCCTTCTCAACACCACCGTTGAAGAAGAATGTGACGTGGGCGTACTTCTCCGTCTCAGCGACGTGAACCTGCTCGACGTTCTGCTTGCCGAGCCACTCGGCCAGCACATCATCCATACGCTGGGGCTTGAAGCAGACGGGGAAGGGATACTCGAGCTTGTACTGGGTCATGGTAGTGAGGGTGACCTTGGGGTAAGGGAAGTCGGGCAGCACGGAACGGTCGACATCGCCGAGGATCTGGGTGATTTGACGAACACGGTCTGTCCCTCGGTAAGCAAACATCACGATTGTACAACATCTGACAAAGTACTCACCGGATCGGTAGTTGAAAAACAGGACGGTGTCGTCGTCTGAACTTCTCGTTAGCAAGGCCTTCTGTTATCTCCCCAGACCTGGCGCATCTACCTTGAAGACGCCTCTCCTTGCCGCCAACGATGATGGGCTTCAGGAACTCATCGCAGTCCTTAGCACCACCCTTGGCGTACACATCCTTCACAGCCTGGACGGGGTCTTCGGTCTCGGTGCCTTCACCAAGGACCATGCCCTTGAGAGCACTACATATTCCGTCAGTTCCCATGTCCTGACATGGCGAAGCCTGGGATAAAAGGCCACTTACACCTCGACACGCTCCCACCGCTTATCACGGTCCATGGCGTAGTAACGACCGACGACAGTCGCAATCTCACCGATGCCGATCTCCTTGGCCGTGTCGACAAGCTCCTGCATGTAGTCGGCACCGCTCTTGGGCTCGGTATCACGGCCATCGCCAAAAAAGTGGATGAAGACCTTGGGGATTTCCATCTCCTTGGCGAGTTTGAGCAGAGCGTAGAGGTGAGTCTGTTTAGAGTGGACACCACCGTGGCTGACGAGACCCTTCATTACAATCAGCTTCAAGCTCTGAGAGATGACTGGTACTGGAGCTTACCGCAAGGTGCAGTCTCCCGTTGCCATCCTTGGCCTTCTGGAAAGTCTGGGTGATGACCTCGTTCTTGTTAAGCTCTCCATCCTTGATGGTTTTGTCTGTACACATCCCTGTCAGCTCCGCTTGAAACGAAACAAATGACATGCTCACCAATTCTGACGACATCCTGGTATACAACACGACCAGCGCCAATGTTGAGATGGCCGACCTCGGAGTTACCCATCAGGCCCTCAGGAAGACCGACGGCGGTAGAGGAAGCCTCGAGCTCGCAGTAGTGCGGCTTGTCTTGGGCGAAGGCATCCATCTGCGGGGTCGTGGCATTGGTGATGGCATCGCCATCCTTGGGCGACTGATCCGTGGGGACACCCCATCCATCGATCACGACTGCAGGCTGTCAGTTTTCTGCGCTCTGTTTGGGGCTTTTTTCGGAAGATGCCGTAGTGACGTACTGAGGCAGGCGTTGGTCTCGGTTTTGCTCATCTTGACAACCTTGATGGTACGTGCAGGGGAAGGGTACTATTGATAAGCGGTAAGTCCGATCCAAAAATCGGTTTGTAGGTTTCTAGGATGAGTTTTGTGGACACGAATCCTTGCGAAGAGTCTTCGAAAGATTTTGAGCCCCGTTTCTGGTATTTGGCTGGTAGCAATCGCTCAATCTTGAGGCATTTAGGTAGAGCTTTGCTCAAGGGCAGCTGTGACGTCGAATGCACAGTGCCATCTTATGGCACACTGTTTTTGGCCTGTAATATGGTGACGGCACTGTGCGAAGAGATTGAGCGGGCAGCATCACGATTAGCGGTTTGGTGTGGGACCTTCAGCGCCCAACAAATCTGCACGTCTCAGTCATGAGATACAAGGTTCTTCAACTACGGCACAATCGCTTTGGCCCAATTCCATTGTAGGTAGAGATGAGATGGGAATTTCCTTGATAAAGGAAGAATGTATCGAGGGCATGGGAAGATCCAGGGCGGTATCGATAATGGGTTGTGTGATACGGATGCATATGGGACTTCGAGAGCCTGGAGCTGCAGTTACGTCAGTTGTTGAGGAAATTCTCGTCATACTTTCCAGAGTTAAAGGTCTGCTGCCACACCCAGCTTCATTTTGATGCTCCGCCAATTCCTTTCTACGACTGCCCTTGTTTTCGATTCCATTCGATACAGTCCTCAAATTTGACCCCGCTTCCGCCAAAGCAATCCAGAGCACTTCCAATAGTTAGATCAACCTTGCCATTGCTCAATTCTTTCACGCGATCCAGATCCTCTAAATTCCGGCCTCCTCCGGCATAGGTAACCGGTATTGAGCACCATTGTGCCAAACGCTCCACGAGCTTCTCATCAATGCCTTTCTGAAGGCCCTCGTTGTCTGCTGCGTGGATTAAAAATTCGGAACAATATGGCTCAAGTAGCTTGATAGACTCTGTGCCTAGGTTAAAAACTTGAACAGACGCTAGGATGATCAACAATGACTGACCTTGGTTGACCTCCATGTCGGTGATAGTCTGCCACTTGTTCATGGCTACAAACCAAGAATCCTCTCCACGCCGACGACAACTGAGATCAATGACTAGCTTTTGCCTGTCATTCTGCAATGTCTCCAGCACTGCGTCTAATCTTGACTGACTGAACTTGCCCTCAGGGAAGAGGTAAGATGTAATGATAACCTGGGAGAAGCATCGCGAATGAGTTCCTCGCCCGCTACTGCATCTTGGTAGTTAGAGGTGGTGGTGATGTGATCTTGCCATACCTTGTCTGCCCCAGCATCAATCCATTCCCTTGCGTTCTTGTCATCAATACCTCCTCCCACTTGCAAGCCGCCGGGCCAGGTAGACAAGGCCTCCTTTGCTGCGGCGTCGTTTCCAGGGCCGAGCATGATGACATGGGCACCCGTCAAGGCGTTGTCCATGTAAAGTTGTGCAAAATGCCCCGCGGAGTATTGCGAGACATGGTTGGTCTGGAGCGCAGCTGATGAGCTGTCGAGAGTTCCACCAACGATTTGCTTGACCTGACCAGCGTGCAGGTCAATGCATGGCCTGAACTTCGTCATTTTTGCGTGTCAATGGTTGAGTTGCCGAAGGTTGGAGCATGATGAGTCGCAGCGTCGTGAGAAGAAGTAAGGCCCACATAGACTGTCCCACACCTCGCTGATACGTATATAGTGAGCTTTAGAATCACGGAGAGCATGAGATCCACTACTCACTGGTCGAATGGTGTAAAGGTAGCACATAAGCTTCACATAAGCGCTTCGATGCTCGCTTAGAATCCGGGTTCGATTCCCGGTTCGACTACATTCTTTTTGTCGTTTTTTTCATCTTTTTGGTACTTGATTGCCTTTGCTCTATGATCGCGTCAGTATTATTAGCGCGTGTTCGTTATCATGATTACCGTGTGACATATCAGCGGACTCTTGGAAGGCCTGATGATTTTTGGGTATTTCTGTCTTAGGGTAGCAACGTGAGACTGGCCGTGGTGTTGAACATGAACCCGTCAACATGAACAGATTACAGCGAGGTAGTAATACAGTCTGTGAGATCATAGTGGCGGTTAAATCGTGTGTGATAGTATAATGGTGTACGGCAGTATTGACATCACTTGCATCTTGGTGGAAGTACTGTGCTGGACAAACAGACTCACGCATCTGCGTGTTGCATCTGGATCTTGCGTTGAATGACCTCTAATCGCCAGAGCTACATTAGGTTCGCGTGGACCGAAGCATGTATGATCTGCATATACGATATCAACACATCGAAGTGCATCTGGACCGAACAATCAATGGTCTTGTTCCGATACGCAGGGCAGATCATTGTAGCCACTGCATGCAACCTCATGCAGTTGACCAGCTTCTGGTCCTCGCTGCCATGGCGACTCGTATTGAAACAGGGATCCCGACCCTGTTTCTGGGCGCCTGCACCTTACTGTACGGAGTACAGTGCTGAGTGTGCTGAAGCGGGGCCTTCCTTGTCCCTCACACACGCGCGCTGACCGGTACTGTGCGCGCTGCTGTCGTCCACTGTTACAGACCGCTGGGGCCAAGCGGCAGCTATCGCCCGTTGCCGCAGCAACAGCGCCATGTCCCGCCACCACGCTCTGTTTGTTTTCCCCAGCGTGGGCGATTAGTGCATGTCACCTGTTCTCCGCACTGGCGAGCCACTGACCACCGCCTCCCTTAAACCACCCGGCCGCAGGCACAACCAACTTTCATCATCGCTGTCTCTCCGAAGCATCATCGCTTCTCTCTTGTTGGTGATTGTACGCTTATTCACTTCGTCCGGCTTTCTTCAGACTCGAGACTGCTTGCGACTTTCTCGCAAGGACTCTTGATTCGCAGAACCCCATCATTCCTTTCATCAGCATTCCAGCATCTTTTCCAGGCTAGGTGCTGTCTCCTGTGCCGCCCGAAACACAGCATACCATAGCATTCCAGCTCTTGCAAAGCAGTGGATCTTGGCGACGCGAATGACCTGATCGTGGTTCAAACCCTCCATCAAATCACGGATTGTGTCCCAAGGGATGTCATCGGACTCGGTGCGTCAACCTGCTCACTTGGCTGTCATCGCAACCTGCTGACCCGCATAATAGGTGCATCCATTGCGGATATCAAAAGCAGCGCCAGAGTCATCACCAAGCAAGATGGCCTCCAGTCTTCCCCGTCCGCTGTCGGAGTTGTCACCCTCTTCTCAGAGGCGCAATTCCCCCAGCTGGAACCAAACATCGCCAACCAAGGTCCGTCAGCCATGCTGCCTCTCCTAATCAGCAGAAATGTTTCAGACTAACGCACCACAACAGCAGAAGATGCCTCTGAAATTAGACTCGTCTCCATTCCAGTCCTCTCCCCTCGAGAGTGTGAGCTCTCCGCGACTTTTCTGGCAAAATCGCAACACAGAGAATTCTCTCCATGGTGGACGAGCCGGTTCACCTTCACCCACACGTCGCTCCAGCATTGAGCGCCTTCAACGGGCGTCCCGTGTCAAGAATAGCAACATCCTTGCCTTGGAACAGAAGCAGGAATATGATCCGACCCGGATCCCTCAGATTGAGAGACCCCTTGCTAAGGTGCAAGGGAACGCCTTCAGCCCCTCCAGCTCTAGCAACCTACGTTCTCCTGATCCCGAGCGCGACGGGCACGACTTCATTTCTCCTACCGACAAGCCCAAGGCTCTAAGTATGAGCCCCAGCAAGACTTTCGCGCAAGAAGACGCGGAGGTCCCGAGCACGCCTCACATGCAGAGCAAGGATCAGAGCTCTCCAGTGAAGTCGTCTCTCTCTCCTTCAAAGTTTAAGAGCAGCTTCGACCCCGAGACAGGTATTTGGTCAGGCGAGTCGTCACTTGACGAGCAAGAGCTCCCAGGTGGACGTTCTCTGCATCGTCATGCCAAGAGCGTCACCTTTGACGCTGCTCCTCCTCAGGTGAACGAGTATGAGATGGCTACGCCGGATCTCTCGTCTGTCGGCTCGAACTCGCGCGAAGGTAGCTTCGATTCCATCGACGACGAATACGAAGAAAGAGATCTTTATGACCCAACCTTGATGCACGGTCACGACGACAGCTTCGACGCATCCTTAGAGGACACCGATAAAACTCCAGTCGTTGGCCCTGACGACTGGAGAGGAGACAGCCCACAAGTTCGTAGCAACCAACCTGGACACTGGGAGAGCAGTCCGATGCCCGAGGCTACGCCATCCGCCGTGGATGCGAACAGGGTTGCAAGCGGACGAAATGGCTCTACAAACTCTAACGGAGACCATCGCCCCTTGCCGCCGTTGCCCGGTCTTGAGCACAACCAGCCGCAATCCAATGGCTCTACATCTGCTTCGCCCGGGCTTTCGGCCATCGCTGAGCGCATGTTGGGCGGCTCACGAAGCCTACCTTCACCTCCTCCGGCCTCGGTCAGCAAGTCCGACATCCAAAACATTGGAAATGTGAAGATGACGCTTGAAGAACGCCTGAAGCTCATGATGCTGTCTGACGATAATAACGGCAAGTCAGCTGCCGAGCTACAGCGCGAGCGCCGACTTCGCCGTGGCAACGGTCGCGATCGGCTTGGTAGTCCTGTAGCTTCTGAGCCGGAGTCTACTGCAGACGCAGCGGAAGCTGATGAGGTTGACGACACAATTGGAGATATTTCTGCGCTAGAAGACTACGAGCTTCCCCAGAGAATCTCTAGAGAGTCTATTATGCGTCGCGTCAATGGCAACAATACTCTCACGCGCGAGTCTGACTACAACTTCTCCTCCCCAGCGCCTAGCTCTAGTCCTCAACGCAGTTCATTGAGGAGTCCCGAACGACAGCTTCCTCTTGACCCTGACGTCCCGATCCCCTCGGTTGAAGATTCCGTTGTCTACGATGAGGAAGATGAAAGCAGCGTTATCATCACTCGGGATCTCGACATTGACCACGAGGACGTGCTGGATCTCTATCAGCATTCTGATGCGGAGTATGACAAGCAAGATGAAGAGATCCCTGATGAGGACAGCGAAAGCCACTACTCCGACGGCAACAACAATACCGTCTCAGAGGCGAAGAGGGAAATGGCGGATGAGGTCGCAACACCACGAGCGCACACCCCTACAAAAGGGCTTGCCCTGAACGATTGTTTCCCTAATCTCGGACCTAGCACTAGACACTCCGAGTTCTCTCGTGACTTCGAGTGTTATATGCTTCCAGAGAAGGATGAACCTCAGAAGCTGCCTGAAAACCAGAAGCTCCCGGATCGTGAGCCAGAAAAGGAGGTTGAGGTGGAAGCGCCGAAGATGTCAGATGCAAGGGCATACCTTCAACGCCCATACACTCCTGAAAAAGAAATGAGCAAGCCAGAGTATGACGGATCCGGCTGGGGTGAGCCCGACGAAGAGATTGATGACGAACCAGGCACCCCTGAGTCCGTTATCCACCACCCGATGCCCGAGGACGATGAGGATGAGGATGAAGAGTTTGTCGAGGTTGAGAAGGAGTTGTCCGCCGTTCCTGAGCGTGAGGCGACCATCAAGGCATCAGGCTCAAAACTAAAGACTCGCGCTTCCAACACTCCCGCTGATCTTGCCGCCATGCGCGAGGCACGTCGCCAAGTTAGTTACGAGGTTCCTGATGTGCCGCCAATTCCGGACAAACATCGTGACCGCCTCTCCCGGGACATGGGAGCGGAGCAAGATGCGACACGCGGTGATGACTATCTTGAGCGCCATCCCAGCTTCAAGAAGAGGAGCTTGACCTTGGATCTTGACCTTGGTCTCAGTCTCGACCAAGATTTTGAGAGAGTCATTGAAGCACAGAAGCGCGGATATCTGATGCGACAGAACACTAAATTGGTCGCCGCCAGTGACAAGGATCGTGAGGCTGACTGGAAGACTCGATCGGCGGGCAACTCGCCAGTGAAGGGTACACGTCCTCAGTCTTGGACTGTCGAGCCATGGAACGGCAAGCAGCGCCCCAATAGTACACGAGCCCGTCCTCTGACCGGACCGATTCCGCCCTTGCCAGGCCAAGAAAGCAATGCCGCTGCTCTGAAGGAAGTTCCTGAGGAGGATATCCAATCCCAAATCGCCACCGCTGAGAGTGGTGAGAGGGGTCGCTTGTTTGTCAAGGTTATGGGTGTAAAGGATCTAGATCTTCCCATACCCAAGAACGAAAGGTCATGGTTCAGCCTAACTTTGGACAATGGTGTCCATTGTGTCACGACCGCCTGGCTGGAGCTCGCCCGGAATGCGCCCATCGGCCAAGAATTCGAGCTTGTGGTGCCTAATGACCTCGAATTTCAGCTGACTCTGAATGTGAAGCTCGAGAAGCCAGCCCCTACCCGGATTGCGCCAGTTGTCAAAGACGCGAAGCCCAAGAGCTCCGCATTCAGTCGATTGCTCGCATCTCCAAAGAAGCGAAAGGAGATGGACCTGCGTCAACGAGAGGAGGATCAACGCGTTGCGCAGCAGAAGCGCGAATCTGAGCTGCGATCTCGCAACACAGCTCCCACGGCCTACGAGCTGTTGTCCCCGTTGGCAGCTGAGGACGGAAGTTTTGCTCGCTCCTACGTCTGCCTGAAAGAGCACGAGAGCCGTTGCTTTGGTCGGCCTTACATGGCTGAGGTTGCTTGCTTCAACGAGTGGGCTACAGAAGAGGCAGTGTTTGCATCGAGCGTGAAGAGCAAGCGCGGTAGCACTGCTATTGTTCGAAGGGCGCCCTACAAGATTGGCAAGCTTGAGCTCCAGCTTCTCTTTGTTCCCCGTCCCAAGAACGCGACGGACGAGGACATGCCCAAGAGCATGAACTCATGCATCCGCGAGCTGAAGGCCGCGGAAGAGAGGATGTCACGCAACTGGGAGGGACATCTTAGCCAACAAGGAGGAGACTGCCCTGTCAGTTCATCATTGTCTTTCCTCTGTTGACTGTCTTGCTAACATCATTTTTAGTACTGGCGTCGTCGCTACTTCAAGCTCGTGGGCACCAAACTGACTGCTTACCACGAGGCAACCCGTCAGCCCCGAGCGACTATCAATCTAGCCAACGCGAAGCGGCTCATTGACGATCGTCGTGCCTTGACCGAGAAGGAAACCCTCGGTCGGGGTGGCAAGCGCCGCAGGTCTGCTTTCGCGGAAGACGAAGAGGGCTACATGTTTGTCGAGGAAGGGTTCCGCATTCGCTTCAACAATGGCGAGGTGATCGACTTCTACGCGGACACGGCTGAAGACAAAGAGAGCTGGATGAAGGTTCTCTCCGACGTGATTGGCCGTGGCGACAGCGCCGACGACGATGCCAACGGGGTGCGATCCCGTGCAAAGTGGTGCGAGCTTGTGCTCAAGCGCGAAGAGCAGCTGCGCCGACGCGCTTCTGGTCGCCGAGTGCACTCGCGAACGAAGAGCATGTACAACTAAACCACGGGAGGCCGCCGGTTTCTACTAACACTGCAACGATATGACGGATTTGATCGCATGGCATTCATGGCTGGCAAGCCTCCTGAGCATGGTGTCCTGGGGTGATGTTGAGGTGATTCTACATTCTCCTCCTCTGGCGCAGACGGGCATGGCTCGGCGTCTGCAAAAGCGCGACACATCGAGTGTCTTTCTCTTTGTTCCTTTTTTTTTTTCTCTTTTCTTTTTTTCAAAGTGATTTACTACTGGCCCTGTGCGAGGATTGGAGTTGGTACTGCTGCGAACGATGGTATGAGACATTGCCTTCTCTGCGTGGGACAGGCACGGGTGGCTGTACCTACGGATCTTGTGTTTAAGACTTTATTTTACAGGGCATAATGAACAAGCTCCATTTCACGAGAACAGAAAATAGTCTTATTTGCATGCCTCTGAGTTTGGACGATGAAAGGGAACCCGAGCAGTGCCATTCATCATCACGTGACAGCTCATGACCCAGCCACAGCATCGACGTCAAAGGCGCTGCCGCCCCTGGTGGGGAGCTGCCCGGGCATGCGGAGGCGCAGCTGCCCTCCGTTTCAGTGCTCCCCTCGTCGTCCCCAGGCTTCGGATCTCCATTGTCATTCTTCCTATCTGCTAGACTACAGTATATCCTTGTGCGCCTACTGCCGGTCTTTCCATTCTTTCTCTCCCCAGGCGAGACGTCGTTTGGCTTATCTCTCCCTATTCTACCGTCTCAATTCGCGCTCTCCCGCTCCCCTCCGCGAATCGTCGATCCCCACCGCCATGGCTGGTCGTTTCGTGCGGGCGTCGAAGTATCGTGCGTTGCTACTCATGGCCAGCAGAAAGACCGCCCGCTAATTATCGGTGTGATTGAACAGGACACGTCTTCGGAAAGCCCACGAGAAAGGAGTTCTGCTACGACAACTTGCGCATCAGCCGCAATGCCTGGGACACCAACCTGATCAAGGTGGGACTCGACCAGCCACCACCACCACCACCACATCACACGATCACGAGTGCGCCAACGCTGACAATGGCAAACAGGTCAACCCTGAATACATCGCCGTTAACTGGGATGCTTCGGGTGGTGGTGCCTTTGCTGTGATCCCTCTGGAGGAGAGGGGCAAAGCTCCTGACCAAATCCCGCTGTTTCGTGGACACACTGCTACAGTACTCGATACTGACTGGTGCGCTCGCGACGATCGAAGCCGAACTACGGACAAGATTCATTGACAATCGTACAGGAACCCTTTCAATGACCGCGTGATCGTCTCAGCATCTGAGGATGGCAAGGTCTTCATCTGGGAGGTCCCGGAGGGGTTCACCCTCCTGACAGACGCAGAAGAGATCACCGATGTTGCCCCTGTCAGCAAGCTGCCTGGACACTCACGGTATTTCTCCCTCACCCTCATTTGCAGGCTGCGAGTGACCAGCATGCTGATTTTGACGCAGGAAAGTCGGACAGGTCCTCTTCAACCCCGCCGCCGAAAACATCCTTGCCTCCGCGTCTGGTGACTTCACCGTCAAGCTGTGGGACATTGGCACCGGCCAAAACCCCTTGACCCTCAAGCATGCCGATATTGTACAATCCCTCTCATGGAACGCCGCCGGTAGCATGCTTGTCACAACCTCTCGTGACAAGAAGATTCGGGTGTGGGATGTGCGTCAGGAAAAGCCCGTGCATGAGGCCCCTGGACACGGTGGCGCGAAGAACAGCAGGGCCGTGTGGATGGGCGAGCACAACAGATTTGCGACAACCGGATTCTCTCGCATGAGCGAGCGTCAAATAGCGCTGTGGGAGCCTGGTAACCCCGAGCCGATTGGTGGATTCACCATGCTCGACTCTATCTCTGGTGTCTGCATGCCTTTCTGGGGTACGTTCGACTGGGCATAATCATGTTGTTCCGTGTGCTGACATTGTGCTCAGATGACGGTTCTAACTGCCTTTATCTCGCTGGAAAGGGGTGAGTGCCTCTTTACCTTGCAGGGCTCTGGGAATCTTGCTAACAGCAGCAGCGACGGCAACATCCGATACTACGAGTATGAGAACGATAAGTTCGAATACCTAAGTGAGCACAAGTCGTCGGACCCTCAGCGCGGCATCGCCTTCCTCCCTCGGAGAGGTATCAATGTATGAAATCCCTCTACTGCAACATAACCTTCGCAGGACTAATTTGGTCAGGTTCACGACAACGAAGTTATGAGGGCTTACAAGACCGTCAACGATGCCTATATTGAGCCCATCTCTTTCACTGTTCCGCGTCGAGCAGAGACATTCCAGGCCGACATCTTCCCGCCCGCTTTTGGTACCAAGCCCGCTATGAGCGCTCAGGAGTGGCTTGATGGAAAGACTGCCGTGCCTTCGAAGATTGACCTGGAGAGCGTCTACGACGGCAATGCACCAAAGGAGGTTACGTCGGATTACAAGCCACCAGCCAGTGTCCAGGCTGCACCACCTGCTAAGCCCACTCCTCCCAAGGAGGAACCTAAGAAGGAGGAGCCGAAGCCTGTTGCACGCGCTCCGCCGCCATCGATGAAAGAGCAACAGGGCTCAATGGCTGCGATCGCTGACAAGTTCCAGAGCAAGGACGAAAGTGAGGAAGAGGAGGAGGACGATGAGACGTCTAGTTTTGAGGAGATTTCACGACCACAGCCACGGTCTGCCATGCCCATCCGTTCCGAGCCCAAGGCGGCGACTCCTGAGGCTGCTCCCGCACCCATCAAGACGGCCTCTCCTGTCCGTGCCAACCCTCCATCGTCGACTCCTACTCCGACCGCAGCCTCGGTTGCGCCTTCTTCCTCAGGGGTGGAGTCGTCACTGGACCAGATCAAGCAGCTCATTGAGAACCAGAGCCGCATGATCAGTGCTCAGAATGACAAGATTGGCCAGCTTACTGCGGAAGTGGACGCCATCAAGAGGAAACTGGGCAGTGGCTCCCAGGATCAGAGCGAGCGCATCCGCCAGTTGGAGCTCGAGCTGGAGGAGGCTCGCTCTTAGAGTGCCATCAGAGTCTCTTGCATGGCTGCCTAATGATGCGTGATACGGCCGATGACAGTGATACTGGATGGTGCAGAGGGGGGTTATTTGGAGGGAGGCTACGATCCATGGAATTTTCCCATGCTCTTGTCTTTCGTGCATGACTTTGGCTTCTCGAGCTGTTCTATATTCATGTTTTCTTTTGACCACGGCGATGACGACGAATCTTTGGCCACGACTTTACTCCGTTTCGGTGGTTGGAAAGCAGCGGATGCGTTGTGCAGATGTCCCAGACAAAAAGTATAGCATGTACGTAGGTCTTTATCCACCAGGAAGCGTGTCGAGGTGTCACTTTTATCGTTTCCGTTCATCGTCTACGGTCTTGCCCTTCTCATCTATTGATATAGCACAGTTCGTTGTCACAATGACCTCCTTCGAAGTCAGCTGCCGGGTAGGAGGTGACACTCGGTTCAACTATGCCTCGAGCATGAGGTGCAGCCAGCCACCAAAAGAACCAGGAACATATATCAGAAACACTCAGAAAACCCAGACAATGCGAACTGGCTTCCAACCATACTGACGAAGGCAATGGATTGGAAATACAGGGTAATCGCGAGGCCCGAGGGTCGAGTGAACACGTTCACTGTTGCTACCCTCCGTCTCTCGGCGAGTCGGGTTCACCCTTCGAGCAACAAAGTTCACATCTCAAACCACCTCGGGCCTCCGATTCCCGCCCTATGTACCTGGTGGCAACAAGAAAAACTTCTCTTCGCATGAATTACACCCGTCACCGATGACGACCCTTCTTCGACCTCCCCCTTTTGCGCCAGCCCAGCCCAGCCCAGCCCTCTCTCTACAGTACCCCTCAACTCCCCTGTCCCGGTCGACCATCACACAGGACCGAGTGGTCCGCGGAGGATTTCTCAGGAGGAATCCCCTGCCCCTCCCCTCTGCTCTGCCAAACGAGCACGATCGTCCCGCTGTCTCCTTCCCCTCTCAAGCGAGGTGCACAGAATCAAAGACGATCAAACACCACGAGGGGGGGTGGCAGGGCCACTTCTCTCTAGGCTACAGGTACCCGACCAGGAGCAAGCACGGCCTTGCACATTACTGTATGTACTCCTTGACGGGATCTCTTTCCGGGTTTGCCACGACCCAGACTCCACGTTCATGCGTGGCACAGGAAAAAGGGACCTTGTTCTAGAGTCCTAAGTGGAAAGTCCCGCTCCCCCTCCCCCCCCCGGTGGCGAGCCTTCACTTACCAAGGTTTGTACGGTGTGCTGCGTTGGGTGTTGTGTGGATGGATGGCTTGGGCGGTACATAGCTCGCGGACACGCCCGAGTTTCAGAATGAGCAAGGGGACCGACCCGAGCAGAGGGCAGAAGAAGAAGGGGGAGGGGGGGTTTCTCTCCTTTCGATTGGGGCTGAGAGAGATGATAACAGAACTTGACAGATCCTCCTCAGCTGAGTATAGAGATGGTGGTTCGGGACTGTATGTAGCCTTGGAATCAGATAGTCTGGCTCGAGGAAGCAGTATGTAAGATTCGGGACGTAAGGGGAGGCCGAAGTGAGTTGGAGTGTCATCCTAACTCTTTGGGTCAAAACTTCAAACAATAGCCATGAATATGACCAAGAACTCTGTTTTCAAGAATACCTACATACAGTACGCACATACCTTCTCTCTTTCCATGGCTCCGATGCTGCCGACCCTGTTCTTTGCCGCCGCGTCTCTCAGCCGGGTCGGTTCATCCACTCCAGGTCGGAAGTATTCCCACAAACTCCCGCGTCTCAGATTCTTCGCCGGTCTGATCGTCTTGCTGAGCAGATCAGGAAAGGCAGGAACCTGGTGTACATAGGCTACCCGAAGAGGGCTCGAACTCAGTCCTTGGTAAGGCGAGTCAATCCCTATGGAGTTACGTGGGGATTCCCAGGCCTTTGCAGCTTTTGGCATCCCGAGCCTTGGCCACGAGACGGACTGTGCTGGAAGCAGTTGAAACAAGAGGGCGCGTGGATACCTTCAGGGAGACCCTGTCCCCATGAATG
Organism: Sarocladium strictum; assembly: GCA_030435815.1. Classification (NCBI taxonomy): domain Eukaryota; kingdom Fungi; phylum Ascomycota; class Sordariomycetes; order Hypocreales; family Sarocladiaceae; genus Sarocladium; species Sarocladium strictum. The sequence goes on along the minus strand of JAPDFR010000002.1, from coordinate 1,507,510 downwards.
ACTAGTCATGGGCTGGGTGCATGGGCCGGGCTGAAGGGCAGTACATACAGTACGGAGTACAATACAGATAGATAGGGCAGTGCAGATAGGGCCGTGGCTACGCGGAGATGATATCGCAAGAGCCTACTCCGTACTCCGGAGACAGCTGCAAGGCGGGGTGATGAAGCCCCCCAGTATGATCACGTCTTGCTCATGTCCAGAGCCCCTACAGTACCATCTAACGGAGGACAAGCAACGAGAGAGAGAGAGAGGCCTGGAAACCTGTGTTCTCCAAGGAGTCCAACAGCCTTCTCCCAATGCCACACTTGTAGCCCCCTCTGGAACCCGAGCTTGTTCTGTAATCGTATCTTGCATGCTCGGGCTTTTTCGAGCCCTCCACCTTAACGCAGAGCAACCGACGACTTGCAATGGCTGGGCACAAGGCAAAAACCTCCGAGAAACCAGGACCGAAAGACCCACACCGAGCTATAAACAGAGTTGTTCTCGAAAAAGTAGCAAAAGGTTTGATTCCCAAGTTTAAGCGGAAACATGACATTTCCACGGCGCATGGAGGATGAAAACAGACAGCCAGGCAGTCAGACAGGGAACCGGAGAGAGAGAGAGAGTGTGTGTGTGAGAGAGTGAGAGAGGAACGAGGTTGCTTCTGAGACGGGGCTGCAGGTCCCACGGTGTTTCATGTACCTGCATATGGTGGCACCCACAGTGCCCGCTTCTCGTGACGAAAGGATGACTTGCTTCTCCCAGACTTCGCCCACGGCCCCCAAAGGCAAGCGAGGGCGGGGACCAGGGACGTCGAGCACGGACGCTGTTCGTTGTGGTCATGTTGTTGGAATGGGCTGATGAGGTGCGGGTCGGTTTATCACCCAAAATGACCACACTCACCGTTGAAGGTTCGGTGGGAAGAAAATGGTGAAGACGAAGGATCGAGAAAAGCTTATTGCAGGCTCGAAGCGATGGTAAGGGGCGCACAGTAGGAGGATGAACTAACAAACAGGTTGACAGGGGTTGAATGAGAAATCACACGAGGGAAGCGGAAAAAGACAGATGAGATTCCAGCTATCGAAAGTATTGCGGGGATGGATATGCAAGGTACAGGTGAGATGGCGTCTGCAAACCGGGAGTTGAGGGGGTGGGTTCTGTGGCTGGATCTGCTGAATGAAGAACGACAGCGGGAACAGGCGAAGCACGCAAGCCCTTTGATGAGTGAGCGATGAGTGAGCGATGAGTGTGATTGCCATGTGTGCACCATAGTCTAAGTTAAGTCTGCCCTCGTTGTCGTGGTGAGTACAGTAGTTCTGACCAGGGCACGCACGTTTTGCGGCTGGGCATGGTTTCAGGTTGATCTAGGCTCGGGCATTTTCGGTCGATGGTGGAGAGCCGGCCTTGCAGTGACGGGTGATGGCATCGCGGAAGAGGAATAGAGACCATGGTACAGAGTACAGTAATGTACCGGCAGGCGATGATGATGGTGTACATACATACACTGTACAGTATGTACGTTGGGGGCGGTGGGAACGACGATCAAACGGCTGGGCCGTCGGTATAGTGATGTGACGACGAGACGCCCAACAGCGAACAAGGGACTTCGTTGATGATGCTGGGGTGCAGGTTACCTACCTCGCCTATCAGAGAGCAGCATGACGAACAACCGACTGTCCTTGTCCTCAAGGGCAACCCTTGAGCCGATGAAACAACATCGCGCTGTTCCTCCTCCTTGATGCCATGCTCTCCCTTCCTTGTAATCTTCCTTGGCGCCGTTGAGCTCAGCGAGTCGTTGAGAGCTGCCAATGATAGAAACATCGTAGCGCCAATGCTGTTTATCTGGTGCAGAAGACGGTCAGCACCCAGCCAAACACACGAAGATCTCCTGGCCAGGTGCACATCATGGCCGCATCTTGGGCCTCATGAGATCTGACCAGCGATTGTAAACCACAGTTGCCTACGCCCTCTGCACAGCGCTAACAACCTTACGCCTGTCTTTACACAATAAGCATCCTCAGAAAAGTCATCGACTTGCATGAGCCATGCGAAGACCTGGCGTCGTCGCGTATCGCCGCTAGGGGGCAAACAGCTCTTCAACCCGCTGATTGGCTCCCTCAGATCGTTCAAGCTTCCGGCTGTGGGTGGTGCCAGTTGCTAAAAATGGTCCTCGGCGGCTGCGTCAGGCCCTGGATTCCTGGAAGCAGGCCACGAACAAGGGGAGTCATGGTTTCAGCGCTTTTGAAACTTGACTTTGCTCTCCCTCTTCTCATCGCGACTCGCTTCAACGATGCCATCAACCCCATGACAAGCCCAGGCGGTGAATGGTGCTGGCAGATCGACGTTTTGTTCCCTTACTCGCCCAGGCCGCATGATGGGCCAGACTCTCCAGAGTTCATCACCACCAATACCGTGTTGTTCGCGAACATGTAACTATGTGATATTCACCCAGAAGCAGCAGCGTCACGCCTGCTTCATAAGAATAGGAAGCACGAAGTCGAGGGAGTGCCCAATGCTCCGCCGTCTTAACGTAGACCGCCTAAAGCGTGGACAGGCATGCATGCCGCTTCAACCTGTCAACATGGCTAAATTGCCTGAACACCATCCACATCGTAAAGCTGCCCGTTTAGCGTCAGGGCCCATGGGCATATAGGACACCAACCGGATGACTGTCATTGACGCTGCTGTACCTCCTGCACAACCTATCATCTCATGCCTGCCGTTCTGCATGTATGCACCAATGCCTGCGCACGAGGACGGGATGATATCAGCTCTACTGTCATAGAAGTGATGATGTGCAGGCGCTCGTCACGTGCTGGACCGCACCCATTTGGGTTCTCATGTAATTCGCATGAGAACCCGTGCATTGTGACTGCTGCTTCCTATACCGACCTATATTTTTCATAGCTTCGTTGCTCGCTTCCGTGTCCTCGTTTCGAGGCAGCTGTTCGTGAAGTCACCAGACGGGGAAGCGCCGTTCGCCAACCCTGGGGCCACCCAAGGCTGCCCATCCACAGATGGCTGGATGGCTTCATGCATACTACCGGTATCTGAATGGTTCTCGGTTGGAGCGGTCGGTTTCCCAGCCACGAAAACACTAGAAGGGAAAAGCAGCAGCCAGGAAGGAAGGCGGGCAGTGCGCGATCGTGCAAAGCGTTTCAGAAGTGGCTGAACGGCGATCAAACCCATCTTAACGCTACCTAAGAGAGCATCGTTGGTGTTCCGGCATCCATGTAGGCATGACCTAGCCTCACCCCAACGTGATGGGCAACGAAGCCAGGAACAGAAGGTGGGAGGGAGGACCCGTGCTGTGCTTCCATGGCACCCTCCCCCCGAGCCCTCTCAAGAGCCCCCTTCTTGTATTGCCAGCCATGAGTTGCCGAAAACATGCTTGTATGAAGCATGTTCGTCAGGATGTGCCTGGATCATCGGCATGCCCATAAGAAAGAATGAGACTGAAGGCATCAATGCAAGGCCGGCAATGGAGCAAGCGTAGTCGTACTGCCGCCCAGCACGCGTGCATAACAAGCCACCGACCAAGGCAAAGACAGCTCATAGCCACTCGCTCTCCCACCAAAGCAAGTCAGCAAGCAAATACCTACCCTTTGTCCATCCAATGACCCGTGACTCTCCCAGCGGCAGGTCTGGGCGTCTTCTTTGCTGGAGTGCATTGATGGGGGGAATCCTGATGCAGCCACTCATAGCGCGTTGTGGCGTTAGACTCGATAGCACACATGCCCTGGAATCTGGATTATCATGCACACGCCAGGGTTGGGAAAAATTAGTAATTAGTAATAGTAATTAGTAATTACTTTTACTAATTACTAACAATTTTCAGATTAGTAATTACTAATTACTAACTAAGACGATTTTCTATTACTAATTACTATTACTATTACTAAGAGCAAAAATAGTAATAGTAATTAGTAATTTAGTAATTACTAATCGATAAGGCTAGGTTGATAAGATAAGAAATTTTAAAATCTTATCTAGTTACTAAGAATAGTCTTATTATAATCGATATCACTTATCAAAATACACTAGTCCTATTCCAGTGAGATTCCTTATCGATAAGAAGTTTAATATACTAAGACTTTAGTTATATTTCGCCTTTTTACTCTTAGAATATACTTAATTAGTTTAAATAAACTATCTATCATATAGTTTCTAAATTAAGCTAATTTATATACCTAAGAAAAGTAATTAAAGTTATCTTTACTTAATAAAAAATGACTTTTTAGTTAAATTAGTAATTAGTAATTACTAATTACTATTACTAATTTAGTAATTACTAATTACTAACTAAGACGATTTCCTATTACTAATTACTATTACTAATTACTAACGATTTTTTCCCCTTAGTAATTACTATTTAGTATTACTATTACTAATTACTTAGTAATTGCCAACCCTGGCACACGCACGCACTGCGGAGTTCTCTCACACGCCCTCCGCAGTCTTGGTCACCCCCAGAACATCTGACGACGCTGAAGCAGGCCGCCAGGCGCGTTTCATCTTGACCAGGGTTTGCTGGTGGGCGGCATGCGGTGCGTATAAACCAGGGCAGTGGGCCCCGTTGAATGAAGCTGCAGGATTGTGGACCCGACTTCACTCTCAGCCGCTTCGTCCTTCCTCGGCTTTCCTCTGCTCGCACAGCGCGACGATGGTGGTAATCCTGTAGTTCATGGGAAGGCTCTGCCGTTTCTGGTGGCTATGGAGTTCGTCAAGCAGAGAGCGCGGCGTGTTGTGCGCTAGCAAAGGTGCTAGACCTCTAGTCTCAGGCACACCCGCTGGCGATTGATCCTCCTAGCACGGAACCCCATCTCAGGGTCCAATGGTACTTGAACCTTCACATTTGCGGGACCAAAGGAATCGCGAGCCTCCTGTAGCTAAACATAGCCCAGTCAGTAGGCAAGAAGTGAAGAGGAGAGACATAGACGCTGTGTAACGGGGCGATGCATTGTGCGCCGACCAAAGACAATCCGCCCCGGAGAAGAGAGACAATTCGGATATGATACGGTGTGAGGATCTTCTGTGCGAGAGTGGCTTTCTGTGTGTTAATTTTCTTCGCAATCTCTCAAATCACTTCAGTTTCTCCTGGGACTAAAGCGCGTGCATCGTGTATTTTTGGTGGATGGTGTCTTGCCCTGCATAAGCCATATATGACAGATCGGGTCAGAGACGTAACGACAACCTGTGCTGCCCATCGCTGCACAAAACCACGAACCAACGATGAAGTCATGACGCGAGGGTCGACTGGATGGACTTCGGTTGAATAAAGCCTCGATCCTTCACCGATTTCAGTCGGAACAGGTGGTCGGAATTGTTCCATTATTCTCAGCGCTCAGACTTGCGCCCAGGGCCACTTACTGCCATAACGATAACGAGTTTATCCGTGCATCAGCCAACGACCCCGCTCACCGGGCCTGAGTTCGTGCATAAGTTGCCAAAGTAGATGTATAACTTGATGCAACATATCAAGCACCAACAAAGGAAGCATTGGGACACTACCACCGTCTTGTTGCGACACTTTCGGCTTGACTTGTCCTCACAAGACAGAAAGCCACACCGTGGGGCATTTAATCATAGTCCACAGCGAGCATGTCGAGCTAGAACCCACAATTTTGAGATTGGAAAGTGCCTAGTAGGGCAACACGAAGACGATGAACGAACGGTCGGATCCATTACAGTCGGGGAGCACCGAGCGCAAGTACCCAGCGAAGACTGTCCAGAGACTCCAGACCTTCCAAAGGGTGGATGTCAAAGGCTCTCACCTATTGAGTTGTCGATTTGGTGCATTCTCCACCGTTGCAGGCGGCCGCGGCCGCGACCACGCCCAAGTCCCAGTCCGCGGGTCCGTTGACAGGGATATGCCGTGGTATGTATAGAACAGGGGGTGACCGGCTGTGGTGGACCGCACAGTATGTCCCAATGGTCAGAACAGTTTCCCCTCTAGATTCTGGACGCCGTTCGAGTAATCAATGCACTGCAGTGTACTCTGACTCCGTACTCACTACGGAGTACAATGTCTGCCCTTGAGTAATCAGAGGCATTGGAGCGAGGGCAAAGCCGATGTGCAGAAGTCTAGCCTCCAGTATGCAGATTGGCTACTGCGACGACAGGCAGGTCTCGATTGAAGCGGCCCAATGGCTGTCTCATGAACCGCCACCGATTCCTGACACTGATCAAGATTGTTCTCCGGTCTGTAGCTGTCCAAGGGCGATTCGTTTCAATGCCACGGATGGCCGTTGATTCGGTGACGCATCTCATCGACCAGTTGGTAAGATACGCCATGCCGGGGACTGTCCCAGTCGACAAGGGTTCTGCGTGTGAAGCATGGAAGACGTTCTTGTCAGCAAAACGTAATAATGAAGCCCGGCAAGCCAGAAGCGAGCAGGTAACTTTGACGGCACAGCTATCGATTCCAACAAACAAAAAGCAACGGGAGCAGGGGCAAAGCACGGTTCTCGTGGATCGAGCCGACAGCGTTGAGGAACTCCAATTTTTGCTTCCGCACCGTTCGGCTTTGCCCAGTCTGTCTATCAACTCCGAATGCTGCAGGGGTATTGCGTCCCCCAGAACGGCGGGCAAGTTGAGAATTGGGCCTTGAGGAAGAAGGCAGAGACATAATGCAGAGACCAACATACGGAGCAGAAAAAGCTACTGCTGTGCTGCATGACTATCCATGGTGCATCGAGGATACATACTGTAGAAAAGAGGGATGGCTGTGTGGGATCCATCGCCTCGATGGCACAAGCTCGGTAATTGATGCCCTTTCGTGATCGTGATGTCTCTCGTTCCCCCCTCGATGATCAGAGCATCGAGTTTCGTTTGAGGAGGGGATGGTTGCTTTTAGTGTTGACATGCAGACACGACCCTAGACCGGTTTGAGGCCCATTCCTGAGGAGAGGAATGCGGGAAGTAGCGCCACAACCACGTCCCGACCGGGAAAACAACATCAACCAGAAGTGATTAGCTGTGGCTCGTTTTTCTACACCAAAGCTCGTGAAGTTAGCAAAGGCAATGATGAGAACACAGCGAGAACGCCAGCCCAGAGAAAAGGTGTGGGTGACTGGGCAACATCCAGAGCCAGATTGAGTGGTGACCACGCCCCCCTGGGCAAGATGGACGAGCAGACGGAGCATCCCTGTCCAATGCCCTCTTCTCTGTCCTCCGAGCGGGTCCCGCTTTGACGGGCAGGAAGGGGGATCCACAGTACCAAAGTGAGCGACAGAACAGATCGGGTGCCTGGACTGAACCTTGGGTGTGGTGGGCGAGAGAGGGGGCCTGTGCTCTCTGCTCTGTAGCTCGTGCTTGTGCTTATTAGCTTGTTAGCGAGGGGAGATGGTGGTGTGGCGCTGGCTCAGGTACTAGGCATCGTTGGGTAATGGACCATGTGGCTCATTCAGGTACCGCTTCCCCCCCCCAGAGACCCAGGGCTGCTGGCTCCCAAGTGCTTACAGTGGCTGCCAGTGACCACCATAGGGCAGGTGGTCGACTGACTGACGCCTCTTGCTCAGCTACTGGCACCTGTTAATACGGGCAGAGGGGCGCAAGCTGTAGCCAGCACCCGTCGCGGCCTGCTGGCGACTCTCCCAGATCACTCTCGTCTTGTCGAGTCGCCCACTGCCTGGCGATGCCTTTTTCCCACACGCCCTCCCACACCTCTTCAATCATCCCCTCCAGTCACCCACTGCACTACTGTACTGTACACGCGCACCGCTGCCGCTGGCGTCTTCCCTGCGAGTCGCCCTGATTTCTACCCTTTTACTCCCCCCTTGCCCGCGTCCCTTCCCTCCCGACGCCGCCTCTCTTCCTCCTCTCTTCTCTTGATCATAATCGTCGTGCATTCTTTTTCTCTTCATCCCTCACTCTCGCTCTCCCACATCCCCCTCCTTCCGTCTCCCACTCTCGCTCGCCTGGGGCCTCGCAATCGATCTCATTTCTCTTCTTTCTTCCGCAGAAAAGCCACCTCCTTGCGCATCTTCAGAGCTTCGTCCCCTCCCCTGGACTCTTCTGACACTGCTCGTCGCATCATCTCCCGGCACAGGGCCCCAAAGACAAGACTCCTCTCATTCCCTGGCCCCCGTTCGCCGCCCTTCTCGATCCTCTTCTTGCGCTGGCAGTTTGATGAGCATCAAGTACTGGCTTTTCGTGGTTGTGAATTTACACCTTGTTTCTACGTTTGCATAAACATTAATTCGATTGTTGAGCGGACCCCAACTCGCGTTTCCTCTCTCGAAACCCGACACAGGCTTCGCATCGCGACTCAAGCAACGCATTCTTCACTCGACGCGCTTGACGCCCGTTGACGGTCCCCTCCTGGGCTGTGTGGAAAGACGAGCATTTCTTAACAACATTCTCACTCTGGGCTGGACTCGAGTTTCAAGCAACATCACATATTCACCTCAACATCTTCACCTGTCACACGACGAACCGTTGCATCCTCCCTTTGCACAAGGCTGCGCCTTCCGCTGAGGATAGGACTCAACCGAAACTTCATTTGTGATAGCGATTGAGCTTCACATGTGTGAGCAGCACCACACGTCACAATTACCGACCTGACGAGACGGCACTGCTCCGCCCCTTCATCGCTTCTTGGTTGACGCGGTCCTCTGCTCTACGACAACAAAACATAGCCGACCTATTCTCGCGAAACGACCGGAAGTACTCCAATGTACTCACAAGCACAGGGCATGGCGTCCCAAAAGCCAGAGACGTTCATGCTGAGCACCGAGGCACAGCAAGCCCTTCCTCATGACGCACAGGTTGCCCTTCAGCAGGTCGACAATCTTAAGTATTTCTTGATTTCTGCACCAGTCGATTGGCAGGCCGACCAGTACATCCGTCGTTTCCTTCTCCCAACTGGCGAGTATGTGTCTTGCGTTCTTTGGAACAACTTGTTCCACATTTCTGGCACTGACATCGTGCGATGCCTGTCTTTCCGATTCCAGGCTTTCGGCCGCCCTGTCAAGAACTCAAAGAAGTTCGAGGAAGGCATCTTCTCGGACCTCCGCAACCTCAAGTCTGGCACCGATGCCTCTTTGGAGGAACCCAAGAGCGCATTCCTTGACTTCTTGTACAAGAATAACTGCATTCGCACCCAGAAGAAGCAGAAGGTCTTCTACTGGTATAGCGTTCCTCACGACCGTCTTTTCCTCGATGCTCTGGAACGTGATCTTAAGCGCGAGAAGATGGGACAAGAAGCTACCACCGTTGCCGTCAGCGAGCCTGCTCTCTCTTTCCAGTACGACTCATCTCAGTCCCTGTATGAGCAATTGACCAAGGCGCAACAAGCGAACTCTTCCTCCTTCAGCGCACAACAGCCTGCTTCCTTTTCTCAGAGCCAGTCCACCTCCCCCGTCATGAGGGCTATGGATTCAATGCCTCCCCCAAACATGATGCCTCAGACCATGGCCCCTATGGCGGACGGGATGGACCCTATGGCACCGTACAACACGATGGCGATGGCCCCCGCAATGACCGCGCAGGTCGCGCCCGTCAAGAGGGATCCTGACTTCACTCGTGTTCAGTACAACCAAAACGGTGTCCCGATCACACACGGGCACCAACGTCACGCTTCAATGCCTGCCTACGGTCTTGAGTACTCACCTGCCCCCAGCTTTGTGTCATCTCAGTATGAAGACTACAGCAACCGCGGGATCTCCTTTGAACCCATTACTCCTCCGCAGCAAGCTCTCGGTATGTCGGCTGAGCCGGCGTACATCGCCAACGAGGAAACCGGCCTTTACTCGGCTATCCCTGACCACATGTCTGGTATGAACGGGCTGAATGGCATGGTCCAGCTCCCTCCGTCAAACATGGCTGGTAACCAATTCTCCCGCGCCTACGGTGCTAACAACGTCTACTCTGTGATCGAAGGCTCGCCAACTTATAAGCAGAGGAGACGGCGTTCATCCATCCCCCCAACCATGACGACCCTTGCCCCCCCTACGTCAAATAGCACAGCTGCTCACCGGCCGTCGGATTTGAGACGCTCTGTCTCCGCTTCCGTTGGCCCTGTACCGGAGGATGATGAGTCGGCCGACAACTCTCCGCCAGGCCTTTCGTACAGCGCTTCTGGCGTTTCAGTCGCCAGCCAGCAGCACCGTCATGTGATGGACATGTCGCGTCATGGCAGCCCCCTCTCTGCGGTTGAGGGCAGCCCCGCTGTGAATCCCATGGGTCTCCAGCAGGACTTCTCTCAAATTGGCGAGGATCTCAACGGTGATGGCTACCAAGGCGATCGTCGCCCTGGCATGAACGGTCCTCCTGGCGTTGTCCGCCGAGCTCGCTCTGCCACTGTTTCTGAGATTGGTCCCTTCCCCATGAAGTCTCACTCTTGCCCCATTCCCACTTGTGGCCGCTTGTTCAAGCGTCTAGAGCACTTGAAGCGGTAAGGATCCTTTTTTCTTTTGTCTTCCTCCCTCCCGACACATATCTAATCAGTGTTTTAGACACGTGAGAACACATACGCAGGAGAGGCCCTACGTTTGCCCTCACTGCAGCAAAGCATTCTCCCGATCCGACAATCTCGCACAGTATGCACTGCCCTCCTACCACTGTCACCACACATGCCCAGACGCCTCATGTAGACTTTGTCCTGGAAGTATCGTATCTAACATGTCCCCTTTTAGGCACAAGCGAACCCATGATCGTGAAGACGGCGGCGAGGGGAACTTTAACCTCTCTGGCGAGGATGAGGAAGAGTACTCTGGTGAGGACCAGCTTGGTTCCCTTGAGGAAGCATCTCCGAACTCCGAGCATGCCTACGTCACAGGCTCTCTCAATGCTGTCGCCAACAGCGCGTCCGCGAATGGCAACCACATGCCCGGCTCTGCGCCAACCCAGACCTACAACAGCCTGCAAACGCTCAGCATGCCCATGACCATCAGCCAGCCCGCGGCCATAAACGCCAGTGGAATGATGTGATGTGTTGATGTCTTTTTATGAGCAAGACGGCCTTGAGTTCTTGGCCTCTTCTGTTTACGACTGTATTGTGCTGGACTGGATTTTCTGCGGCTTCGGCGAGGGTCGGCATTGCTTCAATTTTTCTCTTGCGAACATACGATTTTTTTGACACCCCAGCCTCAGCGGCTTTCTTTTCTTTATCTCTTATTACCTACATTTTGTTCTGTTTTTTATTCTTACGTCCTCGCATTTCTACCCTTTCAACATTGAAAGGGAAGGGTGAGGAAGGCTCAAACAAGAGCCAGCTCTCATAGACGGCTGCTCGACATGGACACAACGTTGCGCCGAGGACGCATTCGATCTGTATATATTTTGGACTGGTGGATAGGAGGAACATGTTGCAACAGAGTTCCATCATAGGGACATGGACTTGGTGTCCTAGGCGAGCCAATCGCCGATGAAAAAGGAGAAAGAGATTTATCATCAAATGTTGCTTTGCTTCACATATTTATATACAAGCTATTGCACTACGGGCATGCATTCCCCATCTCTCTCGATGGGCTCGCAAACCACCTTAACTGCTGCATGTGATTGACGTTCGTTCATCTCCGCTTCCTACCAAAAGCATCCCTGCTATTCTCAATGCTCTTCACATCCCTCTCACTGATCCTCAACTGCGCTCCCTTCATTCTCCCGATGCCCGGCATGTCCACGCTATCATCCCTCCTCACCTTCCTTTTTACCTTCTTGCCCCCCACCTCCCTCTCCAATACTACTCCATTCTCCTTTGCCTCTCTCCTCCTCTTCGCCTCGGTCAAAGCCCTCGCGGCCACCATCCCCTTCCTCATGTTCATCGGCATCTTCTCCTGCTTGTATATGGAGCCCTTGGACCCTAGAGCTTGGAGGCGAAGGTCGGTGGCCTTGCGACGGGTGCGACCGGAGGCGAAGAGTTTGGGTTCATTTGAGGTAGTGGAGGTCGTGATGTTGGTAGTGAAGGTTGGCTTGGGAGCGAGGAGGTGAGATTCAGAAATGAGCCGGCGAAGCTCGAGATCTTGGGCGAGGAGTGAGGGAGCGTCTTCGGGGAGGGTAGACGAGGATTGCTTGGAGGATGACGGCGTGCTTGTTGCTGACGGGGATGTGTTGGTCGGGTCGGGGGGTCGAGATGACTGCGGGAGGGGGGGTGCGTTAGCCATGAATCCTGTGTTTAGCTGCAGGGGACAGGACGTACCATGAACGCTTTGAGTTCTGCTTTGGACATGGCTTTTGTTTTCGGGGCGTCAGAGGAATGATCCACTACCTCGACGACGTTATCATCTGTGAAGTTGTCAGTTCGCAGTCCAAGGCGCATGGAAGACGAATCGTTCGAAGGAAACGCACCCTCTTCGCTCGCCTCTTGGTCGTCGCTGTCCTCGTGCTCTCCCGCACCATCATCCGACAAGCCACCCCATTCGTCTTCTCCTTCTTCTTCTTCGCTCTCGTCACTTCCAGGATCTGCATCGTCATGGCCCTTCTTCCCCGCTGTAACCTCTGGGAGTGGCGCAAACTGTGCTTCGAAGTGTCGTCGGAAGATATCCTGGACGCTTTCGCTGTCGGGTTTCGACGTCGAACCCTCTGGCTCTGAGGCGCGAGATTTGCGCTTCCCGAGGACGGCCATGGTTGGTATTTCTGCTGGATTGAGTATGAGAGAGCTGAGGTTGGATGAAGGCCAGAGGCAGATAGGTTGGGTTGGCGGTCAACTTTTTTTGTGGGTCGTTCGCCAAACACCGATAGTAGCGGCATCATCAATCATCAATCGTAGCGTCTTAGGGATGGAGGGATGGTGTGGTATAGATGCGCAAACAGCTTCAACTATTCGACGTCACAATTCTGTACAAAGAGTACTCGGGGGCAGCGAGTCGGCTTCTATCGCATTCCTTTCCTCGTGTAGGGCTGGTGGATAAATTAGGTTGTGAAGCCTTGATAGCTAGTATACATATTATATCAAGAGAGATTCGAGTTTCCCCGAGTTAGTTTCCTGTTTAATTCGTGAGAAAGTATGATACAGCGAGACGACAACTTGTTGAAGTCGCCCTCCAGTGACCATCTTGCCCGTCCTCCCCCTGGTCAGGAGACTTTGTCAATACGAAGACAGTAGAACCAGTGTACAGGCGTCGAGCCATGCAGCCATTTCGGAGCGAGATACCAATGTGGTACGCCTCGATTACTGGCTGACCTGCCTAAACTCATAGCTTATCAGCATAGCCATAACGCTTGCAACGAGGCGACGAGGGTGAAGGCTGTTTGGAGCCAATCTTCTCGCACTGGAACGGCTTGTCTCTCTCGCTCGTGGTTCTTGGGGGTATGGTTGACTTGTCAGACATGACGACGTGAGTGAGCTGCATGACCTGGGGATCAAGTCATGAAAGCGCGGAACATCAGCGAACGCCGAGTCTGGCGCGCCTTGCCTCGTCCTCTCTTCTGAATTCGCTCCTGGCCAGGAAGTCCTCTCTCGCAGCATACGAGTCCTTCGACTTGCCGGCCAGCTCCAGCTCGTCCTTGATTCCCTCCTTGTCCACAAACCCAGCCCAATCCATTCGACTCTTCTCCACTGTGTTGAGCTTCCGTGCCTGCTGCGCTTCCTTGCCAGCTTGCGTTCTCGCAGCGACGCTGAGGTTGAGATCCGAGCGCTGGAGCGTGGGATCTGTCACGGCTGGTTCAAAGGCCGACCGGAAGGCTTTGCGAGCAACGCGCTTGGAAGGGGAATCCGTGTCCTCCTCTGCGGTGGTAGGGACGGGGAGACCCTTGGAAGCGAAGTAGAGCTTTGCTTCCGCCGAGTCGCGTGCAACGAGTTTCTCTTCAGTGTGGACACGACCAGCAAAGTTGTAGGTCCTCTTGATGCGGATGAGGGCTGAAGGATCGGCTGGTGGTGCTTCAGTCGTTGTTGCCTCGGTATCGCCGTTCGCTGCGGCATTGTCTGTGTTGACTTCTTGAGTATTGCTCTGCTGTCGTGGTGGTTCAGTTGTGCCTGTGAGCATCTGTGCCCAGACAGCGTCAACATCGATCGTTACGGGACCCGAAACAACGGTGTGTTTGCGCTCCTCCTGCCTTTCCCAAATTAGCAACGACTTCAAAGTACCGGGCTGAAGAGAGTTGTCTCACTCTGCTGCTCGTTGTCGTCTTGTTTTGATCAGACCGCCTTCGCCTCCCTCATCGTCATCTTCGACACCCTTGTCCTGGGCCCTCTTGCGTCGCTTGCGCCCTCTCTCTATGATAGCCTCGTCTCCTGAATTGTCATAGCCTGCATCTTCCTCTACACCTGCAGCTTTGCTCTTACTAGCGCCCTGCTTCTTCGACGTCGGTGCTGACTGATCTGGCTCGCCATCTGTGTCTGATGCGTCCGAAGCCGCAGCATTGGCAGCATCCGGAGCGAAGTCGGAGTCCTCAGAAGAAGCGTATTGGTCATCGTCGTCGACTGACATCCGATCGGCAGACATAACGCGTGAAATCACGGCCGGATGCAGGCCGAAAGCAATGCGAGCAGGGTTGGTGCTGGGCGGCAAAAGAGAAGTTGGATGTTGAGAGCCGGAGCTTTTGCGCGTCTGGAAACACGGTACAGAGTAATGTGCTGCAGGAATCTTGAAGGTGATGGAGGTGATGGAGGTGATGGAGTTGGTGGTGGGGCAGCTGGAGGATCGGCTGCCTAGAGTGTGCGTTGCCACTAACGGCTCCCCAGGTTCAGAAGATGGAAGGGAGCCATTGTTACGACGACCATCATTACGGACGACGGAACAGAAGTCTCATCTTCGGTCCCTTGCCATCCCTGCCGAACCAAAAGTTGGGATCATTCATCGCCATTAGCAACTGCCAGTGCTTCGTCCGAATGCCCCTCAACCACGCTCAGCCAAGCTGCTGGCACAACCAATGCTGCTCACGCATCCCTACCATCCTTGAGACCCTCCATCTTTTCCATTGCTCGCTGGCTGATGCCAGATAGGGTCCGGGCAATTTAACCGGCCCTAGTGCTTCAGCAATGCCCCATACGACTTTAAACATTGTATGCCACAGCCAGTCACCGGACCTTATGGGACCTGTCGACCCCGACAAAGGGAGTAAACCCCACGTTGAAGTTGCTAGACTTACCACAAGCGAGCCACCGCTTTGATTCATTGGATTGGTGATTCCTTCTCGGCATGGTACCGTTCATCATCCCCTCAAATCAGATGGCGGCGCGCCCGCAGCTGAAATGGGAGGTCGAGCGGTCATGTATGTTGGGCTGATACGGCCATAGTCCGTGACCCGGGTATAAGACGATGAGGGAGTCCCATCCACGGCTAGGTTGACTCGTCCCTGGGTTGTGCGTTCGATACAGCCTCCAGCTGCCTATGCGGTACATCAGTCATTCATCATGAGTTCAGTCCCATCAGTTCTCACAGAGGTCGAGAAGGAGCACTTCCTTCAAAATGGCTTCGTTCATCTGAAGAAATGCTTTACCCAGGAACAAGCCGAAAAGGTCACTGGCAATGTCTGGACTCGCCTTGGCATGGATCCCGGCGACAGTTCAACCTGGAACCGCCTGCGCACCAATATGCCCTCCCATAGCACCTTCAGCGCCGAGGACTTCGCTCCCAGAGCCTGGGCGGCTATCTGCGAACTGCTGGGTGGCGAGGATAAGATCAACCTTGAGAGGTCAAAGCAATGGAAGGACAGCTTGATTGTGAACTTGGGAAGCCCTGAATACGAGGGCAAGGATGTCAAGCCGCAGGACTTGGAGAACTGGCATGTCGATGGAGACTTCTTCATTCACTACCTTGACAGCCCGGAGCAAGCTTTACTCGTCATTCCTCTTTTCACTGACATCAAACCTGGTGGTGGTGGCACCATCATCTGCCCCGAGGCCATCCCCAAGATGGCCAAACACCTACACGACCATCCTGAAGGTGTCTGCCCTCTAATGTGGCCTCGTGGTCATGCGGAGTTCAAGAAGGAACGTGACCGTCAATTCAATCTCGAGACCGCCAAGTCCTGCACGAACTTCGTTGAGGCGACTGGTGAAGTGGGCGATGTCTACCTCCTCCATCCGCTCATGCTTCACACTCCCTCGACCAATCCCTTGCGACACCTTAGAATCATCACCAACCCCCCCATCTCTATTCGTGAGCCCTTCAAATTCCACAGGCTCGATGGCAACTACAGCTTGGTAGAGCAGGCGACACTCAGGGCGCTTGGCAAGGAATCACTGCCCGACTGGAAGATTGCCCAGGCGCGCGAGGAGGTCATACCTGCGCGTGTGCGAATACAAGCGAAGATGAAGGAAGAGGAGAGTAAGCGTTTGGCGGCTGCTGCTGCTGCTGCTGTTGCTCAGTCCCAATCTTCGGCCAAGGCGGTTGCTGCTAATTAAGAGGCCGACAAGCCTTGAAGAATACGATGTACCTTTTGTTAAATAAGTAGTCATCAAATACACAAGTTTCTTTTTAGCTTTAGCCCAAGGTTGTTTCATAGACTTCGCGTGCAGTAGCTGTGCTAGGTAGATCGAAGCCAGGGTCGTCTCTAGTTAGGCGCAAGCTTGTTTGGCAACTTTCGTTTGAACCACCCACGGTTTTCCACCTTGTTGTCCTTGTTGTCCCACCACCTTCAAACTTTCTCCTCTTCACCTTTCCCCCGCTCCGCTGCCTTTCTGATCATGAGCAGCGACGATGACATCGAGATCGAGGGCCCCGAATTGCCGGAGGACGACCCCATGAGGGCCTTCTTGCCTGCTGCCTTTGGAAAGAAGGCGAAGGAGACGGACATCGCTGCGCAGATCGACCGAAGCCGGAGACAACCTGCACCAGCGCAGGCTACGAGCAGTGCGGCCGTTGACAAGCCACAGGCGCAAGAGCCCAGCAGGGAGAAGGACGACAATAGCAGCAGCGACGACTCCGACGACAGCGATGATGACTCGGACGACGGCGACGAGTTTCCGGTCTCGCACGAGCTGGTGCTCAAAACTCACGAGCGCTCCGTCACGACGGTGTCGCTGGACCCAGCTGGTGGTCGCTTAGCCACGGGGTCCCTCGATTGCACCGTCAAGTTGCACGACTTCACCTCCATGACACCCTCGACTATACGCGCGTTCCGGTCGGTCGATCCTTATGAGTCCAAAAGGGCTGCTACGAGCGGCGAGTCGCATCCCGTCTACAGCGTGCAGTTCAACCCTCTGGCCGGCAGTGTCCTTCTCTGCGTGTCTGCGCACCCGCAAGCAAAGATCCTGTCGCGAGACGGCGACATTGTGACGGAGTTCGTCAAGGGTGACATGTATCTGCGGGACATGCACAACACCAAAGGGCACATCTCGGAGATCACCGCTGGGACGTGGCACCCTACGGACAAGAACCTCTGCGTGACAGCAGGAACGGACAGCACATTGCGGATATGGGACATCAATAACAGGCGTTCACAGAAGGAAGTCATCGTGTTCAAGTCCAAGGCTGCTGGGTCCGCGGGTCGGACGAAGATGACAGCCGTCGCTTTTGCGAGTCCCGCGCAAGGTGGCCAGAACGTTCTCATTGGCGCGGCGCTGGACGGTACGCTTGTCATGTATGGCGGCAATGGACCATACACACGACCAGCTGGGGAAATCCGCGATGCTCATCAAGCGCAGACATGGACTGGTGGACTAGACATCTCGTCCGACGGCCGCATGGTTGTGACGAGAGGTGGTGATGATACGATCAAGCTCTGGGACACTCGCAAGTTCACGAAACCACTTGTCACTGTCTCGCATCCATCCACCTCCGACCATTATCCAACCAGCAACATCCGCTACGCGCCGAACTCGACGAGCATCATTACCGGCTCTACAACTGGACATCTGCATATCCTGAACCCAGGAAACCTGAGAGCAGAACTGGTCACACCAATCACCCCAGGCTCGCCTCTGATTACCGTTGACTGGCATCCCAAGATCAACCAGATTGTCACAGGCTCAGCCAACTCCGAAACTCACGTACTATACAACCCAACCATGTCGAACCGAGGTGCCGTCGACGTCATGTCGCGCGCCCCCAAGAAGCGTCATATCGACGACAACCCCGAACTCACAATGGATCAAACCCTCGGTCTCTCCGGCGACTCCATCATCACACCAGGTGCCGCTCGTCCGTCCCGCAACAAAAGCGGTCTCACAGCTTCCGGACGCTCCAAAGATCCTCGCCGCCCCAACATCCCCCAATCTGGGCCGTTCGCCAAGAACCAGCCGGACGAGAAGCATGTGGCAGAGAACATTCCGTTGGCGAGAATGTTGCACGAGGACCCGAGGGAAGCCTTGTTGAAGTACGCGGATAAGGCAGAGAGTGATCCGATGTTCACAAAGGCTTGGAGCAAGACGCAGCCGAAGACGCAATATGCGGAGCTGAGTGATGATGAGGAAGACGGACCTGACAAGAAGAGGACGAAGAGGTAATTCGTGTCACGGTTTATATGACCGAGCTGTAATTGGTAACATTGCACCTGTTAATGATGACATGATACATGTAACTTCGCGGCGTTTCGGAGTGCACAATTAGCTTCAGAATTGAAGCGAAGCCCTTCAACAAGAGTTTTTAACATCCCAGCTGTTGATTGACTCAAATCACCCGTGGTTGCAAGACATCTGTGTTTTGACCAGTGTTTAGGACGAGTCGACAATCAGAGGATACTTCGTTGATCGTCTCTCTCTCACTTAATATAGCATTCCCCAGGCATTCTCTTCACGGCAATGCGATGACATGGTCGTTTGTCGCCTCAGTGATCCCAATCATGACTCTCATTCCTCCGATAATGGATCATTCTTGGCTGAGGTCCAGGAGCTGATGATGGTCTCAACGCAGGCATGGATATGGAAGAATCGCTCTGACGGGCACGACAGTAGTCGAGCAGGTTGGGGACCTCGAATGATTACATAACAGCCAAACAAGCCCCGCTTCTGGCCCCAAAAGCAGCCAACCTTCGAACGCGTCGCTGCCTGTTTTGCCTGAGGCTCCATAGCCCGTTTTCAGCCAATCGCAGCCCCTGAGCAGCGGGTCTGCAGGGGGTCGTGCTGAAATTTACCCGGACATGGGCCCATACCTGCACAGTCCATCACGCGCCACCTCTGGCCCTCCCTCTGCTTTGCGCTGCCGCCTTACTGTGCCTTTGCCTTGAGTCTGTCTGTCTGGCTTCCTAGGCTTCTCTCACCACATCCGCCCATCATCAACCGGGTGAGCGCGCATCCCAAAAATTCGCCAGGCCCCCTCTCAAACCATCGGCTGCCATCTCCAAGCCTCGCCAACATCGTGTTCCACGCGATTTCTACGCCGCCCCGCCTCGTGAGAACCCTCCCGACGCGCCCGGGCGCCATTCTTGCCATCTTTTTTCTTCCCTTCCTTTTCGCGAGGCCCCCGACCGTGACACCACCTTCGCGCCGGAGCTTTAGCTGCCCCCGAATTTATATCCCATCCCCCACGCCGCGCCGGAGCCTCAAATCGCCTGACGCAACGCGACAGCACGGCATTGCACCTGTCGAATTGCTTTGTGGCATTGCTTTCGACGACTCTGCTGCCATCGCATTTCGCGCGTCATTCTTTCGCAGGGCAGTCTTCGACGCGACAGCCCTGATCTTGATATCAACCGTCGCTCATTAGGTTATCGACGCGCTCTGTCGCAAACCATCGATTCATCCCACAGACTTGGGCTTCCGCAATTCGACACGCTCACACCGTTCGATATGCTCCCAGCATAAATACCACGTTATCATTGAAATCGTATCCGTGGCGGATTGTCGAAGTTGACCCTCTGCGCAATTCCATCACTGCAACGCAACCATGGCGTCAGTGCAAAGCTCTCCAGGGGTTCAACACCCTGCCGCGCCTATGATGGCTGGCGCGACGAAAGCCCAGGTTGAAGATGCCTTCAAAGTATGTGAACAGACGCGTTCTACATCCGAAGCCGTACAATGCTGACATATCCTTCCAGAAACTGAAGCAGATGAAGGCGACTGGCGTGCCGCCCAACGACCCTGAATATATCAAGGCCACACAATTCCTCCATGCTTTCCAGCAACAGCAAAATCTGCGCAAACAACAGCAGCAGTTCATGCAACAGCAACAGCATCAGCACCAGCAGCAGCAGCAGCAACAACAAATGCAATCTCTTAATGGCCCTATCAATGGTGTTCAGCCTGGCACACCGCATACCCAGCCAAACCCCGGCAGTAATGGTCCTCAGTCATTGAACTCTGGTGCGCCCACGAATGGCGTGCAGAGTGGCGGACCATCCAGCAGCCATTTCACACAGCAGCAACTCGGGCTCTTGAGGCAGCAGATTAGCGCATTCAAGATGCTGGGCAAGAACAACGGTGTCCCTGCCCAAATGCAGCAGTTGATCATGGCTCAACGTCAACGGCGACAGGCTGCGGCTTTGGAGTCGGCGCAAGCTGCAACCAAAGGTGCGCAGGCCAGTCCTGACGCGACAAAGGGCGCCGATGGCGTTGATGCCTCGACGGCCGACGATGCGACTCCGAAGCCACACACATACAAGACGGTCAAGTCTCCTTACTCGAATGGTATGATTCGACCCTCCATCAAGTATCTCGAGCATGCGCACCGCAAGAATAGGTGGTTCATTCCAGGAGTCTTCCCAACTGGGATTGACTTCGATCACCTGCGGTACGAGCGTGAAGTTGTCGTGTTCAACCGTATGAGCCAACGCTATAATGAGTTGAAGAGCTTGCCGGCGAACATGGCTCACTGGGACGCGACAAAAGAGAACCTGGAAGCCGACGATACCTTGAAACGCAAGGCAATTATCGAGATGAAGAGTCTCGCATTGTATGCGAAGCAGCGTGCCTTGAGAGACAAGATTGGTCGCCAGATGTTGCACTACGATAACTTGGCCATGACAACCAATCGCACAGGCTACAGGCGCATGAAGAAGCAGAACGTTCGCGAAGCTCGTATTACCGAGAAGCTGGAGAAGCAGCAACGCGACGCGCGTGAGCACCGCGAGAAGAAGAAGCACGTTGACTTCTTGCAGGCAATCCACAGCCACCGTCGTGAGATCCTCGAAAAGGGCTCTTCCCAAAGAAGCAAATCTCACAAGCTTAGCCGTCTTATGTATGCTCAACACTTCAATATCGAGAAGGAAGAGCAGAAACGCATTGAGAGAACCGCCAAGCAGCGTCTCCAGGCGCTCAAGGCCAACGATGAAGAGGCTTACCTCAAGCTGCTTGACCAGGCCAAGGATACCCGTATTACCCACCTGCTCAGGCAGACTGACGGTTTCCTGCACCAGCTTGCGTCGTCTGTCAAGGCTCAGCAACGGCAAGCTGCCGAGAACTATGGCAATGAGTTTGTCGAAGAAGAGGAAGAGAGCGAAGATGAGGAAGACGAAGAGGGTGGTGGCAAGAAGATCGATTACTACGCTGTGGCGCATCGTGTTCGCGAGGAAGTCACCGAGCAGGCCAACATCCTGGTTGGTGGTAAGCTCAAGGAGTATCAAATCAAGGGTCTGCAGTGGATGATCTCACTGTACAACAACAACCTCAACGGTATCCTCGCAGATGAAATGGGACTCGGCAAGACCATCCAAACAATCAGTCTTATCACCTACCTGATTGAGCGCAAGCAGCAATCTGGCCCGTACCTGGTCATCGTCCCTCTCAGTACGCTCACGAACTGGAACCTTGAATTCGAGAAGTGGGCACCAAGTATCTCCCGCATCGTCTACAAGGGACCCCCGCTTGTCCGCAAGCAACATCAAGATAGGATTCGCCAGGGCAATTTCCAGGTTTTGCTTACGACTTACGAGTATATCATCAAGGACCGCCCGATTCTTAGCAAGATCAAGTGGTTCCACATGATCATTGATGAGGGTCACCGTATGAAGAACGCAAACTCCAAGCTCAGCGCTACGATCCAAACCTACTATCACACTCGTTTCCGACTCATTCTCACAGGTACACCACTGCAAAACAACCTTGCTGAACTGTGGGCCATGCTCAACTTCGTCCTGCCTAACATTTTCAAATCTGCTACCACATTCGATGAGTGGTTCAACACTCCCTTCGCTAATACCGGTGGTCAAGACAAAATGGAGCTCACAGAAGAAGAGCAGATTCTCGTCATTCGTCGTCTGCACAAGGTTCTGCGACCCTTCCTGTTGCGTCGTCTCAAGAAGGATGTCGAGAAGGATCTTCCTGACAAGACAGAGAAGGTCATCAAGTGCAAATTCTCAGCCCTCCAGTCCAAGCTGTACAAGCAAATGGTTACGCACAATAAGCTTGTTGTCAGCGATGGAAAGGGAGGCAAGACTGGCGCTCGTGGCCTGAGCAACATGATTATGCAGCTGCGCAAGCTGTGCAATCACCCTTTCGTTTTTGACGTTGTCGAGAATGTCATGAATCCAATGAGCATCAGCAACGATCTGCTGTGGAGAACAGCTGGCAAATTCGAGCTCCTCGATCGCATTTTGCCAAAGTACCAAGCTACCGGGCACAGAGTGCTCATGTTCTTCCAGATGACAGCCATCATGGATATCATGGAGGACTACCTGCGCTACAGAAGATTCGAGTACCTCCGCCTGGATGGTACTACCAAGTCAGATGAGCGCTCTGATCTTCTGCGAGAGTTCAATGCCCCCGATTCCAAGTACTTTATGTTCTTGCTCTCAACTCGTGCTGGTGGTCTTGGCCTCAACTTGCAGACCGCTGATACTGTCATCATCTACGATTCCGATTGGAATCCTCACCAGGATCTGCAAGCCCAGGATCGTGCTCATCGTATCGGACAGAAGAATGAAGTCAGAATTCTTCGTCTTATCAGTTCGAACTCCGTTGAGGAGAAGATTCTGGAGCGAGCCCGCTTCAAGCTTGACATGGACGGCAAAGTCATCCAGGCTGGTCGTTTCGATAACAAGTCTTCAGAAACAGACCGTGATGCCATGCTGAGGACCCTGTTGGAGACCGCAGACATGGCCGAGTCTGGTGAGCAGGAAGAGATGGAAGACGAGGAGCTCAACATGCTGCTGGCTCGAAGTGATGATGAACTAGTCGTCTTCCAAAAGATTGACGAGGAGCGTCAGAAAGAGAACTTGTACGGCTCGAAACCTGGTCTCAAACCTCGTCTGATGGGTGAGGACGAACTTCCTGACATCTACCTCAACGAAGGCAATCCCATGGACGACGAGGCAGAGGAAACGATCCTTGGACGTGGCGCCCGTGAACGCACTAGGGTCAAATACGATGACGGCCTCACTGAGGAGCAGTGGCTCATGGCTGTTGACGATGACGAGGATTCTCCTGAGGCAGCTGCGGCACGCAAACAAGCTCGTAAGGACAAGCGTGAAGCTAACAGGATGAGGAAGTCCGGAGGTGCCAACAGTGTCGCCGATTCTCCTGGCGGAAGCCGAGCTAGTACCGAGGAGGTCGAAACACCGAAAAAGCGCGGACGCAAACCTGGCAGCAAGAATGAGAAGCGCAAAGCCGAGGACGGGGACGACGAACCGCCAGCAAAAAAGAGACGAGGCCCTCAAGGCCGGCCGAGCAAGGTCGGGTTGAACGGAAGCGACTCCCGCGTCTCGCCACAGCAACGCGAAGTTCTTCAGAAGAGCCTGCGTAAACTTTTCGATGCGCTCATGAACCTTGAGGTCGATGATATTGAACCGCCAGCCGACGATGACGAGTCGGATGCTGGCAAACGACTCGTCATTGGGCCGTTCATCAAGCTCCCGCCCAAGCGTGATTACGCCGACTACTACGTCTTGATATCTGAACCCATTTGCATGAACCAAATCGAGAAGAAGATCAAGAAGGCGGAATACAACAGCCTCAGCGATCTGCGCAAGGACTTTGAACTTATGATTCGCAATTGCCAAACCTACAACGAGGACGGCAGCATCCTTTACGAAGACGCCAAAGTCATGGATGTGAGTATTTTCTGTGGCCGATGGTTGACTTCGCTTTCTAATTTGAACTAGGCATTCTTCAAGGAGAAATATGAGGAGGAGCTGAACGCCCATTCGGAGCTCCAGGAGCTCGAGGACGGTGGTAAGGCCAGCTCCGTTGCGCCTTCGGGCAACAGCGAGACACCTCAGCCAAGCGGCCCTCGCATCAAGATCATTTCCAGCAGTGCCAAGAAAGAAGAGGCGAACGGGACCGCTGATGCCGCAGCCAAGGAAGAAGAATAGAGCGGCCAGCATGAGTCCGTTTGTACGGCGTTAGGAAACGGATTGGAGGAAGCAGGTCACTCCTGTGATTATGCACGATTTTTTTTTTGGCGTTTCAAGGATGGACGGCTGCCTGTGTATAGCTCATTAAAGGTTTACGAAGGCGATTGGAAGAGGAGCAAAGAAGAGCATAAAGGGTGTTTCGATGGAACGTTTGCGGCACTGCATTGCCACAGGGAAGAAGACAGCATGAATCTGGTCTCCGGGCTGGAGACGCCCTGTAAGGGAGGATTGAAGGTATCACGGCGATGACAGGCTTGCACTCGGTGAAAAGACTGGGGCAGCAAGTGTTGTTGTGATACTAGAATAGCGGATGATATTGTATTTTAATAGATGTTGATACCACCAAACACGTTCTTGAGCTGTGACACGTTCATTTATCTGTGCTTCCGCCGTATGATCAGGTGCAGAAGGAAGTCTGGCAGGATGGATAGCACCTGATCAGGTGCGGTGCAGAATAGTGTGTGACTAAGGTACCTCAGCCTTGGGGCCAACGACTACCTAACATTCCCGGCACTTCGCCACATGTCGATTCCCTTCGATCTCAATCAACATTCACAACGACAACCCGCTTGTTTTTCGTCGGACTTTTCATCGATTCTCGCGATAGATAGCGCCTCTCATGAAGAAGACTCTATTACTTTGTTTCATCCATGGCTTCAAGGTACATCCCTCAGCTTCCGGGCCGGCGCTCTCTGTTCTGCATACTGACTGTGAGATTGCCAGGGCGGGGAGGCAACCTTTGGGGAGGAGGCTCAGTTCACGGAGGACTTGCGACAGATGGTAGCTGATGCACTTCCTAAAGTCGATGTCAAGGCTTTGGTCTATCCGAAGTATGAGACAAGAGGTGATTTGGGCGATTGTGTGAGCAGATTCCGCGATTGGTGAGTTCGACCTTATCCCAAGAGATTCATTCGGATCTTCAAAGCCGGACACGTAATAACATTAAACAGGCTACAAGAGAAGGTGATCGATATCGAAGTTGCCTCGAAGACACCCTCACCAACTATCGACCCTTCGGTCCGCATTGTCCTTATCGGGCATTCTATGGGCGGCATTGTCGCTGCGGAGACGGCGATTGGCCTCGCCTCTGAGCAACCTATTTATACCGAGGATGGTATCCAGAAACCCGAGGGAGGCAAGCCTGTCCACTTCAACAGTATGATGTTCCCTTACATTCAAGGCGTTCTTGCCTTCGACACGCCATACCTTGGCATTTCACCTGGTGTAGTTGCACACACCGCCGAGGGCCACTACCAAAGTGCGCAATCGGCAGCTGCGGCAATCACACAATTGACAGGGTTTGGCACATCAATATGGGGTGCTGGGAAGGCAGCAAATGCGGCGACCGCACCAGCCAAACCTTCGGCCGGTGCTTTGCCAGCGCCACCCACAGGGCAAAAGTCGCAACAGCAGCAAGAAGGCAGTCAATGGGGCAAATGGGGCAAGGTCGCCATGTTCGCCGGCGCAGCGGGCGCTGTAGCAGCAGGAGGCGCAGCGGCCTGGATAAATCGCGAGCAGATCACGTCCGGCTGGTCATGGGTATCGTCGCATCTCGTCTTTGTGGGTTGCCTCGCGCGGGCCGAAGAGCTGAAGAAGCGAGTGACATATATGGTCCAGCTGGAGAACGATTGTGGCGTTGGCTTTGCGAATATTTACACGAGGTTGGGCAAGGCCGCGCCGAGCAAGCAGGTGAGCATGGTAGGGACCGTGCTGGGCAAAGAGAGGACCTTCTGCAATCTGCCGAATAGGATGAAGGCGGGAACGTGGAAGGAGGCTGTGAACGATAAAGCTACGGATGAAACGTTGGCCCATATGGGTAAGTTCTCCTTGCAGTGTGCTTGACAATGCGAGATAGAGGTTTACTGACTACGGATGGGCAGGCATGTTCGAGAAGAAAGAGAATCCGGCATATGACAAGTTGGCGAGTGATGCTAGAGACTTGATTGCTAGCTGGCTACAGAACGACTGGTATGAGACAAGCACGGAGGATCACAAGTTGTTAGAGATGTGAAGGGACCAAACCTTCTAGAATATTACATTTAAATTATTCATGACTTTTAATTGGTAATGTCAGCCACGTTGGGCTGTAGTTTACACTCCCTTTGGCCTCGCCGTATGTTCTTCTGCAGACGTTCTCGTTATCACTCGAGACTCAATGCACAGAGCTTCAGTTCGATAGCTTGTGCGGGCACGGCTTTTGTCCTAGATATTGGCCAGGGAAATCTAGTTGTTCTTCTTGGCGTACTTGGTGTTCCAGTCCTTCATGATCTTGCGACGCTGCGCCATCATATGGGTGTACATGACAGGAGAAGCTGCACCTGCTGTCAGTACGCGCTGCAAGCAGAAACATTCGCCATTCAAGACTTACATGGCACGTAGATGATGAGTACGGCCCAGATGAAGTACGGATAGTACTCATGCAGCTGAGCAGCGGGGCCGACGGCAGCCTGGTAAGCGAGGTAGGCCTCGCTCAGGATACCGGGAGGGTACAGAACGTAGAAAGTGCTGTACCGCAGCCAGGTGAGCTCGGGCGCATCAAACCCGGCGATGGTGACGACGAAGTAGGTGTAGCGGATGACCTCAGTGATGGACCAGGCAAGGACCATGGACGTGTAAGCGGGAGATCGGGCGACCTCGGGGAAAGGGTAGACGACGAAGCCGACGAGGAAGATGCGCGAGAGGACTTGGAGGACGGTGGTGAAGAGGGGTGCGCGGACGATGCCTGTTGAAGGAAGAAGAACATTGGGGTCAGCTCAGGGAAAGTCATGATGATCGACCGGCTAGACTAGTCCGCTACAGGTGCGGTCGTCGTTGGGAGAATTACGAGCGGGCGGGTGCTTACCAAAGATCGAGTGGAAGATCTCGAGGAGGGCGATGGACTGGGTGAAGCGGACAAAGCTGCCCATATCAGACTCGACCTCATCTAGGCTGCTGAAAGCGATGTTGTAGAGCAGACGGCCGAGGACGATGGTCCAGAGGCAGGCATTGTTGAAGTTGTACAGAAGGAGGTACATCTTGGTCTGTGGCGATTGTCTTGCCGGTTTGGTTGCTGATTTCTGGGGCGCCATTTTGTGAGGATCGGAATCGCAGGTCGCGTGCGGGAGAGATTGGAACTGGGGGGATATCGCAGAAGGAGCGGGATGCGGAGGAGAGGGAGTCGTCAATGGTGATGATGGAGGTGAAGCTGCTGGGCTCGTAGTGGTGGTTGTGACAGGTGTCGTTAAATTTAGGGGTTTTGGGGAGGGGGGAGAAAAAACGCGGGGCGAAGCATCGCGAGGGTAGCTGAGCTTGAGCTTGGAGCTTGTAGCCTTGGACATCATTGGTTGCCGAGTTTGCCTATTTGGAGAGAAGAGCTCATTCTACAGAAGACCAATCTTTCAAGTAGAATTGGAGAAACAGAACACGATTATGTCGGGGCATACAAAGTTTCATTCTGGCCAAGTCAATTGACGACAATGGGGGAGGTCGCGATGAAGACAAGAGTTGGGATGGGCAACAGAGGCGTTGACCGTTAGTATGGTGCATCACATTGCATTGCTGAATTCGGGTACATGTGCAAGTGACCACGAATTATGAACTTTTGTCGGGAATCTGCACGCAACTCGATCAAAAATACTTCTTCCAGCATGTCTCACGTTTCTGTGCTGGTCGCGGATGAAGGGATCGTCGACAGAGCCGAGGCCAGCTGGAGACGGCGCAGTGCAGTACCTTTCAAGGTGATACAGTGCATTACAGAGCATCACAAGGCATCACGAAGCCTCACAGGGCAATCGCAGGCACAGTGTGTAGTTCTTCCTGCTCTCCTCTCTCGTCCAGACAACCATTCCACATTCCATTCGACTCCAATGTCGGCCCCCCCCCCCCCAGAACGGGAGCCACCCGAAGCCAAGGGTTAAGCATACTGAGACATGGAAGAAACTTCGAACAAGCCACTTTTTCCGCTTTACACTTCCCATGAGCTTGTCTTGGCTGTCTGTCAGAAACAAGCCGGTTGCGCTTGGCGATCGGAGGTGACGGGTGCCTTTGGGATGGCTACTCTACTTATACACAAACTTGTGCCGGGAGATGGAACCGGATCCGGGGTTTGGGCACGTTGGGATGTTTGTTTGATGGGCTATGTGTGTCTGCCTGTGTGGGATACGCGGAGGGAAGCAAGGAGTAGGTTGGCTGTCGGGAATTCCAAGCTCCAATCCAAAATTCAATTGCAGGTCACATTGCCCTCCTTTGTGGTGGGATGGAACTCTGTTGCTGTGCATGGCATCGTCATGCATGCATCTGCGGCCTTATCGAAAGAATGCATGCCCATGACACTCTCATACTCACGGGACTGACTCGACTGGCTGTTGGTTGTAGCTTTGATTTGTGTGTGTGTGCGAACAGAGATGATTGATGTCCGCAAGCGGTGTCAAGGAAGGAAGGTGGTGACGTCGGAGACACAATGGGGTCCATAAGCCGAGGCGTGCCTTCTGCCCCGGGCGCATGCACAGAACAGAACGGCAAGAGCAGAGATGGGGATGGAATCAGCGAATCCTGTAGGAATGAATGGCCTTTTGCATTTGGCTGTCTCTATTCATCTTTAATGCCGGTCGCATTTCCATTCAAGTTGACCCCGTGACCAGCCACGATCCATAGAATGCGGCTCTTTGCGATGCTGCCCAGCTGCTAGCTCCGACGGGAGCCAACTCTTGGTACGGCAGCTACAACTGAGGCTTCTCTAGGCCCCCCGCCACTGTTGGGGTAAACAATGGTAGGGCATGACAAAGGCTCATCCACCCACCAAATCCGACTCAATCTACGCCACGTCGATCATCTTGCACGAACTAGTCTCACTCTCATCATCCCATTCATTCATTCATCCATCCATCCATCTCCTGCCACACCGAAATGAAAGAAAAAAGCGAGGGACACGGCGAGGCAGCTCTCTTTCTTCCTTTTCAGATCTTGCCGCTCTTGTCCTAGTCTCATCCTGCTTCATTCCCTCTCTCTCCTCTGCGACCGCCTAACAGCAACGGACACTAGACTTGGCCACTAACAGAGTCGCCCATGGGGAACTCGGCCGGTCAGTGATGGGTGTGAGGAGAACAAAAGATGGAGAATTGAGAAAGAGGAGGGTGCCCATCTGCTGATTTGTGTGGCTCCGCTAATCTCATCCTTCTCGTTGCTGTTCGCAAATCCACAGCCTGATCCGGTACCGTGTGTCTTACACAGTGCTGGGAGCAGCAGCCACCCCCCCTTTGGTCATCCCCAGCGGAGGTAAGTCAAAGTTGTCTTAGATTACTCTGCCGATGTCCGGGACGGTACTTCAACTGCCCTCGACCGGGGGGGTGTGTGTCTTAGAATGCGGGCAGAGCGACTCCAGCTAACCCCGGAGCGGGGGGAACCTGGAGGAAGACAGAGTGAGCAGCGAGCAGCGTGTTGCGTGTGAATCTGAACCACCGCTGATCCTTTGTCTTAGTCTGCCTGGTGTCTCACGCCGTAAACGTTGCAAAGAGTAGAGAGCATGGCTCGTACAAGGGACACAGACAGCAGTGATGATCCCCCTCCTCCCCCCTCATACCTCGTGTATATAAGTATGTTGATGACCCCGTTCCATGACTCTAGCCTCTCTTCTTCATCCCCATTGTTTTACTCCATCGTTGGAACTAACTCGGAAGTTTCCTGAAGACTCAAAGGAAAGTATAGTACATCACCTCCCGTACACTTTCCGTATCCTTCATCAAGATGGATTCCAAGTCCACTTCCTCGTCCCGTGACGGCGTTCCCGTCGCCATGCACGACGGGAAGCAAGTTTCTGGCGCATTCAAGGATGAGACCGATCCTGTCGCCGGCGGTGTCACTTCTTTCACTGGTGCTGGTCGCCGCACATCGGCTGCTGGCACCTCCAATGTCATTGAGAACCCTCTGGCTGTAAGTTGAAGACCTTCTCTCTTTCTCTCTTGTGTTTACACGTATACACACGAACCCAACGCCCCTCACATTGGTATATATGACGAATTCAAAGCTAACACAATTTTTCTCTTCCCCAGCGCATTTCCCCCGATGAAGCCGTTAAGAACGCCCGCACATTCGCAGAACAAGCCGGCATGCCTGAGGATGCCGAACTCTTTGGCCGCGCAGCCCTCGTTGCCCGCAGCCCCGAGCAGTTCGAGATGGTCGAGTCTCTCAGCGCTGAGGAGCGCGCAGCCCTCGCATACGAGAGGGACCACAAATGGCACGGCCCTAAGATGCTGTGGTACTCGATTGGTCTTTGCGCCATTGGTGCTGCCACCCAGGGTTGGGATCAGACTGGTTCCAACGGCGCCAACTTGACTTTCCACGAGGCCCTGCACATTAATGGCAAGGGCCGTGATGAATGGATTGTTGGTTTGATCAACTCCATCATCTTCCTGACTGCTGGTCTTATGTACGTTTCCCAACGCCTTGTCGCAATCCCCTTCCTTTCGCTTTGTTGAAGCGTGAGAGAGAAGGAACGAGACATTTTGCTAACACGACCTTGCTTGCTTCCAGTGGTGCATTCATTGTCGACCCTCTGAACCACTACCTCGGTCGTCGCGGTGAGATCTTCGTCACCGCTCTCTGCCTCACTGCTACGCCAATCGGCTCCGCCTTCGCCACCACATGGCAAGGACTCTTCGCTGCTCGCTTCGTCATGGGTATTGGCATTGGTGCCAAGAATGCCACTGTCCCAATCTACTCCTCCGAGATGGCCCCTCACCGCGTTCGAGGTGCGCTGGTCATGTTCTGGCAGCTCTGGGTTGTCGCAGGCATCTTCCTCGGTTTCTGCGCCAATGTTATTGTCAAGGACACCGGTGACATCTCGTGGCGTCTCCAGCTCGGCTCTGCCTTCATCCCGTCCCTTCTCCTCGCCATTGGAATCTACTTCTGCCCTGAGTCTCCTCGCTGGCTCATGAAGCACGGCAAGCTCGCCAAAGGTTTCCAGTCCATGAAGATTCTTCGCGCCCACCCCATCATCGCCGCTCGCGATTACTACTACTCCTATGTCATCTACCAAGCTGAGAAGCAGGAGAACCCCGGCTCCACCTACTTTAGCCGTATGAAGGACATCTTCGTGATCCCCCGTATCAGGAGGGCCAACTATGGTGCTTCAACGGTCATGCTCGCGCAGCAGATGTGCGGTATCAACATCATCTCCTTCTACAGCTCTACCATCTTTGTCGAAGCCGGCTACAGCCCCACTCAAGCTCTCTATGCCTCTCTCGGATACGGCGCCATCCAGGTGGTCGCCACCATCCCCACACTCTTCTTGATCGATACGAAGGGCCGACGAACTCTCTGCCTCATCACCTTCCCTCTCATGTGCATCTTCCTCCTGGCGGCTGGTCTGTCTCTGCTCCAGCCCGAATCTGCATCAACAGGCGCCAAGATCGGCCCAGTTGCGCTCTTCGTCTATCTATTCACCATCTGCTACTCCCTCGGCGAAGGTCCAGTCGCCTTCCAGTACTCTGCTGAGGTTTTCCCTACCATCCAGCGTGAGCAGGGCATGGCTTGGGCCGTGTGCATCAACAACACATTTGCTGGTGTTCTTGGTCTCACTTTCCCGCGTATGTCAACGGTCATGACGCCCACCGGTGCCTTTGGCTTCTACGCTGGACTGAACCTGATTGCATGGGGCATGATCTTCTGTTTCGTGAGAGAGACGAAGGAGCTGACGCTGGAGGAACTGGACCAGGTCTTCTCGATCCCCACCAAAGAGTATATTTCTCACGAGACGAAGGTGTGGGTGCCTTACATGATCAAGCGTCATGTTCTCCGCAAGAACATCGAGAAGCCACCACCGATCATTGATATCCAAACTGGGCGTGTTGAGAAGGCGTGAGTCATGTCATGGAGTGGGAAATGAAAGACAAGACATTGATTGGGTCATGAAACCCCGACTTCATTACATAGCCGTCTATGACCTGCACACTCACCAACATTTACTGCAATACATATTCATAACGCTGTTCAATCACCTTTGCCGCGCTCACATCGGTCGTTTGTCCTGCGCTATCTATGTCATGATCTGGACAATTACGTTGCTCACAATCTGAACACTCTTGTTTACACATGTCCGTGCTGCTCACATGGCTGTCTCGTGCGTTCCAAGCTGCATTCCAGCATCTGAGGAATCGTGGTGCCAAAAATGCCCTATTGTCAGTCACATCACGCTCGAGAGTTCGAGGTCTACCGCCGCGTGCGACTGGGCGGTTGCGGCACGGCGTCTCAGACTCACAACACACTCTCTCCCTCGTATGGTGTAGCCTTGCTTATATGGAGAGTACTTTTCTCCATGAATTCCTTATCCCCCATGATTCGTATTGTCTCCCCCCCCGTCATCCCCACAATTACTTGCACCCCTCGAGAATCCCATCATTTCTGTGGAGTATGCCTCCTGTGTTTCCCCAAGGGAGACACACACACAGAGAGAGAGAGAGAGAGAGAGAGAAAGAGAGGAAAAGATATGGCACCGTCAATGGCACAGAAGTTCGCACTGTGACACCCCCTCCCGCTGCTCTGCAACCAACCATGTAAGCTGTGCCGGGTTTAACGCCAATTGCAGATCCCTGCCATGCGCATTTTGTAGCGCCGCAGTTGGCTGGGGAGGGGGGAGAATCCTTGCACAGAAAGTGGGACGGGAACGACGATGATGATGCGGGTGGCTGCAAACAAGGTCGGCGGCGTCCTTCTTCCTCTGCCGTTCGGAGCGAGTGCGTACGGTTCGGCAGTACATGAATGACTGGATCTCTGGGGAGACAGCTTCACATGATTCGTGGCACGGGCCGCGGGGCGCTCCATCTGCCTGAGTATGTACAGTAGACTAACTTACTGTAGCCTCGAGTTCCCACTACAGTACTGGCAGATGATGAAGATTTGGCCCTTGAATGGCCCCTTGACAGTCTCCAGTTCTTTTTTCCAGGCAACCGAATTCGAGCTCATGGCATTGGGTCTTGACGGGCCTGACGTACAGTACTGACGGATCCTTTTCGACGACCACACTATTGGTTCCTGTTGCCCAAGGCAGGGGCTTGCGATCAATCCTTGGACGACCCAGAGTCTGATGCAGACGAGATTGAGGAGACAGACTCACAGAGGTAGAGAATGCGCAGCTCCTTTTGTGGTCGATCCTCCTTCGGTGACATAACACGCGGTTTGGCTTTTATCCCCAACTCTGTTCGCGTGGCCAAGCCCAAAATCGCCTTTTACCCTGTCGCCAAGTCGGAATCTAGGCTCAAGGCCAAGACGCCATCGGTTGGTCTGCCGGCTTGGATTCTGGGAGTGTTGGAGAGTTGAGACCTGAAGTGATTAATGTGTGGCGGCCAAAACAGAGCAACTGGGGGGAGCGGAGACTACCTCCTTCACAAACTGGTGTTACCCAGCATTCACAACATAACACAGCACAGCACAGCACTGCACCACTCCAAAAAGGCGGACCAGACTGACTGAGTGACTGATGGATTGACTGATTGCCCATGACGTATCCATAGCGCTGGATGTGGGTGCATAGAAAGGTACAGGATCCGGCACGGAGACACTAAAAAGCCTGCAACCCATCCCCCACGAAAGCCAGAGTGGATAAGATGCGGGCACCATCGTGGGTCAAAGAGACGGCCGCCCACGTCCTGTATGATACAGTAGAGGAAGAGAGGGTGGCCACCCAGACGCTAAGAAATGGCCGACACATGGTCCGAAGGCAAGAAGATCCACCGTGGGGTTGATTTAAAGCTGTTGCCTGGAAACTAAAAACTCCAAACTATTTCCCCCCCTTCTCTCGACTTCCATAAGGACCAATCAATGGAGTCGCATCCGAGGAGGAGGAGGAGGAATTTGCGGTGTGGGATGGTGTTTCCTCAAGCCATTCATTGTCCGCGTTAGCCGTGCAAACCACATGAAGACTTTGGGAAAGGTCATGATGGAACTTTTCTCGAGAATGAAAAGGGAGGATTGACTTTTCAGACCTTGAACCAAATACAGTTTGGAGGGGCCCGGCCATGTATAGGCTGCGCATATCCCTTTACACTACTATGGCTTGAACTGAGCAATTGGGGTGCTTGATAGTTGACTTTAGTTATGAGTAGTGCTATCCCGGCATCACTTCTTTTTACACAGATAAAGGAGTAGTGCTAGGCTCGTAAGAATGGCAGGTTGGATTCATGTCACAGACGTTGAGCATGGTTGGGGGTAATGATAGGTTGGTAGTCAAGCCCACGCAAAGGCATGTGAGTGTAGCCCTAGCTTCCCTGGTGTAGGGAGGAGATCTTCATCCTTTCGTCAACGTCAATTGCTATCGTGCCGGTGCGATCGCACGTCCGTCGATGCGCCTTGAGGCCGACGACAGTATTTAATAAAACTCAAGGGTTGCTCTCGTTAAGTAGGACTGCTCCAAACGTACTTTCTCAGAGGGGGTACACTACCTAGGTAGAGATGGAATGCTGGCAGGCCTGTTTAGAGTGTCCACCAGCATCTTCTAGCGCTTTACCTCTCACGCTTCTCCTTGCTGCGTTTCCCAGCGTAGATCATCGCCTGCTTGATATCTGCTTGTCTCTGCGCTCCCGCCTTGGGATGCAGCTGGCACAGGGCCTTGCGCCGGGCAGGACGTGTACCAACCCAGGCCTAGCACGACGCCTTGGCTCTGTTCCCGATACTTAACCTCCCAGCCGATGCTAGACCCAAGACAATCGCGCTCTGCGGCACCCAGTTTGGCAATGTACAAACGGCGGCAAAAGCTCGACGACCTGGCATGGGATCAGAACGATATCGCAGAGGAGGAGTCCCAAAAACGAATGGTCAAAGCAAGCCTCTGTCGCCAAATCGAGGCTCTGGTCGCAGACAAGTGTGGTAGGCCTGCAAAGCTTGTGGGCGTCATCACCGGTGGCTTCAACATCCATTACAGGTTCCGACTTTACGGAGACGAGTCGTGGTCAGATGTCATGCTGCGAGCGCCTTGGCCATCAACGGTCCAGTTCCCAGGCGAGAAAATTCTGTACGAGGCGGCGACATCGGAATACCTGAGGCTCAACACGTGCATTCCTATTCCACAGGTCCTCTACTACGACCAGGAGTCTGCTGTTGGGCCAATGCTTATCATGCGTCGTGTTGAGAACAGAGGCGATATGACCGACTTCCTAGCTGTCCAAGGCCGGGACCCCTCCTTGACTCCAGCGTTGAATCTGGCCTTGTCAGAGACCAAGCTCAGAAGCCTGTGGCGCAAGCTCGCGCAGGTTCTGCTGGAGCTGGCGGCACCGATCTTCCCTCGCATCGGGTCTCTGCTTGAGGTGGATGGGGTCTTTCAGGTTGCTGGCCGACCGCTGACGCAGAATATGAGCAGCATGACGCAGCTTGCTCATATTCCCCCAGCCATCTTTCCCACCAAAGCCAAGACATTCGCAACAGCTGATGAGTGGTACCTGGAGCTGTCCAACATGCATCTGGCGCAGCTGCTCTTTCAGCACAACGACCTTGTCTGCAGCGAGGACGACTGTCGAAACAAGTACGTCGCCCGCCAGCTCTTCCGCAGCCTTGCTAAACAAGGCCGTCTATCAATCTTCGGCTTTGCGCAAGACAACTGGTCTGCCGCCGTTACCGAAAAAATCATACGACCAAGAATTCCTGCTCCAGACTCATCGGGGGCCTTCCGCCTCTGGTGCGACGACTTCAGGCCTACCAACGTCCTAATAGGCGAACCCGGCCCTGACGGCGAGGAGGTCGACGTAGCTGCTGTGATCGACTTGGAGTTCACGTACGCGGCACCGACACAATTCGTTCTCGACCCGCCCTGGTGGTTGTTGTTCGAAACGCCGGAGATGTGGCGGCCGTCAGGCGTCGACGAGTGGAGCAAGGCGTACGAGCTACAAGTAGAGACATGGCTCAAGGCCGTGGAGGAGGAGGAGGAGGAGAAGGGCGCCGCCTTTCTGGGTGGGATACCGCTCTCGGCGCATATGAGGGAAAGCTGGGAGACAGGTCGCTTCTGGCTCAACTACGCGGCGCGGAAGAGCTGGGCTTTTGATGCCGTCTTCTGGAACTTCCTTGACGAGCGTTTCTTCGGCCCAAGGGACTCGGGGGTGCCTGATGAGGAGCTGTGGAGGACGAGGCTGGACCTCCTAGGTCGTGAGGAAAAGCAGGCTATGGAGCCGTTTGTGAAGCGCAAGATGGACGAGTCTCGGGAACGCCTCTTGGTGCAGTGGGAGCCGGCTGAGGCGAGGCGTCGATTATCAGAGTTGTTGTTCTAGCAGTTCGTACCTACGTACGTACCTTGGTGGGCTCGCCCTCCCGTTGCTTCTCACAATTCAAGATGAAGGGTCGTGGGAGGTTCAATTTCCTCAATGACCGCCCCTTGTTTGGCGCAATGACTCAAACCCATATGGATCTCAGTGGGCAAGCAACCGGAAGAAGCGTCACGTGCCGCTCAACACGTCATCATTTTCTCATTCTCGATCAGGACTCCTCGACCTTGACTAGCACACTCTTCGTCTCCAAGAAGTTGTCCATGCTCACTGTGAGCCCTTCCCTCCCCTGACCACTGGCCTTGTACCCTCCAAAGGGCATGTCCCTCGCCCCCGTGGGACTGGTGCAGTTCACTCCCACAGTCCCCGCCTCCAGTGCCTTGGCCACCCGCAGAGCCCTATCGATGTTCTTTGTGTATACTGCAGCGTACAGGCCGAATTCCGTGTTGTTGGCTTTGGCGATGGCTTCGTCTTCGGTCCTGAAGGTGTTGATGTTGACGACCGGTCCGAAGATCTCTTCCTTCATGACCTTGGCGTCTTCAGGGGTCTCGAGGAAGATGGTCGGCTGAATGATGAAGCCGTTCTGCCGCCCGGCCTCGTGATCGATGCCCAGGATGCGTTTTCCGGATTCCTTGCCCACGTCGATGTACGATCGCACCCTGTCGTACTGCATCTCATCGGCCAGCGGCCCGTGGTTCGTTTTTTCATCCGTCGGGTCTCCAGCGGCAACAGCTTGGAACTTCTGCTTGAACGACTCGACGAATGCTTCTGCGATGCTCTCCTGCACGTAGATCCTCGAGTTGGCCATGCAGACCTGGCCGCTGTTCCACTGGATGCTGTGCTGCGTCTCTGCGGCTGCTTTCTCGAGATCTGCATCCTCGAAGATCACGGCTGGGGACTTGCCGCCGAGCTCCAAGATGACTGGCTTCAAGTTGGACTTTGCTGCTGCGGTCTGGATCAGTCGACCTGTGCGCTCAGATCCGGTAAAGCTGAGAACCCGGACGTCCATATGGTGAGAGAGGACATGGCCGGACACTTGTCCGTGACCAGTGATGATGTTGAACACGCCTGGAGGGAAGCCTGCCTCTTGGATGAGGTGGGCAACTTTTGCAGACTAATGTGGACTGTTAGCAATGCTCTTCACAATGTCCAGGACACGAGATTCCAGATACTCACGGTCAGAGGGGCCTTCTCGCTGCTCTTCAACACAACGGTGTTTCCGGTGATGAGCGCAGGTGCCGTCTTCAGCGCAAGGAAGAGAACAGGCACATTCCATGGGATGATGGCCGCTGCAACTCCATACGGCTGTCTCAAGGTAAAGTTCATGTACCCTGGTGTGTTGAGACTGCTCGTCCCCAAAGCCAACATACCGGCCTCGGCGTAGTGGTTGAAGGAGTCAGCAGCGGCAAAAGCATCAAAGTAGCCCGACACTGGTCTTCCCATGGAGATGGCCTCCAAGTACGCCAGCTCGTGGCGTGCCTCGACGATCAGTGTTGCGAGCTTCTTGAAGTACTTTGCGCGTTCCTTGGGTCCAAGGGCCGACCAAGCCGGAAAGGCAGCCTTTGCTGCTGCGACGGCGGCATTCGCATCGCTTTCACTCGCTTCACTGACTGAAGTGTGCTGTTAGATCATCATCATCTACAGTACCGATGTATAGTGTAAGATGAATGGGCACAATTCATACCTTGGGCGACAACTTCATGCGTCATGGGCGACTTCAAATCGAACGTCTTCCCGTCGGAGGATTCCACGAACTAAGTCTCAGTGAGTAATAATGCAACAATGAGCTCACAGGGCTCTCACCTCTCCATTAATGAAGAGACGTGTCTCGATATCTCTTGGTGACTTTGCAGCAGGCATCGCGAACTGGTGTGGTGGGATGGTGAAGATAGGCCGGAAAGGGGAGAGAGGAGGCTCGACAGGTTTGCAACGACAAGGAGAGAGTTGGCTCGACTCTGGCCTTTGTCAGATGAAAGCTGTTGAATCCACAATATCGATGATCCTGACAACGTTAATCTTTGATATCAATGCAACGTCGGCTAGGACCGGTTGCTGGCTTTCATTATCTCCACCAGGATGCTCGGCGTCGGAGGGATGGTCCCGACGTGGCAGGGAACAACTCGCAGCCACAAGACTCGCCTTGGCAAACATTGGCGTCTTTTACACGAACTGTCTCCGATAGCATCAGTGATCATGCCGAGCTGTGGACTTCCGAGCGGCACCTACAGTCTCTCCTCCGGGCCACACCATCTCTTCGAAGCTGAGTCAGGCGTAGGTATCTTGAGTCTAGAATCCGGGGGTGCATGACCTTTTGTCTGTCTTGCCCCTATTGATTGAGTTTGGAAGCGACTGGTCATCATTGTGTATGTCACGAATGTCACTGGGCAAAGGAGTGGGAGCTCAGTTCAGGACATGCTTCTATACACATGAGAGCTGCAGGACCATCCAGGACATGAGCTGTTGTCAGATCGATTTTAGACGATGGTGAGTTGTGTAAATTACTTCGAGATAAGTAACTTCATTATACAGCTACTGCAGAAGAGTCCAGCATTTCCATCTGCCACGGCAAGGGGTTCTCTGCTGGCTTCACAGGTCCAACATCACCATCTGCCTTTCTCCTTGCCTGCCACGCCTCGATCTCTCTCTGGTCCACGAAGTTCCCGTGAAGTCCAAGCCGAAGCTTCATCGGCAGATGGATCGTCGCGACCGGGCCCTTGGCCAGATTCAGCGCATCGAAGATGACAACGTCGTTCCGCAGTACGTCCAGATGGTTCAGCAACGCAATCAGCCAACCTTCCCCCTCACCACCGTCATCCTTTGGTATGAACGACGGTTCTTGGAATGTGGCACGGGGACCAGCCCAGTATACGTCCTCGCTCTTGGGGTCCCACGTGTAATGCGCCAGGCAGTTGAACAGCCCTCCGGCTGGTGATCCGCACTTGGCGCCATCGTACTCTCTCGTCGGATCGATCTTGGCCTGCCAGAAGTGATTATACTTCTTGGTCACGTAGCGGTCGTCGATCCGGGAGAACTCGCCGCTTGTGTCCCACGTCACGCTCGGCTCAACCCACGAACCAGACGGACTTTTCGGGTCGAATACCCAGCGTTGGGTCGGGCTCTTGAGGTTGTTGCGCTTGGCGACGGTACCGACAGGGTGGTCTTCTGGCGGGAAGAAGAAGAAGACGTTGCCGTCTGCCACGGTGAGATCGAAGATGACTTTGCCTTGTTCGTCTTCATAGCAGCCAGCTACGTGGCCATGGAACGCTGCATTGCCGTCAGCCAGGATGAGACTTCTTGACTCGGGGTAGGTAGACTGACCGTTTGTAGATCTGAACCAGATAATGTCTTCAGGCTTGCCTCCCCTGCGCGGGACGAGGCCATACCATTGATCTTCCTTGGGATCCCACGCCCAATGGTTCCCGCCCTTCTGAAGTCTCTCGAGCGAGCACTTCAAGGGCGTCATGGGGAGAACTACATAATTCTTCGAGATGCCACAGTCGTGGATCATGCCGCAGAACGGAGCGTCATACCAAGCCTCCTCTGTCTTCACGCCGTCGGCGTTGATCGTCCACACCGCAAGCCGTCGCGACCCATCATTGCCGTTGCCTCCCGCTTCATAGGCGAAACAGATCATCTCGCCCGTCTCCGGGTCGAACTTGGGATGCGCCGTGAATGTCGGCGACTGCACCTGTCCCTCAAAGTCGTAGCGGCCGATGGTCTCCAGCGAGACGGGGTCCATGGCATACGGCGGACCGTCTTCCTTGGTAGCGAGGAGCATCCCCCTCCAGAAGGTGATGTTGGTGTTCGCTGCGGTTCGGATCACGGCCTTGACCTGATCAGAGTCTGTGAAGGGATTGCGATACCTCCCAAACAGGCTCTTCCTGGCTGCTGTCTCAGCAATGAACCTGTCTGTGTGGACATATCTCTGCTTGTAGTCTGCATGGCCGTCCTGGATACGAATGGCAGTGATGTTTCCGTCTCCGTTGAAGTGAATGTCATCTTCAAACACCGGCGGGAACCGATGGTCTGGCTGAACCCGGTAGAATGTTCCGTTGATCTCGGGGGGGATCTGGCCGTCCACCTCCAGGTCGAAGATGTCCCCTTCGAAGCGGCACGGTTTATTGAACCCACTGAAAGCAGCAGATGAAGGGTATTTCACTCGGCTGTCGGCCTTTCTCCCGTTGACATAGCCGCTGTCAACGAGCGGCGCGACGTCAAAGATGTGAGCCATGACTGTTACTGGAGTGAGGTTCGCAGGGTGTTCGAAATTGCGACTTGGACACTACAACATCCTGGACACTTTCAATGAAGTACCAGTATCAAGGCCACGATCTAAAAATAAGAGTCATCCAGAGATGAATGGGAAACTGTCACGAATTCCGCCTTCGGTGGGTTGGTTCCGATCACGGCTTCTCGCAGTCGCTGGTCTAAGTGACCCGGCAGCATTTCACCGACCGAAGTTCAACTACGCTATGCTCGACATTGTAGTCGAAGATGAAGTTCTTATCGGAGAAAGAATTTCTGATGCATTGAAGTCAGTTCAGTAAAGTCCACGATCTTTTCCAAAAGAAACCACGCTTCTCGGACTTACACCCGTTTGCGGCAACATCACTTCAGCAGAATGACACGCAGAGGGACAATCGCAGTAGAGGAGGCAATCATCACTCCT
Organism: Sarocladium strictum; assembly: GCA_030435815.1. Lineage (NCBI taxonomy): Eukaryota > Fungi > Ascomycota > Sordariomycetes > Hypocreales > Sarocladiaceae > Sarocladium > Sarocladium strictum. The sequence continues at coordinate 1,466,530 of JAPDFR010000002.1, read as the reverse complement.
TCGACGACATGGCTTTTGGAAGAGACGCAATCCATCCTCACGCCTGGAGACCATAGTGGCAAAGCTCTCCAAGCCCACACCGAGAAGCTCCTCGACATCCACGGCAAACGCCTAGCCTCCATGGATGCAGAGGGTGTGGAATACATGCTCTTGTCCTTGACCGCTCCGGGTTGCCAGGGAATCACGGACCCCGAGCTTGCAAAGAAGACAGCAAGGGAGTCGAATGACTGGCTGGCAGACCAAGTATCCAAGAGACCAGATAGATTCGGCGGTCTAGCAGCTCTATCCATGCACAGTGCCCAAGATGCTGCGCAGGAGTTGGAGAGGGCCGTCAAGCAGCTGGGCTTCTTCGGAGGTCTTGTGAATGACTACCAAAGCACGGAAGATGGAAAGCGATACTTTGACAGTGAGGCATACGATGTGTTCTGGAGCAAGGTGCAGGAGTTGGACGTTCCCATCTACCTTCACCCTCGTTACCTCCCCAAACGAGACATTCAACCTGGGTCGTTGTATGGAGATCGACCGCACCTCATGGGGGCAGCTGTTCAGTTCCATTTGGATCTTTCACTGCATATCTATGCCATCTGCTCTTCTGGTAAGCCTTCTTCTCCGAGGGGGCAGGACGTCCATTAAACGGATACTTACAACTGTATGACAGGAGTCTTTGACCGATTTCCAGGTGCTAGGATCGTTGCTGGGCATCTGGGAGAGGGGTATGCAAACCACTCAGTCCTTTGTTAGAAAAAGAAGAAGAAAAAAGAACAGAGAAAATATGAGAAAAGTCACGGTGCACTAATACAGTCTTTGAGCAGGATTCCATTCAACCTCTGGAGGGCATGCCACTGGTACAACAAACCCACGAAACGAGCAACACGGCCATCCAAGGAGGACTACAAGTTCTATTTCGAGCGCAACGTCTTCATCACAACTTCTGGGAACTTCTCTACTGAAGGTCTCAAGTTCTGTATAGACACGATTGGCGTGGATAGGTGCATGTATTCCATCGGTACGTTTCTCCCAGGATATGTCTGTTGCGTGGCTGATGTAGAGAAGACACCCCGTATGATGAGATAGAAGAAGCGCAGGCGTGGTGGAGGACTGTCGACCTGGACGAGGCGACGAAGGAGCAAGTTGGCAGAACGAACGCTATCAAGGTGTTCAAGCTCCCGCTGGATCCCTAGTCATCGTTGCTGGGTGACGGTGTCTGAACTACCTAGTAGTCACCTAGGCACCTCCTTGAGGACATTGAATAGCAGTCAAGAACAGCAAAGACTTCTTCAAGAAGCAGTATACTTGTTAGTCTACTGTATGGTATGGGCAATACAGATCCATTTCCTATGACTACTATCAGAACCCCCCGCGTTCGCGTTACAACACTGGGAAAACCCCCGTGGGACAAAAAGCCAGTGCCGGGGGCTTAACGAAAGGTTTGTGCTCCAAAGTCTGAAGACGTTTATACCACAATATATGTACTCATCCACCAACCAACTTCATCCTGTCTCATACAACCCCAAGGTCAACCATGGTATGCCTCTGCCAAGCGGGACATGAACACACGGAACCTCGATTCCTCATCAAAGAGCGGCCAATGTTCCTCCTTCCTCTGTCTGCATGTAAGTTTCGCACGGGTTCTCCTTCAATCTCTGCGGCACCCTCACGGACATGCTCTGGCAGGCATTAGAACTCGATAACTCCTTCAATAGCGCTAGCAGGAATGCGGTGCAGGAAGATGTATTCAAACTCGGAGTTGTTCCAAGCTTCATAGGGGATACGATAACCTAGCTTCTCCGCGAGCTTGCGAACGTTGCGATACTGTACTCGGTCTGCTCTGTTGACATGGACATGGATACAAGTTATAGTGACATTCCTCAAACCCTGTCTCTCTCTGCGCAAGGCCTCTCTGTGTGCAGCTTCGTAGTCACTATACGTCGAGATGAATACCGTCCCCGTTCGGTTCGACCAGTCCAGGTGGTTGCGAAGCTGTCTACGTAGTTGTCCACGCTCGATCCATCGTCTCGTGGTCAAAACTCACCGAGGATCTTGTGACCTCTGCCAGCACACCGTCGCGCATCGTAGTTCGAGCGCGAGAACCCTCAGCCTCCACACGCCAAAAGTCCCTAGGCGCCATCATCTGTCTCTGCGTGCAGATCTTGTCAAGTACCAGGTATAGGAAGGGAGGTGAGCACGGGGTTTCGAAATGGATTGTACGTTAGTGTGCAGGAAGATGAAAGTGTGAGAGACGCGACGCGTGGCGCTCAGGTCTGTTCCCATCCTGAGAGGGCAGGGTTGGACACTGACAAGCTTAGAGGCTTAGGGCGTACTGTAGCATTCGTTCCCAAAGACTCTTGACGAAAGCTAACTTTCGGTAGACTTGGGAAGCCACATGGACGAATTTGGTCTTGACTATGAGCGAAGAATGGAGCTTCTGCTCACGAGCAAGACCCCCGCGCACACCCCGCATCACGATACAGACTTCCAGCATGTGAGAAGATCACCGTCGACTCCGGACCCCGCATCGTCTGCAGCACTCAGCAGACGGACACTTGGTCCATTAGCGCAAGATGACGCCCCGGTTGGCAGAGGCCATCATCGCTTTTATGCTTCCGGGCCCATTGCCAAACTCAACAAAAGCTCGGATGCTTGTCCACAAATGCGTTAGTCTCGCGTCGCGGCAAGTTGGGGGTGTCATCGGATCAACTCGCCGTCGCGCCTCCACATGTGATATAGATAGTACTTACGTTCTCAGAAGAGTATCGTGCAAGCTTGATTCTCATATCCTGTCAAATTGCTGCATCTCTGAGGCCCAGACCGTCTCTGTATTGCCGTGTATGACCATGGAGTCCGTGGATCACCTTCCGTTGTCCTACAAGGCCGCTGTCTATGACAAGCCTGGCGATTTGAGCATCAAAATTACAGAGAAGACGATGCCAGTTCCGGGGCCAGGCGAGGCGCTGGTGAAATTGTCAGTCGCAAGAACCGGGACCTCGCAGAAGGATGTCTCGTGTCTAACAGCTCTAGAACACACTCAGGAGTATGCCACTCGGATCTGTCCGTCATGAAGAACGGCTGGCAGATGCCATTCCCTGTGCCAGACAGTATGCACCCTCAGTCGAGATCTCATCTTCTCAAAATCGTGGAATATCCTCAGGTCTTAGCTAACCCGGATGCTCCGATACAGCGCAAGTCGGTGGTCATGAAGGTGCTGGGACCATCGCTCACTTTGGACCAGGAGCAGACGCGTATGGCTTCAAAGTCGGTGACCCAGTTGGCATAAAGTGGCTGCGAGACATTTGTGGAAGTTGCGGTAAGAAGGATCCTCTGTGTCTATAACACCTTGGCACCTCTACTTGAAGCGTTTCGCATGAGAGCTTCTGACAGTTGGCTGGCATAGTGTACTGCCTCGCTGGCGAGGACGGCCTTTGCGGCAAACAGTCCGTCTCCGGCCTCTTCCAACCGGGAACATTCCAGCAATATGTCACAGTGCCGGCCCGCTATCTCACGCCACTTCCAGCCGGCCTGGATCCTGCAATGGCGGCCCCGATGCTATGTGCCGGCCTGACCTCTTACGGGGCGCTGCGAAAGGCCAACACGAAGCCGGGGAACTGGCTCGTCGTCTCTGGCGCAGGTGGTGGACTGGGCCATCTGGTCACGCAAATAGCATCCAGAGCATTCGGGCAGCGCGTCATTGGAATCGACCAAGCATCAAAGGAGTCCATAGTGAAGGAGAGTGGAGCGGAGTTCTTCTTGGATGTCACCAAAGGTGGTGGTGATATGGTGGCCAAAGTCAAGGAACTCACTGGCCTCGGGGCTCACACTGTGATTGTCTGTGCAGCAAGCAACGCAGCATTCGGGCAGGGCCTTGAACTTCTTCGACCTGGAGGAACATTAGTCGGCGTTGGACTACCAGATGGCGACCCAGTCCCGATCTCTACTGCAACGCCTGGCTTGATCGTGACCAGGCAGCTGAAGCTCCTAGGGTCAGTTCTGGGCAATAGACAGGACGCGATTGATGTGCTGGATCTAGCAGCGAGGGGGATTGTCACCCTGCATTACCAAGTCAGAGGTCTCGGGGACTTGCAGCAGGTATTTGAAGAGATGGATAACGGCACGATAGTTGGAAGAGTTGTCCTAGACCTAGACCGCTGAACAGCACTACATCATTAGAGGGACATCAGCAGAGGGGCATTACCCTGCTCACGTGATACTTGGGTTCGGAACCATCCTCCTTCACAAACATCTTGCGTCACCCTCAAGATTGGAAGCAAAAAACAAAACCCCATCCTCGTGCCACATTTACAGTTACCTACATGCCGAGGTCTTTACCCGAAGTCAATTTCGGATATGCCATCCCTCCAGCTCCAGCTTCCCCGCGTTCGCACCCCCGCAGAACCCCAGATGTGTGCATCGCCTACCCCAATCTTGGCTGTGACACTAATGGGAATAGCGTTTAGCTTCCCAATGGTCTGTTCGATGACTCCAATCGCACGGTTCTCAGTGGAATGGCTGAATGACTGACTGACTGGTATGGACACACTAGTCTCAAGAGCTGGAGGCGGGTGTGTTATAGCTTGGACCCCTTAGCATCTACTACTGAACAACCTCCTAATCCTTCACAAGACTGATCATTCCAGGCTCTTGGCCGCTCTCCAGAGTATGTACCATCAAAAATAATGCTTCCAAAGCCTCCAAAGATCGGAAAGAAGCCTCGGGTGAACCGCACTGCCATCAGCTGCGACCGTTGCAAAGCCCGGAAGACAAAGGTCAGTCGCAAGCCTGCTTTTACCGATATGTAGAGCCTTCAATTGACTGAGACCCAAGTGCAATAAACCTGGTAAGTCAGCTTTCGACTTCAATGGTCGCGGAGTGTTGAGAATAGGCAAAAGGCAACTAACAGCAGACAAAAGATGCCAACGGCCCGTGCGATTACTGCCGCAGCATCGACGAAGTTTGTTCAATTGACATCGCCAAACGTCGCCAGAAGCCATTCTACTTCGTTTCCGAGGAGGAGTATCGTCTCCTGCGCGAACTCTGCAGTAGATGTTATCCAGACGTGGAGCTGACGCTTGAAACCCTGCGCCAGCTCGTATCTGACGAGCCTGTTGTCTCGACCGTACAGGGAGATGCGTTCATAACGAACGATATTGCTGCTTCATGCCACGGATCTGAGAATATTGAAACGAACACCAAAAGCCCGGTCACTCTGCCTCCGGAGGAAGAGGGCTTTGCGCTGCCGGAGATTGTAAGCCTCCACAACGACCTCGGCTGTTTACTACCTGACGCCCATGGCGAGTATCGTAAGTACACAAACCGCTCTATTGCTCATTTCTCATCTGACATAGCAAGGATACATCGGAGCCGAGTCAGGTGTCAGCTTCAACGGTGCTGTGAAGTCCTGGATACTGCGAATGGGGGCCCGAACGAAGAGTGCAGCCCAAGATAGAGACAAGATCCCACCTCTAGTCAAGGTCTCGCCGCCATCTACCAAATCACCATTCACCTCCTCTTCGTCACCAGGTCGCCATGCCGATTCCCTCCCACCCCAGGACCTCTTGACATCCTGTGCTGCGCGCTTTTTCGAACAGGTTCACTGCATCTATTGGCTGTATTCCTCTGAGGACTTTTACACGCGGCTCGAAACAACCTATTCTTCGGGCGACACGAGAAGCCATAGTGCTTCGTGGCTTTGTTCTCTGCAAGGCCTCATTGCGTTATGCGCGTGTGGTGAGGAATCGTGCGATGCAGGGACAAGCGGGCCGGAGTCACTCGAGAGCGCAAAGGCTCTGGTGTCGCGGGTATGTGAGGAGGCAGGTCTTGATAGTATACGAGCGTTGATCATACTCGTGAGTTTGCTCCCGACCAAAGTCCAACTTTTGAGGAAATGTACGCTTCAGAAATCTTACGAATCCCGTCCAGACCCTAGCGCTCCAGTCCAACGGCTTCTCTACCTTGGCCTATGTCCATCTTGGTCTCGCCGTCCGGATCGCCTTTTCGCTGGGCCTTCATCTGGACAAGTATTCTTCACAAGGCAGTGTAGTGGGTAGGGCATATGCTCGACGTCTGTGGTGGACTTTGTTCCTCTTTGATCAGGATCTCTCCCTCCAATTGGGTAAACCTTCCATGGCCATTCCGATTGCTGCTGATACATGGCAACCCCCTCTCCCGTCAGAATGCGTAGGTGCTCGATAAGATCTGGGCTCGCGGGTTTTGCTAACACATGATATCAGGTGGTTACTCCTGGTTCGCATACTCCTCATGGCTATCTCGAGCAGGCTATTAAACTCGCCCACCTCACCCAAGGCATACGGCAGCGCCTCTACAATGGACCTATTCACTACGGGCAAAGACTTACACAGAGATGCTTCAGTGATGCCACAGAATCCCTGAGCGAATGGCTCAAAGGCATGCCACCGCATCTGCACCTCTCAACATCAATGTCGCCCCTCCATCGCAGGTCCATCTCGATACTCTATCTACGCTACTGGAGCACCGTGATGCTAGTCACCAAGCCTTTCCTTCTCTGCAATCTTCTACGCGGTGATGAGATTGAGCCTACAAAGCAGCCTATCTTCGCCGAGCTTGCTAGAACATGTCTTTCCGCAGCCGAGGCGTCCTTTGACATTCTCGAAAGCATGGTTTCTCACAACGTGATATCTAGCCTACTTGTGACCGACTTCTTCTTCTCCCTGCAAACCTTGCAAGTTACCTTGGCGGCATGCGGACTCTACCAGGGAGAAGTCTATCGAGATCGAGCCAAGCGGTGTCTGAGGATTCTCTTGGCTACAAGCGTATCTGGTTATGCGAAGTACCTTCTCCCAGAAACGCTTTTTCAGCTCCAGCAATGTGGCATCGTTGAAGGTGCTGAGGAGGGTTCGCTCCCGATGCAGCCCATCGAGACGTATCCAAGCATGCAAAGGGATACTCAGCGCTTGAACAGGTATGTATATCCAAGGTGTCCTGAAGAGAAATCTTGAGACACTTGCTGAACTGCACTCAGGGATTCGAGAGACCCGTTATCGACCTCGTGGCTGGGCGACTCAAGTATGGCAGACGTCATAATCGACGAGGAGTTCTGGGAGAACGTGATGGACTTCTCTGAGATATTCCCTCCGGAGGACTATCCCCAGAAAGAGCCCATCATGTAATTCTGTACGAATATGCTGAACCAGCACCCTTACACATGTATCTTATGGACCCTGCAGTGAAGGTCCATTATCTTGACAAACCACACATTCTCAGTACTGTACTCCGGCTCGCCTGATTCTGTATCCGCCACGAGGTTATAGCGGCGAAAAATCTGCGGGATCGTCTTGGAGAGCTCCATGAGACTGATGTTCTTGCCTATGCAGGTCCTGGACCCCTGGCCAAACTATTGGACTCGATAAGTTAGTCGCGGAGCAGCGGGCCAGAGCCTGCGAAACTATGAAACTGACCGACATGAAGTAGGCTTCGCGTTCTCTGACTACTTGTGCATCTTCCAGCCACCGTTCGGGTCTGAACGTGTCTGCATCGCTACCGAAGACTTTCTTGTTTGCGTGGGCCACCCAGGCGTTAATGCCAACCACAGTCTGTCATGCTTGTTAATACCTAGGGTCGCTCTGATATATTGCGGAAAGAATTCACGAACCCCGGGTGGAAAGTATTGGCCGGCCAAATCGGCACCTTCTGGAGGTACGATCCTGCCGAGACTAAGCCCTGTTGCAGGATGCATACGCAGGGCTTCTTTCAGAACTGCTTGAAGGTAGGGCATCTTCTTTGCTTCAGAGAATTTGATAGGGTCTGAAAGTTCTCCTTGAAGTTCAAAGGTTCTGATCTCTTCTCGCAACTTGTCCAGCACTTCGGGATGCTTCATCAGATGCAAGATCACTGAGGTCATACCGATAGAGGTTGTGTCAGAGCCTGCTCCGATGTTCATCATACAGACCGAGCGGATATCATGGTTACTCAGCTTCGAGGGATCCTGGCTCTGAATCCGCAGGAACCTGGTCATGAAGTCGTCTGACGTGTTGCTTTCGACGCCGTTGCCGCCGTCTGTGTCAAAGGCTTCGCACTTCTCGTCGAACTGAGCATAAGCGAACTGTCGGACGTGGCCTAGCCCGGAGACCTTGGGCGATTGCATCTGTCGGGTGAACAAGAACTTATGCCATTCGGGGAAGACACCGACGCGAGCACCGTAGATGAAGAATTTGTGGAGGGAGGCCATGATGCCCTGGATATCTTCACCTCGATCCAGGAAGCCGAAACGCTTGCCCAGCTGTGAAAGTTCCGGATCAGTTACCCGTGATACTGAGACTGTCCTGGTTTGCAACGCCATACCGTCATTTTGCCAATCACGTCAAATGCATAGCACTGCATCCAATGCGAGACATCCATGGCGGTGTTGGCTTCCGCAAGCTCGTTCAGTCTATGCTCCAGAAGACCCGTGCAGTCGTCGATGAAGGGTTCCAGCTGCACGAGGTTCGTCATGGAATAGGCAGCGGCGATCTTTCGTCTATCTTGGGCGTGAACGTGGGGATCTGCTTCGGCGAACAGGTTCGGGATGGCATGGACAGGATTACGACTGGCTGAATACCACGGTGACTGTGATGCATGGGCGAATGAGTCAATGCTCGCGAGATACGGAGTGGAAGACAGCGCAAACCTTGACAAATCCCTTGCCGCTTCCATAGATGGTCTTTGCAGCTGCTGGGTCGTCGATGCTATACTCATTAGGGGCTATGCGAACGATGGGCCCTGTGAAGTTGTTACGGCTATTTCCCTTTGGTCTCTCTCGTTGAGCTCTTCCTACCGTAACGCTTATGAAGGCGAATACTCGTTTGGGGATACGTTCCCAGATACACCTCTTTCAATAACCACAGCCTCGTATACCTTGCCAAGAAGGGGCCTGGGACATGTCGCAAGGGAGAGGCCAACGGTTTGAAGAGGACATACAGGACGGAAGCCACCGCTACACCTGCGATGAGCCGCCAGAGTGAAGGGAGTGGGAGTTCCATGGTGTAGACTAGCAGGTACGGACGCAATCGTGCGAAGGTTGAGATAGCCAACGTGAGAGCAGCGGTATCTCTGATTGAGTAGATACAAGCTCTCCTCTGCAAAGAGTTATTCAGGAGTACAAGACGGCTCTCTCCATCAGCGTTTCTCGAGGTGTCGCAACATTTGGACAGCATCGACTCCTCTCTACGGCACTTCTCGTGCGCTTACTAACGCCTCCGCGTCATGCATAGCAATGAAGATGATTGGAACATTTACCGACAGGATTGAATCGGCAGGTGTGATTCGGATCATCAGGTCCGATGACCCGAACGCCGAAGGGTTGCTGCGTCTCTGACCCCTCACGCTGTTCAGCTCGGTAGGCCATGCGTCGCTGCCGAGAGGTATTGGATCTTCTACGAGTGGCGTCTTTACCTGGAAGTCTATCCTGCGTGTTGAAGCTCCTAAGCTATCATCAGGTAGCATGATTCATTGCTGAGCATTGCGGTCTAGCCACTATCGCATGAGTGTCTTCCCTCATCGCGGCCCTCCCTTGTTCATGTCCTCAAATCCTTTAGCTACCATGACTCCTTTAGGGCATCGTCCTCCTTTTTCCTTTTTTAAGAGAAAGAAAAGACAGAGAGAGATAGAGAGGGATTGGAAAACAGACAAAGCGGTCTCACGATTCGATTGCGTAGACTAGAAGTAGAACCCTTTCACACAGACCAATCCATGATCTTCCTCGCAGGGGGTGCACTGCTCGCAGGCTCACGCCACTTGGGAGCCTGCATGTCCTCATCCGCGACCTGCTTGCCCGTGACCGGATGAGCGTAGTGGAAGGGAACGACCCTCGTGTCCGGCCAGAGCTGGAAGTCGTCCAGCAGCTCATCCGGCCCGAACGTGTTCTCCGAATGCACCTCCGTGAACAAGGGCACGAAGTTCTCGGCCATCTTCCACCCTTGCTCGACACGGCCGTGCCAGAAAGGATAGTAGCGGAGCCGGAACATCTTCCAGACACCGTCCTCCTTGATGTACTCGTTCTCGTAGACGCCTCCTTCCCACCACTGACGCTGGCCGCCGGGGTACTCCGGAGACATACTCTTGTGGGTGCCGGCGCTCATGAGCGTGCGGCCACGGTACTTGACGATGTTCGTCCCGGGCTGGAAGTCTGCAATGTCCTGCGCGATGACGTGGTCGAGGAGCCAGCCCTCGATTGGCCCGTTCCTCCCGCCGACGAAGAGGTTGGACCAGCGGTCGATGAAGAGTCGCCGGATAGACTCCTTGCCCCGGAAGCGCCCGTTCATGAACTGCACGTAGGCATCCGGGCTATCGGAGAAGAGATCGACGACCTTGTTTCTTCATCGTCAATACTAAGCCCAAACATGCCTCACCAGGGTAAGACGATATGGGGACCGTACCTCTTTGTACAGGCATTTATCAAGATAGTAGCCATACTTGTGATGCAACTTTCGAACCTCTGACTCCGCTGGACAAAGGGCGAAGACAATGTGTGAGCAAACCCGCACTTACACATCCTGCAGTAGCACTAACCAGTGAGCTTCTCAACAGCAGCCTCTAGACGCTGGATCCTTTCTTGCTGGGCCTCAGCATCAAAAACAACGCCGTTCGTGCCGTTACTTTTCATGGTTGGCTATACTTGGGATGGTTTCAAAGTTGCGTGTGGTGTTGTTGACGAGAACAGGTGACTTGTCTTATCACAGGCAACATCCGAAATCAGTAGTGAGTCCTTTATAGTTAGCAAGGTATCTCAACTCCCCCGGCTGTATCAACTTACCCTCACCTTCGTGTAAATAGAGATATCCGAGCCCTCTTGGGGGGGTCCGAAATGTGGCTGGCCATCTCATCGGCGGTATGGTTCCGATGAAGTCCAGACTCGTCCCAAACACACCGTCTTACAGCCGTGGCGTCTACAAAGGCCCACAGGTGCCGGTACCACACCCATGGTACTGTTTTGCGGGGTATAATCTGGGGAAAAGTGACCCTCGAGGTTGTTCAGTCTGGGGAAGTGTCAATAATTGCCCAAAGTTTGGAAATGCAGATATAATTCCTGGTGTCATCCCCCCTTCTTTCATTGCCGTCGTCATGAGTATAAACCACTGCTTTCTCTGTGGCAACTCCCTGTCTCACTTCCTCAACTCCCACCAATTCGGAATTCCTAAGTAATAGTGATACATAACCACTTGACTGACAGGAAAGTCCCAAGGCGACATGGCTCAGGCACCCCTGACCCAGAAGGAGCTTCATAGCATCCGGTCCCTGTATCGCGAGAAGCGATTACTTGCTATCTGCTTCTTCATTGCGTTAGCACAATTCCAATATGGCTATGACTCTGCCGCCGTCTCTGGCTTCCAGTCTATGCCTGGATTCTTGTCAGTCTTTGGCTATGCCGATGTAAGAGAACTCCTTGCTTGGTTAAACCTCTCTCATTGGCTCGGTTCCTAACAGCTCGATGACCACAGCCTGCGAACCCAATCGGATACAACATCAGCACAAAAGTGCAAACCTTGCTCCAGAGCTTGATCAGCCTGGGCTCGTTGGTAGCCTGCATCGTCATCTTCAAGTTCGGTGCCTTCATCAGCGCCAGGCAGGGACTCTGGATCGCATCAGCCATTGGTGTCGTATCCGTTGTGCTGCAGATTTCAAGCACACACATTGCTGCTTTATACGTCGGCCGTGTCCTCTTGGGCTTCTCAAACGGATTCTACGCCACCTACTCGGCCGTGTACATCGGGGAATCAACCCCTGCCTACCTCAGAGGTGCAGCCATCGGCCTGATCGTGCTGCAGATCAACCTCGGTGCCCTGATCGGCATCGTGGTGGACAACGCAACACAGACCCGTATCAGTCGGCTGTCGTATCAGATTCCTCTGGCAGTCATGTTCATTATCCCAGTCCTGATGAGCGTTGGACTGATCTTCCTTCCGGAGACGCCTCGTTACTATATCTCCAAGGACCAAGACGACAAGGCTGCTGCCGCTATCCGGAAACTACGAGGCGTCACGGACGAGGCGCAGATCAGTGAAGATGTGGCCATCATGAAGAACGCTTGGCTAGAGGAGACTGAGATGCGGTCCAAGACCCATCTCATGGATGCCTTCCGTGGAACAGACCTTCGCCGGACACTTCTCAGTGTGGCCACGGCTGTTGCCCAGGCTGCTACCGGCATCTACTTCATCGCAGCCTTCTCCGTGTACTTCTTTGTCCAGGCTCGGATCGGCAGCCCTTTCATGTGGGTGACGGTCTCCATCGCCATCGCGCTGACTGGCAACATGTTGTCCTTCCCAGTGGTGCGATTCTTCGACCGCCGACACCTCCTGATCGTTTCCTCGGCGCTGAACGCAGCGGCGATGCTGGGCATGGCCGTTGCGTACAATGTCTCGCCCCTCGGATCGCACACTGCAGGAAAGGTCCTCGTAGGCCTGAGTATCGTCTTCACCTGGGTCTACGGCATCGGGCAAGGACCGGTTCTGTGGGCTCTCCAAACCGAGATTCCCGCCCAGAGGCTCCGAGCACAGACTGTCGGCTTCTCGCAGGGCTCGGCCTTCCTGGCCTCCTGGCTGAGCGCATACTGTTCTCCGTACTTTATCAACCCCGAAGCCCTCAACTGGGGCCCAAAGTATTGCTACATCTGGGCTGGGAGCAACTTGATCCTGGCCATTTTCACGTTCTTCTTTGTCCCTGAGACCAGGGGCAGAAGCCTGGAGCAGCTTGATGAGCTCTTCGAGAAGAGACTCCCTGCGTGGAAGTTCCGTGCCTATGTGAAAGACCTCCAACAAGCTGACACGGACGACTTTGCGGTCCGGAAAGAGACCAAGGGCGAGATCACAGTAGCGCAGGTCGAGGATCGTGGCTGAAGTTGACTAGTACAAGGACAAGTTGGAGCCGATAGCGAATAGTCTAGGTTGTTACTCTTCTGACTGGATTAAATGAACGCAAGTTAACCAGGTGTGCTATGCCTCCGTAATGCTCTGATTCAATCTGTACGAGGTCAGTACTGTCGCTAACCTTTGGAGTAGTGCAGTGAGAGAGATGCTTGAACCGACTGATACAAAGCTCTCATCCCTCTGAAGACACCGGAACAAGCCTTCCACACCAAGGTCGACATCTTCCGAGTACAGCCCGGAGCGCTCTGGATTTGCCTCGACCATTGGCAATTCTCACCACATCCTCCTGTGAAAGTTACGTCGTCCTCTGCCAAGAAGAGGTGCAGCTTATGCAACTCGCCATCGTCAACGCCTACCTCCACAACACGGTCGATACGGCCTTCTGCAAACGCAATACCTCGCCAGAGAAGAATACCCAGCTTCCTCGCCAACATGATACACTGAAACTCCGATGTGCCGATATGCACACCCTGTCCACACAGATATCCGTGAAACCTGAGCCAGAACTCGGCACGCAGCAATCTGTGGAAAGAATGGTACTGGAAGTGCCCTCCTTGGGTAGTGCCTAGTACTTCCTCCAACCCATACAGTCCCACCCCGAAGGGCAAATATTCACCCTCTGCCCAGTCGATGAGACCACAAAGTCTGCCAGTTGATGGGTCTAGCATGATGTTGGCTGGTACCAGGTCACCATGGGTCAGACACCATGGCAGATTCTCGATTTCGCTCAGACTTCCTCGCACCTGCGCGAGGACTGTACTGACTTCCTCAGACACTACCCCTTGCAAAAGTCGAACTCTCCAGGCCAGTGAACTACCCACTTTGCCTTTCTGCGGAACGTTGATGCCTTTGGGGGACACAGCCCGGCTGGAGAGGTAGGTTTTGCCAAAGACAACTGCCAGGTCGCTGACAAGCCTCCGCTTCAGGTGTAACATCCTCTTCTCATCACCCGAAACTGCCAAGTGAAGATCTTCGAGGGTAATGCCAGCGACCCTGTCCAGCAAGAAGGCGCTCAGCTCATCTGAGCGTTGATCGTCCTGGTCCGTCCTGATTCCATGGACTTCACCAAGTCCTTCGATGCCAGGAACAAGGTTGCCTAGAGTTTTCCTCCCTTCTGGAATGATCCCGACATTTATGGGGAAAGCATCAGGGCGGAATTGTAGGACTTTGTCGCTTCCCACGCGGAGCGTATAAGAGCAGTAACCCTGGCTGGGGATGGGGTCGACAATGGCAGAGGGAAACCTGTCGCGAGCGAACTTGTCGCAAATAGCTCTTGTTTCGACGTGGAAGCCATTACGACGAAAGAATGCGTCTATGTTATCGCTCGTCTCGGTGCTCGGAGAGATGACATGTAATCTCTCCCCCGACTTGTCGAGGTGCAGGCCATCGTCTCCATTAGAGTATGACATCGCGAAGTGAAGCCTCAGGCAGTCGACCTCATCTCTGAATACTTATCGCTAGAGGCTTAAAGGATGCGCTAGTAAAGCACAAGATCGTCAAACCCATTTCGCGTGATGATGTTGTTGTTGTCTTCATTCAGCTGATGAGGAGAAGGTTACGCGGAACCCCCACGTCTTATGAGTGTTGGTGGGCGGGCTGCATGCCCGGCTGTAAGTGATCGTTCAGATGACCACTCTGCATGGAAAGTGGCAACACATCATTTAAATTGTGTTATTCCCGTCAAGAGAAGTTCCATCGATGATATGAAAGACCGAGACAGCTTTTGAATGAGCATATTGTATGACTATCAAGTGCTTCCATCGGGGTATATGGCATGCTTGTCCCTCGTTCTGTCGAGTTTTCAGTACGTTGCAGTCAGTCGCTGCACAAGATAGTCTCCGCTGTTGATCCCTTGATACTTCTTCTCTTCTTCCGTAGCGAAAGTCCCTGGAATCGCCTCGATGTGGCTCTTGAAGTTGGGGTTGCAGAAGTATCTGTTGTGAGGGAGGGTCAGCAATGGAACAGATACATCAACACAAGGTTCGTGTGGACACAAAATAACACGTACGCAATACTGTATCTGGGAGGATACTCAATACCTTCCTTCCCGGGTGGTTCTACGACTCTGTGAATCGTGCTTTTGATGGTGTCATTGCTCCATCGCGCGAGCAGGTCGCCTGCATTGACCACGATCGTCCCTTCAATGGGTGTCGCATCTACAAACTGGCCTGTGGGACTCTGAACTTGAAGCCCTCCGCGGTTATCCTGGAAAAGAAGGGTGATGGAACCGTAGTCCTGATCTTGTTAGTCCATGCCTTGAGGTCCTCGACTGCGAGTGGGTGCATACACTGTGTTCCCCAGCCCGTACCTGGCCAGGGTTAATCTTGAAGACTTCTGCCTTTACCGATGGATAGTGAAGTAGTCGGAGAGTGTTGTCACCGACATCGACGAAACTGTCGAAGAACCCTTCCTCAAGCCCCATGCCAACAGCAATGGCTCTCATGACCTCGACGTGCATCAACCTGCATTCCTCGAAGAACTCCAGCATCTCCCCTTTGAAGTTCGTCAACGCGCCTTCGGCTGGCCATGGGTTCGGGTAGCCAGGTTCACCCTCTCTTCCAATCTCGAAGCTTTCCTTGAGATCAGGTACCGCATTCCTAATCTTTTCAACTTCCTCTTCCGTCTGTAGCTGGCTGACCTTCTCCCGCCCAGGAGCTGAGTATCCCCTGTTCGCCCGTGGCGTCGTCCATGCGACAGACAGCTTGTCTTCCGTTTTTTGGGCGAAGAAGCGAGCAGAGTGGTCGAAAGCCCGCTTCAAGGAAGCTGGTTCGATCGAGTGGTTGGAGAGATAGATGAAGCCAGCCGTCTGAAACCCATGGAGAATGGCCCGGGCAGTGTTGAGTCGCTCCTCGGGCGAGCCGTGGAGGAAACGGGAGAAGTCGATCAGCTGATGGGACGAGAATGTCAGTGTGAGGTCCTCGCACGAGGGGTACCGGTAGCAGCAGCAGCACGAACTGGAATGACCAGGCCTTCTTTGCTCACTGCAGCGTCTGAAGCCATGGCTGGACAGATCGACGTATCACTTGACGCTCAGTAAAAATGCTCCAGATTTGGGACCTTGCGCTTCTTTCGTGATGGTCAAGACAGAGAGGAAAAAACATGCCGAACCTGTGACTGCCTGTGCGACCTCCTAAATACACTGATGCACCCTGCCGCCGGGAAGCCAGTGGCTGATAAGGCTTTGGCTCTATTGAAGCCTGCAATCCCTAGCAACAACTTCTCCAGCTGCCACATCCGGAGCAGCACTGCGTCAACGCTTGCTACATACTACCTTCCCGCCACGGTCTCTTCAACTGAAAGGGCTTCTGTTTAGTCACTCGACTTTCACCTTGATTGTCCCTTATATAAAATGGTGCCTTGTATTTTGCTGATCAAGAATGCTTCCGTCCACCTTGCGCGATCAGTGAACTGACCATCGTGTCTGGCGTGGGTGCTCCACTAGCAGGCACTAACCGCGGTACCTGTAGATAGCGGACGATCCACTGCGGGGGAGGGGAGTCTCGGCGATGCAACGACAAACCGGCCCGGCACAGCTCTTATCTGAGGAGGCGACAAGCAACGCCGCTGCCAGCGAATTTCTTCCCTTGTCGCACAAGGAACAAACGGTCACACAACAGTCAGGAACAGTCCTTGGTTCGGCTCCCTCATGGAAACAGTGGTCTTAGGCTTCTGGAAGAAGACCAATGACGCCACAGGCAGCCTGAACCTTCTTGAATATTGCTATTTAGGATGTAGTTATTGTGGCTGTAGACAGGGCTACGCGTAAGCAGTGATACGCTAGATAGATCTGTTAGCTTAACGTATGCATCAATTCTTGGTGTCTTGTGTTCGCGATGCGTTCTTTTTGGTGGCGTTGCTTTTCATGATGTTTGTGATGATATTGAATCTGTATGGAGTGATATGCTTCATATGACAACATTAGGATAAGGCTATTGCTAATACTGCTATGTTAAATTATATTGTATCATTATCTTCATCTGCAGACATCAATCTATAAGTTATTCTAATAGTGATGCACTTTTTTTTGAGTGCAAACAGATACGTAGGTAATAAGTTATTAGCGTCGACTCTAAGTGAGGCTTTCGGCGATGTCCCAGTGCTACTTATACGGATGACCCCGATAACTTCTACGATCTAATCACATGACTCTTGGCCTCTTTGTTAATGTCACCAAAGGGGCTTTATATGGCTTTAGGTTTAAGTCTTTTAAAGCTAAGTATTGAGAGTTGGCGTAGCAAATGCGTTAAATAGTCGTGCGATGACTCCAAAATACATGGTGCACATCACAGCTATCGAGGTTGTTATCTACGTCCACGCGTACCCCTGTCGGCCGCCAACCCCCCCTGCAACCACATCCCAAATAATCTACATCCCAACTAGCAATACGGAGTACTCCGTCCTCTATGGACCTTCCAGGAAAGGCACAGGCCGGCCACCCCACTATCTACGATCCTCCAAAGTCGCTGATAAGCACTGTTCAGTGCACCTGCGCGGGGTTGATGTAACCGTGTGGTGTACTGCTGAAAATCATCCATCGTCAACTCTTCATTACTGCTAAGCGACTGGGCTGCTACAGTACTTCGAGCTCATGGGAAAAGGGCATCTTTGAAGAAAGCCAGCACCCCATATTAGACCAGCCAGCTTCACGATGGCTTCGTCCGGCTCGCCCGTGGTGGACATACACACGCACATGTACCCTCCAATGTACATCAAGATGCTCGAGTCCCGGACCTCCATCCCCCTTGTCAGGTCCTTTCCGCAGTCTCCTGACCCCCGGCTCATCCTTCTCTCTGCAGAAGTAAGCAGCCTCGAAGCAGCACTCAGCGACGCCACTGCGAAACCGCCAGGGCGGCCACTGACCTCGCACTATGCCTCGCTGGAGCAGAAGATTCACTTCATGGATACGCACGGCATCGGCGTTTCTGTTGTGTCGCTGGCAAATCCCTGGCTCGACTTTCTCGCTGCTGAGGAGGCTGGGCCTATGGCGAAGACAGTGAATGAGGACTTCTCGTCCATGTGTGGGAAGCACCCCGGGCGACTCTTCTTCTTTGGAACCTTGCCGCTGTCTGCCTCCCTTGATGTGATCACAGAGTCGGTGAACCATTTGACGACCCTGAAATATTGCAGAGGTGTCATTCTCGGGACCTCGGGGCTCGGCCAGGGTCTCGACGATCCAAAGCTACTCCCAGTCTTCCAAGCTCTCGCCGAGGCCCAGTTGACCATCTTCCTGCATCCTCACTACGGTCTTCCCAACGAAGTGTATGGTCCTCGCGCAAACGCCGAATACGGCCATGTCCTGCCTCTCGCCTTGGGCTTCCCCATGGAGACAACAATAGCGGTAGCTCGGATGTATCTGGCCGGTGTCTTCGACAAAGTCCCAAGCCTCAGAATGATCCTCGCACACAGCGGTGGAACCCTGCCTTTCCTTGCAGGGCGGATCGAAAGCTGCATCGTTCATGATGGACAGCTGGTGCGGGAAGGCAAGGTCGCGAAGGGCCGAAGGACAATCTGGGACGTGTTGAAAGAGCAGGTGTATCTGGATTCTGTAATATACTCCGAAGTCGGTCTGAAGGCAGCCATTGACGCGAGCGGGGCGGATCGTCTCATGTTCGGAACAGATCACCCTTTCTTCCCACCGCTAGAAACTGATGAACAGGGAGAGTGGGAGAGCGTATCGTGGAACGTCAAGGCTGTTACGAAAGCCGTGGGAGATGCGTCGGCGAGCTCGCAGGGTATCATGGGTGCGAACGCCGTGAAGGCATTGCGGCTGACCGAGCCCTGAGAAAGAAAAGCTCCATAAGTCGGAAAGAGGCACAGGCTCATTTCCATAGAACAAAATCTGGAAACCCTTGGAGCAGATCAACTCGCCATAGCTTCCTTCTGAAACTTCAGCTCGGCTTCGTGAATCCTCTTGCGTGCGGCTTGCACAGTCTCCTCTGCCTTTTGGACTTCCTCCTGGGATGACTGGCCCTTCGCAGCGTTCCTCGCAGCTTGGACAGCCCGTAGCTTATCGCAGACCAGCTCCCAGTAGTGCTTCTTCACCTCGCCCAAGTCGACGAGGTAATCGCCTGGCACGGTTACCACTCCATTGGCAGCACCGGGTGTGCGGCCAGCAGCGGCGCTGGCCTTCATCGTTTCCTTCGCCTGTTTCCTCCTCGCTTTCTCCTCCTTCTTCTCTTTCAGCCTCCTCCTCGCTTCAGCCAGGTCCTCCATCTCTTGCGCCGCGCTCTCCTGTCTCTTCTTCTCCTCATCTCGCATGCGCTGCGCCTCCGCCAACCTCTCCCTCTCCTTGTTCATCGCGTCCCTATCGCTCTGTTCCTTCGCAGCCTTTTGCTGCCGGTGCGCATTCTCACGTGCCTCGAGATCATCTGCGAAGCGCTGGCGCTCCTTGTCCATGGCTTCGCGTTCCTGCTTCCGCAGGAGCTTGGCTTTCGCGGAAGCATCGTACCGAGCACGCGCATTTGGATCAGAGAGGATGTCGCGAGCGCGCTCGAAGAGCTCCCATTTGTCTGCGTCGAAGGCTTCACCGGCCTTGTCAGGGTGGTACTTAAGTGAGCGCTTTCGCCAGGCACGATGAATGTCATCTTTTGGAGTGAGAGCGTCGACACCGAGCAGGTCATAAAGGTCGATATCCTTTTCTGAATACTCCTGCGCGTAGCGCAAGAGGTCCTGGTTGTCTTCTGCCATCGTGGGCAGTGTGTAGAATGTAGTTGTGATGACTTGTGATGAGCAGGCAGAAGTCGTCGAAGATTGAAGCTTTCGACATGGAAGTTCATGGAGTGGGTCACCGCGTCGCAACCCTAACCCATGGGTTTTTCAAAATGAGAGAATCGTCAGCGCAGTGCAGGCTGACGGAGCAGAATAATTCATATTTAGTGTTCTGGAAGAGAATTGACGCTAGTCTCCCTCGTATTGATGTGGTTGGATACTAGGACTCAAGGAATGGTACCTTTGAAGTGTCCTAACACTTCAGGCCCAGCTGGATAAAGACTGAGCTTATAAAAGTACTCTGAGCCGACTTGGACTACGCAAAGCTTGAATTGTGATTACTTCGGAGCGAAGAAACTCGATATCCAAGATGAATCAGTTTACACATTACAGAGTTACGTACATGGTACATCATCTCCGTCGCTCTCCTTGATAGCGTCTTCTTCTTTTGCGCCGATCCTTCCTGTCCCTCTCTAAGTCCTCCTCTAATTTCGTAGCGAACTCATACACGTTCGGTCTACCTCCCGATAGTTTCAGAAGATATCTTTCATACGGACCCAAGGGCTCCTCTACCAATACCCTCGCCCTCCAGTCCCGGGGTGCATCCGCCTCACTTCCTATGTACTCCCACACCCATCGTCCACCGCCGCACTCATTGGGATTCTCCGTTGGCGTCTGCTCTTCTGCACGGGGAGCCCAGCGAGGATGCCGTGGAACAGGGTCCGCGAAGCGGCTACTCGTTCGGCGGAGACGCCAGGAGGAGAGGGCGGGTGCGGTCCAGACTGCCTCGTCGTTGAGGTTGAGGCCTTTGCAGGCGAGACGGACACGAACGGAGGAGTGGACACGTTCGTTGGTGTCCTTGAGAAAAGACCGTGTTTGAAGGCCGGTGCGAGGATCTGTCGCTTTGTATTGACCCGGGGTCCGATTCGTCTTGCCGGATAGGCGGTAGAGGACGCTGTTCGTGCTGTGGATGGCGCCGAGGCCCCAAACTCGAATCGGGTGGTTGTTCCTGTAGATGGGATCAATAGCCCATTGTTTTGCTTTGATCTGTCTTGCTTGGCGTGTGATGACTCCAGCATCGCCCAAACTCTCATAATAGTCCACGCTTTGCCTGAATATGCGATCCAGAGATGGTCTGTCAAATTCTACGCCGACTGAGGCCATCTGATCCATCATCCCTATTCTTCTATTAGTTCATGACCCGATGAACACACAAGGTAAGGTAGTCACTCACATGCTAACGTCACGTTCGCAATCCCCTGGTCATCCCAGCCTCCTCCCACATTACCGTGGTTCCCAGGGAACCAGACCTGACGCAGGTCTGTCGTCAGGCGATTCTCCTCCAGCCTCTCCCAAACCGCTGGGCTGAAGGGCGGTCTTGTCTCGTCCAATGCAAGAGCTTGGAACGCGTGCTCTATCCGGTCCGACAGGGCGGTGTCATGCCACTTGAACTCCTCGTAAAATGGGGGCTTGAAGCCCACGGCATCCATCCATGACATTCTGGGGATGCCCAAGCTGCCAACAGTGTCCCATACACAGATTGCTTTGATCCTGATGAGCTCACCGTTGCTCTGCTTTACTCTGGTAAGCCCGAGTTTCTCGAGTTTAGCACGATATGCCTCCTCCGTGCTGGGCTTATTTGAAAATGGAACGTCTGGAAAGGGGTCTCTGTAGTCTGCGTCACCCCAGTGCTGCATGTCCCTGAACACGGGGTAAAAGTGATCGAGCCCCTGACGCGTTAACAAGCCCAGGTTGCTGACCATGCCAGCGACGGACCGAGCCGTGAACGCGCCTCGCGAGAACCCGACCAAGACAATCTCGTCACCGCTGTGGTAGTTTGCGCAGAGATATGAATATGCCTCGCACACACGCTCGGACAGACCCATACCGAAGGCACCTCCAGTGATGCTGTCGAAGACGCCAGTGCCAACCCCAGACTCGTAGTTGATGATCTGCAAGGTGCCATCGCTACAAGTCCGCTTGAAGCAACGTGATATCCTGGTGACGTTGGACGGGATTTGGAGGGTGCCTTTGCCGCCGAAAAGGCCGGACTTCACGTAGCCTGTATCACTGTTCATCCATGTGCCATCGCAGCAGACAATAATGCGCTTCTTTGGCGCAGGAGATTGGGTAGAAGTTTTTGAGTAGCCATGATGGAAGTCCTGAGAATAGCCGTACTGATGATTCTTCGGGTAACTGGGCGGCTGACTATAGGGAGGGTCTGGAGGATATGGTAGCTGGTGGTTACTATACGCGTAGCCGTCTTGGTACTGTCCCCGGTTGAAGTCGTTGTAATAGTCGTCCTGATGCACATCGACGGTCGGCCGACGTGACTGCGTGTTTCTTCCATCTCTTTCCCGTCGCGCTGAGTCCCGTGCAGACATTGTCGTGCGTTGTGTGGGGTGGGTCGGTCCTCTTCCTCGTCTTCAATGATCCTGAAGGTGATGTCCGGCTTTCAGGAGACAGGGGTGTGGATGATGGCTCAACAACAATGACGGCACGCAGCCTGGGTGCCCATACCGGATATTAGGCTCGGGCATGTAGACGATATAGTAGTACATGAATCCTGCATTAGTTAGGTAGATGGAAGAAAGGGACTGAAACCAAGCTGAGAGATGAGATTAGATGGAGGATGCGGCGCGCTGAACTGGGGCCGGCTGCACTGTGCTGCAGAGCGCCTAATTTAGGTTGCATGCACTCTGGGCGTCCCGTGGGCCGTGCGCCACAACCACAGTGGGCGCCAGGAACACGACCCTGACTGGCGCTGAAATAAAGAGAGGCACGGGTTGTGTAGGGCTGCCTGCATAAGCTGGGGTACAGGTGTTCATCTGGCAGCGTCGTCGCTGACACTGTACAGTCTACAGGCAGGGATATCACTATTGACAGGGCAGCGGCATTATTATAGAGGGTAATAAGGTACTGTGCATGCTCCGTACAGCGGAGGGAAAGTGCGGCTACTGCAGCAAGGCACCTCTAGTATCGAGTCTATGCGCCAGGTGGACGAAGCTCCTGGCAGCTATGCCCGTAGCTGTGGTTCTACCTACAGTATTTTAGTAAGGCCCGATGCAGCATATTGTGACGAACTGGCTGCAGCGGCAGATTTCTCTATGTTTCCTTCACGCTGTTGACCTTGGGCTGAAATAAATCCCCCTCTGCGGCAGTAGACGGTGGCCTGATGAGGTGAGGAGAGCAGAGAAAGTACAGGCGGCCTCTTTTTATATGTACAAGGCTAGTCTACAAAGCCGGGGGGTATTTAATGCCCTCTGAGATCTCGTACAAGTCTTGCCCATGCAAAAATTCCTCCCAATTCATACAGTGCGTGAATCATCGCTGAGCATCCAGCCCAGCCCTCAACCATTCCGGCACAAACGCCTTGATCTTGACCGCCTCCTCCACATCTTCTTCTCCCCACTCCAGAATGAACTCATCCTCGGCGCTGTATCCGCCTGCCGCTGTCTCCCCAGGCAGCACCATGTCTGTCATGGTCTCCAGTCGACACAAGGCCAGCCCAACATTTCCCACCCCGCGAAGCCACTTGCCTGCGCTCCGTCCTCTCTTCTGGAACCGACCGATGCTCTTCTCTGCCGAGATGGCCTCGGCGCCTGGGATTTCTGATGAAGGGTCGTACGCAAGGCTCGTTGGCATGGCGGCTGTCTTAGGGTAGATGACGCACGGCAGGATGCGTTTGCGAACCACACCACGGTGCTTAGTGCGGATTGTCAGCTCTTGGCCGACGTAGCAGCCCTTGCGGAAGTCGATGCCGTTCATAATGTCCATGTTGCTCTCCTGTGGCAGTGCTGCCTCTCGAAGAAGCTCCTCTTGTCCCTCGCCCACACCTGTGAGGTATCGCCGAATCGTGTACGAGTCTTCAGTAGTCGTGTCAAGGTCAGCCTGAGGCGTGTGACCCTTGGTCTGCAATATTCTGTAGCCCATCCCTGGTGCTCTCGGGTCCCTCAGTATCAGGCGACTCGTATCGTTCGCAGAGAAGCTCGGCAGACTTGCAGCATCGGCTGGCTGGGCGTCGTCCCATGCTTGCCATACTGATAGCTCATCGGACGGGAGCTGGCGCAAGTTGACTTTGGCTCGTAGCTTGTAGCGCTTGATGTACTTGGCGAGCCTGTCGGCCTGTGCAGCGTCGACCTCCACAAGAAAGGCCTCGCTGCCTGCTTCGGCGGGAACGCCACCCAGGCCATGAAAATCCCGGTAGATCAAGACGTCGTGCACGACGCGACCTGTAGCGTTGAGGAACCCAGCATAGTATCCAGGTCGAGGCGCATCGTTCGGGCCTTTGCTGGCCAGGTTCGCGGTGACAATCCCCTGAAGAAACTTGAGAGCGTCCGGCCCGGCGACGGAGAGAAGTTTTCGAGACGGAAGCTGGGCAAGCCCGGCAGACGGAGGCGGCGGAGGAGCTCGGTTGGTGGTGCTGACAGAGAAGCTCCGTCGCTGAAGAAGGCAGCTCTTGCAGGCGCCTGGCAGACTCAGGGCGTCATTAGCGAGCGGTCTTCGTGCAATTCGCGGCATGACGGCTGATGTGCAGTGATGATCGGGCCAGAGCTTGGCTATCGGAGAGGAATGGCGAGACGAATTCGGAGCGATGTCAGAGCCCTCTGGACCCGGACTGTCGATTGTCGTCGGAGTTTAGAGGGCATGACGCACCACCCACTTTTGTGGCCGGCACGCGTCCGTGCGCTAAGGCTCCTGAGGGACTACGCCCAGGGCACATGGTGATGCTGCAAGTCATCAACATGCGAGAATATTGAAGAACGCATTGACGATCTGGCAGAGTCATTTTAAGCCCAAAACATCCATGCGAGATGACTTTACCGAAGGGGCGGAGGTCTACCAATCTTGCGAGATCGTCAAGTCGAAATGCATTGCGCAGGACATCCACGTGGAAGGGCTCCTTTACTGCGCCTTCAGACCTTCCCAAATGCCTCCAATGCGCTCATCGCGTCCGCCGTTGATCAGAAGGATTCGATAATGTGCCATCTCTGACTCCTGATCAGTAAGAACTGCCTTCTTGCTCCGCCAAATGGCATTACTGTCGCTTGTACGGAAGAGTATCTATTCATATATTCAAATGGCTGGCTTGAACAAGACGCGCTGAATAATTGGCTTTGAAGTATGCCGTGCTTCAACCTCACATCTTACAACTATGGCACCAATCGAGCACATTACGGACAACGTCAAACCTGCGTCCGCCGAGAGTTTGGCTCAGCGAATCTTGATATCTCAGGGCGTACAAGTCCATCGAGCTTATCCCATAGCGAACTCCCTTGTTTTCTCAGACTCAAGAGGAGCTGAACCCTATGGAGTGATGGATTTCCTTGTTATATCGTCAGGCTTTGTGGCTGGTGTGGTCGATCCAAACCCTGAGATAAAGGTGGTTGCAAAGACTCCTGTCATGGCCTTGGTCGATGCGCAGAACCCTTTGGGTTCGTTGCCGGGAGCATGGCTGTCTACGACGGCATCGAGACGGCAGAGACGTACGGTATGGGCATGGTTGCTGTTCGCCATAGCAACCATTACGGTATGGGTGCATTTTATGTCCTGGGAGCGGTTCAAAAGGCTTCAATTGCTTGCTTCGCGTATACCAACGCCAGTTGGGCCATGTCTCCCTGGGTAAGTGCCGATGCTCTGCTTGGCACGAGCCCCTTTGCTGTAAATACCCTTGGAAGGGAGAAAGGTGAGTCGCCAAGCGTGACGGCGCGTGCGTTCTCAGCCGGGTTATCAACTGCGCGATATCAGCTTGGGTTTGTATCTGTACAGTGCATGAAGAGGGTGTATAATCGGCTCCCGGGCATTGAATGGCGGTTCCAAAGAACATGCAATCGGCCGGAATATAAACTGATCTCTTGACTGGTACGCGGCATGACGATGAATGCCTCCCAGCACATCTTTTGAGATGCGAAGTACATGATAAGATAGAGTGAGGTGAAAGTGGGGAAGCCTCCATGGATGCGTCTCCGTTACGCCTGAGGCAAGCTGTTGTGCGTAGTCACGTGGCCAGCTACAGGACAATGCCTTCCTGGAAATTCGAAAGCTGTCCAAGGCAAAATGCTGTAGGCGTCAACCTGCATCCTCACCTAGGTCTATCTGACCCAAGCATCTCTTCTCCTTCACAAAGCTTAAGCAAGAGACTCAGGACGAGTAAGCGGAACAACCCGCTACTGAGTGCGGAATTTGACAGCTACCCGGAGACTTCGCCATTGTTTCGGTGGGATCCGCAGTCATCTTTGCGCCGGACGCCGCGGAGCCCAAGCCTCACCCAAGGAAGGGAGTGAATCTGCACTCCGCACAATTGAAACACCGCATCTCCAACATCCCCGGCACAAACGCCAACTCAAACGTCCTCATTGCCGTATTCCCCTCCAGCGCGATCTTCAAAACTAAAGTGTCACGAGGATCGCACGATCTTCCAGCCGGTCCGCTCTCGAAAACCACCCGCCGCTTCCTACCGTGATCAGTGGATCCCGGGTCGGAGGGGGGAGTGTCCTACAACAATAGGTATACTCTGGTCAGGCTCCATGTGATCTCGCTCGGCTTTTTGGAGGCTGGATCCATCCACCTCTGGCCTCGTCGCTACCTCGGGTCGTGCCATAGGCGCGAGAACCCCACACTAGTGCGGCTGTCAATCTGTGAACTACCTACCTTGAGCATCTGACAGGTCAGAAGAAGTCGCCTAGTTCGGCATTCACTTCACTAGAACCCAGGGTCGCTGCGGATGGAACGGTACAGTGGACGAGAGTTCTGGGGAGGTGGTCATAACACCTTTTTGGGTGCGACTCCGGAACCGCACCGCGGGGGCTGCGGAAGATGCTTCACTCCCTTGTTGCTTCGAATGTTTCCTACCTATCCGTTCGCTCTAGGCAGTTGTAAAGTCCGTTTGGCCGATAGGGGGCGTGCCGTCGAAGCCAACCACCACGGCAACTCTCGTGCGGTCACTTGCCACTTCCAGTCATCCCGTGCGCACATATTGGAACACACAACCCTTGACCTGACCTGTTGACGGATAGCTTTGCGGGGTGCTGTAGCGCCTGAAGGAAGATCAGCCCCCACGCAACCTTGAAGCTGGACTCCCTGCGCAACTGAGGAGGGCTGCAGCCAAGCAAAACATATCGTTGCCGATTTTCCCGTCTTGCCCAACGCTGAAATCGGGTGTTGGACTGATGATCCAAGCTAAACTCTACACATTCGTGAGAAGCATGCTTGCTTGTACGCCGTAGATGATTCAGTATTGTTGATATCTGAACACTCACAATGAGGGGAAGATACTCCCACGTCAGTGAGGAAAGCTCTTGGGTATCTATCAACAAAGCACGGCGTATCGGCATTGTCGCCTTCGTCTGAGGCTCGGCCCTGCAAGGCACCAACGGTCTTATTCCCGTGCCAAGACCAGATGCGTCCTTAGAGGAAGTGACAATCGTCCATACATCAATGCGTCGTTCGAGATTTTCACTGCGTGTAGGAGGTATCGTGGGGTTGGTGAGCAGCTCGATCTGGCTTGGCGACACACTCGCCGATCACTTGTCTGTCAAAGATCATCCCTCACACCCCTCGATTAAGTCCTGACGGTATTCAAAAGTATAACAATTCTATTGTCTCATGCATAAAACGGAGCAACTGATCGAACCAGGCATGATCAGTTGTCCTCCAACCCCGATCGCGTGGATGGTTCATGAAGCTTCCTCGTGAATCCCGTACCTGGTCTCGGTATTGGCGCCAAGCCCGGTCAGCCGAAGTCCGCGAGCGCGAAGAAAAATTGCCCACGGTTGGCCCGGGTCTTGACTCACGATGCCGCCGTCCCAGAAAAAAAAGAAGCTCGAAAAGAAGGGCCAAGAGAAAAAGAAAATCTGAAATTGACTCCACTTCAGGCCGAGGCAGCGGGTCGTATGAGGGCGTGCACGTTCGATTGAAGACGATTCAGGTCTTCAAAAAATTTGAGCATGGATGGTCTTCACGATGGATGATGGCCTTGTTACTCCGTACAGAATGCGGACATTGTGCTTGGCCTTTGCACACAGGAGTGAAAGGGATTGATCAGCTGACGAGGGGCCAAGGCAAAAGGGGTTGAGATGATGTGGTGAGAACTAACATCAGCATCAATCTCACAATCTCATTCGCAACTCATATCTACCTGCGTCGTGCACCTAGGATTATTAGCCAGGCATTGTCGGTGCTGCGCCCTGCGCTCAGCAATAAAGAGGCATCTGCCCTGCTGTACTGCTGTACGGAGTACCAACTGTGCTGTAAAATACAGTGTACGTGCGCAGGTTATGCCCACACCCCTCAATGCCCCCTCCACCTATCCCCTTGCCTTACGTGTCGCGCGTATGCTCGTTGATTATTCGCAAGCATTTCTTGTCCATGCGAAATTGTTGAGGATGAGAACGGCGGTGAATATGTGTCACATTGCAGGGAGGGGAAGAGACCTGCCTGGTGTTGACCGCCATGATAAAGAAATTCACAAATCGCATCGAATGAATTCTGCAGATGCCAAAGGGTACATACAGTTCCTTTCGAACTCAAAGCCAATACACACTCAACAGGCATAAACGATCGCATCATCCATCGCTGACATGATTTCTACGATACTGTGTTGATGAGCAATACACTCTCATCGATGCTTACACAATCGCTCTGCCGCTGACAAAATCGTGGTTTGTGAGCACTCTGCGATGTGGGCCCCCTCCGTGTCTCAGCAAACGCATCGGATTGGGCAATCGTCAAGAAGAAGAAGAAAGGAAAAAATAAAGACTACGGCGGGCTTTCTGGACAGAATGCGGCGATTGGCACAGTGGGGGCGTGGGATTAGTAGGCGCAGTTGATGAGCGCGAGAGCGTCCCGAGTCCGATCAGTGGAGCCCCTTCGGCAGCCACGTCGCGCAGATGACTGGGACGATGACTCTGACGGAGGGAGGGTTGCTGGAGGCCGGCTGGGCCGCGGGTGTCCGAGCCTGGGCCGGTGTCGGTTTTTTTGTTCACTGGTCGGTGAGGCGGGATTGTCACAGTCAAGTTCACGATGCAAATGAATGCAAGAAGTAGTGAGTTTTTAATGATGACTCAAATTTATTTGGGGAGGCCAAGCTCGTAGCCCAAGTCCCCGTGGTTCTGTAGATATCTAGACAATGAGATGAGCCGCTCTGCCCACGTTTTTGAGGGGGGCGGCTTCATCCTCTTCCAAGTCTCCTCCTGAGTGGTGATCCATCCATATAAAACCAAATAAACGCCGAAATATCCCTGGATATCAAGTATGTATAGAGAGAAGTAGATATCGCTGATTTTGTGTGTATCGATGTGACGCCGTGTGCTTTCGCTTTCCCAAGTCTAATTGCAAGTCGCTGGTATCATAAAACACATGTCGTAAGAGGAGGTCATTCAGGTCGTCTCAAGTCGTGCTTGTGTGGGAACTAGTAGACCGAGATGGTAGAGACCAGGCCTGTCGGCTGGTAGAAATCCTCTTCGTAAGTTGTTTCTGACGTTGTTGACTTTACAACCTGCTTCTCATTTGGGGTGGAGAAGGAGAGTTGCTGGGATGGCGGTGATGGAGGCATGGACTCGTCTTCTGATGAATCGGAGTCATTGTCGATCAGCTCTGGTGGTGAGTTGGAGTGAGAAGGTGTGCGGACAAGCTCAAGCTGAGCGTAGTCCTCCTCGAGGTCGTCCTCCATGATGCCCTCGCTCGCGTTGTCCTCAGCCATGGTGTAGTCATCCTCGGAGACATCGGAGTCGGAGCTGTCATCGTCGAACTCCTCCTCTTCTGAGGACTCCTCAATGCGGTCAGCCCACTGAATGTGCTGGCTCTTCTTGGCTGCTGGGGTGCGGATAGTCTGGTTGAACCAGCGCTCCTGCTCGCGCTCGGCATCGGCAAGCTCAATCATCAGAACATCGAGAAGGTTGGCGTGTCCGACAAGGAGACGAAGGTCGTGATCAGGCTGAGCGGCCTCGCGGGACAGCTTGGCCCGGGCCTTGTGGGCCAGGTAGTAAGTCTGAGTGATGGACATGTTCTTGCGGAGGGTGGCCTGGCGAAGATCGTTGGAGTGGCTGCTCTGAGTGGATGGCAGGCTGGTGGCAGGTCGTGATGTGCTTGTTGAAGACATTGTGAAAGAAGTGTTTTCGGTGTGGTCGGGAACCGTTGAGGTTTTGTTTGTCAACGTGGGTGGACCCGGATTGCCGATGGTGGTGATTGTGTGAGTCAAGGGAGCCGAGTGCGGGACCTTGATAGTCTTGGGTGGAGGTGGTGAAAGCCAAAGGGGAGATGAGGTGATCGAGTAAAAGTGTCGTTCATGTATTGGTATGGGAATGGATAGTTTGTTTGCTTATTCTGTTACCTTGAGGCTGATGGTGATGATGATGAACCAAGAAACTGGGCCGGACGAGAAGAAGGGGAGGGCGGGAATCTTATAATCCAGATGCATCGCGGGTCTGACAAGGGCGTGTGCTCGGATCGGAGAGTCGAGTTGAGCATTAGAAAGCGAGCCCAGTGTAGCGGACCTAGCGACGCGGACTTGGGTGCGAGCCCGAAGATGCGTAAGGCCGGGACCCGGCGGGTGGGCAGGGAGGGGGGTGTGGTGTGGACTGAGGGTGTTAGGAGTTAGGACGGAGGGAAAGGGTGTGAGCGGTGTTGACAAATGTGTGTGCCAGTGCGTGAAAGCAGAGAGAGAAGAAGGTTTTGGACTGGGGGGGGGAAGCGGATATGGGTGTCTGACTGAGCGACCGACTGAGCGACCGAACGAGCGAAACATGTCAGCATCCCAAGCAAAGTCCGATGACCGATAAATGCGAGGCCTGACAGGTGTCATTCACTACGGAGTACTAGTAGGTACTACTGTTACTGGGTATCAGTACCGCTGTACATGCCCTGGAGGCGTTCTGCACTGCCCCGGCTCAGGTACCCTCCACGCAAAGGAGTACGCGGCCATGTCGTCCGCGCAGTACGTTGCCTGTGTCTGCACACACACTGCCTACAGCAGTCCCACAGCAACGAGCGAGGCAGGCAGGCAGACAGTGGTCGGTCGGTCGGTATCGGTGATGAGAAATCACCGCTCGCTCGCTACAGTACTACTTCTCTCGCATTCTCCCCACGTCGCCCATGACCTCTGTGTGACTCGTCGCTTGGTCACAGTCTCCACTGAAGATGGTGTTTCGCACAGTGGTTACTGCAAACGGCAATCGTGGCTTGACACTAACAGTTTCCCACAGCTCCTCCCACGTGCCGGTGTTAATGGCGTTTTGCTCGTCGCCGGGGAGATTCACGGTCATCCACCACCCGCCCGCCTAAAAATGCCGTACTAGTTCGCTGTAGTTCGCTGTAGACCAGCGACGGCGGGCTCGGATTGTTAATCCATTCGAACGCGAGGGTGCCGTAATCCGTCGCCGCTTAGCAACCAACCGCCTGTGCTTTACTCATACTCTGCCAGCATGACTTCTTTACGCTTCTGCTAGATCAACTGAAGGCCCGCCAGGCATACCGATTGCACACGCCCTAATGCCTGTGATTACAGCACTGCGTTGGACTCATCGCGGCTTCACCATAACCCCGAGGCATAACGTTTTTCTTGTCTACCAGATATGACTCCTCTCTAAATCATGGCGATCATCGGTCCCATCGTCCATCTCATCGCATCGCATCGCATCGCCTTCCCATTTCCAACCGCAATGCACTCCCTAGCTAAATCATCCGGTTCTTGTCGAATTGAAAATCGGAGGCTTACTCGTCTTGGCCAATTCAATTGAGGCTTCTCATTCGAGTCACAGCCACAATGACCCCGAGTCCATCCCTAGTTGCCCAGAAGCGTTACGCACGCGCCCACGTCTCCCCTTCGTAAGACTCGCAACGTATTCCCCATCCCAGTAAACGCATATTACGGTCTACCCTCCTGAAACCGTCCCGTCCAACAACCACGCGCAGACGTGCACACGGCCGTTCAGCTTGGCCTGGGCATCGCCAATTCGACAGGTCAGGCAGCCAGCTGGAATCTCAATCAATAGTGGCATCTACGCCCAGGCAGCATCGATACAGATTGCGTCTACCGTGCCGCAACCGTACCCTTCTCCTGTAACGGAACCTCATTTGTTCATTCGTGGCCTTGGTGGCTTTCACGGCCTGCTGGCCTCGCCCAGCATTCATTAAGGCCCTCGTCGGCGAGCCCGCGGAATGCGGTTCTCAATCAGGATCCGAACCAGTGACCACCTAGTCCCTGTAGGTAGAGGGAGGTGCTCTGCGGAGTACGCATACAGCAGCGTGATACGGTACATGTCTGCAGCCTGAAATCCGGCTGCGAATGCCTACGGACTGGCAAACATCGTATGTCTCACCGCGTCTCGCTTCTGGCTAGATGATCGGTTGATGCTCGACCCATGCCCCTCACAGGTTTCCCAATTGCAGCCAGATACCAAGTTCCGCATTCAGCGTGGGAGATGCCAAACCCCAGATTCACACAGTTAGGTGGCGTTGGCTTGCTGCGGCCGCTGGTCCAAGGGGGGACTGTAAGCTTACGGCACTACCTTATGGCGCCACAGTGCACACAGCGACTGGGCTGGTACCTAAAGTCTGCCGCCTCCCTCTGTAATCAGTCTCGAACCGCTTCCGCACGATCACATCATCCCCGCGATACTAAATAAAGACCTGACCGTGTCAGAAGACAAAATGTCCTCAATTGGTCTTGATGATTCGGCCGGGCTCGAATGGTTGCATCAACGTGGCGTCCAACTCTGAATACGCCATCGGAGCACGACGACGACCTTTTGTCTCGCAATGATGCCGCCGGGGTAACCGTGCTTACGTGCGCGGAGGACGAAGCGCAAACGCGGAGGGTGACTGGCCTCGTTCATCGTCTCGAAATAGACGGATGATAAGTTAGGCTCTGCTTGCTCACCTCAGGTAGCAGAAACCAAGAACGGACAGCGCAAGTGTGTTTCGCTCTCGGTCTCGTTCAAATCAATCAGCCCTACATACAAATCAACCGCACTAGTCCTTTCGCAGGTGCGGGTTTCGCTTCATTCACTGGGACCACCCCCTCCCACTCTGGTGGACTATCATATGCGGCTCATCAATCTATCCTACGGTGTGACTCTTTCGGCTACTTCATTCGATGCGCACCGTCGGAGTTTTCCAAAGACCGCACTTGGTAGCAGCTACAACTAGATACGTACTACCACGGCTATTTGGTCGCTATGTGCCGCAACAACAAAAGATCTGGAGTCCGAGATGGTGAAATGATGATGAGTCCTTTATGCTGCCTTGAACCAGGATCACAAAATGATCAGTCGTTCGATGCATCTGATTGCATTCTGCGACACCGTCGGGGTTCAGCAAGTGGCCATTTCTCTACCCGCTGATTCCGTGGAACCCTAACCCTCAATCCCGTGCTCGCGCATCGGAGGCTGCAAACACCGACCCGCGATGCGCAGGTCGTGTGCGTGCACCGATCGGGCTGTTCAACCTCCAGGGTCTCTCACACCATCGACACGACGATCATAGCGTCACTACCCGTCGAAGAGTGCTGCAAGCTTGCCATGTGTCATAGACCTCATTTTTCGCCCCCTGGGAGTGACGTTTCGATCAGACTTATCACGATGAGGATCATAACAATCGAATGTCTTCATCATTGGCGATAGGATGATCAGAGGGGCACAACCAACGGAGATAAGATGCCCTTGCCGTAAAGTGCATCTCATTCGATGTGGCCCCGCCGAGGCTGGAAACGACCGAGACAATGTCCATCTTTGCAAAGAGACTGGATCCGTCCATCTCCAGACGAGCAGCCAGGAGTAAGGAGTGGTGTACACTTGGCACCGAGCTGTACAATATTCCCGCATGGAAGCCTGTCATCATTCTTCTGGAAGCTTTTCTCGGGATGGCTCTCAATCAGCAAACACAGCAAAAAGTCCCACCGCGCCGGGCCGTCTCACTGTGGCTGCATTACATCACACCGATAGGCTCCTTCATCCCACTCGGTCATCTCTCGGCATCCATACTTGAATTCATTGTCAACCGAATTTACTTTTGTTCATCCGGTTTGACGAGCGAGTGGTCCAGCTCCTAGTCTACAACAGCGGACACACTTTGTAAACAGTGTTTACCACTGCGCTCACTCATGCTCACCAACCTGAAGGATGCTCTATGCACACTCCTCCTCCGGCGTATGCGGTTGACGCTCCACACTGCTTCATCCGACTTGCATCATCTGAAATTGACTTCTCGGCATCCCTTCTTGACCGTGGGATCTCCGGTTCACCTCCGTCTTGGCGCTGACGCCAGATGCCGAACGTGAATAACGTTTCAACCTCGTAGAGGGCCGCTTGTGGGAATCATTGTTGCAATTGAAGTGTAGCGTTAAAATAACTTCACAGAATTGTCAGAGAAACCACGTCTTGGATATGTTATTTTGTGTGCTGTCTGTATTTGCGCAAGTCCTCGAGCCGGCCCGACCGAAGCCAACGCCGAGGGTCGGCAGCGGTGTCGGCCCTGGCATCGGCGTGGATCATCAGCAACAGCAATAATGTGTCAGACGTCGTGCTCTCGGACCAACTGGCATCGGAGCTTTTCTAGTACTTGCTACCTCGGTTACTTAGTTGAATACAACACTCGAACTCGAGGACTTCCCATGGGCAAGTGGTCTTCTCAGGCTAATTCGGCAAGAGATCGAGCTACCGGGCCCGGCTCGCGCAGAACACAGAACGAGACTATCCCAAGTAGCAATACCTGACAACCTCGTTCTGCTGCCTTTGTCATAGAAGCGTACATAGCTTGCTCACTAACGGCATGGTGTCAGAGACTTCACAACCTGGCTGGTCATACATCCTCAATCCCCAGGCGTCTGCCTGGCTTACCCACACCATGTTCCGGGACCTTGAACTGTTTACTGCTCATCCCATGGCGACATCGCAGCACGAAGATCGTAACATTGCGCTTCCTAATACACTGTCGCCCTCTAGATTGAGGGCTATATGGATATCAATTCACTGATGGTATTAGTGAATCAGCGCGACAGATAGCCAAACGCTATCCGGCAATGCAAAAGCATAGGTTCTTCTGGGGCTCTGCACAAGAAGGACATCTCCGTCAGCCTTGCGTCGTATCCGGTCTGGATATGAACGAGAGCTCAGATCCTCTGCCGACTGCCTGTTCCGGATAATGCAGTGATGCATGACGCTGAGTGAGGCATGCAGTTGTTATCCACTACGGTTTGTCACTCACATCGAGGGATCTCGATCACATATTCCAGACCCTCAAGGAAATTTGGGTCGAAGATAATGCCTATGTTTAACAAAGGGGTCCACGAGTATTGATCTGCCTTCGCCAGTACCACGTACGAGCTGCAACGAGAGCATACAAAGCGTAACGTCAACGTGCTTGATTACCTCTTTGTTGATACTGCATGATACGCAGCAACGTATTCCACTTCGACAGAGCTAAGCCTTTCAAGTCCACGGACCAGACCAGCATTGCCCGGGCCCAGCTTACTCTGCCCTCAACTTCTCCTTTCTCTGCTTCCTCTTGCCTCCAACCTCCCGTCCTTCCTCCATCTCTAACAAAGCCTCCCTCTTCTTCTCTCCCACCAACTTCAGAGCATCCCTCACCACTCTCGTCTCCAAATTCACGCCCTCTTCCACCCAGGCGTCCATCTCCCTACCCACACGCTTCTCAATGGCCAACACGAGCTCCACATCCCTCTGTCCAACCATCGTCGCCGCCTCACCCGTCCGGCCTGCACGGGCGGTACGACCAACTCGGTGGATGTAGTCATCTGGGTCGCGAGGGACGTCGTAGTTGATTACCAAGCTGACCTCGGGGATATCCAATCCTCGAGCCGCAACGTCGGTGGCGACGAGAATGCGGGCTGCGGCGGCACGGAAGCGGCCAAGGTTGTCGATTCGTTGCCGTTGGGGAAGCTTGGAGTGGAGAGATGTGACGCGATGATCGAGGAGGCGGAGTAGATGATGAAGGTATTCGGCAGTGGCAGTACGATTGCAGAAGATGATGACGGTCTTCTCCGCGTTGCCCTCTGTGGTGAGGAAGACGTGAAGGTAGTGTTCTTTGTGTGTGACCGGCACTTGGACGTGTGTTTGATGCAGTGTGTTAGGAATAGCCAGCGCTTGGGTGTCAACCTCGCACACAAAGACAGGCTGCTTTCCAGGCTTCTTTGGCATATCTTTCAGGGCACGAACCTCTGGCGTGATGGTCGCTGTGAAGAGCAGAGTCTGACGTTGCGTGGCCGGGGGGAGGACAGACAGACATTCCTCCACGTCTGGTAGCATCGAGCCCTTGCCCGATCCATCAAGCAGTCTGTCAGCTTCATCAAGAACTACGAAGCGCACCCTTCTCAGACCACAGATCGTGTCCTCTCCCGAGGTACGAATATGATCAGCCAGCCGCCCAGGTGTGGCAATCACGATGTGAGGCCGCTTGGCAAGCTCGATAGCTTGGGCTCGCATGTCTGCACCTCCCGTCACAAGGATGGCTTTCAAGCTCTGTGGCGCAGAGATAGCCTTGACCTGCTCGTAAATCTGCAATGCCAACTCTCTGGTAGGTGTCATGATGACACCGTAGATAGCACTCGGGTCCTCAGCCCAACGCTGCAGTATAGGAACCGCGAAGGCAACCGTTTTACCGGAACCAGTTCGACTACCACCAATGCAATCCCGGCCTTTCAAGATCTCCGGGATACAGGCTTTTTGAATACCAGTTGGGCGGTGAATTGCCATGTTTTTGAGAGATTGTGCAAGCCATGGTCGGACATTGAGAGACTCGAATGTAGTGTTGGGGTCGGTAGGGGCGAGAATGGGATTCTGAGGCTGTGGTGTTGGATCGTTCGCTTCGTTGGCACCCGTGGTCGGCTTTGCAGCTGCTTTGTTCACTCGGGAGGGAGCTTTAATCGTGGCAAGAACCCTTTGGAGCTCTTCTTCTTCCTCGTCATCTTCGTCCTCGTCCTCGTCAAGTTTTCCACCACCATCTTCGCCTTCCAACTCTGCAGACCCTTCTTCCGAGCCGGGAGGTGATGGCGAGGTACGACGGCGCTTGCGAGAGGCAGGGTTGTCGAGGAAATCTGATTCGGCTTCAGATTGCGACTCTGATGAGCTGTATTGTTCGATCTGGGCTTTGCCCTTCCTGCGAGATGCTGAAGCAGGCATTGTTGGGAAGAAATGTGCAGATCGGAGTTGAAGAATCGGTGTTGGCACTTGTGAAGCTCCCAACTTTTTTTTCTGTCACGACAAAGGTGGTGGGGCTCTGAGCATTCGAGTACGGTACTGTGGGGTGCCGACTGCTAGGCCTGACACTATGCTTGTCGGTGTAATTCAGCACACGTTTGGACATCTTCATTTATTGAGCTGCATAATGAGTGAACATTTATGATGCAGCGGTAGCTCGGACGAAGTAATAATTGGCAATTGACCAGGTAACTCCGCAGAAAGATCCGAAATCGCAGCTGATATCACGTTAAACGGCGGTGCCCGAAACAGTATAGGGTAGGACTGACTAGGTACCTAGGTATTTGGATAGAACGCGGAGCATTTAAGGAACTTCAAGCTTTGGATAAAAATGACTGTGGTGTATCACTAGAAGGCGCTGTGCGATAAGATGGATGTCTCCTGAGTATCTACGGAGTACAGCTGTTCTCTCCAACGTTGCCCTGCTGCCTTGAATTTCGACAGAGTGCGCGCTTAGAACCGTTATGCGAGGCGCTCTGGTTGGTGGAGCCAAATGCAGTGTCAACCCGGGCCTGCAACAAGTCATTTGGAACACGAGGACCTTCGGCAGCCACTCAGCTAGAGCTGCTGGGGCTTGACATGAAATTGGAGTATGTGATTGAGGCATCAGGGATGGTCTGCAAAGTCTGGTGAAGCAAGCTGGATGATGGGGGCCGAGACTGTTGATGACGGAATGTGATACGTGTCGTGGCACTTTACGCAGTCCACGTATTTAGAGGGTTGGGGGCTGTTTTGATGCAGCAGAGTACAGCGGTGACATGGTCTACGAACCTTTTGAAGCGCATAGGATTACAATTAGTTGCGCCGGAGACGCCGTGTGCATGAAAATACCGATGCCGCCTGAATTGCGAGGATCTTCGCATGTACAGGATCTTCAGCGGCTTCACCTGGTTGATGGCGACGACCTTGGCTTTTTCGGAGGGTTCTAGGGAGTAGGCTGGGATCGATTGTGCTTTGATTGAAGTGCTCGGACACCTGCACAGACTCCTTTGATCGCGTCGCCTAGATGCAGAAACATCACGTATTTATATTTTCGTAGCAATGTGTACTCCGTAATATGTCGCCGTCATGCAACATGGCCCCCTCAGTGGACAATGGACATTGTCATGTGTCAAAGCAAAGAGAGAGACTTCCCAAGACAGGATGTGGAAAAGGGTGTCGAGTAACTCAGGAAGTGCGGCACGATCCGGAGCGACGGCTCTGGAGGTCCCCATAAATTCAAGCAGAGGCTTATGATACATAGGACAAGCAAACGGGCTTTTCCAGGGCCCCTTGTCGAGACTATGCTGCTTGGGCAATGGGCTTGGCTGCTGGCGCTTCCGGCGCCGTGATTCGCGGTGCCATCACGGCGGCACAGATGTTTGGGTGCAGGCTGCGTGTGCCTGCTAGGCCCATATACTGTATGCTAAGTGCATCGGGTGCAAAGCCTGAGATGAGCTCAAGCTGAGAGTCTCATGGGGAGTCGTTAATATACTGCATCACTCTGTAGTGGATGGGGATGATGGTCCAATCGTTCAGCCCTACCAGACCAGACTACTGTACATCCCTCAACCCTGAGCCGTCCTTCGTATCTGCTCCAGTGGTTGCAGGTACCTGATCACGGGGAAGTACCTCCACTTGTGTGCATGCACAGGCAAACCGGAAGTCGCTCCCCGTTCTGCGGCACCTGCCTTGCCTCCACCGCCATCTCCACCATCACCGCTGTGGACGCATGTTCCTCCTCCCATCACCCTGCTTCAGTCTCCAGAACCATCTGCAGTGCAGAGTCAACGCACCAATTCCATGCTTTCCCTCCGCTGCCCAGCATGAGAGGGTTCTTCTGACCGACTCGTGTTGGCAGCCAACACCCAACCGGGCTTCTTTGTGCCTCAATCTCAATCAAAAGGTCCCTCTCGCTAGGCCATTCATGCTGCCCTCCCTCCTCTTCCGAAGCATCGCCCAGCCCTGGTGTGTGCATCTAACTTCCGCATCCAAGCGTTCTACCATCCCTGCGAGTGCATTGA
Organism: Sarocladium strictum; assembly: GCA_030435815.1. Taxonomy (NCBI): domain Eukaryota; kingdom Fungi; phylum Ascomycota; class Sordariomycetes; order Hypocreales; family Sarocladiaceae; genus Sarocladium; species Sarocladium strictum. The sequence continues at coordinate 1,427,734 of JAPDFR010000002.1, read as the reverse complement.
CAGATGATCCGGCCTTTCCAACATCGTCACTCGTTGTTCTAAGCGCCGTCCTCCCTTGCTCCTCCACCACACTCACCACCAGGAATACCTACACGCACAGAGCACACAGACCACGTTAGTCTGGGGTTCAAACTGTGGCCTCCACTGTTGCTCCATGCAGTCAGTGCTCTGATGGTGGTTCAGCGCCCGCCACAGCCTGGACTCGACGCCTGGACCAAGTCATTGTGCCTTTATTGTGCTGCCACAGGTGGCCCCCAAGGTAGTCTACCTACTTCGACCACATCTGTCAGCCTGCAACAGACCCCAAACCAACCACGCCCCCTTCAACCGCTTCTTTGACACGGGACTACGACCCTACAGTCTAGTCTACTGCCTGGCCTACCTCGCACTCACTCTCAATCTTTCGACATCTTCAACATTCTTCTCGATTTTTTTCTTCCGCAGTCAGAACCCTCATTGTTGCAGCGGCACCTGTCACCACAAGCGACCCCTTCCAAAGCTCGGCTCCTGGACCCCTCTTCCTCCACCATCTGACGTATCTGCGTTTCAGATCCCATTGCCCAACCGTCGCCCCCGCCAGAGCATTTTCCCTCTCCAGTTCCCAGCGCCTGCATCCCGGCTTCAGCTTCTCCCAGCGTCGCTCCATTTCCTTTGACAAATCCAACAACGATCTGAACGACGACCATATATGATATATTCTCACCCTGGAGCAAATAAAGATTATCACGGGCAGACGCGATCGGGCATCGACAATCTGCACCCTCCCAACACGAGCATTTACCTAGTCACCTAGCCCTGGGAGGCTCCTGGAGAGCCTATAACCGTACCTCTCTGCAATGGCGGACGTCAACCAGTCAACACAGGGCGGCAATGGCTCACAAGTATGCTTTTATCCCTACAATCAACTGTTACTCGTGGCCATGTGTGCTGACCAGTCCGAAGAACCCATCCTCGGCAGTTTCGACCCCTCCCTCTCTCGCGACAACTCCATCCTCCGTACCTACAATGTCCTCACCAGCTCCCTTCCTTCGACCAGCTCTAGGTGGTGGTCGAGGCGGTGCCCGAACCCCGAGATTAGGTCTCGCGATTCCACCTTCACCCAACGTCAAAGCCGTCGGTCCACAGCCCGGGCAAGCTGCCCCATCAAGAGGACCTTTACCCACTCTGCATCTCGCGACGCCCATGGGAAGCCAAGTCACACCCCACGAGCAGCTACCAAGATCCCAGGGCAGTATTCAGCCTGGACAGTCTGCAGGGGGTGGTAGCGAGAGCAGTGCTGCCCATTCGAGATCAGGCAGCTTTGGCCCGCTGGACGGCCGCGCCAGCAATCCGACCTCGGCAGGTTCGCAATACTCCGCGTTATCCTTTGCGTCCCAGTATGGAATCGGAGTTAGTCGAACGCAAGGCACCCCCGACCCTGTGTCAGCTGTTGGCTCGATGTACTCAGAGAGAAGTGAAGGCGGTGTATCCATGGAGAGAGACGGCAGCCTGCAGGGCCTAGAGGCGTTCGACAAGTTGAGTCTTGAGAAGGCCAGGAATGCCGATGTGGAGGAATTGGATGATGAGGGTTGGAGGATCGCAAGCCTGGAGAAACGAATTGAGGAACTTGGTAACCTGGGCGAGGGCGCTGGTGGCGCCGTGACAAGGTGCAAACTAAAAGGCGGAAACACTGTCTTTGCTCTGAAGGTATGTCTCTTCATTATGACCGAGTTTCCAAGCCTACTGACATATTGATCCTAGGTTATTACTACAAACCCCGATCCCGATGTCAAGAAGCAGATTGTTCGAGAGCTTGGGTTCAACAAGGACTGCGCATCCGATCATATTTGCCGTTATTATGGAGCCTTCGTCGATCCATCCACCGCCACCATCTCCATCGCCATGGAGTTCTGCGAGGGAGGGTCTCTCGACAGCATTTACAAAGAGGTCAAGCGCTTGGGCGGGCGAACAGGCGAGAAAGTACTCGGTAAAATCGCCGAGGGTGTTCTGAGTGGCCTCACCTACCTACACACTCGTCGCATCATCCATCGTGACATTAAGCCGTCAAACATCTTGTTATGTAGGGACGGCGCTGTCAAGCTGTGTGATTTTGGTGTCTCTGGTGATTTCGGCACAAAAGGCGAGGCCAATACCTTCATCGGCACCAGCTACTACATGGCTCCGGAACGTATTACAGGACAGTCCTACACCATTACCTCAGATGTTTGGTCTACAGGCGTCACCCTCCTCGAAGTGGCTCAGCATCGCTTCCCCTTCCCAGCGGATGGCACAGAAATGCAGCCTCGTGCTGGTCTCATCGACTTATTGACTTACATCGTTCGACAGCCTGTACCAGTGCTGAAGGATGAGCCGGACATGGATGTCTATTGGAGCGACAACTTCAAATACTTCATTGAGTGCTGGTAAGCAGTCTCCCTATCCAGTATTGCTGTAGTTTATTGACGAATTGATTGCAGTCTGGAGAAGCAGCCTAACAGGAGAGCAAGTCCGTGGAAGATGATGGAGCACCCATGGATGGTTGAGATGCGTGCCAAGCGTGTCAACATGGTCAAGTATCTGTCTTACGTCTGGGGATGGGACGAACAGGGATCTGCTCCAGGGAGAAGCTCATAAAGTGATGAAATCTCATACTCTTGACTGCATTCGGCGAAGCATCAAGGGATATTGTGGAAGTCCCGTTGCCCTGAAGGGAGGGGACCACAACCGCGGTGTCAATGGGGAACGCTGCAAGCTGTTCTACTCACTTGAGAGACCCCCTTCTGTCTTATATCGTCATCTTGGGCGCGTCCATGGTCGCATTTACAACATCAAAGGAAAGAATCACAAGCGTATGTAAGGCATCTGGTGACAGAGGGAAGTCATGGCTATGGGGCGTTCAGGAAGCAAAGTTTTACAAATTGTCCAATTTTAACCATTACTACACCGCACACCGCATTTACTTGCTGAATACCTGGATACTATTGCGTGGGTGTATCCTCAGGTGGGTCGCCCATAAGTTCGCGAAGTGTCACAGTCGCGTACGCGCTGCTGCCGAGTCGGAACTTGACCAGCACCGCAATCTTGTCAGCTTCCTTAGGAGCCTCTTCAATGGCCGCATCCTCAGACTTCGAGGGCTGTGGTGCTTCACCTTCCTGATTCGGAGCCTCGGCAGTCTTCTCAGCTTCATCCTGCTGAGACACTGGTGCGTCGCCGTCTTCAACCTTCTGTCTCTTTCCTTCCCTCTCCACATCCTCCTCACCGGAGGGAGCTCCCCTCTTGGCTTTTCTTCCTGGCATCTTCGCCCTCACCAGATCCAAATCGGTAGGGTGCATCTGCTCCGTGTCGTTTGCATATGTCCTCACCTCAACGAACGGGGTTCCTGCATCTCCACCAGGCAAGAATCTTCCCATCAACTTCCTGTACCGACCTGGCAGGCTGAATTCTCTGTGCCGCCTCCTCATGTCATGGGGATTGAGGCCACCGTTCTCGGGAAGACCCATGAAGTCCTTGTAGAAGGCCCCCAGCTCGTTGGTAGGGTAGATGACGTCGTAGCCAGGGACGGGCAGGACGACGTCGAAAATTGTGAAGCGTCCGCTGGAGACCTCTTCTTCCGTGAGCGGTCGGGCGCGAACTGTAGGGTTACCATCGTTGTCGTCCTCGACGGGATTGAAGATGTCGTCACCGTCGGCGTCTTTGCCGGCATATGCGGCCTTGGCTTCTTGCTCAGCGAGGACAAGATCACCGGCGATGACCTTGTCGCCGTAAAGCTCCCATCTACGGCTGGCAACGTGGTTCCAGACGTTGGATTGGTAGGCGTGCAGGTACATGGATCGGAGGCCCCGCGTAATGTGAATGATGGCGCCGACGTAATCGTTGCGGGATTGCTGACCGGCGCGCGTAAGGTGTCGCAGGATGCAGTTCTCGGCGGCGAATCGTCGGGGGATGATCCGTGCTGCGCGCTCAGGATCTTTGTCCGTCATGAAGAGCATGCAGGCTTGGTGCCTCAGTACCTCGTCACGCTGGATGGGTTCGGAGGGAATGTTCTCTTCGCTTGCCTCGGCCTTCTCTGCGACGTCGGAATCGTATGAGAGCAAGGAGTTGACGGCTTCCTCAAACTTGTCGCCGAGGATGAGCTGTCCGATGTCGTGTGTTCCAACCTCACGGGTACCGAAGCGCTGATTACCGAAGTAGTTGATCCAGCCGTGTTCGGACAAGTGCTTGAGAGCAGCTTCAGTGTTCCTTTGGAGAATCTCGACCTTTTCAGACAATGGCTTGGAGGCGAGTGACTCATCAACAAGCTTGCAATCTTTGATGGTGATTGTGAACTCATTGCCCTGCAACTGGCCCAGCCAGACAGGCATATCTGAGTACTCGTAGTCACCTGTCACGATTCCCCTAAGCTTGCTGTTCGCATTGGCAAGTGTCCTTTCTCTGCCATTGCGGATAGAACACCTCTGTGCTGTGGAAGCGCGCCTATCCTTCGTGCCAGCATAGGCAATCAACTGCGGCTTGATGTTGATGACCTTGGACAGCTGGTTGATGGCGTCCATGGTATCACGGTTGTCTTTGTACAAGGTGAAGTGCAAGTACTCGCCCGTAACCTTTGCAGCACCTCGGTTCCGTCCGCCACGGCCCCTGCTTTTGCTCTTCCTGGTCGCAACCTTGGCGATAATGTTGCCATCATCATTCGTAGATGTATCGATCCGGGAGTTGAATATACGGCGGACTTCTTGGTGGAGTTGGCCGCGCTTGGCCTTGTCGAGTGCGTTGGCCGTGGCTGATGCTTGGTGATCTGCGTTGGGACCGGCGTTCTTGAAGAGGGCAATGACCTCGTCAGCGAATGATTGGCCTCCTAACTCGGCGAGAATTGCCTTGTCCGCTTCGGGCACATCGTTCGCGTCTTCGGAGGGCTTGCTTTGCGCTGCTTCAGCGCCGTTGGACGTCGAGTCGCCGTTCTGGCTCTCCTTCCCACCATCGTTCTCAGCGCCTTGAGCACCCGCCTGGGACTACAATCGCCGTGTCAGTGGTGTGTGGCTAGGCACAGTATTCGGCTTTGTATGGCGTACCGCAGCATCAGGCTGGCCGAGGCCGATTTGCTTCAAATGGACGACATTGCCCTTGTGATCGATCTCATTGACCTGGAAGTCAGTGAATCTACAGAATTCAATGCAATTAGAACAATATGACTTGACAAGATGACTTCCTTCAGAGTCAGAGCTGGAGAGACATACCGAACACGCAAATCACCGGTCCACGAGACCGCCAACGGAGTGACTCGCTGAGTGATGCCGATCTTCTGGTTCTGCGAGGCGTAACCCCGAGTTTCGTGGGACATGCCTGGTCGAACCAAGGCGAGGACTGTCCTGCGCGAGTATATGCCTAGTGCCGTGGGTATACAAGTAACGAGACGGCACAGCATGCACTTGATTCTCGGATTGAAGTCTGGCAGTGCAACTTTGGTCGCATCTTCTTAGTGGGGGGGACAAGTTGAGCGCAAGCTCTTTTTCTGCCGCTGCCAATTCCGCGACAGCAGTGATGCTGCTGTGTTCGGCAGGCGGTCAGCAGTGCATTTCACAAGCAGTGACCAGCCTATTCCCAGCGATGTTCTCCGTGCACGGTGCTTCTCTACCTATTCGCATTGTCACGTAGGTATCTCTAGGTGCATGATGCTGTGTTTTTTTCTTCGAGGTTTTTTTTCTTAATTCTACAATCTGCAAAGTCAACGTAGGGTTCACACTGCTCAGAGCCTTGGTTTGACGCCTGGGCCATCCGTGGTCATGATAACCTCAGTCGTCGCCAGCTTCTCCCCCTCCATCTCCTTCAGAATAGCCACGACCGGCGGTGTCTTCATGTGCTTGTCAAGTGCTTCCTGGTCGTCATATCTGAGCCGGCCATGTCAGTCAAGAGTTGCACGTAGGCACAAGAGTTGTTGAAGGTGCTTACCCCTCAAGGACGACGAACTGCACCTTGTCGCCGTTTTGCGCGGGGATGCCCTTGTGCAGTTCATACCGGTGGACGTACGGCTCGTTCTTGTGAACATAGTCGGCGCAGGCCTTGAAAAGCTCGAGGAACTTGTGAACAGTCGGGTTAGCATATCATCTCTTTGCCCTGGAAGACACCCGGCTCCAGGCGACTCACCCTCTCACCCTTGCCCGGCTTTGGGGTGATGATGGCTGTGAGCTGGATAGGGGCCATTGTGTGTGAGATGCGGCGTGGATGTCTGCGTCAGTGTCTCGGCAGGAATTGGCAATGGGAAGAACCACGTCGCGGTAAGCCATGAGCTTCTTTCGGGGATATATAACTGTTCTAGCCGCTCCCTGGATGTGGAGATACTCTTCCAACTGCTCCTTTGCCATCGGGTAATGTTTACCTCGGCGCCCCGCCTGGCCAATCCCCAAACTCAAAGAACGCGACCATCAGAAGGGACTGAGTAGACCTGCAAATCAATCTTTTTCTCCTGGACGATTTGAGACACACAGTATCTTCCTGCAATTCAATTCGCCTCGTTTCTGGTCCTCGAATGGCGGACAACGTGCTATTACGATCGTGGTAAAGATGACGAGCCCGAGTCGCACACTGGGTGCAAGGCAAAGCAAACAACGACACCAACCGGCTTCTTGCATATTCAAGAGTCATATGATGATTTCAGAAACCGCAGCGAGAATGGCGAGCACAAGTCACTGTTGGAGGGCACCTTCAGGCTCTTGTAGTCAAGATGATTGCGCGATGGCTCGGGTGGAAAGAGCCGGGCATCGTAGCTGTCCACAGTGAGAGACCGCACCCAAAGTCGAGAACGGAAACACTTCTCTTTTCGCTGTTTACCTTACCGATGCCTCGCTCTCTGGTGTCAACGACGAATATTTGCCCTATGCTCTCTCCTTTCGCTGGCCTCATCGCCCCCTAGCCTTGCAAACGCCGCCACTCCTCTATCTTCCGACCTTGCTATGCATCTTTTCCCAGTCTCGTTACCTGACCACCCTTCTGGCATCGTACGTAGCATGGTGTCGCTGTGCGTATCCGCGAAGCTGCTGTTTATGTCTGCCTGAAAGAGCACATGCAGCTATCCATCAACGTTGAACCGTGCTTCTGCAGCTCAAAGGCTTGCCAGTAGCCTTTCAAAAAAGACTATTAAAAAAAAAAAAAAAAACTGAGAGCACCTCCATGTCTTCACTGGCTCCCTCTCCATTGAGAAGCATTTGAGACCTCTCTCTCTGTTGGTCAGCCGAGGACTCTTTCCAGAATGGTCTTGACTGCATCAGCACCAGCAGCTGCGCCAGTGCCCAGCCAGACACCGGTGTTTGTTGCTGATGACGAACCGAGTCTTAACAAGAAAACGCTTCGCAAACTCTGCGACGTTGCTCGAGTCAGCCTTCAGAGAGACAAGACACTGGGGCCACATGCCGAGGATATCAAGAAAGTGTTGCTGGCGGTTGTGAAAGGAGAATGCACCGGCTCATCCCCCATCTCGATCTCCGTCGTTCGAGATGCTCATCTCGACAAGTTGCTGGCCGACATGATGGACAGCGGCAACAGTGCCTCCTCGCTGGCAGATGAGTTTCGGGCGAACTCGAAGATTGCCCAAAGTCTGCAGAAGCAATGGCAGATCCGGTTCCAGGATAATTACTTTAGGATCGATGACGAGCGGTTGCGCAGGCTAACGCAGGTGGGAAGACTCAAAGACGTGGAATTCGTCGGCCCAAAGCCGGGAACTCGCGAACTCTGGCAGGCAAAGTCCAAGGACATCACTTCAGGACCAGAAGTCGTCCAGACCTTGGCAGCTGGCCATTGGTGGCTCAATCTTGCTTGTGCGCACCGAGATGGTATTGTTGGTAGTGTTCGCGAGATTCCCACAAAGGGTCGATATGACCATGCGGCTCTCCCCCTAATGACCGGCCGCGAAGACGTCTACAAAGACAAGGTCAAATACTCCCGCCGCGGAAAGTTGGCTGAAATGCATCTTTCGCTGATGAGCCGCGTTGGCAAAGAAATCTGCGTACTGCGCGGTTCCGGCCTCCTCAGCCCTTTCGCGCCAAAAGCTGGTGTACGTTACGATGGCAAATACAAGTTGACGCAGTACGGCTTCTTTTGGAAGCAGAGCATTGGATTATACGAGCTCGAGATCGAGATGGTCCGTTGCATCTGGGGAAAGGATGAAGTCAAACAATCACATATGAGAGAGGTCGTGCAGATCCCGTCCCCATCAGAGTTGGACGATTGGAAACTGTATGAAATGTATGAAAGCGAGCTTCTGCGCCAGAGACAAGGAACTCCCGTGTTCATGGAATGGTACCTGGACAGAGCGAAGAGGCAGCGCGAGAGGGACCACTGGCGAAGATTGAATGAGTTGAGACTGGACCTGGGGAAGTTATGGATTGCGATGGATTCCTGATACGAGCTGCTTGGAGCCCTGGTCGGCATGTATCTAATGATTCAATATGATTGCCCGTTCATGATGAATGCTATAAGTATATTTGAGTGAGTCTATGGTAAGCTCGAGTCTGCCATGACATTACGGAGGGCCGAGACGCTGCACGTCACTGAGGCCGAGGGGGCGCACCCCCACGGCGGGGCAAATCTCCAATATCTCCCACCACGCTGGAAAGCTAAGCAATTCTCACACATCCTTAGACTTGTCCAGTAACCACAAGCCATGGGTAAAAACGACAAGAAAGGCGGCAGCGGTGGAGGTGGCGGTAAAGGCAAGGGAGGAGGAGCAGGAGCTGAGAAGGAGGGTACAGGCAAGGCCAAGGGTGCTCAATCGATCAACGTGCGACACATTCTAGTGAGTGGTGTCTTCCTGATGCGAACGGAGTCTCGGCTCTGGATTTGTCTGTGCTAACCAGAGACCAGTGTGAAAAGCATTCAAAGAAGGAAGAGGCATTGGAGAAGCTCAAGGAGGGTGTCAAGTTCGACGAAGTCGCACGCACGTATTCGGAGGACAAGGCCCGGCAAGGTCTGGGACACACTTCAAGTCCATCAACACCGGTCGAGTCATAACTGACAGGCAACAGGCGGTGCGCTCGGATGGAAAACGAAAGGAAGCCTGGACCCCGCCTTTGAGGAGATCGCCTTTGCTCTAGACACAAGCACTACGAGCAGCCCAAAGTACGCGGAGGTCAAGACCGGGCATGGATATCACATCATCATGGTACGTCATGCCTTCACATGCCAGGAATCCTCTAACAGTGTCTGTGCAGGTTGAAGGGCGAAAGTAGCGGAACAAAGCATGTCACATGAAGGAAGTAGAGGCACAGCACAGCATAAATGCAAAAAGTTTTTTTGGTTTCCATTTCCGTTGCAAAAGCAGGACTACCCAGTCCAAGACACAGTGATCGGTGCACCTATAAACCAGGATGAGCCCAACGTGCCTCCTGAGGAGGTCACGAACTGCAACATCGATGCCCTCTAGACCAACGCCGTCTCCATGCACACTTAGTTTGATGAGGCGAAGTAGTTGAGGATGATGGAGCGCTCCTGCGACTCCTCACCCCAGTCCTTGACAACGACGCAAGAGCAGTTGACGACCTTGCGGGCGTTGCCCTCACGGTCCAGAACGCCTGTGAAAGAGCCATGTTAGTTCAAAGTCTCCAGAGACCCAATTGGCCACACTGGGGTTCACAGATGGGACATACAGAGACCAGCCCACTCGCCGAGCTGCTTGCCATCCTGCACCTTGATCAGAGGTATCTTGTGCTCGTCGCAGAGGGCGATGACCAGCTTCTTGTAGGCCTCCTCCTCGCAGTTCTCGTTGAGGACGCACATGTGCGCCTCGCGGCGGTCGAGAGCCTTGCTGGCCTCGCGGAGACCACGGGCAAGACCGTCGTGCATGAGAGCGAGCTTCAGAACACCCTTGAGGGCGTCCGAGACGGACATCTGGCCCTTGGGGGCATCACCGGAAACCTCAACCTCGTCGGCGGCGACCTCGGGGGTGTTGTCTTCTACGTCCGACTATTGAAATAAGTCCTGGTCAGCCAAAAAAAAGTTCTCTTGTCATGTTACATGTCGAGTCCCTGCAGGCGGCGCGCGAGAACTAGTCGCAATGCGTGCAACCGTGGGAAATGAGTCTCGAGAAAAATAATGGGTTCCGTACCATTTTGTCTGTGATTCTCGTCGGGCGATCCTCGAAGATTCTATATGTTGTTGATAATGGAGGGGGGTTGGTTGGAAGGAGGGTGGGATGTAGTAAGTCGTTTCGTTACAAGCAATGCACTCCCAGGTCAAAAAGTTCGGACCAGGTCTTTGTGCCCTACCTGCGTTAGTCACGTGCAGGAAAATATCCCACTAACTTTAAGCGGTGGTGGGTGCGGCCAAATTTGTTAGTGCAGCACAGTTCGAGTGGGGAATTTCGACCCACGGGAACTAGGGAATTTTCTCTGAAGCGAATTTGGTCCCTCTCTTTCGCAACCATCAACCACATTCACGACCTGTGTCAATCACCTCAACGAGGTATGTATATCTCATTCCAGCTCACTTGACGGCGAGTCGCAGTCCGAGAGATGATGTCTTTCGCGATGGCGGGGGAGAACAATCGAGGCGGTCGACAGACGTGAGAAGGTCATTCTTCCTTAACCGACGAAGCGATGCGACCTTCAACCTCGATACCGTTCTCCCTTTCGACATTGAGCGGCAGAACCCTCCTCGACCCGACTCGCTGGGGGGCACTCTCCATGCTCAAGAGCCCCTCGAAAGACTAACGTGCAATCTTCTCGACAGATACCTCAACTCCAGCTCAGACTTGAGAATCTCAGTCCAACACCGCCAAGATGGTCCGCACTTCCGTTCTCCACGATGCCCTCAACAACATCAACAACGCCGAGAAGGCCGGCAAGCGCCAGGTCCTGATCCGACCCAGCTCCAAGGTCATCATCAAGTTCCTCCAGGTCATGCAGAAGCACGGTACGTTCCAGACGAGCCCTCCCCCGAAGCAGATCGAACACATCTATCTCCCCCTCCGGTCTCCGCATGACGCCCCCAAGCTATGCCCTCCTTGTTCGGCATGATAACTAGGGCTGGACGATCGAAATCTCCACGATCCCAGCCCCTATAAACTGCCGATAGATCGAACACCATGCGGAGATCTTACACGTTTTTCTGATGTTTTCATACACTTCCCATGAGGTTTAATGTTTAATCATTCGCAACAAATTCACTGACTCTTCTTTCCCCCCCAGGCTACATCGGCGAGTTCGAGGAGATCGATGACCACCGCTCTGGCAAGATCGTCGTTCAGCTCAACGGTCGCCTCAACAAGACCGGTGTCATCTCCCCCCGCTACAACGTCCGTCTCGCCGACCTTGAGAAGTGGGTCGTCAAGCTGCTCCCTGCCCGTCAGTTCGGTTACGTTATCCTCACCACCTCCGCCGGTATCATGGACCACGAGGAGGCTCGCCGGAAGCACGTTGCCGGTAAGATCATTGGTTTCTTCTACTAGATTTGCTAGTATGGAGAATGTCTGATGATCGGGGGGGAACGATGTGGAAAAGTAAAAACAACGGATGGGTGACACAATTGGTTGTGTAGAGGCCTGGCATACACTACTTGGCGTTCTGGGGTGAATGACTTTGGTCGATACCACGTGCGGCCAAAAGGTCTTTGCACGCATGAGCAATTATCGCAATGAAATGCATACCAGTTCACCTTGCGCGCATTCTGCATGTAAAGCGAAACCATGAGTGACCCATTCCTTGCCTTGAACATCCATGCTCTATCAGTCCCATCACGAAGCGTGAGGTCATAACTTCAAATCTGCGGTCGACGTACACAACAGGGGAGGCTGCTATCCTAAAGTGTACATTACAGGGTGCTGCTTCAATCAAAACGTACCGGCCATTGATATTTAATCTGGAATTCTGGTTCCTATTCTGTCTGCCATCTCGGGCACTAATCAGATTGCTACTGGTTGCTTTGTACGGAGTATTTACCTGCGTATCTGCAATATTTACCACGTGCGGATGACATGCCAGCAGACAGGCATGCGGGAAGTGGGTTAAGTGGCCGTCAGACAATTCAACGCTATCTACAACTACTTAGACACTTGACTTCGAATCATTGAACAATCAATTCACCCCATATGTTTATTCATTGCCAAGTTTTGTCCCTGTCGAATTCGCATTCAAATGCAAATCGTTGGGGGTTAGGGTTTGCGCCGAGCGGAACCACCACGGTCGCCGCTGGTAACAACGCGCTTTCCAAATATTGACATCGACCTGGCTCTAGCCCGACAATCCAGCAAGAAAACATATGAAAGCGACCTTATAACCAGCCCTTCAGAGCGACACAAGAGCTCCGACCGACAGACTTAGCACCAAAGAATTCACAGCTTTGATTGACTAGGCGAGACGATACACAGGCGTAGCCAGTGAGGCGCATCGATGAACTCTGCAAGATGCGCCAGCGCCATTTGACTATCTTGGGAGCTTTTATATTCCTCCTGATCCTGGCATATACTGCTTCACGGCTTCATCAACAGCAATACTTAGTAGTGCCAGACCGCTCATCTGAAGAACCGGAATTCTCTGCACAGGATGGGAATACCAATGTGGACAGGAACGGGTCTGTACCGCAACATGACCCAGGGCCGAAGCCTGTTACAGATACTACCATCCATCCCATCCAGTCTCTTATGATGAGTGCCAGAGACAATTTTGAACAAATAAAGAACCGCCAGTCGAAAACCCTGGAAGAGGCGGTGAAGGAATACCGAAGGCGATACGGCATCCCACCTCCACCTCACTTTGACAAGTGGTGGAGTTACGCGAAGAAACGGGACACCCAGCTGGGAGACGAATTCGATACGATTTACGACCTTATGACACCTTTCTGGGGCATTAGCCCCACAACTATTCGATCAAGAGCAAAGGAGGCCTTGAGTCACGAGAATTCTTTGGTTGGAGTTGCTATCAGGGATGGGGAGGTGACGCTGGTCGAAGGCGGACCGGAATGGCAACAAAATGCCACAAAGGGGATGCTGCAGAGCTTCGTTCAATTTCTGCCGGATATGGATCTTGCTTTTAACGTTCATGATGAGCCCCGGGTGATGATTCCCCATGATGACCTGACACGGCTGGTCCGGAAAGCGAAGGATGAGACGATGGCAGCAGCTGGTGCTGCGAGGAGCTTGAAGACTACGTTTTCAGGTCGTCCGAAAGGAATGAATGACGGCAAAACTTTTGAGGAGACCAAGTTGACGAGGTTCAACACATTCCCGCAGCAGGCGACCTGGACCAACTCTAGGATGTCCTGCTCACCAAATAGTCCAGCAAGGACACTTGACGACGAAGAGGATATTGACGATCTGAGCCAGTACAGTATGGGTGAAGTGGGCTTTGTATATAACACAACGGCCATGTCCGATATCTGCTCGACACCCTCCCTTCGCTCAGCTTGGGGGTTCTTCGGCCGGCCGAATGCCTTCAGTGTGGTTCATGATTTGTTTCCGATCTTTTCTCAATCCAAGATTTCCTCATACGCCGACATCATATACCCCTCTCCGTGGTATTGGAATGAGCAGGTGGTCTACGATGAGGAAAAAGACATGCAGTGGGAAGAAAAGCAAGACAAACTCTACTGGCGAGGCTCAACAACAGGAGGCTTCAGTCGAGAAGGTGGATGGAGGAGGCAGCACCGTCAATCCTTTGTCCAGAAAATCAACGCGCGTGATGATGCGAAGATCATCGTCAATACTGGCACCGACGACGCTCCAAACTGGGAAGTCCAGACAACGCCGCGAGGGGACCACCGTGATCTCATTGACGTCCATTTCTCCCACATCGGCCAATGCGACGAAGGTGACTGTGAGGCGCAGATCCAGTTCTTCGAGGTCGTTGAGCGAGTCGACCAGCAGGATGCCTGGGGCTTCCGTCACCTGCTCGACATGGACGGCAATGCATTCTCCGGACGCTTCTATGCGTTCCTCAGGAGCAAGAGCCTTGTGTACAAGCTGTCCCTCTTCAGGGAGTGGCACATGGAATGGCTGCGTCCGTGGGTGCATTTCGTCCCCCTGAGCCTCCAGGGCCAGGACTGGCTCGAGGTGGTACGCTTCTTCGGCAAGAACGGCGCGGGCACGTCGGATGCTGAGAAGATGGCTTCAGAGAGCAGGGATTGGGCCAAGAAGGTGGTGAGGAAAGAGGACATGGAGGTGTGGTTCTTCAGGCTCCTTCTCGAGTAAGTTTCCGACGCTGGATAACTTGCCGTGATCACTTTGACTTACGTGACTTACAGGTATGCTCGAGTGATTGATGACGATAGGGAGAGCATTGGCTTTGACCCCGGTCTTGCAAGTGGATGAGTGGGCGGGACGAGGGGATTTACAATTAGAAGATACATCATTGGCGTTCTACGTGGGCTTTGAAAATACAGCAAGCTTACACTTATTTACCAAGTTGGCGCCCTGCTCACATCGCTTCTGGCGTATAAAGGTATCGTGGAAATGGTCGGTGCCGCAATTGCATGCCTCGCTCTCCTCGTGAAGTCGTTCAGTCTTAGCGATGTGCCATTCATTACAACATGCGCTTCCCGGCGAACATAACAAGCAAGGCATTGGACATCAGAAATCAACAAAATGGTGTACCACATTCTTCACGATGGTCTTTCTCCTGTAATACATGACATCCCCGAACCCAAGGACCCATTTTACAACGCCTCTTGCCTCGTCGGAACCCAGGCTGGAAAGAAAAGTCAGTGGTACAAACATGCTCACGGCATGCCAATCTACTCCTCGTCATCGTCCACGCCCTCATCACCGTCAGCATCACGGTCTTCCGAGACTGATCGCTGGGTGCGCGGCTGCGTCTCTTCGTGTCCCTCGTGCTCCGCTTGTTCCTCCTCCTCGCCGCCCAAATCGGTCATCGGGTTTTCCTTGAAGTGATTGATCCTTGCTGCAGCTTCTTCAGTTGGCTCACCAACCGTGATGTCAAGCTGATGAATGATGTCTTCGTCTTCTTGCTGGAAGCCGGCTTTGCGAGCGATGTTCTTCGTTCGTTGTGGCCGGATCTGGAGTTTTTGCATAACTGGGTAGTAGTAAACTGCCTTTTGCAGAGGATATCTGTCGCTGTCGTTGTTTGCCAGTAACACATCGACATCATACTTTGTCTCATGTCCCAGCTCAATTTCTGATGCCGTCTCGTACGCACGCAGCTTCATAAACTGGAAGCATCCACGGGAGCTACCATCGTCATCCTTCGACTCGTGGGTGTATAGGCTATCGCTGTCGCGATCAGGGTCCTCTGGATCAGTCTTGCGTGTGAAGTTCGTGGCCGTCTTCTTGGTATCAGCAAGATAGTACTCATAGTTCATGAAGTTTTGCGGCCTGGGGTTGTTCTCGGGGTCGTGCTCGTACGCCTCAAGCGCCGCCTGGTATGCTTCCTCCTCTTCTGCTGTTCTGTCTGTCGGCCTGAAAATGCCCTTCAGCAGGCGTGTGTCATAGGTAGAGCCGCTCTGAACTGGATTTGTGAGGAACTTGATGGAGACGTAGGCACCAGAATCGGGCATCGCTTCCACGTCTGGCAAGAGAGGTCGAGCATCGACAAGTGTGAGATTTTTCCGCGAGGGATGCTTGATCCTTTTGGGTTCCCTGAGGTACTGCTCTGCCAAATCGAAACTCTTGTCGATTTTGCGCTTGATCACTTCGGGCGAATCTGCAGCCGCCTCAGGAGCCTTCCGTGCTCGTGGGCCCTTCTTCAAAAACACTTGGCCTCCATTGAGATCTTTCTTCGTCGAAGCAAGAGATGAAATGTATTCCGTACGCCTGAGAAACGAAACGTTCGATTCAGCCACCTTCGGTTTGCCTAGAGCAGCGAGTGGTCGAAGCAGTGCGCGGTCGTGAGGATGGACTGGTGGTTGTTGGGCAGGAGGTTGGATTGCTATGTCAAAGTCAATTCGCCTTTCTCACCAAGATGACCACACGACTTTTGGTATGTACTCACAACTCTCGTCGCCATCAAAGACACCTGGCATGCCCACCAGGTCGAGGGGCATACCCAGTTCCGCATCGACTTCGATATTGAGCGGCTGCTCCCTTGCCAACCTCGAAGCAAACCCTGGGTTGGTGTATTGGCCGCTCGAGAGACCAGTATTAGGAATATCGAGGAGCTTCGGAGGGACTGGCGGCGGCGGTAGAGCATTTGAGAAGCGGATGCGGGCGATGAAGTCCTGGTGAATTACGCGGTCAGGCCCCGAGCCTGGGAAGCCCGAAGACATCGTGACGCTCTAGAGAGGAGATGCAATGGGAATTCCGAGGTGCGACAAGATTTTATCGGTCCAGTTTGATCCTTGGGGAGGTTGCCAGGCTGCTTTGGGGTCTTGATGAAGTAGGTGGTGCTGATGCTCTAAGGTGAAAGTTGAGTGATGCTAAACCCCGAACGTGCGCCAGCGACGCGATGCGAAAAAGCCAGGCTACGTGGGCAAGGCTGAGAAGCTCCCCACACCCTTCAGCAAGCAGCACCCATCCGAAAACACAACACGAACTTTACGCCAACAGCGTTTTGCAGTGATAAATTAAGTGGTTCCGGTGTCATGATTAGTTTCATTATTGGCTACAAGAGCGGCGTCATGTGCGCCAACATTCTAGCCCTGGATGAAGAGTCTATACAAGTCCGTCTCTAGACTCGTTCGGTGTCTAATATCGACCTTTGCTGGCCAATCCCATCAATTTCATGTAGATCGCCCCAATCCGAGGAAGTGGAATTGACTTGTGTCATCCCCTCCGAGTTTCGTGCCCGCCAAATGGCTGTATATTTGCACTGTAGCTCAGTTGCTGTTCTTGTTGTACTTCTTCTTGCCCATGGTGAAGGGAACATAGCGGTACTTGATCATGTGCTGGATTTGCCTCCGCACTGTAGCACTGTTATTAGCGACTCTGAGGCTCCAAGCGTATGGAGAGGCGACTTACTGGTCAAGACGAAGAGAATGATCCAGTAAAACAGCAGCACCGGCCAGAAGACAGGAACATCAAAGATCTCCCACCAGCTACAGAAGAACGCGATGAGCACAGCCCTGGTGGTCCAATACCAGAACTTGAACTCTGGGAGGCGGCGAATGAAGGGCTTGAACTCCTCGTCGGACTTGGTAGGAAGAGTTCCGACGGAGCCGTCCTCCATCTCGTTGTCGAGTTCATCGCTCGAGGGATCGAACTTTGGCTGGAGGAAAGCCAGGAACAGGTTGAGCAGGTAGATACCGAGGGCATAAGCCACTAGCAAAATGATGAGCTGTATTCTTGCTGTGCTCGAGTTGTCACGACATACCGATGTACCAGCCTTGCGCAAAGAGGATGCGCAGCATGAACAAGAACAAGCAGACGCCCGTGCCAACCCAGCGATAAGTCACGAAGGGCGTCGATTGGTCGAGAAGGGCTTGATAGCGCTACCATCAATCAGTACGGAATTTTCTCATCAAGGCGATGCGCGATGCGCTGGATGTTCTCACCTGCTGCAGCTTCGAAGTCGTGGCGCTGACAGCCTCGAAAGGGGTCTGGTCGGGCTCTTGTGAATCCATCGTGTCTGGTCTTCCGATCAAATGGCAACGGCGCAAACGAGTAACAAGGTCGACAGTGGAAATAACTAATAAGGGTCCAAATGAGCGAAGAGAAGAGACAAGATGTCCCGTGGGGAAGAAAGGCCGCGTCACAAGGAAGGGTGTTGGGGATGGGGACGAAAATCGAGAGAAGACAGTGGTGGCACTCAACACATCGCGATTTGACGACGTTCCACTGTCGCGCAACGGATCCAGCAGGATGCTGCAGCACTGAGCGAATACAACAGTGGACACAGACGCGAGCAACGTGGCTTGAATTCACTGAGACTTCCACCTGAACCCCTGACTTTGCGGCTCCCTGTCGCCACATTTGCCCTTCTCAGCCACACCAGTCCGCCCTTGAAGCATATGCTTGCGGTTAAACTATGCTCCGTCATCCGTGCTCAGCACCGCGTTACGGTTTACCTCATCTTTTGTTCATGCGGAGGAGCAAGTGCTATGGTGGGGCTGGATGTTCTTACCCTCGGTTCCAAGAGCCGATGCTTTCCATCCCCATCACTAGATAGCTTCGGCTCAATTGCTCCCATGCCTCTTCTATCACACTGACATTCTACCGTTCACTCTCCAGTCTCTCTCTGCCTTTTCCTTGCCCCGACTTGCCTGTTTTCGTGGCTGTCAATCGTTTCAATAGCCATCGCATTGAGTCCTTGCGATTAACTGGCCTTGTAGCTGGAACTGCTCCTCTCGACCACC
This sequence comes from Sarocladium strictum, assembly GCA_030435815.1. Lineage (NCBI taxonomy): Eukaryota > Fungi > Ascomycota > Sordariomycetes > Hypocreales > Sarocladiaceae > Sarocladium > Sarocladium strictum. The sequence goes on along the minus strand of JAPDFR010000002.1, from coordinate 1,409,533 downwards.
ACTATGAACGCTCTCCGGCTCTTGCGGCCATGTGCCGTCCGTGCGCTTCCTCTCCAGCCGTCAACTCTTCCCCGAGTTGTCCGCAACTACTCGTCGAAGACGTATGAGTACATCCAGGTTTCTCAGCCGAAGCCTGGTGTTGGACAAGGTGGGCAGCCAGATCTTCCAGCAAGCGGGACCGTGCTGACATGTGCTAGTCACACTCAACCGACCAAAGGCGCTGAATGCTCTTTGCACTCCTCTCATCAAGGAGCTCAATGAAGCTCTTGTCGACTTCAATAACTCGAAGGACACATCAGTCATCATCCTAACGGGCTCGCAGAAGGCTTTCGCCGCAGGTGCTGACATTAAGGAGATGGCCCCCCTCACATTCGCCGATGCCTACACAAATTCCTTCATCGAGTCGTGGTCAAATCTGACTACACAGGTCAAGGTTCCCATCATCGCCGCGGTGTCAGGCCACGCTCTCGGAGGTGGCTGTGAGCTCGCCATGATGTGCGACCTCATCTACTGCACCGAGAATGCCAACTTTGGCCAGCCCGAGATCAAGCTCGGCACTATCCCTGGAGCCGGCGGCAGCCAACGGCTCACTCGCGCCATTGGCAAGGCAAAGGCCATGGAGCTGATCCTGACCGGAAAGTCGTTCAGTGGCGTTGAAGCAGAGAAGTGGGGTGTTGCCGCAAGGACCTTCCCAACATACGAGGCGCTTATGGAGGAAACCTTGAAGCTTGCCGAGACCGTTGCTAGCTACTCGCGCGTGGCTATCATGGCATGCAAGGAGGTCGTCAACAAGAGCCAGGACTTGCCGTTGCGCGACGGTGTTGAGTACGAGAGACGTGTCTTCCACAGCACCTTCGGTAGCCAGGACCAGAAGATCGGCATGAAGGCGTTCGCAGAGAAGAAGAAGGCTGAGTGGACTCACTCGTAAGCGGGCTGGCTATTCGTTGTAGATAAAACTGTACAAGGTCAAATGATATTCGGAAATGACAAGCTCGTGGATCATGGAACACCTTTGCTTGTCCTCGGTTCCCTAAAGTACGCGCTCACCGACACACAGCTTACAGGGTGCTCTGAGCAGTTTTATACACCACCAGGGTCGCTGTAATTGCTGCCTCAAGGAATCACACTCGTGCGTTTGATCAAAGGACAAATGGAAAAGAATCCCAGGTCCCTACAAGGCACTGACTTTTGGACTGTCCAAATACATCCAGGTGCATGATGCAAGCTGCTTGGGCTTACGATAAAGCTGTCCAAACCACCAAAGCTGGGGTGATGTGCAGCTTGCTCATTGTGCTTGCTTAGGGGGGCCCCGCCACTGTAACTGGGCACTTGGCGCTTGCTGCCGCCTGACCATCCAACGACGGTCAGGTTCTTGATCTCGTATCCTGTTCTGCCGCTCTCTCCCGCATCCTTTTTGTCGTTCTTGCTCAGGCGATGGAGTTGTCTGCGACGAGCAGCAGTGCCGTGAATGGAGTCCAAACCGCCGGAACTAGATCTCGAGAGAGAACTTACCTGCTCGGTGAGTACTGCCACCCTTTCCCGTGAGCATGAGGATGCCCCGCGCCAGCCACTGACGAGAGGAAATCACAGATATGCGCAGAGCTCCTCTACCAGCCACTGACGCTGCTTGACTGTTTGCACACCTTCTGTGGTGCGTGTCTGAAGGAATGGTTCACCTATCAAGCAGCAACCGCTGAGCGATCGAGAACGTCACCCGAGCCAGGATCCAGCGTTGTGAACTGCCCGTCATGTCGCGCTTCAGTGCGGGACACCAGGCACAATGCCACGGTCGTCACTCTGCTTGATATGTTCGTGGCTGCACATCCAGAAAAAGCACGTTCCGATGCGGAGAAAGAGGAAATGGCAGGAAAATACAAACCAGGAGATCAGGTCCTGCCGCAAGTCAGGAGGCGGCGTCGAACCTCTGCTGAGCGACGTGCTGACGCTGAGGATCAAAGGCTGGTCGATGAGGTTCGTGAGCTCAGTCTCCGAGAACTTGGAGGTGGCTCTTCCCAGCCGCGATCAAGACGGAGGCGGGAGAGTCGTTCCGTGGATGCACACGGAAGCACGTCCAGGTCGAGAGATCACAGTCTTGACAGCAGCCGGCAGCGCCGTGTGCGGGATCGATACCATGCAGACGAGGGTAGTCGTCGCAGCGGTGACCAACTCGTTATTGATGGGGCTCGAAGGCGACGTCGTCGCAGCGAAGATGGCTCAAGACGGATCGAACATCAATCGTCCCTCCGCTCCTTGATCGGTTCTGAGAACATGAGCGAACGGGAGATTCAGCAAGAAATAGAGGATTTCGCGCGACAGATCCAAGAAGAAGGTCTTCTTGATGGGCTTGACCTTGACAATATTGACTTAAGTCGGGACGATGAACTTAGCCGAAGGCTCGCTGAAGCATATCGTCGACGGCAACGCGAACGCGAACGCGAACGACCACGTCATGATGCCTCCTCAAGGAGGAACACCGCCAGCAATCAATCACGACCGGCTGAGCTCACAGTCACAGACTCACGACCACCAACCTCAGACCGTAGGAGCCGTTCGGACAGTCGGCAGCGCCCTCACTCTAGATCCATGAGTTCCACGGGACACGTGGACGATCGAAGTCGACCACCTCCCTCACTGGCTGCAAACCTCGACGTTCGGGACTCTTCAAGTAGAACGAGGAGACGGACCGGCAGTAGCGGGAGGCGGTCGACCGCCCCAGTCTCGCCATCGCCAGCAGAAGCACGACCTGCAACGCGCTCACAGACGGATCTCTCATTGCGCACTCAGCCTACTGAGTTAACCGGCCAGAGGCCCAATTTCACCGATACCAGAAGCTCCAGCACGCCAGCTGTGTCTACTTCTGCCATGGCTGCCGCCACAGAGCTCCCAGGATCCACGTCCTCCACAAACGGGACCAACACGCCCGTCACACAGACACATAACCAGTCGTTTGCGAACAGGATGCCGCAGGTTGAACAGGCTGTGCCGTCACCTCCAGCCCAAGCTCCACCTGCGCCTCCAGTCTCTACATCAGCAGCACCAGCTCCTACTGATACTGCCCCAGCTCCGACCTCCTCATCTACACTCAGAGCGCATCGCCCAGCAGAGCTGGCCATGGTCCATTCATCTGTATCCAGCCCATTATCGAGTCCAACCACGGGCGGACACCAGCGAAAGCGGTCTCAGCTCTATCCGGAGCCTTCAATCAGCTGCTCCCGGTGCAACAAACCACACCTTGAGTACGAGGTTCACTACAACTGCAGTGTCTGTTCGGGCGGCCACTGGAACCTCTGTCTAAGCTGCTATCGGTCTGGAAAGGGCTGTCAGTATTGGTTCGGCTTCGGTTACGGGGCATGGAAGAAGTGGGAACATGCGCGAGAACTTGCTCAGGAGGATATGCCAATGCCGCATATGCTGACCGCCTGCCGCTACTTGCCACCTCCCAGTACACCCGGCGGTGCTGATGGCCGCAAGACACTGACTACCGATGATCCTCGGCAACGTCTTGAAAGCGGCACATTTTGTGTTCGCTGCTTTGCGTGGACGAATCTGTGTTATTGGAGATGTGACGTGTGCAATGAAGGGGATTGGGGCTATTGCAATGACTGTGTGAATCAAGGCAACTCTTGTACTCATATGCTTCTGCCCCTTACACACGAGGCAACACAGCCGGATCACCACGGGCGGCCACGGAGTCCACGATCTCCAGGACGCCCTCCAGCCGCTGCTCTTCTCACAGGGCCGCACGCATCAAACATCGGCCCTTTCAAGCCGTTGACTTTCAACACCCGTTGCGACATCTGCCAGGATCCGATTCTTCCGAACAGAGTTCGCTATCATTGCTATAATTGCACAAGCTCGCTTATCCCAGATGCATCTCCCGGCGACTACGATATTTGCTCTGGGTGCTACAAGAACCTTGTGGCACAGGGTCAGATCAGCCCTGAGAACGGCTATACAGGCTGGAGAAGATGTTTGAATGGCCACAGAATGGTCATTGTCGGATTTACGGAAGGGAAGGTTGGCCAGTGGCGATATGTGGACAGAGACCTTGTGGGTGGCAGAACCCTTCTCCAGGAACCTTACGAGGGCACACAAGATCGGGGACACGGCTTGCAGAAGTGGACATGGCGGCAAGGAAGCAGTCAAACTTGGACAAGGCTTGTGACGACAGACGTGAAGGAGACCGCGCCGACCAGCGACGAAACGATTGCGATTGCCGAGAGCTTCCCTCCTGAAGGAGGCTTGGGGAAGCGGGCCCTGGCGAAATGGTCCTGGTTCCCACAAGCTGGAGCGGACGATGAGCTACTGTTCCCGCGAGGAGGAGAGATTCGAGAGATTGAGGATGTCAACGGAGACTGGTATTACGGGACGTACATGGGGGCTAAAGGATTGTTCCCAGCTCCCTATGTGCGGCTGGCACAGGACTGATCATGATGAACGAGTTTGACGATCTCAAGGGATGCATGCATGGAGGTGTTTTGGTTTAGAAATACAGCGAAGAGTATGAATGTGTATTCAGTGATTCTAAGCAGCAGTTCTTTGCTTTAGAATTAAAAAAGAATGCGCGCAGTAAGATGCCAGCAATTTGTTGATGAGACAAAAGGGTACCAGGATTTAGCACCTCCGGGTTCGGCTACGGGTCTCGGCCGCTGCCCTGACGTGATCGAGCTCCGGCAGCCCACCACCTCTGAGGTGTTGGAACAGCTTGAGCTTCCCGGATACAACTCCAACTCTTCCTAGCTTACCAAGCTTCGAAACTCAACAGCCTTCAGCTTCGGCCGGATCAATCGCTTCAGATCGAGTCGATATCGCTTCATAGGGAATACTGACTCCAGCAATCGACGCGCGATGTTCCGACACAGTGTGCGACGGCTCGCCATTGCTGCCGCGAAGGCAGCCGAGCCCAGTGCCCACACTATTGCCGTCTCACAGGCGCAAGGCATCTCTAAGGGTCTTACTGGAGGTATGAGTCGGCAGTACTCTTTGTTCTTAATTCTTTTTTTCTGATGCCACGAACGGTATCTGACGAAATCTCGCTATAGCCATTGGAAATACTCCCCTCATCCGCCTCAACCACATCTCCGACCAGACAGGATGCGAAGTCCTCGGCAAGGCTGAGTTCATGAACCCTGGTGGCTCAGTCAAGGACCGTGCCGCTCTCTACGTCGTCAAGGACGCTGAAGAACGCGGCCTGCTCCGGCCAGGCGGCACTGTCGTCGAAGGCACGGCTGGCAACACCGGCATCGGCCTTGCCCACGTCTGCCGATCCCGGGGCTACAAGCTCGTCATCTACATGCCCAACACGCAGTCCCAGGGCAAGATTGATCTCCTGCGCCTGCTCGGCGCCGAGGTCTACCCCGTCCCTGCCGTCGCCTTCGACAACCCGGAGAACTACAACCACCAGGCGAAGAGGCACGCAGAGAGGCTGGAGAATGCGGTGTGGACGAATCAGTTTGACAACACGGCGAACCGAAGGGCACATATCGAGACCACGGGCCCTGAGATCTGGGCGCAGACGGGTGGCAAGGTCGATGCTTTCACATGTTCTACGGGCACGGCTGGAACCTTGGCTGGTGTGACGAGGTATCTCAAGGACATCTCCAACGGCCAAGTGAAGTGTTTCCTCGCCGACCCGCCAGGCAGTGTGCTGCATTCATACATCCAGTCCGGTGGCAAGCTCGTTGAGCGCACTGGATCCAGTATCACCGAGGGCATTGGCCAGGGCCGTATCACGGACAACCTCCAACCCGATCTCGAGCTTCTCGACGGCTCGCTGCACATTGCTGATGAGAAGAGCATCGAGATGGTGTACCGGTGCTTGGACGAGGAGGGTTTGTACCTGGGCGCCAGCTCATCGCTCAACGTCGTTGCTGCGAAGGAAGTTGCGGAGAAGCTCGGCAAGGGTCACACTGTCGTGACCATGCTGTGCGATGGTGCATACAGGTACGCTGACAGGTTGTTCTCACGGAAGTGGCTGTCGGACAAGAAGTTGCTGGGTGCTATTCCCAAGCACCTGGAAAAGTACATTGTGCTTCCGTGATAGTATAAAGACCGTCCAAAGCTAGTGTACACTATAGAACATTTCATCCCAGATGACGCTTCTACCCCTGTGCTTGATAGTACAATCAATCACGACCTCCTATGCTGCCTCAGCTTTCGACTCCTCAGCCGCTGGCTGAGCCCATGTAGGGGCTCGCCCAAGGATCTGTTGGTAGGCCAAGGCGAGCGTTGGCAGTCGGCTGCGCAAACCAGCACTCCTCTCACTTGACTCGGTGATCCTTTCCGTAAGATAGTCGTCAAGCTTCTTGCCGACGTCGCCCAAAGGTTCACAAGCTTGACCCAAGAGGACGGGAGCGCTCTCGCAAGCCTTGATGTTGTGAGCGATGAATTTGGTGATGAAGTAAGGTGCAATCCTGTCATAGGGATTCGAGAGAGCCTTGGTCGTGCCATCTTCACTCGTGTTGGCGATAGGACGCAGTGAGTTGAGGTTGAGCTCATCGATCTCCAGTTGCAAAGGTCCGCTTGCATGTTCGAATGCCGTTTCCCATGAGGCGCGGAGAAATCCGACCTCATCACTTAGGAGGTTGAGTTGCGTCTCGCTTGGAGTCTCGGAAGCTTCAATATCCGAGACGCGAGCACTGACCATCATGCCCCTAGCGAGCCTGGAGGAACGAAGATCTTTTGGCCCAGTCAGGTCAGAGTGAGGCGACCGCTCGAGGACATCTTGCAGTTGCTCCAACCACTTGATGCTTTGTGCATGGTTCTCGGTCATGGCACGATCAGCGAGAGCCATGACAACCTCCAGTCCGCTCTCACCCACCGTCAAAACATATCCAGTATTCTTAGCATGTCTGGCGCAATCAATGACGCTGTAAAGTTGAGTCTTGGCAATCGCAAGCCTTGTAGCGAAACCCAAGTGTTTAGGCTTGAGGACAATGCCCGCCTTCTTGTATCCAGCCAGCAGGGTCTCCAAGTTAGCCCAGTCCTCCGCTGTCTCCATAGCACGAATCGCGTCCTTGAATATCTTCTTCGAGTTGGGGAGCTCATTCGGGAAAATGATCTTGGTGTATTTGTGCTCGAGGCCCTCGATCTCAATCACGACGGGATTCTGCTCGATGTAGTTCTTTCGCTTCGGATCCCTGAGGATCTTGCGCTGTGCCTTCGGTAGGTGGGCAGGGAGAGTGATCTTTTCCTGGATGGTATTCAAGGTAGTCCTGAGCGTTTCGTTGCTCGTCTCGCCGAAGACAGCTCTCACATCTAATCCCGCCGTGGTCAGCGGTCACTCCGGCCTGTTTCAACAGAGCTCGAGGGGTCGTATTGAACTTACGGTGCCTGGGCGAAATGCTAAAGTATCTCGAACGAGCCCCTGTTGAGGTCACAGAGCCTTGAGGGACCTTCGCCCTAGCCACTGCCCTAACTAAGGGCAAGGCCATTGACGTTGACATGGTTGTGATATGCGATTGTGTTATGAGGATGTGTGTAAAGGTCGGTGGCACAATCTCAAGATTGAAGTTGCGTCGCGTGCAGAGAGAAGATAATGTGGAGACATTGAAAGTATTGGCCAATCATGGTTGATGCTGGGGTCCTGTCCGCCTACTAGCAAAACCTCGCCTCGATTTCTCAAGCTCGGAAACCCAAGACCGACCACGAGTTGTGCCGCGACCAGCAAGACCAACGACGCGATCGACAGGATGAACCTCGTAGGCATAGGGAGGCCAGTAGGCTCCCTAAAGGCTGCTTGCCGCCATGTACGACATGTGAAGGCTTCATACCGCGGAATCGCGACAGCACAGACGAGAGACTCGACATCGAAATGGGTGACGGCACACAGCCAGCAGCAGCGTGAGCATGCACCATTGCATACTCTTGTCACAGGCAGGAGCTGACCAAATTTCTTGCAGGCGCCGATATCAAGAAGGTTTCCAAATTTGCCATCTGGCCGACTCTCCCTTCCGTCACCACGAACCCCATGCCTGCACTCCGCGAGCAGCAGGTCGCCAAACTCGATCCGACAGGGGCCCGTACACGTCTATTCTCCAAGGAGCATGCCGACAGCGCCAAGGTCGGTGATGTGCTCATGGTTACACCCAAGTCCGGCGAGCCTTTCGCTGGTGCTTTCATCCAGATCCGCCGTCAGGGCGTGGACACGGCCATCCAGCTTCGCGGGCAGCTGATGAAGACTAGCACGGAGATGTGGTTCAAGATATACAGTCCGACAGTGGCGGGCATCGACATCATCTGGAGACGACCCAAGAGGGCAAGGAGGGCCAGGCTCACGTACATGCGCAAGCCGAAACACGATATGGGCAGTGTGGATCAGCTGGTGTTCAAGTGGAAGAAGGAGAGATATGCGCTGCGGTCCAAGGCGGCCGGCCAGCAAGGCAAGCACAGGTGAAATGCCGGTGACTGATATCGAAGGGGAACTCTGTAGGATATGGAGACCTGTACCATGGAAACTGTACATTATGCCCAGTTGTGAGGGGCAGGACATACAAGCAACACTGATATTTTTGATCTTACACTGCGCTCACACCGTGCCGGGGACATGACCGCATTGGTTATCTTTGCATTGTAGTACGTCGTGCAAGCATTGCCTCTCCCATCCTCCATTGCTTACCCTGGATCAGGATGCCGGCGCATTAACTGACTAAGTTGGCAAGCTTCGCTGCTGCTGCTAAGTAGAAACATTCTGATAATTTCAACCAAAAACCTTCTGTGGCCAGTGATGAAATGCGAATAGTCGTGCTTTGCCTGTGTTGTCATTCACGGAGACTCGCGAATGCTATGGTTGGAGATTGACGGGTATTAGACGAAATGTCATCATCTGCTACGAACACCCACTCATAGGATTGAGCGAGGGACCGACCCCTCTCTTAATCAATTTGAGGACGCACAGGCACATCTTCCCTTTGTTGCCAAATAGAAACATCCTTACTGTGTAATCTGGGACAAGGCGGTGCGGCGAATGGAGTGATGTTGCATGAATGTCCTGCGACAGATGGGCGTCTACTGGCTACCTACTTCAAAACTCAAGAGCTTCGCCGCAGTGTGATTCGAGGGATGAGTACTCGAGAATCACAGCATGACTTTTCGACGAGTTAAGACCTCTCTCTCTAGCGTCGCAATTGGTTCATACTTCTGTTTCACGATCATATCGGCTATAATGGTCAGGGCAGTGCTGGATACCTCAGGTCGAAACGGAGGATGGAAGTTGGACACAGACTGGGAGTACAGAGTAAGGTACCGGAACATAAAGCCCAGCAAATGCCGAGATCTGAGCGACCATGCTTGATTCTCTTGAAAATGGGCTGGAGCCGTCACCTCCATCCCATGTACATGTCGCAACTACTAGACTATCTTTTCGGCAGTGATTCTTTTTGGGATCAGACGAGCACAAGTTTCACTGTTTGTCAGTGACTACGAACACCCTTCGGCTTTATCGATACCACAGCTTGCCCCGACCCTGGAATTGTGTTAGCGCAAGCTCTACCCAACGTTGCCCGCCTTCCAGGGCCCTTGGACCACTTACAGGCGTCCACAATGACCACCATAGCGGATGCACAGGAGGGGCTGCCGCTGCCGCCGCCGCCCGGCAACCTCGACTCCACTGAGCGCTTCCCGGACTTTTTGTTTACTCGTGGCGCTGCGTCAGGCTCCATCCCCCAAGACATCGACAACCAGGACGACAACCCCAAGACCGAGCATTGCAATCTCTCCTCACCGGCAGTGTCCTCATGCTCACGATCGTCGACGGTATCCAGCGTCTCGACAGCTGCATCATCCCTCTATCCGGACGACTTTTGCATCAACGACCAACACAAAGAACGTTCTTTGTCTGCCCCGCCCTTTAACTTCTGTTCGAATCCAAACCAAGCGTCACCAGGGGCACCCCCCACCTCACGCAGCAGGCGGGACAAGCACCATTTGCATGCCGCACGCCAGCAACGGTCGGGCACCAACAGCCTTTCCAGTGCTTTAAGGTTCAAGAGCTCCAGGAACCGACGCTTCCAAAGGTCCTCCAGCTCACCTGCGGACGCTCTCGCTGCGGTCGAACCGGCTCATGATCAAGGCCTGAACAGGATGGCCTACGCGGAGCAGCAGCGATGGATCACTGTCCAGCAGAAGACATTCACGAAATGGTAAGGCCAATTGCTCATGCACAGAGCTCAGTCAGTACCAAAGATGTTCTAACAGTGCATCTACAGGCTTAACACGAAGCTGGTGGCTCGAGAGCTGGAGGTGAAGGATTTAGTGACGGATTTGAGTGACGGTGTAAGTTGGAACATCTCGTTTGCTATTTGATGAAGCCGGCTAATGTCTGCGATGCAGGTAATGCTCATTCATCTGCTTGAAAGCCTCTCGAACGAATCACTCGGACGATATGCCTCCAAACCAAAACTTCGTGTGCAGAAGTTCGAGAATGCCAACCTGGCACTCGACTTCATCAAATCCAGAGGAATTCAGATGACGAACATAGGAGCCGAGGATGTTGTCGATGGCAATCGAAAGATCGTCCTTGGACTCATATGGACCTTGATTCTCCGATTTACAATCAGCGACATCAATGAAGAGGGCATGTCCGCAAAGGAGGGATTGCTACTTTGGTGCCAAAGGAAGACCGCATGTTACGACGACGTTGAGGTTCGGGACTTCAGTGCTAGCTGGAATGACGGCCTTGCTTTCTGTGCCTTACTCGACATCCATCGGCCAGATTTAATCGACTTCGACGCACTGGATAAGTCTGACCATCGTGGGAACATGCAGCTGGCCTTCGATATTGCTCATGAGGAGATCGGCATTCCTAAACTGCTGGATGTGGAGGATGTTTGTGACGTGCAGAAACCTGACGAAAGATCTTTGATGACGTACATTGCCTACTGGTTCCACGCATTTTCACAAATGGAAAAGGTCGAGAACGCCGGCCGCAGAGTTGAGAAGTTCATCAATAGCATGCAAGGAGCTTGGGAGATGCAAAGCGCTTACGAGCGACGTATGCGAGAACTACTCAAGAACATCAATCGCCAATCAGAAGTGTGGAAGTCATCCGAGTTCGAGGGCACATACGCGGATGCAAAGGCGCAAGCAACAGAATTTGGAGCGTACAAGAGAGGACAGAAGCGGGACTGGGTTGCCGAGAAGAGCGAGCTCGCGACGCTGTTAGGCAATATCAAGACAAAGCTCGGAACGTATCGACTACGACCTTATGAGCCTCCAGCTGAGCTAAGCTTGGAGACTTTGGAGCAACAGTGGACCAGCCTGTCCCAGACGGAGATGCACCGTGCGCAATTGATCAACGAGACGATCCGAGAGTAAGCAGATCAGTGGAAGACGCAAGGAAGACAAACTAACAGTTCAAAGTATCAAGAACGCCCTCCGCAAGTCGTTTGCGGACAAGGCGAATGATTTTGCCATGGCCTTGAATACCATGCAGCTTGCAATTTCAGGTCTGGATGGCGATGTCGAGGACCAGCTTCACCATGTAAGAAAGTTAAGCGACAACCTTGCACCTCTGGATCGATACCTCGAGACAATCGCTGCTGTCGACGAACAGTGCCAAGAGGCAAACATCGAAGAGAATGACTTCACCACATATACATACGATGAGCTCATGTACGAACTCAGCTTAGTCAAATCGTCTGTTCAGAAGAAGCTGGCTTTCCTCGAGAACCAAATGGTCGCACGGAGCATGACGAATCTCACTCCTATCCAGCTGGAAGAGTTTGAAAGCGTCTTCCGTCACTTCGACCGAGATGACAGCAACTCACTGCAAGAGCTCGAGTTCAGCGCTGCCCTCGCATCTCTTGGTCTTGTGTTCTCTGAGGACGAAATGCACGAATACTTCCTGGAGACTTCGAATGGTCGCGATCGCGTCACATTTGAACAGTTCATTCGCTTCATGGTCGACGTCACTGAAGACCAAAACACAGCCGAACAAGTCTTCCAATCGTTCAGAGAGGTTGCGGACGGAAAACCATACGTCACGGAGATGGACCTGAGGCACAGCCTGGTACCAGATGAAGTCATTGATCAATTGGTTGACATTATGCCTGTGCATACTGGTCCCGACACGGCAGAGGACAGAGGACAGCCGCAATACGATTACATCTCTTTCATGGAGAAGATGATCAACGAGAACGATGAGCAAGGAAACGTGCCTCTGCAAGATAGAACTAACCGTGCTCGAAGTCAGAGCCCGCAGAAAAAGGCGCATATGAATGGGTACTGAGCAAGCAGAGAGTGTTTACATTCGGACCAACATCGTTATTCTCCTTTCGGCGTCTGCCCGTAAGTTGTGTCTTGGGTGCATAGTTTACATAGCGTGGTCGGCGGTGTTTGGTAGCTTATTGTTTGGTCTTCCTCATTTTCTTGGGCGATTTGGGAACAAGCAGTGTAGGCGAATATGGATTTGCATCAAGAACCTTGCATAGCTACAGTATCATATGATACATTTAATTGATGTGAAGCTCCCCTTGTTCCTCGGGATCATTGTGAGCATCTCTTATTCGCCCAAGGTGGTATCATAAGCCCCACTGTGCGTCGCCGAAGCCGGCCGCTGTAGCCTTGTCAAGGCCTGGGTGAAGCTCAAGGCGCGGGAAAAAAAAGTTGCCATCAGCATCCTCCATCACGCGTTGGAAAGCCCCTCGTCAGAAAGTTGCCAGCTGCGCACCCGCGTTGAGAATGGCTTCGAGAGGAAGATTAACAGGCCTGCTGCGGGCGCCGACTCGACCCGTGCCCGCGGCCAGACTCTGTTGCGCCGCTGTGCAGAGGCAGGCGCCAAAGGCTGCAACACGCTGGATCGCAACGTCGTCGCCCAAGCTGCTTTCACAATCGGCCGCCAGAAACGCAAAGTTGACTGCCGAGACATATCCGGAGCTGAAGCGTGACGAGCGATTCGCCAAGGTCACACCTGAGCATGTCAAGCACTTCAAAGCTCTGCTCGGCGACTCGGCTGTTTTGGATGGCGTCAACGCTGACGCTGAGGCAGACCTCGAGGTCTTCAACGAGGATTGGATGCACAAGTACAGAGGAAGCAGCCGTCTCGTACTGAAGCCGGGCTCGACGGAGGAGGTCAGCAAGATTCTCAAGTACTGCAACGACAACCTCTTGGCCGTTGTGCCGCAGGGAGGCAACACAGGTTTGGTGGGAGGATCAGTGCCCGTTTTCGACGAGATTGTCATCAACATGAGCCGCATGAGCAAGATCCACTCATTTGATGAGGTCAGCGGGACGCTCGTTGTCGATGCTGGTGTCGTTTTGGAGACAGCCGACCACTACCTTGCGGAACGGGGCTATATCTTCCCTCTCGATCTTGGCGCCAAAGGGTCATGCCACATCGGGGGCAATGTTGCGACAAACGCAGGTGGGCTGCGCCTCTTGCGATACGGAAGTCTCCATGGGACAGTGCTGGGAATCGAGGCTGTTCTGCCGGATGGCACAATCATGAACGACCTGGGCACCCTCCGCAAGAACAACACCGGATACGACCTGAAACAGCTGTTCATTGGTGGGGAGGGAACGATTGGCATCATTACCAAAGTTTCCATTCAATGTCCGCAGCGCTCCTCGGCAGTCAATGTTGCTTTCTTTGGCCTGGAGTCATTCGAGAAGGTGCAACAGGCCTTCCGAGAGGCGAAAGGGCAGCTTTCTGAGATTCTTTCGGCCTTTGAGCTTATGGACGCACGCAGCCAGAAGCTTGTTCAAGATGTCAAGGGCGATAAGCAGCCTCTCGATGATGAGCATCCCTTCTACTGCCTCATTGAGACGAGCGGGTCGAATGGTGAACACGATTACGCGAAACTCGAGTCATTCCTGGAGGATGTCATGACTAAGGAAGTTGTTTCTGATGGTGTTCTCGCTCAAGACGCCACGCAAGCCAAGGCCCTCTGGGGCTGGAGAGAGGGCATTCCGGAGTGCTTGGGCCATTGGGGCGGTGTCTACAAATACGACGTATCAATTCCGATCAAGGAGATGTACGATCTCGTCGAGGACACCCGCGCGCGAATGGACGAGGCTGGCCTGACCGGTGATACCCCCGACCACCCTGCCATTGCTGTGGTCGGCTATGGTCACATGGGTGATTCCAATCTTCACCTGAACATCCCTGTGCGTAGGTATGATCCAGCCGTCGAGAAAGTGTTGGAGCCTTTCGTGTACGAGTGGATCGCAAAGCGCAACGGCAGCATCAGTGCTGAGCATGGCTTGGGACTGGCGAAGAAGAACTACATTGGCTACAGTCGAGATGAGACTATGGTTGGTCTCATGAAGCAGATCAAGCAACTATATGACCCGGTAAGACCTAACCGCGCGGCAAGGCGCAACACCTTTTTTGCTGACACTTCGACGCAGAACGGTATCATGAATCCGTACAAGTACCTTTAAGTAAGAAATACGAAACCAGGTGGGCACAACCAGGATGAGGGTTAAAAAGCGTGTACATCCATAGAAATCGAGTATCTGAAGGGTCATGAGTCATGATCATTGAGCTCTTCTTGTCAAAACCACCATCCGACTTCCGGCCGATCACGCTTTGATCTACGGTGAACAAAGAGGCAGACGCAATCCAGCCTTGAAGTGACAGATGGGAGATGACGGCATGTGAATCGACGCAACTCGGATGTCAACTCTCCATTAGTGGAAGCATCACCGGACAGTTTGATGTGAGATCGTCTGAAGCCCGAGGCAGTGAGATGGCAAACCAGCCAAAACATCGTACCAGTATCGCCATGGAGCCGAGGCTCCCCGAACAATGCGCACACACTTGGCTGTTCGAGGGCCAACGTTGACCCACGTTTTATTCCCATGCAGTGCAAAGAACGGGAATGGTCAGATTTAGACCATTAACACTGTACCAGATCGTCATGGCTGCGGGATGCAAACAGATTTGTTCTTGAATGTAGCCAACGGAGGCGATCAGACGGAACGACAGGGATGTTATTGGGCCCCATCCTCAGCCCTATGACTGGAGGCTGAGCCAAAGCTAGAACAACCAAAGCTTCTCCAGCCCATTGCTTCGGCGCGCACTGTGTGGGCTGTTTGCAAAGTGCTGGCGCGATGGCGCTGGTATCTGCACTGCCGTGTTACCACACACCCCTTCTTTCCAAGTCGCTTAGAAGCCTTTTGTACGGAGTACACGGGGTCTCCTCTCCCCCTTTCCCCGAGTTCTACACCCTGGCACATCGATCAGTCTTATTGCCATGGAAGTTCCATGGAAGCGTCAGCGCAAATATGCTGCTGCATCCTCTCGGGTACACCGGTGTGGGTGACGATGGGGGTTCAAGGCTGCCCCAGTCAGGTGTGCTGAGATCCGTCCTGAGCTGGATATGAGTGACCCCGCCATGTTGATTGACTGGGGGCCAGAAAATGGACCGTCTGCTGAGATGATCAGGGCTTCTGCCGTACACGCATTAGTGAACTAGGCGTGAGTACGGTCCAGATGGGGGGTGGATGCTATAGCTACTTCGCCCTCCCATGTTCGATCGGCATAGGCCCGGAGTCTTAGCAAGCGGCTATTTGGTATTGTATGGCTACGGGGTTTAAAGCCATACCTATTTCAAGCTTACATACCCGTCCTAGGCTAGGGACCCTGTGTGCCTTATACTCCCTTTGGCCCCCGGCTGGAACTTGGCTTTAGACCTCGACAATCTCGTGGAAGCCTTCACTTCACATTACAAGACAAGGCCTGCGATACACTCGAAACAACCTACTCTACCAGTATGGTTGGGGTTCCTGGCAAATACAAAGGCTGCGAAACATGCCGGCGGCGACGGGTCAAAGTGAGTGCAGCCAATGGCTGGTTTCCGATACGTCCGAATACGCCGGCGGACCTCAAAGCCCTCGGGGCTCATCAGAGATCCAAGAGACTGACGACTCGTGAACAGTGCAGCAATGAACGGCCGCTCTGTACGAAATGTCTCAACAGTGGCAGAGACTGCGAGGGGTATGAGCGGGAAAGGGTGTTCATCACGGGCACCTTGGAGACCAAAGGTCGTGTTGCCTCACACCCTAAGAAGAGTGGCAGCAATCCTGTACCTTCGAGACGAGAGGAAAAGCAATGGCGAAGAAGCAGCAGTCGCTCTGAGGCGTCATCGTCCCCAAGCGCTCAACCTTCGGCTCCTTACTCGTCGGCGTGGGACGAATGCATCCCATTTTCGGTCCACGGGAATGAGTATCTCAGCACTATGATGGCGTTGCACACCAAGCTCGACAGTGCCGGAAGAGAGCCCTCGGAGCATGTTCATAGCGATGAAGGGCCGTTCAAGCTCTCCTTGCAGCCGTACAGATTTCAAGAACTGCAGCCTAGCAACGACCCGAAGGAGTTCCATTGTGAGGCCCAATACCTGCAGAGTCTGACCTCGGCATCAGACAACGTCCAAGACCTGACGGACTCTTACCATGTCTTCCTTTACGAGGTAAGCTGATCAACACGCAACATGGTGTAAAGTTCTGTTCTCCTAACTCAACGACAGCACAACTACGGCGCTACGGCCGCGTGGGACGTCAACGAGACCACAGAATGCAACAAGGTCAGGAGTCTTGGCCCACAGCACTTCCAAACATTCCCTCATCACCATTTCTTCGCCAGGGTGTTCCGGCCAACTGCCGTAAGTTACACATCTGCCGGACAAAGCCTTGAGATGTGCTGAATGGTCGCCAGTTGTGTATAGCTCTCTTGAGTCGACAGGAAACTTTTCTTGCCATGCCAGAGTGGAACACGAAGCCATGGGAACACCACCCGAAGAATCTGATGGATCATCTGATTGACACAGCACTATTCCTGCCTTCGCTATTCGCGAGAGCGGACGAGATCCTCCTCGAACCACCAACGATCAATCGGCGGAGCCAAGCGCAGGAATTACTCCAAAATTGCCTCACCGTCGACAGGCAATTTGACCAGTGGCTCGTCAAGGCGATCTCTGCAACAGTCACACACCCTGTTAGTTACTGGCCACAGGACCCCTGCCCCTCGTCGATGCTGCCTTTCCCCTACGCATGGGCCTTCAAGGATGAAGTGACAGGAATCATGTTCCTCTACTACTGGATGACTCAAATACTCTTCCACCGATGCATCTCGGTCGTGCACAGCGCCATTTTTGAGCCGGCCATGGATGCCTATGCTGATGTTTGGCCCCCACCGCTGCCTCCTGCTCTGGAGCACTTGGACATGACCAAATACCAGCAGACAAGAGAGATCGCGGCGAATATTTGCCGAGGGCTGGATAGCGTACTATCGGTTACGGGCCAGCCAGACTTGGTCCTTGGCCCACTCCGGGTGGCGACGGACCTGTACGGCGAGATCAACGAGGCGGCACAGGATGCGATTCTCGAGGCTATGTGGTTGGAAGGATTCAGGGAGAGGGTTAGAGCTAGAGGACAGCAGGTTTCCAACGCGCTGCAGGGACAGCAATGGTTGGAGGTGGGCAGAGTGTGAGAACAGGGGCCTAGTCCTATAGGCTTTGCAATCCTGGTTCCTGAAAGACTATGTGCGAGTCTTCCTCTCGCATTCGCATATGTGCTTGTCTTGGCTTTACTGCGAGAACGTGTCGTCACGTCAATGACATCCAAGCTGGGACTAGCAAAACGCGAAGCTCGACAAGGGGCGGTGGAGTTCGGACATTTGCGGATTTTAGATGAAGAGGGACAGCGGACAGAAGCGAATAGTCCATTGATGTCAGCAACACGACGGCACTATCCCAGGACGTGAGCAGACAGGCTGGTGACTCTTCGCCGGGATGCAGGCTTGGCGCAGGGCAGATCGACTGGTTTCCCCCTTCGGACTTCGCAACACCTGGGCTTCCCGTGGCCGAGATCCATCGTCTCCAGCGTTGCTGACCATGGACCAAGCTCCGACCTGGTTGCGGCGTTTGTGCATGGTACTGTACTCATGGCATCACACGCCAGAGGACATGGCACCATGACCGGGACTTCTGGATCGCGCGGTCGTGCTGCAAATGGGCTATGCTGGCTGGCGTGCGCATGCACAAGACAAGTGCTGCTGGTGAATGACACGGCGGCAGGGGGAGGTGGGTAGAGACTTACCATTATTGGTCGAATAGCCACGCTGCTAGTGCCACGGAAGAACAGCAGAAGCAGGGATCAAAGAGAGTCTGTTGCCAAGTGGGAGGGGAGACAGGCATGGGGGGAGGAAGACGGGAGGCTTGCCTTGGCTTGTCAGCAGCCGTGCGATCGTCCGCCTCGACGGTTATTGAGCGCGTGGGCCTGGTTGTTGTAGCGCCTCATTCTTGACGGGTTCGAATTATAGCCTCTCTGCTCGCACTTATCTGGGACCCGTTTCTGGGTACTCGGGTACAGTAACACCCTCCGCCGCACTTCGACCAGCCGTTTGGACTTTGGCTGGCTGAGGGTTTGGCTGAAACTGGAAGACACATTGCTCTCTGACTGGCAACCTATTCTGGCCGAGGTCTCGAGTGAAGGATGCCAACATCACAACAAGGCACGGGAACGGGGGGCGGAATTGCGACGGGAATTACGACCAAGACACCACTACCAGCCCTTCCCTCTCAGCCCTACGGGTGATGATGCTGCGTGCATAGACGCGATTCGCGTTAGACGCGGCGAGTGCCATAACATGTGGCCAGCTTGAACGCATCAGGGATCAAACCACCTTGTAGTCTATATGGCTGCACTCCAGTTGTCCATGCAGCATCTACGCTTTCATGATGCTGCTGACTTGCTCGCCCCGAAGCAGTGTGGTGTCCGTATGTGTGTATCGGCTGATTGGCAGGGGAGAATGGCCCCCACGGGTCATCAGAACTCTTCTCTAGTCGACCAAGGGAAGTCAAACAGGGTGGAGGCGGCGTGGACACTTGGTCAGACGTGCAGACACCTAGTCTGCAACCCTATTGCGCTGTTTGCTTCCGGCTACGGTCTCTGCTGTCGCATATACAGTACAGTCTTTCTATTTGTCATGTACTCAGAAGAGCATAGTGTTCACGAAAAGAGGCCATAACTGTGTATGTTCCTCAGAAGAGTCAAGGGGGAGGGGGACAGGGGCGGACGAATCGGAGTAGTCTGGGGTCTGGCTTACGCACGAGGCAACGTAAGGGATTTGTAAGGCGTTGACTTGAGAGGATATATGTATGTACGGCTCGACTTGACTGAATATGGCAAGCAGTTCTGGACTGCGGAGAAGCGCAGACGCCCCTCGGTTATCCATCCGATGGCTGAAACCGCACATGTGAGGCTCCGATACTGTGAACAGATCTGGAGGGGAGAGACAGAGATAGAGAGAGTATGTCTCGAACACACAACCCAACATCTCAGTGATTCCCTTCACTGCCAAAGCCAAGTTCCTCGATCTTGGAAAACAGCTCACGGACAGTTTAACTCACTGTATCACCCGTGCCTCTCACTTCCTCCTGCCTCTTCGGCCATCCCATCCTCGACACTGCAGCCTGGACGGAGGTGACCACTTCAACTAACACCCCCCTCGGCTACGGTGCTTGCTGCTCCCTTGCACATCCCGGTGCTATGTATCTAGGTTCTGCCCTGCCTCCACCGTTTGGGTAGATAGACGGGGATTATTAGACTCGAGAGGGGTCGATTGCGAATCTCATAGGCCTGGGCGGGCTATGCATGTCAGCGTGAGGGTAATTGAGCGGAGGCATTAGCAAGGGGGGGGGGGTTGGTAATTCACTGCAATTGCGGAGAAGACTCATGGAAGCACGGTGCATTTCGCACAGTGGTGCATTTCGCACTCCATCTGTTCTCCAGTCCGAAGCGCACAGTGGCATGCTGACCAAGGCTATATACATAGACTATGTACATGTGACGCTTCTTGGTCCCGTTGCGGGACCGTGAGGCTGAGTTTCCTACCGAAGGTATCCTTACCTTTGGCTCCCGCGGGGGGGGGGGGTGCTCTAAGAGGAGGAGCCACGAAGATGCATAAGCTTAGGGGATCTCTAAGTGGGCTCTGTTGCCTTAGAAGACGCGACGACAGCCTATGGCAACCGGGCTCTTTGCGATGGAGAAACGGTTTGGGGTATTGAAGCTAATGAATGCCTGTCGGTCACTCGAGTCCGCTGACAACAAGCGACGAGAAGCTCATTCGTGGTGCAGGCAATGCGATGTTGGTTTACATAGGGTATCTGTGCTCTGAGGGGCCTCACAGGCAGCGAACATGACTCGTTGGAAGACAAGGTGCAAAGGAAAAGCTGAAAAGTGTCCGATAGAAAGTAGCCGATAGGGCTAATAATAACAGGACGCAGATCGACGATGACAGTCATCTCCGTCCAGAACAGGCACAGAGATGTCGCCATTTTAGGATAGCAATGTTGCGCATTATGGGACCTGAAAATGTGATTGATGGTCCTATTCCGTCTGCTGTTCCACCGCATTCTTCCGTATTGCCTCGGTATCATTCTTTATTAGAAGCTCGGACTGTAAGATAGAGGGACATGACTCCGGGTGAAGGTTACAACACACAAGGTCACTGTGCAGCGACCTGTGAGGGACCTTCTGGCTTGGCAGCCGCCACCGGATCGCTTCCGTCGCTCTGGCGAGAAGCTGCTTCGCCAGGTACCTGGGGCTCGCTTTGAGATCCCGCGTCGTTATCCGTCGGCTTCGACGCCTCGGGCGATCCAGATAAGCCGTACCACGCGACGACGATGATGCCCAACACACCAGCCACGCCGCTGAAGACGATGGCCACGATGCCCCGTGCAGTGAATCTTCAGCCCGGAGATAGTCAGTATATAGGACACAGTTCAGCTGCCGAGTCAAGGAGGGCAACTTACCCTGCGGGTAATGGAGCTGGAGGCTTGTTCTGACCAGCGAGATCCAGAAAGTGGACCGTGTTCGCGGCAGCATTACCGGATGTGGCAATTCCATCTTTCTTACACACGTCGAGGTGATCCTGGGGGATCTTGATCGTCTTTTGAAGATCGAGAGGCGCTTCGATGAAGGTTGCCATCAGACCGGACGTGACGTGCCACTCGATGTGGCAGTGGAACAGCCAGACGCCTACATTGAGAGAAGCATCATGGTCAGTGAGTCTGTGATAGGCACGGAAAGAAGTTGAATCATGCTTACCCGGGTTGTCAGCACGGAAGCGCAGAACAATGTTACCATTAGGCCAGACGACCATGGTATCACGACGCATCGGGACCTTCGGTAGATCGTTCTCTGTCGTCTCAGAAGAATTGAAAACACCCCCCTCCTCGGGAGCACGATACAAGGCCTGGAATTGATGACCGTGAAGATGGAAAGGGTGTCGTCCCGAATCGAGATTGTTCAGCACAATCTCGACAACCTCGCCCTTTTCTAGCACGAAAGGGTGCGTGTACTCTCCGTAGACAGTTGGGTTGGTCGCAAGCTCTCCCGCCGAGAGGGCCGTGTATAGACTGGGCACCTTGGGAGCCTTGTAGGTGATGTTGTTGAAGAAGGCGTAGTTCGCACCGTCACCCAGGTTGTCCATCATGACATCCAGCTGGACTGTGCGGTCTGGCTCCGGTAGACGCTCCATCTCGTCGTAAGGGACGAGCTTCATGTCGTCGAAGACAAGATCATCGAATGAATCCACAGTCTGAGGATCAGGGCGTGGCTTCTTGTCATCGTAAACGAGCCAGCCAGTGACGTTGTAGTTCAACTCCGGTGGCAGAACATCAAACAAAGTCTGTGATCATAATGTGTTAGGTTCCGATTCGATGGGGCAGAAGTATGTCTACTGGGTACTGACCGTATCCATGCTGCCAACGATCGGGAAGTTGGCTGATACGTCCTTCTTCGTTGTTACCAGGAAGCTACAGCGCTGGGCGACAGACACAAAGATCATGTCCGCCACAGCTGGCTTGGTGTACACGCCGTCGACCTCAACGATGGTCATGTTGTGACCCTCAATCCACAGATACTGGCTGGCAAAAGCGCCAATGTTGATAACGCGGAAAAGGTATGTCTTCTCCGGCTCAACGGAAATCGTCAAGTTCTGGGTCTCATTCAGCAGGGCAGCCTGCGGTACCGGTTCGGCACCGGTAGGGTTACCTTTCGACATGAAAGGGGGGATCAGGATCTGCATCTGCTCATGATACCAGTCCGACAGCGTCAGGACAATCTCCTCGTCGTATTCTTTCTTGAAAGGAAAATCTGGATCGTGGATGATGAGCGGTCCTCGGAGCCCGTCAGGGTACTGGCTGATGGTGTGCGAGTGGTACCAATACGTTCCTGGTTGATTGATCTGTGCCACAAGTCAGTCAGAAGATCGAACATACAGCACAAAAGAGGTCTTTTACGGTAAAGTTGTAGGTCATCGACTCTCCTGGCAGGATGGGACATTGTGAGACCTGAGCTGGCCCGTCCATATGGGTCGTGCCGTTCATGAAGAGTCCATGGAAGTGCAGTGAGGTCGACTGATTGCCCAAATTGTTATGCACGTCAATGACAATGTTATCGCCAACATTGGCATCGATTGTCGGGATCGGCCATTGTCCATTGATACCAATCACCGGTCGGTCAAAAGCGCCGTCAGGGTTAGCCGTGACCCAACCGACAGTGAAGTCGTATTTGACGGTGGCAGCATGGCTCACGGAAAGCAGAGCCGAGGCGACCGCCCAGACGTGAGCAGTGAAGAAAGACTTCATCTCGAACTGAGTCCAATTGCTCTGATTTGAGAAGGTTACAGGAGCAAGACGAAAGTTTGGGGATGCTTCCCTCCGAAAAGGATCTCAGGTCGGGAGAATGAATAGAGCGCACAACACGAAAGGTTCGCCCACGACGAACGCAGCCTTCCGAACAAAATACCTCTGGTCACAATCTCTGCACATCGTCTGTCCGATCTCGCTCTCAGCACCAAAGTCGCGTGCGACGATCTTATCAATCTGATCATCGAGTCAAGGGACAAACCACTCTGAGGCAAACTTACAGCAAGCCACAAACAGCTAACGCATCATGCCATTGGCAGAAACGGCAAAATCGGCACATGGCGCACGTTGGATCAGGTGTCGCTCACAAGACTCTGTTCCGCTACCAAAAAGTCAATCCCATGGAAAAGGTTACTGGGTATGCATATCGTATGAGGCTGGGCCTGGATTGTTCAAAGAGCTTCTTGAGCGGGGCTGTGGCGGCTGATGGTGCTGTGACGGCTCGAGATCTGATTGATTAGATTGATAAATAGTCCTCGACGAGTCTTTTTGCGAGCCACACTAGCTGCCGTTTTTGCCGAGTGGCTGAATCATTTGACGTGCAACTTTTGAAGCGAACGAAATGAACCGACAGCATGGCATGGCGTGAACTGCGATTCCGGCTTTGTGCCAGATGACAGACCGCGCCCGGGTCGGCAGCTGGCAGACAAAAGAGCTTGTCCCATATCTCAAAACTCCCTCAGAAGAGTCAATTTGCGAACATTTTGTCCTCGCCATCCTTGAGCAGAACTCTCTCACAATGTCGAACAAAGTATTCGCCGTGCCAATCTTCCTCGTTGTCTTCCGTGAGACACTGGAGACCGTCATCATCGTGTCTGTCCTTCTAGCTTTCCTCAAGCAGACTCTCGACGGTCCCAAGAATGACCCCAAAGTCTACAAAGCCCTGCGCAGACAGGTTTGGGTTGGCATGCTCAGCGGCTTTCTCATCTGCCTGATAGTTGCTGCCGCACTCATCGGCACCTTCTATGGCATTGGCCAGAACAAGTGGGAGGCGAATGAGTACTACGTCGAAGGCGCCTTTTCGCTGTTCGCGGCGCTCATTATTACCGTCATGGGGGTGGCCCTGCTGAGAATCGGCCAAATGCAAGAGAAATGGCGTGTCAAGCTGGCGCAGGCTATCGAAGCACCACTGAAGGATTCCAAGGGGCCCAGAGCATGGTTCGGAAGGGCAATGGAAAAGTACTCCATGTTCCTGCTGCCTTTCGTCACAATCCTGAGGGAGGGAATTGAAGCGATCCTGTTCGTCTCTGCCGTCTCTTTTTCTGCGCCTGCAACGGCCATCCCCTTGCCGGCTGTCCTGGGCTTGGCAGTTGGCGGTCTCGTCGGTTACCTCATCTACAAGTGAGTCGTACATCGTATCTCTGCTGGATGCGCGTGTTACTGAACTTTTTCCAGGGGCGGTGCGACGGCCAGACTCCAGGTCTTCCTGGTTGTATCAACCTGCTTCTTGTACATCGTCGCTGCCGGTCTCTTCTCTCGGGGAGTCTGGTACATTCAACAGCAGCAGTGGAACAAGATTGTGGGAGGCGACTCTGCTGAGCTTGGTATGGGACCGGGTTCGTATGACATTGACCAGAGTGTCTGGCACGTGAATGTAAGTAACCCGGGATGCCTTTCTAGGACTTTGGCTGACAATGTTGTAGTGTTGCAGCCCTGAGTACAACGGTGGAGGTGGTTGGGGCATTCTGAATGCCATTTTCGGGTGGACCAACTCTGCTACCTATGGCTCTGTCATCTCTTACAACGTCTACTGGATCGTAGTCATCAGTGGCTTCCTGTTCCTCAGGTACCGTGAGGCTAAGGGTCGTGGTCCTTTCGCCAGCATTGGTAAAAGAAGCTCTGATGCATCTGATGCCGACAGTCCTGCCGTAACGGAGAGCAATGTCGGCATTCCGGACAAGACAGCAACTACCACGGAGAGCGGTGAAGTTCGCAGACCGTCGACGTGAGCCGCCCGATAAAGGAAGCTCCGCAATAGTTGATGACCTCATGCGGCAGTATCCGAAGGGCTCCTTAATAGCACAGAAGATTCGAGCAGGGTTCTTGGAGGGATAATCAGGGAACCTCACATGCGACCAAAGACTTTCAGAGAAACCAGGGTGTGCGAAGAATAGTGGTGAGGTGTGTCATCAGCACGTTCTCATTGATGCCCGTATGCTTCATTAGTTTAAATAGAGTTAAAATCAACCCCAAAACACCGAGAACAGGCTTCGTTGTATTCATTGGTAGGGTTGGAGCTACCGGCGTCCCCAGTCCTCGTGGACGGCTAAGTCGGGCGGAGCCCGGCGCTACATTTTTCCTGCCACACTGAGGTGCGGCCGCGCCAGTTGAGCTCCAAGCTCCCGTAGTCAGGCTGCAGGACTGACGAAGCTCCATCAGCGTCTGCTACATACCACTTCATAGACCATCCTCCACCGAAGCACCAACGTACACAGTTGTCCCATCGAATCACCACATCTGATAATTCAAGAAATCCATTGATAGCGCCTTTCAATCATGGCTTCTGGATACGACAGAGCTCTCTCCGGTGAGTTACGCACCCTCCATCCCCCCCTCGTTGCAGTATTGCTAACGATTCCGATGATCAGTGTTCAGGTACGAAAACATCCGCTTCCGAACCGAGATTTCGCCTGATTCTAATATTGATATAGCCCGGACGGTCACGTGTTCCAGGTTGAATATGCTGGCGAAGCCGTAAAGAGAGGTAGGCACCGCAATGATCGGTAGAGCCTGTATCGCTACTGACAGACCTCTAGGAACTTGCGCTGTTGGTGTTAAGGGCAAGGATGTAGTCGTTCTCGGATGCGAAAAGCGGTCTGCAATGAAGCTGCAGGACTCAAGAATCACACCTTCCAAGATCCAGCTCCTCGATACCCACGTCGCCCTCGCCTTCGCAGGCCTGAATGCCGATGCCAGAATCCTTGTCGACAAGGCACGGTTAGAAGCGCAGTCTCACCGTCTTTCCGTCGAGGACCCTGTCACGATTGACTACATCACAAAATATGTCGCTGGCGTGCAACAGCGCTACACCCAAGCTGGAGGTGTCCGCCCCTTCGGCATCAGCAACCTTGTTGTTGGCTTCGATCCTGGCAGCAAGGTCCCCCGTCTTTACCAGACTGAGCCCTCCGGCATCTACTCCGCTTGGTGCGTATTCGATCAAATGATGGCGTGCCGACTGAGATACTAACTCAGCAATAGGAAAGCAAATGCGATCGGTCGGTCAAGCAAGACCGTGCGCGAGTTCCTCGAGCGAAACTACAAGGATGACATGGATCGTGAGGCTAGCATTCGCCTAGCCATCAAGTCGCTATTGGAGGTCGTGCAGACTGGCGCCAAGAACATCGAGATCGCTATTATGGCCCCTGGCGCAGCGATTCAAATGCTACCAACCGAGGAGATTGAAGGTTACGTCAAGGAGATCGAGCAGGAGAAGCAGGAGGAGGCAGATAAGAAGAAAAAGGGCCGAACACCTGGAACCGGAAGCGCTGCGATCCTCACAAGGGGTCCAGATGATGCGGCAGAGTAATGGCAAAGGGACTTGATACGACCTAGAACGAGGCGGTCCTTTCAGCGGCTAGTGTTTTTGTAACAATATGACGGATGTATTGCCAAAACAGGACCTGTATGCTGCGTCTCCTTTAATGCTGTAATCTTCTCATGTGACACCTAAACGCCGTGATATGTTTCCTCCAAAAGCCCTGACCCATCCGAGTTCAACCAAGCTTGTCCGCGTCCTCATCTGGGTCGAACATTGTCCTTTTTCGTGTATCCTTGATCCTCTCGTCTTTGATGAACTTGTTGTTGATCCGTACGTCCTCGCTCTCAACCGACAGGGCTGCCTTGGGTGTCTTGGCGTCGATAACGAAGTGGTTGTCGCAGTGGGGGCAATATTCGTCGCTTTCCTCGAACTCCTGGACGTCTTTGCGAAAACACTTCCGGCACTTCTTGCAGGCAAAGACCATCTCGAAAGTCTGGAGGAGGGGGTGTTTTTCCTGTTCGCTATGGCATTCGGCACAATCGAACCACTTCTTGCCTGCTGTTGGTCAGTCTATGTCTGACGAAATGTTCAGGGAAGGCTTCGAGGTTGGCCTTACAGCATGGCGATCGGACCGCCACCTGGGCGTTGAGAATATGCTTGCTAAGACCGGATTAGCAGCGTGCGGTTTGGGGATTGCTGCGCTCGATACGTACCACATGGTCTTGAGAGAGGTCGGTGATCCTGCTTGGACTGTAAAGAACGAGAGCTAGTTGAAATAGAAGAATAACTGAACTGTCACGCCGCCGCGGGGAACTTGGAAACTCATGGAGGGCCGTCTACATCCCTGAGCATCGGCACCGATTAGTCGACAATCTAGCCCCACTTTCCGAGGGTTGGGGTTGCGTTTGCTTTGTCATACGTCAACGGCAGTCATTAAGATTCACGGCTGCCTTGCGCTTCAAGCTCAGTCTTGGTCTCCCTCAAACTACCATATTCTGGCTCTCGTCCTCCATCAGCGAGCTGTTTCAACCGGTCATGCCACCCAAAAGAAAGGCTGGCGACAGCGCCAAGCTTCCTGTGAAGTCAAGCCGGTCTTCTCGCCTTTCAACACCAGGCGCAGCAACTCCGCGCAGTCTCGACAGTGCTGACGCTGAGTCAGTGGCTGGGGAAGAAGAAGAGGTCGTGGATGAGGTGCTCGAGGCTGACTTGGATAAGAATGTCGATCGATTCTCACTAGGCCAATACCAGAAGAACCACAAGATTCGAGAACCGTTGCCACACATCTTTGGAAATCACGACTACTCATACCTCGACTTAAAGAAGGACCACCAGAACCGACCGTTGTGGATCGACCCCCAGAAGGGTCGTATCTTCCTCGAAAGCTTTAATCCGCTGGCGGAACAAGCTCAAGACTTTCTCATCACAGTCGCGGAGCCACTGTCGCGACCAACTTTCATGCACGAATATGCCTTGACGAATCACAGTCTGTACGCCGCTGTGTCGGTTGGTCTGTCACCGGCCGACATCATTAATACCCTCGATCGATTCCTAAAGACACCTCTGCCGGACGAAATCCGGGACTTCATCACCAACTGCACTCAGAGTTATGGAAAGGTCAAGCTCGTCCTCAAGAATACAAAGTACTACGTCGAAAGTCCCGATCCGGAGATGCTACAAATCTTGCTGAAACACCCCGTCATCGGGCCCCTTCGTGTACAAGGCACCGAGACGACCACGTCGGCAGCGCCCAAGCTGGGAGGATTGGTTATTCCTGGTACCAAAAACGCCGCAGGCGTGAAAGAGGCCAGCGGGCTGGAAAAAGATAAGGAAGGCAAGGGGCAGGATGGACAACCCACAGAGGCAGATGTCTTCGCTACCCTCAATGAGGAGGACGACGACGATCAAGAAGTCACGCACTCATTTGAAGTTGCAGATGCCAATGTTGAGATTGTTCAAAGGGAATGCTTGGAGATGGGCTATCCGGTGCTTGAGGAGTATGATTTCAGACGCGACGAAGTCAACCCCAATCTCGAGATCGATCTGAAGCCTGGTACGCAAATCAGACCTTACCAAGAGAAGAGCCTGAGCAAAATGTTTGGCAACGGTCGTGCCAAGAGCGGACTCATCGTTCTTCCTTGTGGTGCTGGCAAGACTCTTGTGGGGATCACGGCTGCGTGCACCATCAAAAAGGGTGTCGTGGTTCTCTGCACCAGTTCTATGTCTGTTGTCCAGTGGAGGCAGGAATTTCTGAAATGGTCCAACATCAACCCGGATGATATCGTTGCCTTCACATCCGATTCTAAGGGCAATGTCTTCACCGGAAGCACGGGCATTATCGTGACCACATACTCCATGGTCACGCAGTCAAGAGCCCGGTCATATGACGCTGAGAAGATGATGAAGTTTCTCACGGGTCGCGAATGGGGTCTGACGCTGCTCGATGAGGTGCACGTAGTGCCGGCCAATATCTTCCGTCAAGTTACCTCATCCATCAAGACTCACTCCAAGCTCGGGTTGACGGCTACGCTGCTGAGAGAAGACGACAAGATCTCCCACTTAAACTTCCTTATCGGGCCGAAGCTGTTCGAAGCGAACTGGATGGAGCTCTCGAAACAGGGCCACATTGCACGTGTGCAATGCGCTGAAGTATGGTGCCCTATGCCAACGGAGTTCTATGATGAGTACCTGAAGGCACCGTCCCGCAAGAAGAACTTACTCTACATCATGAACCCGAGGAAGTTCCAGGCCTGTCAATACTTGATCAACTACCATGAAAGCCGTGGAGACAAGATCATTGTATTCTCCGACAACGTCTATGCCCTCAAGGCATACGCACTGAAGCTTGAGAAGGCCTTCATCTATGGCAATACTGGCCAGGCAGAACGCTTACAAGTATTGGAGAATTTCCAGCACAACCCGCAGGTCAACACACTCTTCTTGTCAAAGATCGGAGATACCTCACTAGATTTGCCGGAGGCCACATGCCTGATTCAGATCTCTTCGCACTACGGTTCGCGTCGTCAGGAAGCCCAACGTCTGGGGCGGATTCTTCGAGCAAAGCGCCGTAACGATGAAGGCTTCAATGCCTTTTTCTATTCATTGGTGTCCAAAGACACCCAGGAGATGTATTTCTCCTCAAAGCGACAGGCCTTCCTTGTTGACCAGGGTTACGCATTCAAAGTCATTACGCAACTTGCCAACATCGAGAACACCCCTGGCTTGGCGTTTGCAACTGCGAGCGAACGTCGTGAACTCCTGCAGAAAGTGCTTGTTGAGAACGAGAGCATGGAGGATGAAGACCCAACGGATGATTTGTTCCATAGTGGAACAATGGGTCGCAGGAAGAAGAAGGGCGCAAGGCGGACTGCTGGCACGCTTGGTGAGCTCAGCGGAGGACAAGATATGGCGTATATTGAACAAAACAAGAGGATGAATCAGTCTTTGAAGAAGAAGAAGCCAGAGAGCAGCGCCTTCTTCAAGAAGTTGGGCAGAGAGAAGGCTCGGCGAGCTACCGGTCAATAGCCCGTGGTTTGCGAGCATGCACTCTCACGGTGAAACCGATAACTGGACACTTCATCTGGCTTACGGGTTTGGTTCTGGAAGCATACAACGGCGTTAGGGATCATATCCACCCCGGTGCAAATTATCAGGGTAAAATTGTAAACATTATGGATTTCGCAAGTGCAGCCAGGGAAGCACCTGAGGAATTCGGGCGCAGAACATGGGATTTAGAAATCGGAAATCCATCATCAGATGGCATTTGCTCTTACCTCCGAAACCAGTCACCAAACTCAATTGCCCGTGATGAGGGGGCTACAGAATCGGCCCAGATTTATGCTTATCTTATTGTAACGTGATGGAGAGCTTATGTCGTGGACACCAAGATACTGTTCTGATCTGTTCCACGGTCGGCGTGACATCATGAGATGCAAGCACTGTATGATAGTTGGAGGTAGTATCATATGCACCTAGAGAAACCAGGAGGGAGATAGACTAGGAGTCACAGGGCCTGGACTGACTCCCTGGCGCCTGTTGGGGGGGCCTAGTCTAGGTCGGTCAGGGTGGGGGCGCAAACGGTGTTGTCGGCAAGAGCTCGCCGTGCTAGTCTAAGATGTCTCACGGTGCAACAGGGGAGAGTCTGCGCGCAGCCTGTCTCGGGCCATCAATGGTGCATTCGCTTTCCTTTACCTGCTTCCTGTGACAGGATTGTATCGCTCCTATGCAACTTGCTACAGCCGGCGAGTGCTCCGTTTTTTCGCGAGTCAGATGGAGGAGGATGAGTAAGGAAAAGGCGGCCACAGGGGTCGGGGGCTAAGCTTTCTGCAGGATGCATTAGCGGCACACGTTGTGCAGGAGCAGGTCTGGATCACAGCCCACGGACGGCAGAAGGTGGTTGACAATCCTTGCGCGTGTTTCCAAAATGGCATCATGATGGTGTGTACAGTACATATGGATGGGTTGTATCGGCAAGACGGAAAAGGATCAAGGGGAAGTCAAGGAGGTTGTTGAGTTGCCTCGACCGCCAGAGGCCGCCAATGACCCTGTTCGATGGCGCCCTATCCGAAGTTATTCGTGGACTACCGGCACCACCATCTTTTCAGGATGCAGATGAGAGAAGCAGTGCAAGCCGAGTCATTCAGGCCATGTCGAACGGGACGCTGATGATCAAAGAGCGGCGATGGGCCACTTGAGCCATGTCTGGGCACAGCGAAGCGCCTCTTCAGGCAGTTGAAGAGCAGAGGATAGAAGTTACTGCCCTTGCAATGGTTCGCCCGGCTGTTAGGAGTGACATGGCTTGGCACACCTCGGCGTGAGTTCCGCCATGTCGCGTCGATCGCAAACGAAACAAAATAGAAAACACACATGCTATGGACCCCAAACGCGTTATCTGAGAACAGGTGAGA
Source organism: Sarocladium strictum (assembly GCA_030435815.1). Lineage (NCBI taxonomy): Eukaryota > Fungi > Ascomycota > Sordariomycetes > Hypocreales > Sarocladiaceae > Sarocladium > Sarocladium strictum. Next base: position 1,378,499 of record JAPDFR010000002.1, on the reverse strand, counting down.
CATGGACAGAGAAACAAAGCCAGAATCTAAGAGACGGAAGCGATGACACCGTGCCACGTTCTCAAGTCGACAGTGGCTCACTTTCGTAGCCTCGACCTACTGTCGTCTGTGCCTGGTAATTTTAGTGCAGTAATTAACAATCGTGGCAGAGCTGAGAGATCGTGGCCCCGCCCTGACCGGCGCCGAAGCTCTTGACTCTTCGTCACCGTTGCTGCGCCAAAACCCTAAATCTTTCTTTCCCTGCCTTGGTCCTTTCCTGGCTTTCCGGCTTGCCCCTTGCCGCATCGCATCATCATTCCATCTCGTCCTCCATTCTCAACCTCCATCAAACAAGTCGCCATATCCTACACCGACATCGCATCGTATCCTCCCAATTCCCTGGTATTTCCTAGACCCTGTGGTTAGCTGCACCCTGTAGCCTCGACAACCTGGTCTTCATCTCGCTGTTGCTCCCGCTGCTACATTTCAGACGGTCGAACCTCGTAACCCTTAGATTGCTCTACGTTTCGATACCTGACCAATAACTTCCTTGGACTCAATTCGAACGGAAGCCCGGGCGAAGGTCGAGACTTGTTATTTCCATCCGATCTCGTCCTGCAAGAATCATCCGCTCCCTGCAGGGTTTCCTTGACACGAAAGGCCCCTGCAGAGCTCCGGAGGGAACACAAAGACGGCATTGCACTGCATTCCCCGAGATTTGGCAGGCCTGATCTGCCGAATCAGTCCGGCAACGTTCCGCCAATCCTCGAATCTCATTCGACCACGCTACTTGTCGGCCCCTTATCTGGGCGTGCGCCATAGCGACGGCTCACTTGTCTATCAGGGTCTGTTCTCCGGAGGCAGCCTGTTGAGCCGTGCATCAGTCTGCTGGCCAGATAAGCTCCCGCTCTATCCTTGAATATCTTTTGCTGGCGCAATTTGCCAAGACCCGGTTTTCTTCGCTTCGTATTCCTCCGGTGCCGGATCTGAACCTCTATACCTTTTGTTGAGCTTCAGACTTTCTCTTCCTAAATATTCTTTCGACTCTGGAGATCTTCTACCGCCTGCCGTAGTGCAGCACACGGCCTCATCGAACAAGAAGCAGACTCACACAATGCTCCTTGACCTTTCTTTCTCTTCCGTGTTGGTTCGTTGGACCCACGGATAACGTTGGAAGGCTCTTGCAGCCTGAACAACTTCACCACCTGCTCTTCCTGAGGAAAAGGTTTTGACCTTCAAATCCTGCGCCATACTTTCCCTGCGTTTGAACGACTTGAGCAGCACCTGCTCGAACAACCTGCACGGGCTTCTGGAAGAACTCTACATCGAAGATGTTCGAAAACGCCGTTGCCTCCGTAAAGGAGCGGCTCCGGGGCATTAAGGAGTCTTTCGGGCATAAGAAGCCCCATTTCAACTTCATCACCGTCCATTGTGAGTCCCAATTACCCTCTTGTTACCCTTTTGCTGCCAAGCTAATGCTGCTTTAGACTTCTGGATCATCGGAGCTACTATCGTCAGCTCAGTTCTCATCTATGCTGTTGGCCGGGGCAACATCCATTACATCGACGCTCTTCTCTTCGCTAGTGGTGCCAACACTCAAGCAGGTCTCAACTCGGTCGATGTGAACCTTCTCAATACCTTTCAGCAAGTCGTCATTTACATTTTCACAATGTTGTCTTCTCCAATCACGCTTCACGGATCAGTAGTCTTCCTCCGATTATACTGGTTCGAGAAGCGCTTCCAGCATTGGGTTCGGGACGCCAGAGCACGCCGTGGCACGCTGTCCAAATCGAAGTCAACCGCTCGCAACCAGGTCAATCTAGCCGAGGAAGGCCGTGGTGTCGGAGGGCGACACATCACTGTTGTTCCACACAATGGCCGAAATCAAAGAATCACCAACGACGGCATTCTCATCGATGATGACGATGCTCCAAAGCCTAGAAAGACCGAAGTCCATAGTAGTGACACCAGTGATTCGAACACGATGGCTGGCGATCCAAACAATATCGAACTTTCAGGACTCGATAAGATCGAAGAAGGACCGCTCGATAATCGGGATCAAGATGGCGCACAACTGGACAGGGAGGTCAGCCCTCTTTCGGCACCTAAACCAAACCCATTGGGTCATCCAGCCACCATTTCGTTTGCGGTTCAAGTCAAAAGGAGCGATGATCCAGATGCTGATGACCTCAATAGCATGATGCTCCGGCCCCGGACAGATGCAGAGCATATCGCCATCTTGGAGCGGCAGCGAAAGACTGACGATGATGACGTTCTACGTATTCCAGGTCCTCGTGAGACAGAAAGAGGCCTCGGTCCCGTGCGTTTGGACAGATATACCGACGATGATCAAGACAACGCGCTGTCCCAGACGAGGACATACGATTCGACACTGCAGCCTCCTCGCGGGGGAGACCATCCCATACGCGAGAGGCAGGCTACGATTCAGATTGCAGAGCCCGAACACAGAAGGAGAGACGAGATTGTGGATGATGCTGCTGCACTCGGCCGAACGGTTGAGTCTCTGCGCTTCCGCAAGCCTCGGGTGTTGAATCGTCGACAGCAGCAGCTTCACGAAGACGACGAAGACCCGGAGCCGACCGCTGCCACCAGAGTCAAGACTCTTGAGACGCTCCGCACGTTTCTGACTCGTGACAAGACCGTGGAGGACATGCCGTACCTGAGTTACAATCCGACTATGGGTCGGAACTCGAACTTCGTCGGCCTGACTCTGGAGCAACGTGAAGAGCTGGGTGGTATCGAGTACCGCTCCTTGCGAACTCTTGCACTTATCATCTTGGGTTACTTCTGGGGCTTTCATATTCTCGCATTCACGTTCTTCTTGCCATGGATCAGAGAGAGTCGCAAGTACAGCAGTATTGTGGAGAATATCGGGCAGTCACCAACCTGGTGGGCGTTCTGGACGGCAAATTCAGCCTTCATGGATTTAGGGTTGACACTTACGCCAGACAGCATGATCTCCTTCGCTACAAGCGAGTATGTGCTGATGATCATGATCTTCTTCATTATCATCGGCAACACCGGGTTTCCTGTCATGCTGAGGTTCATCATCTGGGTGATGTCGAGGCTTACGCCATCTGGATCGGGATTGTGGGAGGAGCTCAGATTTCTACTTGATCATCCTCGCCGATGTTTCACACTGTTGTTCCCTTCAAGTCCGACATGGTGGCTTTTCTGGATTCTCATCATACTAAACGTCGTGGACTTGGTCTGCTTTATCGTCCTTGACGTAAGTGGACGCCATTGCTATAATTTGTGGGCTCTGTTCGCACTAACACTTGCTAGATCAACGCTGCTGTCGTTTCCGACTTGCCGACAGGTGTCCGCATCGTCAATGGTCTTTTCCAGTCAGCCTCAACACGGACAGCTGGCTTCTCCAGTGTGCCCCTTTCAGGACTGCACCCTGCTATGCCTGTCCTATACATGGTGATGATGTACATATCCGTCTTCCCTATCGCCATCTCCATCCGCAGAACGAACGTGTACGAAGAGAAGTCACTTGGCGTATACCATGACAAGAAAGATGATGACGACATGGCTAATGACCCTGGCGCGGTGTCCTATGTCGGTACTCATTTGCGACGCCAACTTTCTTTCGATTTGTGGTACGTGGCGCTTGGCTTCTTCATCATTGCCATCAGTGAAGGACCCAAGATTGAAGAGGGCAAATTCGATCTATTCACGGTGCTCTTCGAAATTGTCAGTGCTTACGGCACAGTCGGCCTGAGTATTGGTGTGGCGAATGTCAACGCATCTCTGTGTTCACAGTTCAGCGTCATCGGCAAACTCGTCATCATTGCCATGATGATCCGTGGTCGTCATCGTGGCCTTCCCTACGGCCTTGATCGTGCCGTCCTGCTACCAAGCGAGTCCCGATTTGAGCGAGAAGCTGAGGAGTCCAACCTCGCTCTTGCGCGTACTGCCACAGCACGCACAGGACGAACATCGCTGGACGCTCGGCGAACGAGCACGATTCCTCGTCCGCGTAGCCTCAGTCGAACGCGGGATCGCAACATTATCTCTTCTCTACTTCACCCAGGACCCGTCGTGGCCCGCGGGCAAGCTCACAGCCATCGCCGTAATACCTCCAGTACATCTCAAGGGATACAAGGGTATAGGCTTAGCCAAGTCCAGTCACAGCCGATGGTTGATTCAGATGGGGAGTCGCTGAGCCGTTCAGGGACTCGAGAGCCCCGAATTACCGTGCCCCGCCGGGCTGAGACAGAGCCTGTCATCCAGGAGGCTTGATTATAGGGCTCATTGAGCCATGCCAATCTGCATGAGGAGGTGGAATTTCTAGCGGAAGTTCGAGAACCTCCGCACATTTGTTTACTTTGCATCTCAATTTAGCGCGGTGTTTGACATGTAACAGTGTCCGGCTCACTCATTTCCTTACAGCGGCGCATAGTCCATAGGAGGCAATATGCCTGGACAAAGGAGTATCTTTTCATCTTCAGACGGTGTCTTCTGCAGACAATGGAGTCTCATTATGGCCAGTCCTTGGTGGTGTATCTTTCGCGGCACAAGGGAGACTTGCGCTTGAGAAGCTTTGTAGAAACACTAATGGGTATCAACGTATCGCAAATAAAATAGTCTGAAGGCCTCTGTCATGAGAGGATGTATTCCTCCAATTCGTACACTCCATCCTTCACTGATCCTGGCGAAATCGTCACGGATCCGGAGCTCAATGCCTCGCATTGTCCTCGGCGTTCCAACGGATACCCAAAGAGTCTTGCTATTTGGGCATTAATTCTCTAGGTCACTAATGAGGGATATCAATGATGTCAATCAGCGCGAGCGGATTCCTTGTGGAGGATACTTGGGGCCACTCCCATGCCCATGCCCACGTGTAGGCTTGGCTACCATCACCCCCAACAATGCCTACCGTCTGTGACAGCATCTGTAATAGTAAGATATTAACCAGAGAACTTCCAGATATTTATTATATGTAGCATACAGCATATGTGCTCAGGCTTTAGCTTTATTGGAAATCATTCGTAGGCTCTAATGCCTGAATAAGTAGGTAATGCCCAAATAGCAACAGCCTACCATAACAGCGTCGACGCAAATTCATCGTCATAGCTATGGTAAAGCATGCTGAGGTGCATTGATACCTGATTGATCAAGTACAATGAACCCAGGGACGGGCTGCAAAAGTAAGGATGTGTCAGCAAGGGTACTTCTCCTTATGATGAAAAATCATCTCAACCTATCATAGACAACCTCAATTACCTGTCAGAGAGCTCTAAGTAATACGAACAAGCGCTCCGTCACTGGCCCTTCCGTCCCTGCTCTCGCTTGAACTGTGCTAGATCCCATCGAGCCCATTTCCCCTCGGTTCAAGTAAACGCGCGAGGTCCTGACCTGAACCTTTGCATTAATCTCCTCTGCCGGTACAGTGAACATCTTCTGAGACTCGTAGTCACCAAACACGGCAGAGTAGTATCGCTTCTACAGATCCAGTGGCCACCCATAGCCGAAGCTGCAAGAATGTGCCGAGCGTCAACGTCAGGGTTCAATGCCTTGACTTTTTTGTTCCTCGCCAGGGTTCAGGGATACATGTCTTGTCTTTCTATCGAGCCTCAATGTCTCTGCAGCCACTGATGCACCCGCATCACTTGAATATGTATCGAACGCTTAGAAGAGGGGCCCGCCAGCGAGTTCGAGAGTACCCTGGGCGACAGTTGGATACTTGTAGTCCAGAGCGTGATCCGTTCCCAAAGTTTGAGGTAGTCGAAAGTGGAGGGCGACGACTGCCACGAAGCCAATGTTCTCTTTCCGAAAACGTCTTATTCTCTGCAGGGCTCTTTGCTTCCGACAGAGCATATGAGCATTCTCACGCTACTGCTCTATCGGTCACCACAGTTTGCAGCGATTCCGAATCCTCTTGTGAAAGGGGGAATTGCCAACAACCATGAAGCACATAGCCTGCCCACTTGTAAAGAGGCGCTGCTGTGAATTCATCCATCTCCTTCGCTGCTTGCTGCATCGCTTTGGCGAGATCCAGTAAGCGGCTACCGTTGGGCATAGAGGTATCATCATTATCCGTTCCAGGTTTGTGCTTACGCTTCTTGGAAGCGCTCTGTTTAAGGAATGAACGGAAGAATCCATTCTCAAACAGCACCCCGTGCGTATCTCTGATACTCCACAGCGTTGAGATAGTCGAGCTGGCCCCGGAACACATCAGTGCAGGGACAAGGCCCATGACTTCATCCCCAAGCCGTACATCCATAACGCCTCCCTGGCACGCTATCATGTTGACGTGCGTACCTGGCGAGACTTGAACGTCGAAGAATTCTCTGGCAGTGACGCTCTCGACAGGGCGCTTACCCACAGGCGGCGCATGCGGCATGGGGAACTCGACCTCATGATCCAACGGGTTGACTGATTTCCAATTGCAGTGGGTATGCAGATGAAGCAGACGTGACTGGCCAGCCACATTCAGGAATGTCTCCTTGGAAGCAGTCTGGTCGATCATCGGTTCTGTGCCAAAGCGATGAGCCAGTGCCACGATGCTGTCACGCCCTGCCTTGAGATATTCAGATTCGGACTTCGCAATGCCGGATATGAATAGGGCGTTGATACGAGCTGGCATGGGACGGGCTTGCTCCGTGGCCGCAAAGCATGACCGCAGCAGCGACTGGCTGTGCGTATATACGACGGGATTGCGGTGGATCAGCGCTGCGTACCTCTCGACTGCCAGCGCATGAAGTGGGAGTCGATGAAGAGACGAGGAAGGGCACAGGACGACAAGCTCCTTGGGCCTGACATGGCGGGCAAGCGGCGCAACAAGGCCACCAAGCATAGTGTTGAAGGCTTCCCGTGCCTCCATGGTGTTGAGGTTCTCCTCTGGGGAAACTTTGAACTCATCGGGCGCGAGGTACGTCTTCTGCCAGTCAATCACATCTTCTATCCTTGTGGTCAAAATATCCATGGTAGGATGTGATTGACCCCTGACAGTGAACAGCAACAGTCTGTCAGCGTCACCAGGGATATATCCAGGGAGATGAAACCAGTCGACCAGCACAATGCTTGCACCGCTCTGGGCCTCGATGCTGGCCACGTCTGACAGGTCGAATGGCTGAGCTTCTTTCAGATCTAGAAGCTGCCGTATCAAGTCGTGTTTTCCCCTCATAACTCGGAGATGCTCATTAAGTTCCCGACGCAAGTTGAACTTGGCCATCCCTTCCGCCTCATATATCCGCCGTTGCATCGCGAGCATCTGCTCGTAGCCCTGGGCGGCATCAGGACATGACTTGATCTTCGTCACCAGGGCTGGTGGATCGGAAATGCGCACCCCGATCGTCCGGGCCAGCGACCGAGCTTTGAACTTCTGCGTCCACCGCCACATCTCGGTAATGGTCTCAGCGGATGGCTGACCAGGAGCCGCCAGGAGCAATTGCATAGCTGTGCGGACAGTGTACGCGCTGGAGTGGAATGCGGTGACGTTCTGCCGATGGGTGATGCCTTCTAGACCTGAGCTGGACGAGGCATGGAGCTCGCTTTGAGAAAATATCTCATCAGCCTCCTTGGCTTGCCTGATTCCCCTATCGCGAAGCTCCGCGATTTTCGTCACGGCCTCGTCCGAGAGAACGGCATCATCTTCATCCCTCTTCTCTGATCCGTTGTCTGCCTTTTCGATATCGGAACTATGTGCGCTGCTGGCTGCATGCTGCGCGAGTTGTCTTAGTCGCATGATCTGGAGCATACAGATCTGCGCTCCAGATCGCTGGTGAAGAGCCAGCTGGGCCAAGTCGTTGTTGCGCCGATACTCGTCGACAGCTTGGTCGTTGTACATCTCGGCATTGAACAGGCGATTTGCCGAATCAGCGCTGGTGAGATCTGCCCGATCATCGAGAGGTGCCAGCCACGTGAGAGCCATCTGTCCCAGCCAACTGCCCTTGGAGCCAGGGAAGTTCTCCCGGATAGAGCGTGGGAGGCGTTCCTCGAGCTCGAGGAGGTGATGGAGCTCGGAGATGCGCAGGTCCCAGAATCTATGGGTCGAAAAGTGCATCTGCCTCCCGAACCGAAGCATGACCAAACAGAACAGTCGACGATTTCTTTGGCCTTTTGGGGGATTCTCGAGCCAGGTGCAAAGGCGATTGTATAGTTCCTCTTTTGTTTTATCAACCTCGGTGGTCGTGGTGAAGACGATATCTTTCACCTCAGCCTCTGTCATCCCCCTGATCTCTTCAGGGGTGCAGTTGCCTGTGGCGATGTCCTCAGACAGCCATTCCAGAACCAGCTGAACGGCCATTTCCTGTGTCTTTCTCTCATCTCCCAGAGCATCTCTCCAGCTCCAATAGAATGGCTCGTCTTTGTCTTCCTCCTCCTTACCATCACCAACATCGTTGTCGCCGTTGTCCTGCGGCTGACTCTGGGATAATAACTGTACCGAGGCACCTATGCTCGACTTCTTTGGAGCAGGCTTACCTCGTCCCACGTGCATCCATTCCCCTATCTTCGGCCCGGATGCTTCCAATAGACTTGCTTCCTGGTCCACCTCATTGGCCTCGTCCAGCCGACGGAGACCTCGGAGGAGAGTCGCCTTGCTTCGACAAAGCAAAGCCCGCACCCCGGGGGCGTCGAAATGAGGATATTCTTCGAAGAAGGCGTCGATCCACTCCAGAGCATTATTGCGACCTACAAGGCTCGAGTTTGTAACGGAGAAGAGCGACACGTGGTGGTGCACCAGATCGCAGATGTCCTCCGATACCGTTTGGTCATACGTCTCGAGGCGCCTTTGCATGTCGAAGTAGACGGTGTGAAATATTTCCATCGACGTAGCCTTGTAGTACGCAATTGCCAAGTCGGCGGCGTCCGAAAGGCATAGGCCAGTCTTGGTGCCATCCATAGCCTCCATCTGAGTCGCGAGATCCGTCGTGCTGTCTAATTTACCAATGGGGTCGTCGATGCACGACAGCCTCTCGTACGTCATGGCCTGCATGTGTGGTGTGGCTTTCTTGCCCTCAATGCCGAACTCAACGCAAAACCTTTCGAAAGCGGCCTCGGACTTGTCGAACTCCTCAAGTGCTCTTTCAGGCGCTTGCAGTAGGACGAATGTGGTGGCAGACTGGAGACGAACGGCTGCTTCTATGAAGTCTCGGCCACGACTCGAGGGGACACCATCAATGGCCTCGAGGAACTCCTCAACGATTGCAATTCGAGCCTCCAGTGGCGTGCGGTTCATCTCCGCGCGGAACAAGGCGTTGGCCTCGTTGAACTTCCCTTGCTGCGTGAGAGCGCGCCGCAGTAGTGGTAGTCCACCCCAGGGCATCTTTTCACCAGAAGCGTTTGTGCTGTCATGCGCCGGGATGTGCTCTGCCTCCGGGTTATTGTATCCGGAATAGAGCCTTGTGAATAGACTTGCGATGACATATCGTCGGATACAGCTTGCCTGGACACGATGTCAGATTGATATATTCTCAACCCTTGTAGAGACTCAAGTACAAGTGCCGCACCTGGATGTCGGTATAGTCTGCAACATGTACTTCAGCAAGCCAATGCTGCGTCCTCTCAATCTCTTTTGCTGACGAGGAGATGTCGCCTCGGTGTCTCGTGCCAAGCATGGCCCACGTCAAGGCCATGAGTCGATGCTCGGGTGTGTCAAGGTCCTCATTCGCATCTCGCAGTTCCGTCAGCCGCGAGTCCAGTATCCGCCATGCGCGACCCCATTTCCCCGACTCAAGCTCAAAGTCGGCGTGTTCAATTGCAACGACGGGAACGGCTGCAAAAGGCTTGAGCGCATCCTCGAAGGTGGCTCTGGCTTCGGCCGCTCGTCCTGCTATCTTGAGCCAAATGGCCTGCTCGAGCAATTGAACGGCTTCTGGGGGCAGTGAGCTGTACAGAGACGTGTGTATCCCCCAGTAGGTAGGAGATGGCCACATTGCACTCAGTCTGGACAATATCGCACCCATCATCAAGTGTCAGCCCGGCTGTGTACCTGTTTTGAACAGGGAAAGGACAGTGATAGGAAGGCTGAGGCAGCGGGATTAAGGAGAAGCAGACACAGCCTCATGGACGTATTTCAGTTGAAAGTATTGTGTCTTTTCTTTCCACAAGGTCGCCGTGATCCCTTCATAATATTCCCTTGTTGTGATAAACCCCTCGCCTTGCTCCCCCCCATGGGGGCTCAGCCTTTGACATTATGCACCTCTTTTTCAGCTCGGCTGATGGCTTGTTTTAGCTGCTCAGGCAGGAGTCGTTGCGATGGTGTCATTGGACCGATAGCGCTGGGTGTGCTGCGGGAAGCAAAGCAAGAATGAAAGTGACTGTCAAGGGTGTTGAAGACGCGCCTGAAACTCTAGGCTATCCAAGGTCAGCCGCCAGCGATGCACCTCTGTAGCGTTTAGGTGCCCATGGCATGGCGGTCTAGATTGAAAGCGTGTTGGTTCTAGAACGCGAAGTTGATGCGACACAACTTGTGCCTTATTATTGCGAGGCCGATTCTCAGAGCTGTGCATGTACCTGGAGACGTACACATAAGGACATTCGACCCCCAAGCCGAAGTCCCCAGCTCATGGAATTTGACATCTTCCGAAGCACACTTCATAAAGTCGGTCTAAGCCGACATCGACACGTGCTACCCAGCAAACGATCAAGGACATTCTCAAACCCGGACTTAATGATGGAGCTATCAGAAGATTCGAAACCATCAATGCCATCGTCAGCCTTCGATAGTGATGGTGATGGTGATCAACCTGACTTGGACTCCGCGCTCTTTCTGCCATTAACTGTGTCGATCGATGATGAAGGGGCACAACTCTCAACAGCGCAGAAGAACACACCAGCCCAGCTCTCCATACCGCGAGAGCTTATCTCCGAAGGGAAATCGTCCCGCCTGCTCCAAGCCGAGCTCTTGAGACCAGTCTTCGCAGGTACCTATCTCGACGACCCAGCAGCATACCTGGTCCGATTGCAATTGCATCTATCCTTGGGGAGTGGCCAAAGCTGGCTCAATCGTATTCGGACGGCGGATATCCATGTTCTTCTAGAGGATGCACCAAGAGACAAGCGACCAGATATGAGGGATGATGCAGGAGACGGCGATGCAGATAGCGATGAAGACAGCGACGAGGATGATGTGGAGGAGGAGCTTCTGCACCCGGCGATTGTCAAGGCCTTTCCCGGTCCCAGCGGATGGGAGGGGGCACCACAGTCGGCCGAAGTGACAACAGCAAACGCAGCCAGCGTGCAACTAGGCCATGAGTTGGCATCCGTCTCTTATAACGTCAACAAGAGCCGGACCCGGGTGGAAACCGGCGCCGTCAAGGTGAAGGTGGCGCACCGGGGCCCTGATCAGAACATTCTACACGTGCGGGTGGAGGAGGATGCCGTGGACAAGAAGGGCGTGCCGGACCACCTGGTCGTGCCCTTCATCATCATCCATCGGTCCCGTCGGTTCCGCATGCAGCTCGCTGTTCACGCTCGCTACGGACTATGGCGCGGCAAGCCGGCCGACCTGGTGCCCATCCTCGGCCGCGCGGATGAGCCGTTGTACTTTGACCCGCTGGTCATGCGTCGGATCATGGACAAGGGTCGCAGGGGGATCAATGGGGAAAAGGTGATCGAGTGGCGGGGTGCGTTGGAAGAAGTCAACCTGCAGGACTACTCGTCGCTTGTGACCGAGAAGGCTGCACAGACATAAGGGCAGTGAGAGCATAGCAGAGAGAAATCGAGGCTTTGTTGTCTGCCTGGAAGTGTTGCAAGAGAAGGGCGCGAGTGACGATGAGCCAGAAACTCCAAGTCTAGTGCAAGTGCAAGTGTGGGAAGGAGCGAAGGAGCAGGTGCCAGAGGCTGCCTGGAGATGGGCAGAAGCATCACCATTTCTTCCCTCCTACTCCGTACAACACCAATCGAATCGCACACCAGGCTCATTGCCTGGCACGCCCCTTTGGGTTCATGTTCTGTTTCTGCGACCAAGTCCGTCTGACAGCCTGCAGCGCAAAGCAGTTCAGACCAACACATCCTTCTTTGGAGGACTCGGCAGATTTCCCTCCTTGGAATGCGATCGGTCCTCGAACCCCCGACTTCCGTTAGCCAAACAAACAAAGATAACTTCCAATCGCTGGCCTAGACCATCGGATGCCTGTCTCGAACAGCCCCATCATAATCGTGTCGCAAACGCGCGAGACCCGAGAGCGGAGGATGCAAGGCCCGATCACCGACTTAGCAGCCAGCCCTGTTGTGCTAGCGCCTCAAGCTCTGACGAACAATCCCACTCTGGAACTGGGTATAGGCTCCAAATAGGTAAAGACTATGAACTGTGTATAATTCATGAGAGGTATTTGACATACAAACGCACTCCGCGGATCCTATATAAGATGAGGCTATTCACCCTGACTCTGACCTTCGTGTCATCATCACAACCACGAACAAGCTATTCACCATGGATTCGCCAACGGCTCTCAAGATTGCCAGCACAGTCGGCATCATCTCCACCACCACCTTCTGGTCCATGAACCTCACCATCAATCACCTAACTTTCCCTACCCTCCTCCTCGGCGGCCTCCCAAAGTCGTCAACATCACCAGCCAGCCTCTCCTCCCGGTTTTTCGTTCCTTCAACAGACGAATCGCAGGTCTCGAAAGCCTTCTTGAACAGACAATGGCAGGAGATGTACTGGCGGGGCTATAGCTGGGGTCCCCTTTCGGGCCTTTTAAGCGCTGCTGCGTTCATGACTGCCGCTTATCTGGCTGATCCGGAATCGAGGCAGCGATACTTGTATGCCACAGCATCCGCCGCCGCCGTGTCCGTCATTCCATGGACACTAGCTGTCATGGTGCCTACCAACAATGAGCTGCATCGAAGAGGAGATGCGCAGCGTCTGGCTGCTGACAAGGAACAAGTGGAAGAGTCTGTGGGAGACGGTCGCGATATAATGGATCTGATTCGGACGTGGCTGGTATACAACAACGTCCGGGCTTCGTTAGCCGTGAGCGCCACTCTTGCTGGTGTTCTTGCATCCATGCAGTAAAGGTCTACTTCGTTTGCAACGTAAACGGGTATGAACAAGAGAGGCCCGGAGCATCACCTGAGCTCGAGACTTGGCTGCATTTTGTACGACCACGCGCGATGACTTGCATACTTGAGTCATATAGAAGCATGTAGGATGTCTTAATCAATAAATCTAAATCCGTTGTTTCCCGACGGTCAGTTGCTGGTGCCACATGGATAGCTCACTCGGTATTCATGGTATTGACATGCAGATGGTAAGGACTCCCTCGACTGTGTCAGGCGCAGACATACTGGCCAATATTTCACGGTTCTGTTCGAAGAGCCTCGTCAGTTTCTGCCAAGTCGATGTACATACAACTCGTTGTGGCCCTCGCCGTCCGCACCAGCCCACACTGGAGATCCGTCCTCAAGTCTGTGATCAGCATAGTAAAACCCTTTCCAAGTCAGAGACTTGCCAGTCATGCGTCTCAAAAAGGGCGTTTGCTATTGTGAAGAAAAAAAAAAGAAGGGAAAAAAAAAGGGAAAAAAAGGCGGCGCACCTAAAGTTATCTTCCTTGTAGGCGTCCGCCGTAGTAGCGGCAGAAGCAGCAGCGCCCGTTTTGGCCACGGTCAGATCCGGGATGGGGACTGAGAGGAATCGCATTGCCGTAATTGCCAGTGTCTATGAAAGTGAGCTTTTATTTGGGCGCAGAAAGTGGCTTCCATCCCTAGACGGCTTCCTGAGCAGCGGCATAGCCACTGATAGATGTTGATAAAGGCACTGGTTGTGAACGAGTCACAACGACACCTCAAAAAGGTTTCGTCGAGAGCGGACCAAGTATGAGCGCGACCATATCCAGATCCAAAGCTTGATATCTAGATTAAAAGTTTATTGTCGCTGGTCTATACTGAATCACCAAAAACAAGCCTTGTATTCCAGAACGCCACGGAGACACAATGGTGTGTACTATGCATCGAGATCTTCAAAAGCGAACACTCTTCAACCCCGCTAGCCTCACTTTTCCTCAAAGGCACCCATTTCCTGGAGGGCATTGGCAAGACGTCTGTAGTCTTTAAGGAGATCGAGCACCTCTCCAAGACGGAGGTCGCCGGGCGTTTGCAGCTCCATGAAGCGGCGATTGGGAGGCGCGATCTTGGGTGTCTGCTTCGGCGGCAGTGCCGCGGCAATATCGGGAAACGCCTGTACATGTGATGGTCAGTCTGAGGTGGTGATAATGTGCTCGGGATTGCAAAAGACTTACCGTTGCCAGATCTCCCCCATCTGTTGCAGGCTTTGCCACATCTTTGGTCGGCGGAACAGGAGTGGTAGCTGCGCTCCTTCCAAAGCCGCGGAACGGGCCGATGTTGCCCAGGCGGGCCATGGGATTGAACGAGTTGCTTAGGTTCCGCACTTGCTCCAACATGGCGGGATTCTGTCCTTGAGAGGATGGAAGTGCCTTCGGGATGTCTTCGGTAGACAGGAGCCGCTTGGCCGAGCCCGCACTTCGGTTGCTGTCTGCACTGCGATCACGGCCACCATTGAATAGGCTGAGAACGCGGTCTTCCGCTCGCGAAGGTTGGCGTTTGGGAAGTTCTGCTTGGTCTCGAGCACCAAGAGGACCGACATTGTCGTCTTCGTCCGGTGGCGGGGTGCTGACGAGCTTCCGGGCGTCGTCGAGAGTCCGTGGCACAATGATAGATTGGTCAGGGCCTTGCTGATGTTCGCGCAGCTTACCGAGCAAGAATTTATAGCTATCTCCCAGGCTATTTGAAATCGTTTTGATACCCTGGTCTGCTGTCGTAATAACAGCGTCACTCGCGGCACCGAAAGCTTGCGCCGGGGTATTTACTAGATCGCTTAGACGACGATTTCTCAGTACTGTCGCGGCCTTGAGGCCGGCTGGAGACTCGGCTGGCTTTGAAGCGAGAGCCGTCGTCTCAGTTGTCCCAGCAGCGCTCTGAGTAGCCTCCGTGAGCGCTTGCTGGTATGCTGGAGGAAAGGTCTCTGCTTTGTCATCGCCGACGGCAGCCTGCTTTGGGGGTCCAGATGGCAGTTCATCAGCTCGAAGTGTTGCGAGATCCACAGTTTGAAGAAAGCTGATGGCAGCCTCAAGGTTTGTGAGGCAGTACGCCGCTTCACCTGTCAATTTGGGCTCCCATCGGAAGTTCTGGATGAAGTGCATATCGCTAATAACGTTCAGATGCTCCGGGGGCAGGGTGATGAGAGTGTAGATCAGCATTGGCATGATTTCGTCCGCCGATGCAGAGGGGTGAAAGTGGGCAAGAGTATCGACAATGCTTTTGTGTGCAGCCTTGAGATGATTGACTTTGCCGAGAGGATATCTTGAGTTATGCATCTGGATCAAGTCTTTTCGCGCAGCTTCCAGCCATTCCCGAATGTCCTCTGATTTGGCTTTGACTTCTTCTGAAATTGGTCCTGACTCATCTTGACCCAGGTCGATGCCAAGATCTATCGGTCCAATCCCTACAAGTTCGAGGGCAGCCGTCTTGGAGCGCAGCTTGTCGTCTTGAGCCTCGTCCTGCGTGCTTCTATGACGGTATATCCGACTGTAAATGCCTTCGCAAAGGCGTCGCTCCACAATCTCCTCAAGCAAGGCCTTTCTAGCCTCGAGGGCCTTTCGTGCGCGTTTGCGCTCTGTCAACTCTTGTGTTGTGATCATCTGCTGCTCTGCCTCCTTGTCTCTTGCGCTCATAAGGTTACCGGACGCAGTTCGAGCTCGTAGTCTGCTAGCTGCGGACGAAATCGACGACACAGAAGGAGCGGGGGAGGCATTGCGACTTTGTCGAGTGGCAACGGTAGCCATATGAGTGTGGATGTGAGAGGAAGCTGTGGCATAGAAGTCCTGGAAGAGTGACGACAGCCTGGCAATATTGGGAGGGGCGGAGTGTACTTTCGCGCTGAGAGATGCCACGAAGCTAGCTCGATGTCAGTCTGGGTGCTTACTAGGAGTAAACCGAAGCACTTACTTGTCTATTAGTTGGACAAGTTCTATCGGAAGCTCGTCCAGGTCGACAGAAGCGCGGGTGATCTCGATGTGGTCATCGTCGTCGCTTTGATCGGCAGTTTCGAAGGCATCGGGTTGGCTGGGTCCCGTCGCGGGTATGCTCATCTTGGTTTCTTTAGATGAGTCGCTGCGGAACGAGGCTGTCTTCTTCGGCGATGGCTTCGGCGGTTCATTCTCGTTGTTTTCGGGCTCTGGCTGAGTTGACGGAAGGCGAGACGACGAGGAGCGAGCCGAGGAGGTCTTCCTCGGTGGTTTAGACGCCATGGTGCGCTGAGCAGTTCTATACACCATCATCGTCAGTGTCGGGTGGTGGAAGCAGGAGAGACAGGCGCAGAACTCTGGCTTGGATTGAACCAGGAAGCTGGTGGATGGAAGCCTTGTGGCAACGAGCTGTAATAAGGCATGTAGAACTTACCGGCAGCTTCAGGGGAGCTTCAGAACGGATCAAAGGGCGCAGCGAAGCGTCAGAACCAAGGTGATGCAACTGCTGGCACGTTCGTTGAAGCTTAATGGGAGTTATGGAAGAGCCGGACGCGGACTGCCAAAGTCAGCCCAGAGGTTACGTCGCTCAGAAGAAACACAGACTAGTGCGGCACGAAGCGTGGGCCTGACGTGTGCGAAACAAGGGTCCAGACCAAGCTAGATGACGGATTGAGGCCGATCAACAATGCAGCTTCATGCAGGTGCCACGAATGGGTGGGCGTGCAATGGAAAGAATGTTTATCGAGGCTCAAGGTCAGGGACTCAGGGCACAGTTGAAGCAGTCGATGGCACCTCCGACGGAGGGAAGCCAAGGGAAAGCAGCGCCAAGGGTTTCCCTTCGTTAGGGGACCTCCCTCCCTGTTGCGATAACGATAAGCTTTCAGCATTTGGAGGAGGGGTTATGTCATGTCAGGTCATGATCCGCAGGGTGCAGGCGGATCGAAATCGCCCTGTCGTTGGATGTAGCCCAACCAGTCGCCGACAAATGGCGTTTCCTTCTTCCATCCCAGTATTGACGAACCGCTGCAGGACGACGTCAGTTCGGTCTGAGTTGCGTCTTACACAGATCTCCAACACCCTTGATCTGTGAAGCCCAGGCTCGCAAGGAGATCCCCAGACCGATAAGGAAATATATGCACTGGTCCTTCTGATGAATAGACGGATGCTCGGGTTCGTGTTATGGTACAACTAGATTACTTGCCTGGCTGAGAGCTATCATCTAATGCTCGCGCAAGCACTGTCGTCAGCATCTCGGGTCCATCATCAGCCCTAGTGGGAGCTTCAGGCTTCATGAACCCTGGCGAAAACCTCCTTCGTTAAGCGTGGTTTGGGGATCTGGAAGCTGCTTTCATCGCTGCTATATATGCCGATGGCCAAATACATCGTGCACCTTCAATTGGATTGTTCAATGCTCGATGCAACTCGGTATCTTGACGGGAAAGGAACCATAGCCACTAAAAGTTGGTTGTTTCACAGTCCACGGCTCAAGCTCAGTGCACGTCAGCCAGATATTGATTGGCCAATTCAGGCGTCTATCGACGCAGTAAACTAGCCGTGAGCGCTTGTGTCTTATCAGGTCAACCTCGTTCCTGGACAACGCAGCCGTCAATAGCCGACAGAGGACCATTTCCAGACCGAGGATAGCGGCATTACCTACTAGTCTACAATGTAGTCTATGATAGGTACTCTGGCCGGTCTGCCGTGGTGGAATCGACAGCCACTGACTCCGCCAAGTCGCCATCAACCCCACTGTAGCTCCCCCGGACTCGCCCCCGAAACTTACCCCAGGAACTCCAGTTGAAGTCAGCTTCAGCTCCTCCCCCTCCCCCAGTCCAGCTTCATCCGAGGTCTTCTCCTCTACGCATCCCAGACTAGTCATCATCGTGATCCTCCCTTTGCCCGTCGACGTGGCTGTCTAAACCTAGTTCCTCCCGACCCTCCAGTAGAAATCTCCTTCTCTTCTTCTTCATCTCCCGTTGTTTTCACTACCATCAACTACCAGCGGCCCTCACAGCAGCCTCTGTCGTCGGAAACCATTATTCTACGTCATCCCCTCCAAGTACCTAGGTGCATGCTTTACCCATAAGCACGGTTTCGCAATGTCTTCAGCGCCTACTCGGATAAGATCGATCCTGAATCACCTCCTCCCTGCATCGGGATCCTCCGACCCTCCGCCGCACATTCACCACCTCTCACCCACTTTCTTCCTCCCACGCGCTGCATCCATTGAACCTACTGCCGATGCCGTCTACCACATTAATGCCGCCGGCGCCACCGTCCAGCGCAACTATGCTCAGACCGCTGATCGAGCTCGAGGATTAGCCTACTATTTTAAGAAGCATGGTTATAAGCGGGTGGGCATTCTCGCACCAAACACGCCTGCGTTCCTCGAGGCCATCTACGGTATTCCTGCAGCAGGCGGCGTCATCGTGCCAGTAAACTACAGACTAAAGCCCGACGATATTACATATATTTTGGCGTTCGCTGACGTCGATTGCGTCCTTGTGGATGAGGAATACCGGCACTTGCTAGATGATCTCAAAGCCAAGCATCCCAATATCCCTCTGCTTGTGGATCTAGTTCGTCCAACCTCAAGCTCGAACTCTTCAAGACAAATGTACTTACATTTCATCAGGACAGAGGGACCTCCGATGCTGATCCGCAGGGCCCCTACGATGAGGCCATTCAGGAAGGCTACGCCTACGATCGCGAGCAGGGTGGCCATGGCTGGGAGAAGCTGCATCACCATGCCAGCAACGAAGACGATACCATCGCGATACCTTTCACCTCCGGCACCACTTCACGGCCCAAGGGTGTCATTTATACGCACCGAGGAGCCTACATCGCTGCAATGGGCAACATTATCGAGTCAGAAGTCATTGGCGGGCGATGCAGGTATCTCTGGACACTTCCAATGTGAGTATAGACGCTTGGGAGATGTGAAGGCTTCTCTGATGACATGTCTAGGTTTCATGCTTGCGGGTGGACATTCCCATGGTCCGTAGTGGCACAGAGAGGCTTGAACGTCTGTCTACGTAAGATTGACTACCCATTGATCTGGAAGTTCCTCAAGGAGTTGAAGATCACGCATTTCAATGCTGCGCCAACAGTCAACACTCTGCTCGTATCCGCAAAAGAAGCGGAACCATTACCAACCCCCGTTCGCGTCACCGTCGCCGCTAGTCCTCCCACAGCATATCTTTTCGCTCAGATGGTGAGTGCAGTATGCCTCTGAGCGTGGTATCCCTCGCTGACATTTCGTCCGCAGTCCAAGTACAACCTTCAGCCGGTTCACGTATATGGCATGACTGGTAAGTAGAGAGAAAAGTGTTTCATTGGGGTATACATGCATCACGAAACTCACAAGAGAAAAATCGAACAGAAACGTATGGGCCCGTTACCAAATCGTATCACATGCCCGAATGGGACAATCTCTCAGAAGCAGAGCGGTGCGGCAAGATGGCGCGCCAGGGCCACGGCTTCATCACCAGCTTGCCTATTCGCATCGTCAAGCCAGACCAACCCGAGGGTGTCCTGATCGACGTCGAGAAGAACGGCAAAGAGATTGGCGAGATTGTGTTCTTCGGCAACGGCTGTGCCAAGGGCTACTATAAAGATGCAGAAGCGACCAGGAAGCTCTTTGCCGGGGGTGGTCTCCACTCCGGTGATCTGGCCGTGTGGCATCCTGACGGCAGCGCCCAGATCTTTGACCGTGCGAAAGACATCATCATCTCTGGCGGCGAGAACATCTCGTCCGTGGCACTAGAGAGCATGCTCGTGGAACATCCTGACATCCTGGAGGCTGGTGTCGTGGCAGTGGTCCATCCGAAGTGGGGGGAGGTGCCAAAGGCATATGTGACCGTCAAGGAAGGGAAGAAACTCACTGGCGAAGATGTCATCGCTTGGGCCAAGTCGGAGAGTCGGATCAGCAACTTCATGGTTCCAAAGGAAGTGCGCATTGTGAAGGAACTTCCCAAGACAAGCACCGGAAAGATCAAGAAGAATGATCTCAGGGATCTTGATGAGGAGGACCAGGCTTCGTGATTAGCTGCAATGCGAGCGTTCGAACGATGGTTGAATGAAGAAGAAGAAATGTATCAGTGAGTGAAATTGTAGTCATGGTGCTGACGGCCTGCCTATAACAAACCTGTCACCTTTTTGTTCTGCGTCGCCGGCCGTGCTATTGAGCTTCACTTGAGTTGAAGCCTGGTGATGTAGAGCTGGGTTCCTCAAGAGCATGCATCTGTTCTATTGTCAAATTTGCAGAATTTCCCAGGAGATATGCATTTCGTTTGAAGGTCTTGATGTGCATTTGATAGAATGCGGCAAGCCTTTCGATGAAGAATTTATGCAAACATCTTAACGGCAACTAGTTGTATGTGTGGTCAATCGAGTCTCTTCCAAAACAGACGAACCCAGTGGTGCTGTACAACGCCTTAGAGGCAGACACTGGAGAGGCCTGTCATCCTCATCAACTTCCGTTCTGCAACTTCATTTTCACCTCGCTTCATTCCAACAAATTGGACCAGGCGATAAACCAAACAATTAGAAAGCATTACTACGGTCTTTTCACCTCAACCTCCAAAGCAAGCCAGTAACTCATTCGTCGTCTTCAGATTTTTGCCATCGACTTGCCCGCCAACGCGTTATGTAGGGTCGCCGTGTTACTTCATAGGCCTCCGCCAGCCCCACCCACCGAACGCTCTAGCATCGCCGAATTCGTCACTGGAAGTGTCGTCACTTCCTTCCCTTGAGCCCCCCCTTCGGTGAGCGAACAATTCCGCCCTCCATTTCACTATTCACGGAACTATCTTTCTTTCTTCCTGTCTAGCCCTTCTTGGTTCCAAGAGAACAAACTACTGGGCAGCTCGTTCTCGTCTCGATTATTGCGTGACAGTCTCAGGGAACGAACGCCTGGCTAAAGCAAGCTGGAAGGAGCTGCTGTTCGCATCGAGCCACTCATCCCAAGCCCCCCGCAAACTACCTACTATACATCACAATGAGTGCCTTGAGGCCTCTTCGCGGCGCTTGCCAATGCGGCCGCAATCGATATATCATTGCCATCCCTGAAGAGAGCGTCACGAAGGCACAGGTCCATTTCAACACTGAGCCGGAGCACCGTAAGTAACTCCTGCATACAGCCCCCGAGCTCTTAAAAGTGGAATGCACTGACAGCGTACAATAGAGATTCCTCTTGCCACGCCCCTTGCAGCTTACATCCGGGTTCCTCTATCATGGTATCATAGCACGACGTACGCCCAGTTCCACGATGAAACCCATGCCTTGATCCGTCGCGTCTATACCCATCCTAGTCGATCTTACTCCAAAAGGCACTTCTGCGGCTACTGTGGCACACCACTATCCTACTGGTCCGAGCAACCGCAGACGGAGGCCGACTTCATCAATATTACTCTCGGCAGCCTCGTCCGGGAGGATCTTCGCGATCTAGAGGACATGGGTCTTATTGATGATGCATCATCGACTGACAACGACCCGTCAACCCAGCAACACACATCAGTTTCCAGTAGGGAGAGGAATATGGCCCTAAGGCAATCATACGGAGTGCCCTGGTTCGACAGCATGGTTGAGGGCACTCGCTTGGGTCGCATGCGTCGCACACATGGCATCCAACGTTCCTCTGACGGTGGAGATGTTACTATCGAGTGGGAAATTGTTGAGTATACGGGCGACGGTGCCGACCGTGACGACGATATAAACATGTCTGGCGGTCCTGGCGGCGGGCCATCGACTCCAAGCAAGCGCAAACTGGAGGACCGGGAAGACGGCGAGACAGCCGTGGCTGGGGACCAGCCTCGGCTTCAGCATCAGAGGCAATGACCTGATTGCTATCAAAGGGCGCCCGCATGCCAGCTTTTTGCCTCATAAGAACGCTTTCAAGCGATTTTGACTTATACGACACGTGAGAGATTTCGTGGTACCTGCAGCGCCTGAATCCACATATGCCGCATCAGCGTGGCGGCTGGCCTTAAAATACTTGACCAGGGTGCAGAACAGCAGTGGTGTACGCAAGACACATTTGACCACGAGTCAAGTTGCTCCCATGCATGTTGATTCCATGTGCTGGCGTGTGCTTCTTCTCTCCAATAATGCAACCCTGCCTTCATGAATGGAGAAGGATATCCCGAGACGGGCAACGTGCCCTGAATTTGATGGTTCAGAGCGAGACTGTAGCAATGATGACCCAGAACAGGTGCATTCGGAGTAATATGGTATGCAATGGCATCCAAGCTTGCTACACCCCCAGAATGGCTTGGTTTCGGCAAATAAGAGCTGATGCCCTGGCACATGGCGTGTTACGAGGTTGGCCGGAGATCGGTTCATCGAAGGGCAGTGAAAGCAAGATGCGAAACACGGAAGGGGATCCAAGCCAGCTGTAAGTGGCAAGCGGAGGACGGGCGCAGTGCGTCTGCGGGACAAGCAGAGGGGTTTGTTGGAGAAATTTGGGGTAGAATTGCATTATGATGAGCTTGAAACAGTCGAGGGCTGGGCAGGGAATGCTTGGAGGCACCCAGTATGATGGTGCTGGGCCTCGGCAGGCATACTGCTTTGAGCGTCAAGGAGGGTCGGGGAAGGGCACAATGGCAAGCGACGGCATGGATGATCGGCCGGCTGCAATGAGAAAGGCCTCAACGGTTCGTGGAAAATGGAGATAGCCTCTCGGACGAGGGGTGAGAAAACAAAGGGCGTACTTCTATGCTCGGTCTGTCACATGTATGTGGTACTTCATAAAGGCAGCGACTGGTGAATGGTTGGTATCTCGGGGGATTTGACGGCAGATATTCATTGTCCAGCAATGTCAGGAAGATCAACCAGGTCGCTTTGCAACTCCGTAACGGACACTTGTCACATAGCAGGAGGCTAACTATATCAATGTCGAACGGAAACCCGGTGCCGACGCGCATGGTGCCTTTGGTGAATATGTAATGCGACCTCTCACCAACGCATCGAATATGTCTCCTCCACGGCATACTGCACAGACGCGAGAACAGTGCATATGATCGCATCACTGCCAGGGGAGCGACAGGCACAGATTGCGCCTAGGTAGGTGGGGGTCCTTTGATCCGATCATTCCAGCCGAAAGCTGTTGGACAGATAAGCAGCTCGAAATAGAGCTGATGACCGCTTAAGAATGGTTCCATTGTATGTAGGCAGAACAGGCTAAGGTCAAACGGAGTGGGAAAATCATCGGGGCTTAGGCAATTTAGTCGTGGTCACGTTGAGAAATACGAGCCATTTCAACGTGGGGAGCCGGGCGATGGTGGCGGCTAGGATCCAAATGAAGTCGACAGTGTGAGTGAGAATGGCAAGTAAGGTACTTGCTGCACGGACACATGATGGCCCTCGCGTGCTAGGCGTACTCGGCGAGGCTTCACGGGGAACTTCAGGGTGAAGCTAATTGAGAGGTTTCGTCCAGCCCGATGAGGCATCGAGAGATCGTGCTGAGACCAAACAGCATGAGAACCATTTGGTCGCATATTGAGGTGGAGGTCACCGAAGAACATTCAAGAAGGGGTCGTGCAGCCACGTTCAGCGCTGCTCGTTGGTCAGTCGGAAAGACGGGCCGGCAGCTCGAATTGGCACTCGGAAGCAGCGAAGCCTTAGCGACGGGGCGTGCATCGGTTGAGCTTGACGGAGGTGCGTGTAGGCGGTGAAGCCACTCACCAGGTACCCCGCCGTGGGGTTGCTGGGGGTGTGTGTCGAAGAGGGAAACGCAGCAGACCCCTGAACCCTTGTCCTATTCGACGGCATGCAGGACGATTTCTCCTGCCCTTACGTGCGCTGAATTTCTTGACATTCTCCGCTAGCAGCTGGAGTGCTTGAACGGCGGGGAAATGTGACGCCGATCCTACGGCGGAGAGGCCGTGTGGCTTCTTCTAGCCCGTTAGGTATTTGAATCGACAACGTTAAGGGCGTAATTAACAAGGGCCATCGAATCGTCATGCGTCAAGGTTCGGAACTTTTGTTTACCCTCGTGTGGTCGGAAGAGGGGGCTAGAAGAAAGCATATAGCAGAATCGCAGTATATGGCACAACATTAAGCATCAGTTTGATCAAGACTCGTAGGAAGGCCGGGACTGAGTAGGGTTGGTGAGGAGAAGCTGTTGGAGAATCCCTGGATGGGCGTCAGACATAAAGGTGTGTAAAGCACTTTACCTGTAACTTTGACAACAGGGATGGGACACGATGGCTTTTGCTGAGATGTTGTCTCAGACGAAAGCAGACGTGGATAGATAGGTCTCCTCGTAGATGAGGCTACGGCGAGAGATTCTCCTTGCTACTGGCCCCCAGGCAGAAGCCTGACAGACAAAGCGAGAGTGTGGCGCCAGACATATGAGAGGGTGTCGCAGATGGCGATGGCCACGCGGCCTGGATGGGCCTAATTGGATAGAAGGCAAGGGCACAATGCGGCTCTGCAAAAACATAAAGCTGAGGTAGCCCCAAGATATCTGTGGTGGTGGTGGTCGGTGGTAGTCAGTGCCTGTGAGGACAAGCAGACGTTGGTCGGGGGGGTGTGCCAGAAACAACAGCAATTGGCAATTGCCTAATGAGGTACGGAGTACAGTCCAGATTATTATGTCAGCGACTGTGAGCCGTACTTTTTCCGACACCTTTCGTTGATTGGCTGCCAGCCACCAGTAGCTTGAGATGGCCTGGTCCTTCCTTTGTGGCTGCACTCCAGCTCCAGAAGGGGCGTGTGCCTGGCTCTTCCTCCGCCATCGTGACCCCCCTCCCTCACTGTGGTCCAACCTGTTCCTCTCCACATTCATTCCACGTCCTGCAAGGCCCCGTTCCCCTCTTGACCCTTTACCCCTCCCCCCCTCCCCCGGCAGCGACGCCGTCGTGCGTGCTTTGTCTTGTGTCCGCCCCTTCAGGGCTGGAACCTCGCCTGTATTGCTGGACGCTTCACACTTTCACGGCCACAACGGTCCGATGCGGGAACAGCTCCAACGGCTCGACGGTGCTGCGAGCCACTGTGCTGTGCTGAGCTGTGCTGGGCTCTGCGAGCTCTCCTCGTCTTCCAATTCTCCCAGCCAACAGCGCTCGTCTGCTGATACTAGACTAAGGACCCTTGTTCGATCGCTAGTCACCTTTGCTGTCTCTGTCAGAGTGTTTCTTAATACATGCATGCTTTGGGTATATAACACACCCGGTGCCCCGTCCTCCGTCCATGATCTCGATTCTTGTTTGCCTCTATCGTCATTCTTGTTGTTGTGCTTTCCAAGTATAAATAGTCCCTCCAGGTTGCTCGAGTCCCGGTGCTGTCTCAGTCCATCACAACTGAGGTTTTCTGCCTGCGGCGTGTTTCTGCACCAAACATCGGCGTCTCTCCTCCCAACTCAGCAACAGCTTGCCATCATTATGTCAACTCAACAGAAGAAGATGGCTCACATGGCCCTCCCTGCCGACTTCAAGTGGGGGTTTGCCACTGCAGCGTGAGTGATTGATCTTGGCTGGAAAGCTGCATCACGCGGTTAGCTCACAATTGCATGCAGGTACCAGATCGAGGGTGCCATTGACAAGGATGGCCGCGGCCCGACCATTTGGGATACCTTCACTGCCATTCCCGGCAAGATCGCTGACGGAAGCTCCGGAGTGACTGCCTGTGACTCCTACAACCGTACCGCTGAGGACATTGCCCTCCTGAAAGATTGTGGCGCTCAGGCGTACCGCTTCTCTCTTTGCTGGTCACGCATCATCCCCAAGGGTGGCCGCGACGACCCCATTAACCAGGCCGGCCTTGACCACTACAGCAAATTCTGCGATGAGCTTCTTGCGGCAGGCATCACTCCCTTCATTACTCTTCTCCACTGGGACGTTCCCGATGAGCTCGAAAAGCGTTATGGCGGCCTCCGCAACCGTGAAGAGTTCCCATTGGACTTTGAGAACTATGCCCGTGTCTGCTTCAAGGGACTGCCTCAGGTCAAGAACTGGATCACTTTCAACGAGCCCTGGTGCTCTTCCATCCTCGGTTACAGCGTCGGCCAGTTTGCTCCCGGTCGAACCTCTGACCGCTCAAAGAGCGCGGAAGGTGACAGCAGCACCGAGCCCTGGATTGTCGGCCACAACCTTCTCGTTGCCCACGGACGCGCTGTGAAGGCGTACCGTGATGACTTCAAGGAGGCTAACGGCGGTGAGATCGGTATCACTCTGAACGGCGACGCTACCTTCCCCTATGACCCTCGCGACCCCAAGGATGTTGAGGCTGCCAACCGCAAGATCGAGTTCGCCATCAGCTGGTTTGCCGACCCTGTCTACTTCGGCGAGTACCCGGAATCCATGCGTAAGCAGCTGGGGGATCGACTTCCAACCTTCACCGAGGAAGAGAAGGCTCTTGTTAAGGGATCCAACGACTTCTACGGCATGAACCATTACACGGCCGACTATGTCAAGCACCTCGATGGGGAGCCGCCACTTGATGACTTCAAGGGTAACCTGGAGACAACCTTCTGGAACTACCGCGGCGACTGCATTGGTGATGAGACGCAGTCTCCTTGGCTCCGACCCTGCGCTCCTGGCTTCCGCGACCTGCTCGTCTGGTTGAGCAAGCGCTACAACTACCCCAAGATCTACGTAACCGAAAGCGGCACCAGCATCAAGGGTGAGAACGACATGCCCATGGAGCAGATCCTCCAGGATGACTTCCGCCTCCAGTACTACGATGATTACGTCAAGGCCATGGCCACTGCTTCTGCCCTCGACGGTGTCAACGTCCGCGGATACTTTGCCTGGTCTCTTCTCGACAACTTCGAGTGGGCTGAGGGCTACGAAACCCGCTTCGGTGTTACATACGTTGACTACAACAATGGGCAGAAGAGGTATCCCAAAAAGAGCGCTAAGCACCTTGCACCACTCTTCGAGAGCCTCGTGCGAAAGGAGTAAGGTGGTCGAGCGGGTAGGCTGTGCTCGGTAAACGGCAGCTGTAGTAGGTGTACTCGGCTTTATCTCAGCTGCCGCAAACATTTCATTTATTTACATTCCCGACGTCTTCTGTATTGGCTTCTGGAGCAGGGAAGAGAGATGGATACCCGCAATGATACTGGGTAGAACAGAGAATGGTCTAAGGTGATCAGAGTATGAAGGGCATGGCGAACGCTTGGGGGACGTGTATAAGGGCACGTGTGGGCAAGGCGTCCGTCCTCCGTGCCTCCATAGTTCGTTCCAAGCATAAGGCCTCTGTCAAAAGCCAGAATATGACTTTCCACCTTACGAACAGACTTGTGAATGGCATGCCGACATGGCTACTCTCAACCATCACACAACACACAATATTACCGACGCGTCAGTCTGTATTCAAGCAGGGCCCCGGAGGCATGAACCTGCGAAATAAACTAAAGGTGAGCTTCTCCAGTCGGCTCTCTCAATAGAGATTTTTGAATTTCCGCCGAGACTTAATCCATGCCGGTTGCCTTGCGAATGGAGTTGACGAGAATGTTGTGGTAATCACCTCCCGCCTCGTACATGGTGAAACCAGCCAGCTTGTTGGCAAGGATGAACTTGCCCTTCTCCGCGAAAGATCGAGCGTTGTCGTAAGAGACCCAGATATCACGTTCCTTGCTGTACAGAGCAGGCTGTAGAGGAGAGAGAGAGAGGCAATCAGTTAGTTTTCCACGGACATCATCGAAGAGGACAGCCCAGGGGGCTCGGGCGAACGTACTGTTCTGCTGCAGTTGCTCCAGACATAAGCGATGCCGGGAGCAGGGTTGCCGCTCTGGTCGAGGAACTTGGCCTCGGTAACGAGGCTCCAGAAGGTATAGGTACCTCCGGGAGGGTTCTTGTTGCCGCACTCGTCGATTGGCGGGTCGTTGTCCCAGCTGCTGCCCTGGAAGCGGATCGAGGCGTTCTGGGGCGGGTATTCGCTGAGCTTTCCGTTGGCGAACGCGTCCTTGTTGGTCACGGAGAAGCCGTGGGCGTAGGCTGGCACGGCGAGGACGAGCTTGGAGGCTGGGACGCCGGCGGCCTCCCAGCTTGTGACGGCGTCTTCCGCTGAGCCCTGGTTGTTGCGGGCGTCGCAGGATCGGTAGAGAGGGGCGTTGGGTCCTCCGGTTGCCAGCCATGGGCCCCAGATATCGTAGTTCTGAGGGAGAAACAGGTAAGCATTTTTCCTTTCTTCTTCTTTTCGGCAGAGGGTGGGTCAGGACGGAGGAGTATGTCGGAGCCTACCATGAGCATGATGTTGTCGAGGACCTTGGCAAACCCGGAAAGGTCCTTGGAAGGGGCGCCAGAAGCGTCGTTCCAGGGGAACAGAGAGGCAGCAACAGTGAGGTACAGCTTCTTGCCGTGGGGGTCCTCGCGCACTTCCTGCAGGAACTTCAGAAGGTTGGCCGTGTCGTCCTTGTTGATGGCGTTGCAGCCGATGCCCTGTCTGTTGGGGTACTCCCAACTTTACACAAGACGTCAACACGAGGCCCTCTCTCTTTTCTCAGAGGGGGGAGAACAACACCTACTCGATATCAAATCCGTCGAGGTTGTACTTCTTGACGAAGTCGAGACAGGTCTTCACAAACGCTGTTCGGTTCGCGGCAGATCCAATGCTGGTTGACCAGTACCGACTGCCGGTCCAACCGCCAATGGAAACACGTGCTTTCACACACTATGTGACTGCGTTAGTTCAGGGGCAGGGGGCGAAGGAGGAGGACCGGCCACGAACATGCTTGTGAGCAGCAGCAACGAAGACGGGAAGCTGGTCGGGAGCGGCCTTCGCGATGCTCAGGCCTCCGTCCGGCGTAGTCTCACTGAGAGCTCAAAGGTCAGCATCTAGTCACTCATGTGCCGTTGCGATGAAGATGGAGAGGAAGCGCTTACGCAAATGCATATTTGACATCGTTGTACCTGTCCCAAGGCATAGCAGAGACCGGGAAGCCTTCATTGGCATGGAACCCGGCAAAGTAGGTCGAGGCCACCATTTTCGAAGGCGTGGCGGCGCCGTTGGCTCCATTCAGAAGAGCCAGGAGGCCCAGCACGGAGGCTGAGAGAGACTTGGGGAGCTGCATCGGGGAAACGATTGTTGCAGAGGGGATGTTGTGAAAGGAATGGACTCCGACGTTGAGGTTGTCGGGGGATGGGTGGCCACGAGAAGGGTCCTGTTCCTCCCAGGCAGGGCGTCGAGAACTCTTATACAATCAAACCAGGCTGGGCTTCCTGGTTCCATTGCCTCAAAAGGGGGCTTTGCCTTCTGTAACTGCCGGTTGCATGTCCAAACCCCCGATCATTCCCCAAAATGGCGGCCATACTTTCCGAAGGTTTGGTTCAGAAAACAGTCACGATATGAAATGATTGGCCAGTATCTGGGGGATTCCTCGACGCAAGAGACTTTGGGAGAGGGAGGAGTGGAACGTTGTCGACATGTTTGCGCCAAAGCTTAACAGACAACCCTCGAGGCGGCCGCAGAAAGCTAGTTGTAAGTTTAATGACGGCAATGCCTGTCTCTGGTGTCGCCCTGGTAGTCGGGGGGGAATTGAGTCGTGCAAAGTCGGCCTCCCAAAGTGCCGGACTAATAACAAGCCAGGGGCCGGGTCTGTGGCATGTCCGGTTCATGCAACGGATCTAGATGAGGTCCTCTAAGCCCTACAGCCATTGCCAACTTCGAGCAGCTTCAACGACAGAGTGCATCGCAGACGACGCCAGAGGCCTGAGTGACGACCCAAAGGCTGTACATGCCAATCCTGGGCACGCTGGGAGGACCTGTCTGGGTGCGTACTGTATGTACGCGTAATTGACGCTCCGATGGAGCCGAAAGTTGGTCTCATTATGACCATTTATTCGTGGATGGCTATGATAATGGGGCTTGTTCGGAGGAGCATCCTGGGACGAGAAAGGTAATCAGTTCACGCCTGGTTCCCCTTATGCAAGCGTCCGCTATGACTCGTGGTCGCTGCAATTAGACTTCCAACACGGGCGCAGCCATGCGGGGTGGTATGTACAGTACCTGGCTTAGATGACTGTCTCCCCACTTATAGGGAGCAATAGGGAGAAGATGGGCGAAAAAAGAGTTTTGAGTCCGCGATGAGGGCGCGTGAATAGGCTTTTAGTGAGAAAGGAGGCAAAGGTTGTGAGGCTGGGTCGACTGCTCGTGGGACGATTCCTCGCCGGACTGCCTTTGTTTTTCCTTGGACTGACAGGTATTGAACTGGACATCACCAGAACTCTAAGCGATTGCCATGTCTCGAGTCTATTCAGTTGCTTTCCGGTCCGTTAGAGCCATGACATCCAGGGCAAGGCGCGAGCTCATTGCTTCGTTGTGGGCCAACTTGGACTTGGCCATGTGCAACTTGTAATGCCGATCGAGTCGACCAGATCATCCTGAGCCTATCGAGGGCCACCAGTCTTCGTACGCATTGTCGTGCTCGTGGCAAAGCCACAATGACAAACGGATGGCCAGAACCAAGACCATGGTGATGCGGTCAATGCCCAGGGGTGCGACATTCGACTGAAGCTTTCCTCTCTACCACGTTTGTACGCAGACTACTGTCTCAACTTCCATGTCAGCCTGCCCGTCAATCTGGCCCCTGACTGAAGTTAATTGGCCCGCCTTGCCCGCCTTACCCGCCTTGACTCCAGCACACTAATCCTCTGCATGGTTTCCGTGATCTGAGTGACTTTTCTTGAAAGACGAGCAACGCGGTCCGGAAGAGAACACGTGGAGCGGACGTCTGTATATAAGCGTGTGTGTGTATGCAGCCGCGCATCGGACAATTTCCAGTCGATCCATGCGTCCAACACATTTACTTAACCCCCGGCCAGGTCGCATCAATATACAGCCTTATTTTCCCTTCCGCTCATCCGAGAGATCGGGACCGTTGGCCGGGGCTTGCGGAGGCAATTCCAGAGGCAAGACCGCCTGGGCCGTCAAGGCTCTACTTTGCGTCGCTTCTAGGCTGGGATGGTCGGTCTCGTCTTGCGACAGCGTGGCTGTAACTTGTTCCGCGTCGGAGTCCTTGTCCTTGTCCACGTATCTTCGGAAGAACGGGACAAGAATCTGGGCCATGAATACCTGTCCCGACTCATAGTTAGTATACAGAGTACACTACCTACTGCCTTGTGGGGGGCCAATGATGTCTGAGGGCAAGAGGAATCAATATTACCTGTTCAATTGTATAGAGCAACACTGGTATTTGGATATAAGCCCTCGTCAAGTCATCGGCCTGTATCCACATGGCCGAGACCAGAGGGATACCCAGACTCGTGGTTTTGGCCGCACCACAGAAGCACACTGCCACTGTCTCCTCCTTGGACATCCTCTTCGCAGTGACGATGCGCCTCAAGGCTTGTGGCAGCGCTTTTCCCAGGCGAGAGTCGACGAGGGCGCCGTTGACGGTGGAAGTGAGCAGGAGGGGCGGTCGAGCTGCGAAGAAACAAACGACCGTGAAGAGCAGGTAGAAAGCAAGATTCATGAAGACGTTAAAGATGACGGACGGGGTGGAGAGGGAAAAGAGAGCACCGGTATGATACGCGCCGGAAAAGGTGGTCCTTGAAGGTCGGGTCAGTCAGTAACTGAAATGGCTTGTCAACGTCGTGACCGTGATCGTTCAACTCACCACACCAGGAGGACCAAGCAAACACCAGACAGCTTCGCCAACTTGAGCCTGTTCACCCACTTGACGGTCAGCTCGTCCCATCTCCACCTCACGACCTGGCCGACCACCAGCGGCAGCAAAACACTGAGCCCCAGCTGTTTCGCGACGCCGCCGTACATCGACCCCAAGGTGCTGGGGCTCGCTGGCTGCCAGTGGTCAAATGCTGCCTGGCGAGGCATGAAAGCGTAGATGAGGAGAGGGGAGATGAAAGAACCGATCACGTTCCCGATGACGACGGAGATGATCGCTGCACCGTCGTCACCGTGGGCGAGACGGGTCATCACCACGTTGGAGGCGATCGTGGTCGGGATGCAGGAGGTGACAAGCATGCCGATGAGAATCGATACCGATGGCGTGCCTGATGTCACAGCACCAGCGGCGATGGAAATGTGAATGACAGCTGCGAAGGGGGGGGTCAGCACTACGATCGTCCACTTCAAGGAGGCAGAAGAGAACGATGGGTTCGGTATCCAGACGTAATATATGTGCACTGGAAGTACTGACCGACCATGACCGCTGGGAAAAGCAAGAAGCAGATCCCTTGCACCAGCACATGTAATCTCCAGTTCGTGAGATGTGTCTTGAGCTTCTCCGGCGAGAGCTGCATGCCGCTCACAAGAAAGATGAAAGCAACCGCGCCGTAGATGATGGTGTATTCTGACCTGATCGGACCCCCACGTGCAGCAACGGCTGATTCATCACATCGGATTGTCAGTTGAAAATGCCCGTGGTTGAGATAGGGTTGGTAAAGAAAAGATGCTCTTTTTCCTCTTTCTTCTCTCTTTTTTTTTTTTCTTTTCTTTTTTTCTTCTTGTTCTGGGAACTCACACGGGAATAAATACGCCATCACGCATGCAAACGCAAAGCCCAGGATGATCCACTGGTCTTTCACGAACCGGACAACCTTCCAGAACCGCTCTGCTTGTGACTTCTCGGAGGATGATTTGCCCTCTCCATTTGCTGGATGGGCCGATGTTGCTGGCATTGTGATGGTCGGACACGATAGGTCATATCGCGCGCAATGTGTAGGTGTCGCCGCCTCATGAAGTGACGGGTCTTCTTGCGGGCTGTCTAGATCGCAGCTCGGGTAGGGCACGACAGTGAAGCAAGTGAGGATGCATGAACGAGCGAGGCAATAGGGATGAAATGTTTTGACGACATGGTTTCGTTGCTCGCCAAGACAGTTGCTGTTGCATACGGGTCCCGCTCACTTCGGGCCTAAGCCGGAGACCGCAAAGCGATGTCGGTGAAAGCTGCGGCAAAGGTCGACGAACCCCGGAGAGGTGAATGATCGGGCTTCTCGCCGTGCAAGATCGCCAAAACCGCCGAGCCGTGCCTGTGTCGGGCGGTCGCTGGGCTGTTTGCATGCAGAGTATGTGCGAAGGAGCAGAATACTGGTAAGAAGAAAACCCAAAAGGGAGGGGAATATGATTACAACATTGCTAAGATATGTGATGCATATGGCTGATGACAAAAGTCGACGGCGAGAGCAGGATCCCCAAACCCAGACAGGAGGCAGATTGGGAGCGTCGCGTTCATGTCATCCAACGCCATCGCCGTTATCCTCCATCCATGTTGTTCCCATCCCAGCCCATCCAGCCCAGCAGTACAGCACGCTGCCATCACCCACACAATCAAAAACGCCAAAACATGGCAGCACGTGCTCACGAGGTATCAACAAACTCGAGTCGTTCCAAATATGGTCGGGGCATCTAAATGAGTAAAAGGACAAAGAAAGAAGGAAAATAAAATAAAAGGGTGAAAGAATCGTGGAACAAGCCGCTTCCAAAGTGTATGCGTGCGCGTGTACACGGTGTGCGCAATGGGTCATGAAGTACGTATCTGCCTTGCTGCAAAGGTAGTACTGAGGTCGTCATATGTAGAGAGGTAAGTTTATCGAACATGGTCGCGTTTCGCAGGAGATTACGAGGCTGTGACAGCGGGAGCTGGTTGCTCAAGTGAGAGGGCGGTGTTGGAGTCCCCCGCACCATGCGAGCTCGGTTCCCGTGTGATCTCGGGGTCCGAGATTTGGATATCGAGCTATTACGTTGGTCAGCTTGGTGGACTATGCGTGGCTTTTATTTCCTACTCACACTCATGTAGCCTGTTCGGCGCAGCGAGATGAGCTTCGGAGGGCTCAATCCCTCCTCAGAGCCGAAGGACTTCTCCATCTCAGCATTCCAAGACTCGATCCATTTCTCCAAACCGTTCAGTCTTGACTTGACGGCTGACAGCCCGAAATCATCCCACAGCCAGCCGGTGACGAGACCCATTGCGCCGTCAAGGATGTTTCGGGGGCTGTATGGATTGAAAGCCGGCACAACCTCGCGATTCACCTTGTCGATCACTCTGCGGAACTCCTGCTCGGAGAGTCCAGCCGGATCGAGGATCTCGGGGTACAAGATGGAAAAGGTTGGTGCCAGGTCACCCTCTTGTAGCCAGTCACGACGGATCCGGATGATGCGGGTGGTGGTGTGCTCCGGAGAATCAATTGGAACGTGCGGGTTAATGTGTGGGAAACAAGGGTGCAGCGGTCCCCATTCCTCTCCGTCAAACTGCACATCCTCTCCCATTATTGATGAGTTGGAGGAGGAGATGGCTGAGCCTATTCCGTCACCGTATGAGACGTTCGATGTCCTGGGATCCATGACCTCCGGCCCACGCTCCAAATCTCGCCCGTAGGCATCAGTCGGTTCGTTCTCTGGCGCCGTCATGACTGCTTTCCCCTTGCCTTTGTCAAGCCCAGACGGTGTTTGCTCTCTTTGCGGATCTTCCTCAGCCACCAGGTCGGACAAATCTGGTGGGTTAGGCGAGTGGCTTCCAGAGCGCTTGCCGTCGTATGAGGCTCGAACGGAGCGAGGAAGACTGACACGTCTATCGGAGCTTGGCCTTCGATCGATCGTGAAGCTGTGACGGGTTGAAGAGGAGTGGCGAGCTTGCCACTGTTCAGAGAGAGTCAGCAAAGGATGATCCCTTGTGCCGGATACTGGAGTGTCCTGGAGCGAGTCGAAGTCTCGCAGAGGAATGGCAGGCGGCGGAGGTGAAGACGGACGGCGGTTCCTGCGGCCGGCAGAAGTCGTTCGTGGAGTTGAGTTGGTCGGGTTCCACAGGCGAGCAGCGGCGAGGCGGCCTGTACGCTGCGGTGCAGGGGCGGTTTTGGGAGGGACAAGGCCAGCAGCAGCAGCAGCGGGACGCCGGTGAAAGGGCGACTGCAGGATGTGTATGCTACCACCAGGAGTTCGCTGCGAGGGTGGTGGTGGAGAACGAAGGGTAGCTGCAGCTGCAACGGCCGGATTGTCGCGCGAAGGGAGGAGACTCAGGCTCGGGCGGCGGCGGAAAGGGTTGTATTTCTGGGGCGGGAGAGTGTCGCGGCGAGGTTTGACAGGAGCATTGATCACGGCGGTCGGATCAGTGGGCGATGCAAAGGACGGGTATTCGTAAGGAGCCGTGGGAATGGTGAAGGTTGCGCGGCCGCAGAGACGACCACGCACAATCGTGTGGTGAAGAAGGCGATTGGTCGCGGGCTGGACAGTCGTAACTGCCGAGAACAAGAATCAAGGTTTCGTGGAGATGTTTTCGACAAGGGTGAGGCGAATGGAGGTGGGATAGCGTGACAAAGGGGCACGATCTGGTCGTTCGCAAGCGCCGCGGGTGACGATGGCTTCGGAAGGTGGTGAACGTGATGCCCCTGGGCAGATTGGGGCGCGATAGATGCTGCAGTAGCAGTAGTAGCGAGAGTCGCGATTGGGGGTGGTGAGAATTGCGGTTGATGGTTCTGACAAAGACAGCGACAAAGACAGCGACGGTGGCTGCGGTGAGAGGTGGTTGGCGTGTGTCGGTGTCGCTGGAGCCTCCGCCTGTGATGAGTTGCCAACAGCGGGTGCAGGTCACTGCTACACGCCGGGAAGTCAGTGGCTGGCAGTGGCCTCAGTGGCTGTGGCTCGCTGTCGCTCAGGGAAGGCTCCGGGACGGGTTTAGTGGGCAATTGGGCCCTGGCACCCTGCATGAGCGCGTTTGCTGCAGTGACTGTGTCGTGGACCAGGCCCTGGATGGTGCAGCTGGGCTCCAGAAAGGATGTGACGTTGGATGAACCACCTTTCCTGGGAATCTTCTTGGGGAGGGGAGAGAGGAAGAAAAGAGAGAAGTCCTGGGACAAAGCCATGGGGAAGAAAATGGAAAACAAAGGAGTTTATTAAACACTTCCATGATTTCCTAGGCAGATTGGGCCGGGCAGTGTTCACAGCCCAGACTCTGGGGCACCCCTGGTCGCCACTGGCTTTCACCTGTTCATGCAATCTCTTTACCAGCGCTGAAGCATGACGCAGGGCAAACTTTTTCGCCCGCCTGGTGCAGTAATAATAAATGATATGAGTGTAGGTACTCCGTATAATTAGTCTAGATCTGACGTGGGCGCACGAAGCGGTGATGGGTCTCTCGTGTTTCGACGTTCGCACCAACTCGACAGCCTCACCTGGGCCTTTATATGAGAGACGGCTGAGGTTTTGGCTTGGACGCGGCATAATACCTAGAAAGACGGCGGCATACGGCAGGGCCACCATCTGCGCGGTCCAAGGGGCCTCTTGCATAGCTTCTCAAGAACTTCCGTGCCGAGCCTTTCGGGCTTCAGCTCTGTCAGCTCCTCAGTCTGCGAGCATCATAACTTACCGTCAGGTTGCCTTCTGTCGTTGCTGTACTCGTCATTGCCTTTTCTGACTTACACGGGGTTCCCATCTACGTGTTTCACGCCCATCATTCTGCGGAACCCGAGACAAGCAGTGACGTTGCGCTCAGACCCTACACGTATGATGTACATGTCTCCTGGTGTTCGATGATGAACGACTCTGTAGACCGTGAGGAATCGAGTCCTCAATGCTACTCATGCGCACGTGCCGATGACTCTCATTACCAATGTCAAGCCACACGCATCCGCACAGGCCACACCACGACCAGGAACATGGTTCATGCCGTTGGCAGGTGTCAAGGGCCAAAGTTTCCTGATCCAGCCCAGCACAATCAACAATTGAATCATTCGTCTTAGTTCCGACGGAAGAATGGCTCAGTCTGTGCAATCAAACAAGTGACAGCCGACTAACCGGACGTCCTTGGTGAGGTCGAGTTGCACTTACACTAAGGTAGAGTCGTCTGCCGAGGCTTGCCTCCCAGTCTTTAGCCACACCTGCTTTGTGACACAAGACCATTCCAGCGATGAAGTCACCACCACATCACCCATCCCGTGCGGCCTGCATCCCACAACCTCCTCGCTCTCCTCAGTCCTCTGAATCCAACAAGCTGCTCTTCTGCCTTGGAAGCGATGCACCTGCCCTGAAATGTCTGACGATAACCGGCCTCCTGGCTCCAAGCCTGCATCCTCGACATCGGGCTTCAACGCGCCACCCGCCGGGCACTCTCTCCGTCGCGCTTTCACCATCGATGACTCGTCTACGCGCCGACGTTCCAGTCTAGGTCAAAGAATCGACGAGGGGAACAACTCGTCGTCCGATAACTTCAATAATGGAAACGGTCGAAGAAGCTCGAATTTTTCAGAGTATAGCCTCAGCGAGGCGCGTGGGATCTTGAACCCAGCTGGAGATGATGGCGCGTCTGGCGCTTTCTCTGAGACTTCGAGTCTTGCCAGCCTGTCCTTGGCGTTCGCACTACTTCCTGCGATAGCCGGATCCCTTTTCAAGAACGGAAGTGCCGTAGTAACAGATATCATGCTATTGGGGTTGGCAGGTGTCTTTCTGCATTGGTCTGTAACTCAACCATGGTAAGTAAGGACGTAGTCTATATCGAGCTCATCCTGAGCGCTCCTTTGGACAGATGCTGACTCGGCTTAGGAAATGGTATCATTCAGCTCAGCAAGTACGCATGCAACAAGAGTCGAGCTTCGAGGCCGTCATCGAAGAGGACAGCGATGTCGAGGTTTCACCGCCTTCGCAGACGACAGGAGTTCCCCTCGATCATGTTCCTGAGGAATCAGAATCTGATCCTCA
The DNA here is from genome assembly GCA_030435815.1 of Sarocladium strictum. Lineage (NCBI taxonomy): Eukaryota > Fungi > Ascomycota > Sordariomycetes > Hypocreales > Sarocladiaceae > Sarocladium > Sarocladium strictum. The sequence goes on along the minus strand of JAPDFR010000002.1, from coordinate 1,340,967 downwards.
GCCTGAGGTGGTAGAACAGCCAAAACTGCCTAGAAGGCACCCGTCGCCTCAGCAGCAAGCTGCAATGAGGGAACTCTATCGTTATGAGATGCTATCTTTGATCTCGTGTCTCGTCCTGCCACTTGTCAGCGCCTATCTCCTCCATGCTATCCGGTCCCAGCTCAGCCGCCCGTCCGAAGGCCTCGTGTCTAATTACAACCTCACTATCTTCCTTCTCGTATCTGAGCTGCGAGTCTTCTCCCACATGATCAAGCTTTTCCAGTCACGCACGCTTCACCTTCAACGTGTGGTGCACTCGAATCCATACGGTCAACCATCTGGCTCGGGAGGGGCTGGTATGGAGGACATTCTTTTGAGGTTGCGAAAGCTCGAGTCCAGACCTCCAGCCGAAGAAGACTTGCAGCACAAGAGTAGCGAAAGTGAGGCATCCAAGTCAAGGCAGGGAGCGGACATCGCCAGAGATGTCCGGAACACAATCCAGCCAGACCTTGACGCACTCAACCGCGCAGTACGCCGCTACGAGAAGAAGGCAACTATTTTACAACTACAGACAGAGTCACGTTTCGCAGCCCTCGATGCCCGACTGGAGGATGCAATTGCGTTAGCTGCCGCCGCAGCCAAGAACAGCGTGCACCACAAGAACATCGTGGTGTGGACACTGGAGTCTGCCGTGACACTGATTCTGCTCCCTTTTCAGACTGTCACAAACATCTTTCTCTTGCCGCTGAAGACCATGCTGGCTCTTGTGACAGGCGGCAAGGAGAGGGCTGCTGTGTCACAGAGCAGAACGTCTAGGGGCCGCAGTCATAAGCCTAACAGCCAGAGTCGCTACAATGGTGACAGAGTGCCAACCCGTGTGGCTAAAAGATAAATTGGTGATGCAAGCATATTTATGAGCGATAACGAGGACATGAGAATAGGTTACGAATACATTTAATGGCTTAGGGAAGCAACTGGGGCGAAAGCTTTCTAGGTCAAAAGTTCAGCAGCCAGGTGCGCGTACTGAGGAAATAATAAGATGTGTCAATCGTTCTCTATTGACTCCTACACATTTATACAAACAGTCTAGCACAGGTCGTCAAGCTATCTTGGCTAATAACGATCCGATGGTGAAGGGCTGTAAGTGAGCCTGCAGGTGGCGCCCCGTGGCTGTCGGATAGCTGCAGCGTGCCAGATGCTCGCCAGGTGCAACAACCGCTGCCTGTAGAAGTCAGAGTGCCCTTGGTCGCTTGATCACACATGTATAGGATCGTGAGATAAATAAATAAAGTGCCTTATTTTATTATTCTATATAAGAAATAGCTATCTAGTTAAATATAAAAAAAATACCCCTATTTAAGCATAGTTTATATATATAAAATGCTTAGAGATTAAGGCAGTTACTTTAAGCTACCCTATACTTCTATATACCCCTTATTACTAGTATATACTATTAGTAATACTATTTATAATACTTATTTTAATATAAGCTTCTTAAATTATAATATTATAATAATATTCTTATTAATAAAATAGTTTTTATTATATATAGCTATAAATAATAAGATTATTTTTCTTATTAATAATATACTTTATATATTATATATTCTTAAACCTCTTTATATTCTCTTTCCTTTTTTTTCCTTTAAATCTTTATATTATAATAAGTTGCTTATATAAATTATTATTTAGTTTTTTTATAAAGAATAATTATTCTCTAAGTTATTTCCTAAAAGTTAAATCCTTTAATTATTATACCCTAGGCTAACTAGCTTAAGCTATAAGAAAAATCCCTATACCTACCCCTATACTTACCTTATTAAATAAGGCTATTACTAATATTATTAATTAATACTTTTTATTATTTATACCTTAATACTTTAAGTATTATTATATACTCTTTTTACTCCTACCCTCTCTCCCTACTCCCTTAGTAAAGTAATTAAAAATTATTTTTAATTAATATTTAGCTTATAAAATAATTAAAGTAAAAAAGAAAAAAAAAAAAGAGAAAAAAAAAGAAGCCTTTTCCTTAAAGGTAGCCTAAGTAAATATTTATTCCTCCTTTTATATACTTTTTTATTAATATATTATAATAATTACTATAAACTCCTATTATTAATATAAAAGTACTTTTAAATCTCCCTTATTAATAATATATATAAGTAGTAATTATTAAAAAAAGTAATCTTACTTAGTATATATATAATATTAAATGCTATAATAAAAAGATTAAGTATTATACTTATTGCTTTAAAGGTAATTATAAGTATTAATTATAATAAGTATTTCCTTTCTCTTAATTATTTAATTTACTAATTTGCTTATTTAATTTACTATTAGCTATATTATTTATTTAATAGTAAATAATAGTATTAATAAAAGAAGTAAAGCCTCCTCTTATAAGAAATTATTATATTATATATTACTTAATTAAAAGATATTTATTAAAAGGAGAAAAGGGTAAGAATTAGTTTAAATATAAAATAAGTACTTAAACTTTATATAAGAATATATAATTAGCTAAGTAACTTACTTAGGTTATTTTTATAAAGGAGCAACTTAATAAATTATTATAATAATTTATATATATACTTAAGTATTATTTAATAATATTTAATTTAAGTAATATTTTTCTTATAATATACTTATATTAATAAATAAAAGTTACTATTTATTATACTTACTTTACTACCCTTATAACTTATAATAAAATATATATATATTTTTATAAATATATTATAATTAAAGTATAACTTTTATTTATATAATACTCTTATAATATATTTATTACTTACTTTAAATATACTTTTATTATAATATATTAATTAAATTTAATAATTTAATAAAATATTTAAACTTTTATTTTAATAAAGGCTTTATAAGTTTATTTATAATTATATTTTATATTTTAATATAAAAACCTTAATTTTTTAAATTATATTTTTATTAAAGCTAATATTTATAAATATTTATATAATAAAGTTTAGTAATAAGGTTATAAGACTTAGCTATTAATAACTTAATTATTTACTAATTATTATAAAATACCTTTAATTAAGGTTATTTTTATTTAATAATATACTTTAATAATTAATTAACTCTTATTACTTTTCTTATTATATATTTTAAAGTAAGTAGCTTTACTTTAATTATTTATATAATAATTATTACTTATTAAGTTATATTTTATATTATAAATTTATTATATATAAATATTAAAAGCCTTATAATAACTCTCTTATATTAAGAATATTTATATAAAAAGCATTAAAATAAATTATTTAATATTTTTTCCTTTATTATATATAATTCTTAGGTATTTTATTAAGTATAAATATTTAATAGCTTATATTACTATTTATTTATATATTTTACTTAAATATATTAAAAACCTTAATAATAAAAATATAATATATATAATATTTAATTAAAGTATAATTATAATATAAAGTAAAGATTTAATCTTTTCTTAATACTCTTTTACTTTATATAATATTATTACCTCTTTTATATTCCTCTTAAGTATAATACTAAGTATTAATATACTTAAGTAACTTATAAAGTCTTATAACTTAAATTTCTTAGTAATCTTCTTAATATAAGTATTATAAAATAAATAAATATATTTTTATTTTCTATTATATATAATTTTTATTTTAAGAAACTACTCTAGCTTTATTATTTTATTTCTTAAAGTATATTTAAAAATATTATTAATAAAAAGATAAAATAAATCTTTTTATTTTTATATAATATAAGTATAGCTCTTTTAATAAGATATAAAAATTAAACTTTATAAAAGTTTTTAATAAGTTTTTAAATTATAATAAAGGTAAGATCCTTAATTTATATAATACTCTTAAGAGTTAAATATAATATCCTTTTATTTTATAATTATATAATAGCTTAATATAAATTAATTTTATATTTAAAGTAAATTTTATATTAAAAAAGCTTTTATTATATTAAATTATTATATTTTATAATTATATTTTATAATAATTTTTATTATAATTTAAAATATTTATAATATTAATATAACTATAAATATTTCTTTATTTATTTTTATTAATTAAAGATTACCTTTTATTATTAATTTTAACTTAAAGCTTTTAAGTATTTATTTAAATTAATTTTATATTTATTTATTTATTTAATTAATAGTAGTAAAGACTTTACTTTAAAAATAAAAACTAATTTAAATACTTTAATATCTTTTAACTTAATTATCTCTCTATCCTTAATTAATTAAACTCTTTTTTTAAATAAGCTTAAAGTTTTCTTTTAATTTTAAGAGTAAGTAATAGCTAATTAATATACTTTTATTTTAAATTTAAAGTATTAATATTATAAGTTATATATTTTTATTTTTCTTTTTTCTTCTCTTATATAATAGCTATAGCTATTATATTATAAAAGGTTTATATTCTTATAAGCTATTTATTATAGTTTTTAATTAATTAAACTAATATAACTTATAATAAGCTATATTATATAAGGGTAAGATATTATATTTATTACTATTATTATTAAGTTATAATATAATTATATATATTAAATTATTTTTATATTATTTTAATAGTCTTTTTATAAAATAGCCTTTAAATAATTAGTTTTATTACTTTAGTTTTTATTTATTTAAATGCTAATTCTTTTAGTCTTTCTCTTTATTAAGGTTAATCTCTTATTTATATAGCTTTCCTTAAATATAAGATTTTAATTTTTAATTTTTATAAAATAAAATATTTATTTTTTCTCTTTTATACTTTAAAAATAAATTTAATAATCTCTTTTTTATTCTTCCTTAACTTAATATTACTTTTATTCTTTTATTAAGTCCTAAAATATAATATTAGTTAATATTTAAATATATACCCTTAAGCTTAACTTATTATTTTATTATTAGTTTTTACTTAATTTATACTTTAATTAGTATTTCTTTTAATACCTTATTTATATTTAATATAAGCTTACTTATAGTATTTAAAGTTTAGTATTCTTAAGAGTATTATTTTAATTTATTTTTAAGAAGTATTAATTTAATATATTTTATACTTTTAAGAAGTATACCTTTAATGTTGCAGGCCCGGACAGGGCTTCAACGGATGGTGCAACGATATAGAGACTTATAGTGCGATTCGTATATTATAATTAAGTTGAGTTCCCCCGCGACCAAGGGGTCGCAGAAGACTCAAGCTATAGCTACCTCATATTATAACCTTAAAGCCTACTACTCTATAACAAACCATACAACGCTAATTATAATAATTGCCCCCCTACGAAAACAATAAACGTCTTATTTATCCAAGTAATTTAGCATATATATAGTCTGCTCCATCCACTAATTAACCCTATAATAAAAACAACCAAAGACCTTAATTAAATACTGCCATTATACCTAAGGTTAAGTTATAGCACTACTTATAGTCTTATCGCATTATCGCACCATTACCAGCAAGGTCGGTTGCATTATTATAAGCAAAGTCGGTTGTACTATTTCCCCTATCTTACCTAGCATTCAATTGCACTGTTATACTATTATATTATTATAAGCAGAGTCCCCTACTCTTACTTAGTAATAATGCCTAAGGCTAAATAAAGGTTTATATAAAGCATATATTAATAGGTTTCCTAAGCTATTGCCTAGTCCTTATTATTTTAAACCCTAAGGCCTATAAATATAAGGGCTATAGTATTATTCCATTATTTAACTTACGCAGAGAATATATTAGTAAAGGTAACTAATAAATCATCAAACTATTACATAATAGCCACAAATTCTTAAAACTAAGGCAGGTAAATAATACAATTATAAGCTATCGCATTAATAAATCATTAAAATAAATAGTTTAGCTAACGCAGGCCGCTGCGCATTTTAATTAGTAAGAATGCGTAGCCGTGGCCTCTAAACCTATTACAACGCTTTCTATAAATGCGGTTAATAGCGTCGATAGTATGCATAGGCGTATTTAGTCCATTAGTCGTGCTCAGGGCCAAAGCCTATCCATCAAACGAGATATTCCATTTAATATAGTGGTTTTGCGCAGCTATATTTAATAGGCCATTCTTTTATAATTACCTTAACTTCCTATTTATTAAATAACTCATTAACTAATTAAGGAGATAATATATAATAATTAAATAAATTATTTAATAGTACTAAGGATAAATAAGCTATAAATATTATATTATAAGTTTTTTATATATTAGAAAAGCGCAATCTATATACTAATAAGCCGACCTTCTTAAGTACCTTAAATAGCCCTACTTACTACTAAGACTATTTTCAAAAAGGGTTAAATAAAAGGTAAAATCTAAATTTTATATAGCCTTTATAAAGTTCTAAGAACATAAAGTCGCCTACTTTAAAGGTTAATAAGTAGTAATTTTAATTATATAATACTTTTACTTATATTACTACTATATTAGCTATATAGCTAGCCTCCTTAATATAAAGTTAATATAAAGTATTTAGTATACCCTAATTTATTTATATAATAGGAGCTAGGGATAATAAAACTATTTAGGGGTAAAAACTAAAAAGTAATTTATTTAATAATTTTTTAATTAATTAGCTTAGAGTATTATTTAATAAGAATTATAATACTAGGAGGATATTAACCTAATTAATATTAGTTATAATTATATAAAATCTTAGTATAATTTTTATTATTTAATTTTTTCTCTCTAATAAGCTATTTATTTAAGGATAATAAAAAGTACTATAAAATAATTAAACTTATAATACCCTAAAAAGGCCCTTTTAAAAGCTACTTATAAATTTTAGGTCTTAATTAAAAATAATATATAATAGTATGCCTTAATTATAAATTAAGAGCATTTATAATATTATTATAGCCTAGTTATATATTATATATATTATAGCACTTAGTATAAAAAGTAATTTTCTTATTTATTTATTAGTAATAGCATAAGGGTATTAAATATTATTAAAGCTATAAAAGATATTTAAAATAGCTAAAATAATATAAAAGGTAGTTTAATAATAAAATTAATTATAATAGTATAAAATAACTACTTTAAAGTTAAAATTAATTATAACTTACCTAGTTTTTTAACTATTATATTTAATTTATTTAATAAAAGGGATAGTAGTAAATATATACTTAAATCTTCTTTTCTTTATAATAAAGGAAAAGCCCTTAAAAGTATTTATTACTTTATTAATCTTAATATAAAAGTTTTAATTATATACTAGCTATAATAATTCCTTTTTATTTCCTTTAAAATATATAATAAATCTTAATTACTCTTTTATTTATATAGCAACCTATCCTTTAGCTAAAAGGGTAATTTAATAAATTTTACTAAATCCTTTAGCTATATTAATTATTATTTATTTTAAGTATTAACTTATTTAATAATATAATAAAGCCTATTATTATTAGCATATTCCTTTAATACTTAATTCCTAAAAGCATTTAATAAATATATTATTAAGCTACTTAAGTATATATTTTAGGATTAAATCTTATTTAGCTTACTTTATAACTCCTTTATATAGCTAATATTCTTATTTATAATAAGCAGTTAAGATAATATATTAAAAATAATATTAGTTTTACTAAATATATAATATACTTTTAAATTAAATTAGCTAAGGTAAATAAATACTACTATTAACTAATAATTTACTTTTATTATATCTACTATTAATATATTAATATAAGCTATAATTCCCTTTATAGCTATATAATTTATTAATACTTAAATTAACTTTATATATAACTATAATATTATATATAAATATTAATAAAACTATATTAAATAAATAACCTTTAATTCTATTAATTAACAGCATATCTCTACTAAAGATAATAAGCAGCTTAAGAATATTATAAATTAAAGCCTTTATACTAAAACTATATAACTATTTTATAAATTATTTTTAATATAAAATAATATTATACTAAACCCCTATTAAATATATTAATATTAAGAAATATTAATTACTAAGGATTATAATAATAAAGGAATATCTTAAAGGTAAAGTAAGCTTATAGAATTTTAAATAATTTTTTTAATAAATATAAAAGTAAATAAAAGCTTTAAAGTTTAAAAATATTATAGCTACTTATTAATTTTTTAGTTTTAATAGGAAAAATTATAAGTCTTTTAGTAATACTACTTTTTATTTCTTTAATAATTTAATTTTAGTATTAAATTTAAAAATAAACCTTTAAAAGAATATTATTATATTAATATATATTTTTAATATAAAAGTATAATTAAAATAAATAGCTTAGTAATAGCCTTAATTTAATTATTTATTATAAATAAGCTAAGGGCATTAACTTAAAATCCTAATACTTAAATAAATAAATAACTAATAAATAACTTATTTAAAAAATATAAAAGCGCTTTTTTAAAAATATTTTAAAATACTACTAAAAATAATTTATATATTCTTTAAATATATTACTAAAAATAAAATAGTTATTAATATATACTTATATAAAGGCTTATATTAAGTAAAGCATTTAATTATTAAACTATTAAGTATAAAATAGTATATTTTAAAAACCTATTAATATAATATAATTAATTTTTAGTCCTTAAAAATTAATTATAATTATATAATATTAATACTTAATTTATATAAGCAGCTAAAAAGAAATTAAAATTATTTATTAATATAATATATTTCTTCTTATATAGTAATAAGATAATATAGTCTTAGGATAAGATTAAATAAGCATTAGGAATAAATATATAATTTAATTATTAAAAATTAATTATAATATAACCTTCTTTTTCCCTTTAATTATACACTAAATTATAAATATAAGGCACCTAAATAGTATTAGCTAATATATTTAGCTTAGCTTTCCTTATATATATAAATTATTATATATTTTATTTAAAAAAGCCTTATTTTTAATACTTAGTAAATAAGGTTAAGCAGCAAGCTTTTAATTTTATTAGCCTTTAATTAAGTTAATATATATCTTATTATCTTCTTTTATTAAAATAACTTTATAGTACCTTTAAATATTATAATTCTTATATAAGTTTTAAAATGCTATAGCTTTTAACTTAATAATATTAACTATATATATATTATTTAATATAAAAATATATAATATATTAGCTAGCTTTTAAGTAAACTATTTTTTATATATAGGCTTTAAGTTATAAATTTAATTAAGTATATAAGATTTAAGAGTTAGTTAATTAAATAATTAATTTAATAGCTTTACTTAATTTAATAATTAATTTAATATATTTATAAATACTTAAAAATATTTATATTAGCTTTTATTACTACTAAGAAAAAGGCCTTTATACCTTTATTAACTTTAAATTCTTTAATTACCCTTCCTTTAATAAGAGAGTTATAAAAATAGCTTAAGCTAATAAATATATAAACTTTTTATTTAAAGGATTAAAAATCTTAGTAATTTTTTAATTTACTTTAAATTTAAGCAGTTTATTACTCTTATTTAATATAAATATTTACTATTAAGTACTATTTAATAAGTAGCTTAGTATACTTAGGGCTATTATTATAAATAAATATAATTGCCTTTATTAAAAATTATTGCTTTAATAATAATAAATATCTTACTAAAATATAATTATATAACCTTAATAGGATTATTATAACTATAATTATATATATAATTACTACTACCTTTAATTCTTAAGACTTAAATTTATATAGTATTATTAAGTTATAGTATTTAGTAATTAAAATCTTACTTATTATTATTAAAATATTAATACTATATTTATTTATAAATTTAAGGCTAAGGAGTAAACCTAGGGCTAGCAATAATATAACCTATACTTTTACTATAAAATAAGCTATATAGCTATAATTATTAATTATACCCTTAATATAAATATTAAAGCATACTTTCTTTATAACTTATATAAGGCTATTTATGCTATTAAGGGTAATAAGCTAATTGGCTATATATATAATAATATTTAGCAACTATTTTTATAATTATTTTTAGTTAACTAAAGAGTTTAAATAATAAGAATTTATATTAGTAGTTAAGCTTACTACCTATAAGCTAAATTTAACTTTAATCTTAGTATAAGAATATTTAATACTTAGGTTAAGCCTTATTATAGCTTTAATAACTAGTAGTATTATAATAGTAACTAGTATATACCTTAAAGAATATAATTACTAATTTATAAAGAATTCTTAAACTTTACTTTATAATTAAAATATATAAAGTCCTTTATAATATAATAGTTTATTAAATTAATAAAATCTTAATTAAATAAAAAAGTATATAAGGATTTTTAGTACTTAATAAAATTAAGGTAGGATTAATAAAAAAGTAATTATCTTACCCTTTTTATATTTAAATATTATAATACTTAAATAATAATAAGTAAAATTATTCTTATTTATAACCTTTAAGCTATTCTTATTTTACTTAAATTCCTCCTATATAATATAGCTATTAATAAGAAGCTATTACTTTTACTTATTAAAATTTTTATTATTTATAATAATATAAATATTATTTATTATAATATAAGTAGAATTATATAATAGCTAGAATTAATAGTAATATTAATTATAATTATAGTAGCTATAAGGGTAATAGGTTTAACCGCCTCTTTAGAAAGTCTAAGCAGGAAAACTTCTACTAAAGGTTATATAGTTAAAGCAACTATTATAGCCATAGCTTTAATAACCATTCTACCTACTATATCTATAATTACAATTATCAGGGGCTTAATTTAAGCGGTTTTATTTATTTCCATAATAGGCATTTATAGTATTATTCTTTATTATATTATTAGACTTTATATTGTATTTAGGATAGGCGTTTAGTATTAGTAAATTTAGCTACTAAGCGCTTTATAAGTAAGCTAGGACTAAAGAAGAGCCCTATATAAGTAGTCTTATTATAAGGCCTATAGCTATTATTATAACCTATTACTTATCTCTTAAATAGTTAAGGAATTCTTTTATTAATAATTTAATTATAAATTTAAAAATAATTTAATATAATTAAGGAAAGAAGTAGTTATAAATTTAATTTATTTAAAAAAAAAGTATTTAAAAGCTAATAGCCCTTAATAATTAAGCTAAAGTTAAAGCTTACTTATAAATATTAATATTTTTTTTATAATTATTAATAATATAATATAATTATTTAAGTAATTAAATAGTATTACCTTTATTAAAATAAAATTAAAATAATAAGGCTTAAATTTATATATTAAGTAATTAATTAGCTTTAATAGCTTAATAAGTAAATTTTAATATAATTATTAATTACTAGCTTTAAGCCTTACTATAAAGCAATTTAAAAGATATAGTATAATAGCTTATTAATAAGTATTAAAAATTATAATATTATAAATTACTTTAATAAATAATTTAATATTATACTAAATAATATTCCTATTATAAGTTACCTAACTAATATACCTAAATATATAAGTATTATTAGGATTAAAGTAATTAATCTTAGTAACCTTTTAGCTATTATATAGCTATATTAGCTAGCTAATAGTTTAAATAGCGCCTATTAATTCCTAAAATTAAGCTATAAATAAGGTAATATTAATTATTTAATTACTATTTAAAGGTACTTAAGGCTTAAAACTTAGTAGTATAAATAGGGAGGGGCTAGCACCTAAGGCCTTAGTTATATAAATATTAGCTATAACTAAGTAAGATTATTTAAATAATAAGGGGAGGATTTTAGGCTTAAAAATAAGTTTTAAAACTAAGTTTAATAGCTTTATTAAAGGCTCTTATTAAGCATTTATAAAGGAAGAAAAGTTTAAGACTTCTTTTAATACTAAATAAGTATATATTTAAATAAATTTTATAATTATTAAGCTTTATTAAAAAAGATCTCTTTATCTTACTACTTAGGGTACTATTATTAAGGCTATTAGGCTTATTAAGAAAGTTATATAAAAAACATTTAGTAGGGAAGGTATATTTAATAATTTAATAGAACTTTAATTTACTACTTTTAAGGCTATTACTTAATTTTTTACTTTTAAAGCTATTACTTAATTTACCTTCCTAAATAGCAGTCATTAGTTACTATTAATCTTAAATACCGAACAGCGGGGGAAAGTCCGGCCTTCTTATTTTACTATAGTAAGTTAAATTTACTAATAATATGCCCCGCTTTATTAGCCTATATTAAATAAATAGTTATTTAAGGATAAGAAGGATTAAGGGCAAAAATATAGGCTAAACTATATAGGGTTAGGGGCAGCAGAGATTATAAATTTACTTAGGTAAGGTATTTATAATTATAAAAGAGGATAAGATATTAAAAATTACTATTATAATATTAAGGGGCCTAATAATAAGAAAAAATATAAACTTAATAGTTAGCTCTTAAGCTTTAATATTAATAGGCTTATTACTTATAACTAAGTATATAACTATTAGTAAGCTTTCTTTTACTATTACTATAATACATTTTTAACTTATTTTTATTTCCCTAGCTATATTAAAAAATACCTTTTTATAATTAATAGTTTTATAATAAGAAATTATATAAGAACTTTTTTAATTAAGCCTAAATTAAATAATTAAATAATATAAGCATTTAAATAATTAATTTAAATAAAGCAATAAAAATATAATATATTAAAGGAGATAAACTTTAATATAAGGTAATTAAGTAATTAGCAATAATTCAATAATTACTCTTATTATATATACAACTAAATATATACTTCTTAATTAAATAAGGAAAAAGATTTTAGTTAATTAAATAATAGTCTCTTACTACTAGATATTATAAGCCTAAATAGGGCTTTAATAAATAATACAACAATATAAAGACTTATAGTATAATTTATATATTATAATTAAGTTAAGTTCCCCCGCAACCAAGGGGTTACGAAAGACTCAAGCTATAGCTACCTTATATTATAACCTTAAAGCCTACTACCCTGCAACAAACCATACAACGCTGACTGCAATATTTAATATACTTTATACTCTCTCTACTCCTAAGTTTAAATATATAATACCTTTTAATAAGTTTATTAATTTAAAACTTTACTTTAATATATTTTACTTAGTAATTTTAATTATAATATTTTAAAAATATTAAATTAATAGTTACTTTAATTTTTAATTTAATTTAAAATAAAAAAGTTTTTTATTAAATTTTATATTTCTTATTATAATAACCTTTTAAAGGCAAGGAATTTATATTTAATATAAATTAATTATAATATATTTAATTAAATATTTAATATAGCCTTTAGGTTAACTTTATATCCTCTTTTATTTATATTAGCTTCCTTTTATATTATAAAAGTATACTTTATACTTATATATAAAAATATAATTTTAGTTTAAATATAAACTTTATATAATTAATTATAAGTATATATATATAATTTCTTATTTATATATATAAGACTTTTATTAATAACTTTTAATTAAGGGTCTTTAAAGGCTAATATTAATTAAATAAACTACTACCTTAAGCTTTTACTTTATAAATCTTTTACAAAATTAGCTTCTTAAATTATTATAATTAACTTTATTATAACTACCTTATTAAGTTGCTTACTTTTTTATTTAACTTTTAATATATAATAAACTAAGCTTAATAATAATTCCTTTATTTTTAACTTAAAACTAATATTTAATATTTCTTCTTATTATAATAACTACTATTTTATAGTTATAATAAAAGATATATATTAAAAGTTTAAATTATCTTTTAACTTATTATTTAAATTAATAAATTATATTAAAAATTATAATATACTTTTTATTTAAAAGCAGTATTATTATACTTTATTTTATATATTTATCTTTAAATATAATTAGCTAATTTATTTTATTATATAATAATAAGTAGTTTTATAAATTTTAATATACTTTTTAAAAAGGTTTTATTACTTTTTCTTTAAAGGTTTCTTAATATTATATTCTTAATAAATATTAATAAATATACTTTATATTTAATTTATTTTATTTTATTAATTTTTATATTTCTTATACTCTTTATTAGCTTACTTAAAGATCTTTTCTTAAGTATCTTAATTTTAAGTACTAAAAATATTTATCTTTTCCTTTAAGAGTATAATATTAATAATTAATATACTTTAGTAAAGTAGGCCTCTTACTCTTAATTTACTTTATAATTAAAAATTAATTTAAACTATTATATTAATTTAATATAATATCTTATTCTTTTCTTATATAATTTAAGTAAAGAGTTACTTTCCTTAGTAATTAAGAAAAATTAGGTTATACTTTTATATAAGATATTTAATAATTATATTATTTTAAATCTCTTTTATTCTTAATATATTATTAAAAATTAATATATTAAGCTTTAGTCTTTATAAGAGAGCTTTTAATATAATATTAATATAAAAGTTTAATATAATTATAATATTTTTAAAACTAAGTTTATTAATAATATTTCTTTTTATTATTAAAAATCTTAATTAAAATTCTCTTATTATATTTAATAATTTAAAATAATAAGAATTTAACCTTAATATAAGATTTAATTAAATATAACTAAAATATTTCTAGCTATAAAAGATCTTTATAATTAATTAAATATATAATATTATAATTATTTAAAAGTATATTTAAAAATAATAAATATAGTATTTATCTTATTATAATATATACTCCTACTTTAATTAAAGGCTATATTTTATTATTAATAAATTAATAATTATATAAATAATAGATTTTTATTTTTATATAAGATTCTTATTATTATTTAGCTTAATAATTTACTTTTAAATTAAGTTATCTTTTGCTTTTTATACTTTTTATTATTTATAATCTTTTAGTAAATACTATTTATATATTTTATTATAATTCTTTTTCTTTTTAATAAAGGTATTTTAAATTATAAAGCATTTAAATATTTTTATAAGTATATTTTATTATATAAGTAATTATTAATTTTTTTATTATTAATTTCTTAATTTTATAAAATAATTTATAAATTTATTTACTTTTATAAAGCTTATTATTATAGTAGTATATACTTTTTTATAAACTTATAGCTTAGTATAATTATAAGATATATATTAAACTTTATAATATAATACTTTAACTTAAAAAGTTTTTTATTTTCTCTCTTAAGTTAAATAATTTTAGTTATTATTATATTTACTTAATTTAAAGCTATTTTTATATTAATTACTTTAATAAAATCTTAAAGTACTTAAAGCCTTATAATTTTTAGTATATTATAATATAATTTATTATAATATATTTTTATTTAATAAAGGTATTATATTTTTAATTAAGTATTTACTTATAATATATTATTAAGTATACTTATATAATTCTTTTAAGCTTTTTAAATTATAATTAAATAACTTAATATAATTTATTTCTTAATAATTATTAAAAGCTATTATATTATATACTTTAAATTTTATTTTATAATGCTTTATAATTAATTAATATATACTTAGGTTAATTATTTAAGCTACCTATATTTTAATAGCTTATTTATTTTTATAAAGGTTCTTATAAATAATTTATTTTAATTAAAAATAATATTAATTAAATTATATAATTTAAAAAGTATAAGCTAATTTAAAAACTTTATTTTTAGCTTATTTATATACTTAAGCTTTAGCCTTTATAATAATTAAGGGCTTTAAAGCTTTATTAATATTCCTTAATTAATTTAGCTTTAAAGAATTAATTTTATTTTAAATCTTTTAAATCTTAATATAATTTTATAAAAAATTATTTATTTAATTTTAGTAGTTTAATAAGTTAAGCTTTATTATTATTAAAAATTAATATTTATAAAAATATTTAAAATACTTATATTATACTTAAGTAAAGTATATAATACTTAAAAATAATAAATATATTTTTTAAAAACTTTTTATAATTAAATAATACTCTTTAAATAAATATTTAAGAAAAAAGGTTAAGAATAAATAAAAAGGAAAGGGTTAAAATATTTATAAAAGCTATTAGGCTTTACTACTTATTTATAAAAAGTTATTAATATATAAATATACTATTTAAGCTTATAATTATAAAAGTTAAAGTGCTTTTAATTACTTAATTATATATATATAAAATTATAAAATAAATAAATAAAGTACCTTATTTTATTATTTTATATAAGAAATAGCTATTTAGTTAAATATAAAGAAAATACCCCTATTTAAGCATAGTCTATGCGTGTGGAATGCTCGGAGATTAGGGCAGTTGCTCCGAGCCACCCTGCACTTCTACACTGCCACTTCAGTGACTGACGCTAGTGTTATCTCACACCTCATCGCTCTCGATAGATTCGGTACCTTTCCTTCTCCTACATCGTTATCCCTTAATATCATTGAGCGCCCATCAATCATCGGCCGAGGCCCATCTCCCTTCTGCTCCAGCTGTGTGGTTCTGGGGATGTGAGTGTCCAGTCATGTCCGCGAGCCGCAAAGCTGCCGCGACACAGCCGACTCGGACGCGGGTCGCGTGCAAGAACTGCAATGCGCGGCGTGTGAGATGCCATCGCACGAGCTCGGGAGAGTCATGCTCGAATTGCCAGCTGCTTAATGTTGAGTGCCAGCTTATAGAATCTAAGCGTGGCAAGTACGTGGTACTCCTTTGATCGCCTGTCTAAAGCCCATCCTGATATTTGATGTCTCCAGATACAAGCGGTCATCATCACGAATTCAGCAGAACCAGAGAGCAACTCAAGCCAGTCAAGCATCGAATACGGATTTATCGCCTTCGCTAGATGTCTCGGTACCCTCCGTGTCGCCGTCTGAAGACAGAGGCAATGTCCACTATGCAAGCCCTTCCCTTCCCGACCTGGTCATAGACCAAGACGCCAGTGATGGGCACCGCGTCGTGTACATGGGCGACTCTAGCAACATGAAGTATCTGATTCATGAAGTTGGAGATCCATTCAAGAATCTCGGGCGCAAAAGGTTATGGGGTGATTACTTGCAGCAGAGCACAATGGCACGATTGACGCCGGAGACACACGCTACGCTTGCCGCACTTCGAACAGCGGATGACGAGCATCTGCGGAACCTCGGCGCCTTCAACAACTTCGATCAAGAGCTGACGGAGGAGTTGGTTGATGTGTTTTTTGACAGAGTCTACCCCTTCTTCCCGATTTTCGACAAGGTGGACTTTCAAGCATTGCACCAAAACAGCCGCTTATCTCCACTACTTTCTAACGCTGTATATTCGGTATCATCCATATATTGTTCCAGCGAACTGATCAAGCGATTGGGGTTCGACTCCCGCTACCTGGCTTGCTCCACCTTCTACCAACGAGCTAAGGCCTTATACGAGAAGGATTACGAGAAAGACGCAATCTCGATCATACAGGCGTGTATACTGTTGATGAACTGGTGGCAAGAGCCAATGGAGCAAAAGGATTGCTGGTACTGGCTTGGTGCGGCATCGCACATTGCCCAGGGGCTTGGGATGCATAGAGCGTAAGGGAATCTTAGGCCAACATTGACTCGCCACTGACAATCGCTTAGGAAATCTTATCAGATACTTTCAGCCAGTCGACAAAAGCTGTGGCGGAGGATCTGGTGGGTTCTCTTCACGCATGATATACATCACGCCGCCGTGTATGGAAGGCCGCCTCACATCCACACCCAGTATAGCGATGTTCCAGTGCTCAGCGTGCACGACATGATGCCTTCTGATGCGGGTATGTCTGACGTGGACGAGTCAGGCCTCTTTGCAGTAGAGTTCTGCAGACTTGCCGTCCTCCTCGATCAATGCCTCAAGGAGAAGTACTCGGCTGGACCAAGCCAGCAACTGGAAAGCCAGGCCTGGCTTGCACTCAAGAACTTCCCCGCTACTTTGCCCACCGCTTACAAAAGAGCGATCAGCACTGTAACTCCAAAAGATGGTTTCTACCCCGCCGTGCTGGAGCTGGTTCACCTGGATTATCTGATCGTGGTTGAGCGGATGCTATCCCCCGACGCCGCTGCTGGTGCGCCAAGTGCCCTGGACTCTTACTTCAAGTCTGCGGGAGCTATCTGCCGTGTGCTCGAAAATTTACTCGCCAGTCCTTGGGATCTCATCACTCGGCTCCCATTCGTCGCCTTTCCTGCCGTGTACTGCTCTATCAGCATCCACATCATGTACCTCCGGCGGGAAGCTGGCAGCGTTCGCTTGGTTGCAGAACATAGAGCGCGATTTGGCATGGTGGTTTCGGATCAATTGCAGGACAGGTGGCCTTTTGCTGTGTGGACACACTATCTTCTGGACAGAATGCTAAAAGTCACAGGTTCAACTCTACCAGCATTGGGGGCACGAGACTCTCAAGCCGGCCAACATGGAACATCAGAGACGGAGTATCCATTGCCAACCAATGCCGTGGAGCAATGTACTTCATCCAGCTTCGATTACTCCGGCTTCCCTGGTCACTCTAAGGAAGCGGGAAGCACATCTGGTCTGGCTGAGTCACTTCCCCATCCGAGGGTCGACAGCCTAGGGTTCCCCACTGGGCCGGATGGGACTTTCTCGCCTTTGTCATTCATGTTTCCCTGGAACAGCTTCATAGAAGACGGAATGGAGGTAGATAATTGGCTTCTATAAAATGACACGAAGTACATGCCCAAGCATGCTATCACGACTATAGACGACCCCGATACTTGATCTCGAGTGCTCGCAGCGGCAGATATATCAAAATCGATGAAACTGCACCCAGCTCATATGCGAGATCGCCGGTGTGCTTCGCGATCGGCCCCGTGTACCATGTCGTCGACATGGAGAGGACTATTGGAGCCCATGCAATCAGGCAAGCGGCAAGCGCAGGGTATCCAGACGGCAACGCCTTACGATCGTCCCAAATGCGAGGGTCCATTGTGACCGGGTTGGCCTTGCGGAACACAAACCATTCAATCAAGAAGACACTAACCGTCGGTCCGGTAATGTAGCCTGCAATGCTGACCAGGGCGCCAAGCGCCGGCAGAAAAGAGCGAGAGGCTGCAATGCCAATTCCAATCATAGCTCCCGCAGTCAGAATCAGGAGGAAAATACGAGGCACTCTGCGTAGCCACGGCACAACACCAACGAGGGAGATGGAGATGCTGTACATGTCTCTCGCTGAGGTCGTGACAATAGAGAAGCCGAGAATGACCAGAAGGAAGCGACCAAAGTTGCCGACCTTGGATGTCAAGATCTCTGCACACACGGCACCGAAGCTGCCTTGTCCGTAGGCAGCCAACCAGGTCGGGTTCGCCGGGATTGCACCTCCAATGGCGGCACCCAAGAGCGTCATGAAGGTGAACGGCACATACAAGCCAAGGAAGCCATAGAGCGCAATGCGCTTCCTCGGAGCCGTGGCAGGCATATAGCATGAATAGTCACCCACAATAGTGCCCCAGGTTGCCATGTTGCCTGCGCAGATGGCGATGGTCGACAAATAAGGAGCTGCTACTCCTGACGAGGGGGGGTTGAGCTGGTTCTTCAGACCTCCTGTTGCGGCACACCCTACCAGGATAAGGATGCAGATGGAATTGGGGATCCAGATCCATTGGCAGACAAAATGGAGGCAGCGATAGCCGAAGAAGCTGATGAGGATAGCAACACCCATAATGATGCTGATAGCGCCCTCGATCGGAAGAGTCCCAGCTCTGATAGCGGCTAAGCATTCGGCGCCACCGACTGCCGCCAGAATACCAAATATTCCGATCTCCAAGATGACGACAATACAGAAGAAGAGGTTCGGATATTTCCTGTAATGAAATATCTTGTCAGCAATGCTCTTTTCATGTGCACGAGGCAGTTGGGAAGGGGTCACGAACCCGAAGACGTAGCGGAACTGCACCGATTGTCTCATGCCAAGTAAGGGGCCAAGGGTCAGGATATACAGCGTGGGCAGGATGAACAAGAAGTGCATTGTAACGATCATGGCAGCGGCATGGTTGAAACTAAGACCGAACACGAGCGTTGGTGTAGTCCCGATGGAGATGCTACAGTCCAGAAGGTCAGCGTTGCGCTCTTCACACGCGGTCAATGCAGCGGTGGTTGCAGACGTACGGCAAAAGAGATATGAAACTGCCACCGAAGAGGGTCATGATGTTGTAGTACTTGGTATGCGTCCGATCCTGCCACGGAACGGGTTCAAGTCCACGCAGCTCGACTCCGGCACTGGTCAACTTGCGCAGGAAAGACTTGACCGTCTCAGGGGCGGCGTAGTGTTCGATGATGGTGCCTTCCTCAGGGGCGGCATCGGCAAGCTCTCGCAGCTCGGCCTTTTGGTCATCCACTGCGGCTGCAGTGGATTCAACATCGTGTTCAGGCATTTTCTTCTCGGGGAGAGAAGTGTTGGTGATTGTCATGGCGTTCCCTGAATTGAAGCACAAAGCAAAAGTGTGCAAGCTTCGCCTCCGAAGGGATGAAGCGTCCAGCCTTACTTCAATCACGGTTCGGAGATGGATTGCAGCCCAAGGCTCGAGTTTCTATGGCGGTCGGATTGGTTGACTCCTTTGGGGCTGATCATGTTTGTCAGGCTTCGGTACACGAAGGCATATATACCAATGGCACCCAATGAAGATACAACACAACACTGCGCATGCATACGCATGAAGCTCTCGGTGTGCACAAAGCAGCATATCGGCGACTTGATGGACTCCCCCCCTTCCCAGTTACGCCCACACTCTGGGTCTGGCTTGTTGATAGATAATGGCCATGATAACGCTACTGCTATCTCCCCCAAGGACACGCTATTGGTATCTCGCTAAACCAAGAGGGTGGGGAATGGAAGATAGCGGAATCCCCTCTTTTACCCCAGGAACTGCATTGCGGCTGTCCGGGGGTCTAGGTCCAGGCCCAGGCCCCGCCCGTCTGTGCCAATGCGTCGGGATGATTAGAGTTCTGAGAAGCTGTTCGTTCGAATCGGCACTTTGCACGGTGAGATAACGCTGATTGCACAAGAACCGGGGTCAAGGCGTACTTTCCAGTATCATCTTCTACCATGATGCTCTTTACCCGCGAAGCCAGCTCGGAAGAAAGTGGTCGGGAAGAGTACCCACGGTTTGGGCACAAGCCAGCCTAAGCAATGAAAGCCGCTGTGGTTGTTGGAGGACCACTCTGGAATGCTGCTCTCGACTCAAGATGTCTAAGGAGCGATAATACTATCTTGAGGCGGAATCTGTGTCAAAACACCGATATCTCAGGCTCGCAACAACCTCGGTATCTTGCTTTCAGGAGTTCAGTCTGGTGATCCAGTAATGCTGTCCATCCAACACCTTCGCGGCTTTGGGCAGCTGTTCGGGATGTGGTTGAGGGCCCGTCTGCTCTATTTCACAGGTCATGTACTTGTCATGTTAGCGTACCAGCAGTTCCATGAGGCTGTTATGCTGAAATTCTAGCTACAGTGCTTCACATGGTAACATCACCCAATTATGGCTATGCTATGGTTGATGGAGCTCTTGTAAGTTCATGATCCAATCTTCTTCTGAATCCAATTGTCTATGTGTGGTTCTACCTGGAGATTGCTCGACTTGCAGCTCTGCACCCTTTTGCCTCCCTCATGCCTGTTGAGATGCCTGGATCAAGGCCTCGACTTGTTGGACACACTTTTCCGGGATCTCGAGATCAGGAAAATGCGTCTCTCCTTCCAGATCTGCGAATGAGAAGAATGGATGCTTTGCTTGGAAGTCCTTATGGAGTTGATGGTATTCTGGTGACTGGATCGGGTGTGAGAAGATATGCCGGATCAAAGGGGCGTCCTTGATCTTGGCCATACGTCCCATCGGTGACCCGTGCTCACCGTAGGCCTTCTCAATCACACGACAGGACAGCCCCCACATAGGATGGCCAAAGCCACCCATGCTGAAGGTGAGATGGTCGTGCACGGCTTGGTTACTGCTGCCGGCGAGCCAGTGCTCGAAGAGGTCCTGGCGTGCTTGGATCCAGGTATCCGGGCCTTGCATAGCTTTGAGACCATCTGCGAAGGCTGCCGGTGGAGCGGTCATGATTTGATCAATCATCACCAGGCAACGGACTCTGCTCGGGCCCAGGCGGTCGGCGAGTTCCAGAGCCGGCCAGCCACCATGTGAGTGAGACACGAGATAGAAGTCATGCACTCCGAGCGCATCGAAGAGGCCAATGGCATCCTGCACCTGCTCCTCAACGCCATAGTCGGGCACGTCGTCGCGGTTTGGGCCGTGGCCACGCCAGCACATTCGAATGACCCGGCGCGTTCGTGCAATAATAGGGAACATCCCATCGTAGAGGCTCATGTCGTGGGCCCAGCCGGTGAGAAGGATCACTGGTGGCCCTGCTGCATAGCCAGCCTGATCATATGCAATCTCATAGCCGTTGATGTGCTTGGTGGGCATGATGGGTGAAGTGTTGCTTGTGGTGTAGATTGTGATTGGCTCAGAGTTGATCACTCGTGTCGGTATCTTGGAGGCTTGGGGCCCTGAATGATCTAGAGGACTTTCAAATCACTTATACAGCACTCTCGGGGCTTTGATTGTCGCTGGTGGTCACAGGATCGTGCCATATGGCGAGGACTTGGGTTGCTTTTGGTGGGAGGCTTAACAGCTTCGACCCGTGCATAGGCTGCGTGGTTCGAGTCGGCGTTTGTTAGACTTGAACTGGTTTCCGAAACTGAACGCCTTCTGGTCTCATGTACGATGGACCCTTGCATCGGGATTAAGGCGCTAAGGTCAGTCTCACGAGAGTGGTCGCCGCCGCCAAAGCGCATGGCTGCGTGTAGTCGGCTTCTTGGCTGTAAGTCGGCGACTCGACCATGACCCCCCAGTCTCACACCACTTGAGCCCCGAGCACTATCTAAGAGGAATGCCACTTTGGAAACGCCATCCGACATATTTGTAAGGCCAAGCAACATAAGATTAGATGGGCACTTTGAGCGGCAACATCGGCCTCTACTGGCGACTCGCCGTCTTCCCCATAGCGGCCCAACTAGATTCCTAATGCTCGAATTTGGGTTTCGTGCATCCGTACAGTTGGAGGCCCTAGATATACCAGTCCCGCCAGTTCATCAAAGCTTAGCGACTACTTATCTGTATATGAGGTCCCGTGGCTTGGTACATGCTATCAACGTTTTGTTGTGTAGTGATCGATCCCCTTGGCCATTCACATCATGACCAGCATCGGAGATAAGCCTATCATAGTGATAGGAGCTGGCCTCGTTGGCCTCACTTTGGCACAGGGCCTGAAGAAAGCCGGCTTCAACTTCCAAGTCTTCGACCGAGATCCGTCCCTGGATGCCAGGCCTGCTGGCTGGGGTATCACGGTTCACTGGAGCCTGCCCTCCCTGCAAGCATGTCTACCCAAGGAGCTGTATGACTTGATTCCATCGATTCAGGTCGATCCAGATGCTGGAGAACGCGGTAAGTCAACCGCACATTCAGGAAGGGGGTTTGGATCTGTTGACGCTGACATCAAGGCTCCCAGCTCATGACTTCTACCGTTTCTTGGATCTCGAGACCGGCGAGAATAAGTGCGCCATGCCATCTGGTCATCATTACAGACTGAACCGCGCGAGGCTACGACAGCTTCTGAGCACCGACATCCCGATCCAATGGGGGAGGAAGTTCGAGTCAGTCGAGTTGAAGGCGGATGGAGTGGTGGTCCATTTCGCTGATGGCTCCTATGTCGAAGGATCAATGCTCTTGGGTGTCGACGGCAAAAACAGCAAGATCAAGCGTCAGCTGCTTGGAGAGGAGAAGTCTCGCCTGAATGAGCTCCCGGTTGTTCTCGCAGGCTGCACCTTGCGCTTACCGCCGAAGCAGATGCAGCCCTTCAGGGACGTTCATCCAGTCATCTGGCAAGGCTGCCATCCACGCTCTGGGTACTTCGTCTTCTTTTCCATGCTCTCGACTCCATCTACCAACGGGAGTGGCAAGACGGACGCGCCCTACTACGAGGCGCAGTTCAACCTCAGCTGGGTTGTCGAGAAGAACGGACCTGCACCAAACGCCCCGGCAGAACAACTGGCAAAGATCAAGGAAGCGGCTTGCGCATCGACGGGGATGTTTCCGGCGCTCAAGGAAGCCATCTTGGCCATCCCCGAGGATACACATACCCAGAAGCTGGTTCTGGAGGATTGGCCGACACAGGCGTGGCCACTGAGCGATGGCAGGATCACGCTGCTCGGAGACGCGGCCCATACCATGACAATGTGTAAGACCTCATCACCTCAATCTTCACCAAAGTTAGTGAGGAACTTGACTAACTGAAACAAACAAATTTCCAGATCGAGGCGAGGCAGCGAACCATGGCATGTATGATGCGGCCGCGTTTGTGCATCAACTCAACCTATGGCGGAAGGGCATCAAATCGCGTCAGGATGCCTTCCGGGATTTCCAGACCGAAGTGGTCGAGCGCACCCACGAAGCAGTGTTGCTAAGTCGCTTCGCTTGCCTGGAGTGTCACGATCTCGATAATCTCCGTGACGATAGCAAGGTGTTCCAAGTCTCTGGTTTCAATGCAAGGGTCAAGGAAGAGAGGGAAGTTTTCGATCTCAGCCCTGACCCGGCGTCGTCGGTTGTGGCCACATCGGCATGAGAGATGTATTGAGCATCATGGGAGTCTATAGATCGCATTCAGATGTATAACCCCATGCAGAAAAGATCAAGTCACCGAGATTCTCTCCGGAATGACCTGAACCTGTACGTGAACCCCATACACGATCTGGGGACCAGCCTGTTGCCCAAAGACGCCGATTATATTGCTTGGTACGATCTAGATGAGGTCGATCAGCTCAGCAGCAAGTGCAGCCTCTTGTGTAGGTAGGTATGCGATGGAAAACAATAGATGAGTTCGAAGAAGTAACCTTTGATTCACAACGCCGCCTCGATTGAGGAAGCGCCCGGTCCTGCACCAAGTACGTGATCACTGTTCTTGCCTACCTAATTACTGAGAGCCTCTTGCAAAGCGTCTTATGGGTCGAGGATGATCGAACAATGAAAAGTCCCAACAGTGATTCGTTAGCAAGGAGCCACAGTGGTCTCACAACTGAGGCTAGAATCAATTGCACCTGGCTCAGCCTTTGTTGCCTGGGGCAGTGCGGGGAAGAAGTTGGCGTGGTGGGTATTCGTAGGGATACATATGCTAGATTAGTAGCCCGTATTGATAACTCGGGCACTTTGGCGGAGTGGTTAACGCGCTGGCCTGCTAAGCCAGTTCCTTCGGGAGCGTGAGTTCGAATCTCACAGGTGTCGATTCTTTTTTTTGTTTTTTTCTCTTTTTTCTCTCATTCTTTTGCTCTGCTTCCACTTGAACGAGTCTCTTTCCCTTTCGATGTCTTGCCGGCAGAGAAAGGTTGATCTCTTGGTTTAATGTCCACGATGGTGGTCGGGCTCCGGGGACCCTTGAGTGCCCTGAACCAAGGACAAAGCAACCACTCCATACCCAGCGTTGAACAACGATCAATCAATCAGATTCAGCCGCCTAGAATCCCATCAGCTGTGCTTTCTCTTCCCTCTACTCAGCTACAGGTGATCAACTGGCCTCCGGACCACACAGTCAGCCGTCATCGGTCGGTGACGGTTACCAAAAGAGGCGAGGATCCGGTGTAACAATGGCACCCAACAGAACCACATCTCTCCTCACACAACATGGACATCATCTACGAATCCTTCATAGTTTATGCCTTCACAGGATTCAATCGAGGCCCCTCTTGTTGCCAAGAAATAGACTCCCTATTGCCCCAATTCGGCGCCCCATGTCAGATTACGATACGGTCATTGCTATTGCTTACTCTCTCTCCGTACATCAGAACCCCCCAACAAAGTGCCCAACCCCCCCAAACTGCTGGAACCCCCAATTCTGTTGCCTGGAGCGGTCTTCGACTCATCAGCAAACATCGACCATAGGAGCACGATGGCCTCTTCAGCACCAGCGCCGCCGCCAGCCGATATCTCAACGGACTACCTGATCATTGGCGCAGGCATTGCAGGTCTCGGTTTCGCTGATGAGCTTCTCACACGCACCTCTGCCACCATCACCATTGTCGATAAGCGCGATGCCCCTGGAGGTCATTGGAACGATGCGTATTCCTTTGTGAAGCTGCACGGCCCTGCAAATATGTACGGCGTTGAGTCCACGGCGCTGTCGGACGACCACATCGAGCAGCACGGTCTCAATAAGGGGATGATGACCTTGTCTTCCGGTCCAGAGATCCTCGCGTATTGCTCCAGGATCGTCGAAACCAGATTCTTGGCTTCCGGTCGGGTCACGTATCTGCCCTCGACTGAATATGTTGAGTCGGAAGGCACAGTACGAGGCTTGTTCTCGTGGAAGCGACAGACTGTCAAGGCCAAGAAGATAGTCGATGCCAGATACTGCGAGAACAGCATTCCACTTACGCACAAGCCTTCTTTCTCGACGGCACCTTCAGTCCATTGCATTCCGCCAAACGGACTTCCAAGAGCCGCGGCTGGCTTTCAGCACTTTACGGTCCTGGGCGCGGGCAAGACGGCTGTAGACGCATGCATATGGCTGTTGACAAACGGGGTCGACGCTCAAAGGGTTCGATGGATAGTTCCCAACGACTATTGGTACTTGAACCGAGCAAAGTCCCAAGTCGCCATGCCGTTTTTCGACGACATCACCACCGCGATTATTGATAGGTTCGAGGCTATGGCTGAGGCGACTGACGCATTGGACTTGGCCCGTCGTCTTGAGAAGTGCGAGGCCTGGCTCCGCGTGGATACGGCAGTTGAGCCTCTGCAGTTCCACTCTGCTGTCATCTCTAAAGGCGAGATGGCAGAGCTGCGCAAGATCCGAGACGTGGTTCGGAAAGGGTATGTGTCTGCCATCCAAGCGGACAAGGTTGTCCTCACGCAAGGCACGATTCCGGCCCCCTTGAACACCCTCTACGTGGACTGCACCGCCTGTGCGTTTCCGGGGAGTCCCCCAGTTCCAATATTCCAGCACAACAAAATCGTCTTGCAGATTGTGCGATCAGCGATGCCTGGTCTCAGTGTGGCCCTGATCGCGTTCATCGAATTCCTAGGACTGTCTGATGAGGAGCGCAATGACCTTGTCAAGCCAGTGCCGTACGCCAAGGGCATTCAGGACTATTTGACAGAGTTGTCGGTCGATGTTCGAAACAGCTTTCATCTTTCCAAGTTCCAGCCAACGCGCGAGTGGAGCGCGCAATCACGGTTGGACGTCTTCTCTAGCCTTGTGACGAGAGTGCCTCCTGAGGATGTCGAGAAGCGCGAAAAGCTGGCGAGACTCATGAAGGTTGTCCCAGTAGGAAGTATGAACATAGTACAGTTGGCTCAGACCGCATCCGAAAAGCGTCAAAGCCGGCTGTGAAGAACCTGAAAGGTATGACATCGGGACGTATACAGATTGTCGAGATAATTTTGATGTCTATCATGCTTGATCCGTATAGCGGTTACGCCATTGATCAGAAATGATGAATCGTCTCCGCGCGACTCGAGTTTCTGGATGATGCCAGTCTCACGATTGCGAGGCAGTTCTGAGCCAGATTATGGATCGGAGATGATCGAACGCAGTGAACGCAGCGTGCTACACGGTTGGCTATGTTCGACTTGCCTCGCATGGTATATGAGCCAGCTTAATGGGCCACCACGCTCGCCACGTCGACCTGCATGGGAGTTGTGGCTGCACATACACCTCCATGACCGCTGATTCGCCTTGGAAGCCGAGCTTATCTGAGCACAGATGGTGAGGCTTTGCAGATTTAGCCGAGAGCTTCTCTACCAGTACTGCATTACACGAGCCCGGTCAAGATGGCTCTCACTCCCCGGAGACAACTACCGGGTGTATTTCCATCAGATCAGATACACAGGACCTGTCGAGGAGACCCATCTTTCCCTGCTGCGAACCATAGATTATAGCAACAATATGTCAGGAAAACTTTTGTATCGTCCTCTGAGCAGGGACAGGAATGAGATTCGCATCTTACAGATTGACAGGATTCTTGGCGATCAGGAGGCAGCGAAGACTCCAGGAGTCAAAAGCAGGCTGCAATGCTCTATGCATCTCGAGCCACTCGGCTCTGGGCATTCTCCTTTCTTCGCCGTATCCTATTGCTGGGGTAAAGACCAAAGCTCTGGCCGAAGTATCACAATCGACGGTCATGACATCGACACTGTGCCCAACAGCGCTGTGATGGCATTGGAGAGCCTTGTTCGAAAGCCAGGCGAGCGTGTGTGGATAGATGCCATCTGTATCGACCAGGGCAACAACTCTGAGAAGAGTTGGCAGGTTGGCATGATGAAGGAGATCTACTCCGCAGCGAGAAAAGTACGCATCCTGTTAGGCAGCCTAGCGAGCGATACTACTGCTCGAGCTATCCGATCTGCTCGTGATATTGAGGAACAATGTCACCGAGAAACCAACGGATTAGAAAACCTGAGCCTCCATCTTTACGGCGCCGACAACTCGGGCTTCAGATACTCCGAAGCACCTTTGCCCACCACCAGCGACTGGGAGGCTCTTCGGGAGTTGTACTCGCTCCAGTGGTTCACCAGGCTGTGGATCGTCCAAGAGGTGGCTCTGGCCAGGAAGGCTACATGCTGCATTCCCAGCACTGATCGCTCCAGGGAAACTATAACCGTGGATGCTGAAACGGTCACTCTCGGTGCTCGTTGGATGGTGCACCGGCGCTATGTGAAGCATTTCAGCAACACCGAAGTTCAGGGCATCGAGAATGCCTCAAGTATGTACCGACCTACGATGAGGCCACTCAGCAACCAGCTGCGTCGGATGCATCGTCAGCAATGCCATAATCCGCGAGATCGAGTGTATGGCCTCTTGGGCTTGCTGCGGCCAGAAGTTGCCGCCGCCATAAGCCCCGACTACAACTTGCCCCTGGCTGCCGTGTATGCCCAGGCAGTCCGAGTTGCCTTGCAAGAGGACAAGAGTCTCTACATTCTAGGATTCCTCAATTGGTATGTTGAAAACGACAATAGCTTTGCGGGTAGGCTGAAGAGAGTATTGGGAAGAGTGGGGAGGAGAACGGGCTTTGGGACCCTTGGGCTGGCATCAGCATGGCCGTCGTGGGTTCCCAGATTCCATGGAAGCACTGAGAGCGACAAAGGCTCCAGCTTCAATGTGCAATGGGCAGGCAAACCGACTTGGCCGCTTGAGGCGAGAGGTCATTCTGACTCCCTCGCCCTGAGCATTCGAGGGTCAGTCTTGGGTCGCGTGGCTAGCTGCAGCGGGTGTCTGTCGAGAGACACGCTCTTGTCGAGGAAGCAACTTTCTAAGGTTATCCTGAGTTACTTGCGGACACTCGAGCGTATCCGGATCAAAACCATGGGGTCGCAGGCCTCTGTGCGTTCAACAGACAGTGTCATACTGGCGTTGAAGTGCGGAAAGAATGCTTTGAACTCCAGCATATCGCCAACCGATGGCCTCAGAGCTGACTATGCTGATTTCATCGCATGGTGCGAGGCGTCCTCACGAAGTGGCCGGAAAGGACAGGTGGGAGCAGCTTCCCAGAAGGAGGAGGAAGGATATCCGCGATTTTGGCACGACATTTGGCATTCGCAGAACCGGAGACTCTTCGTCACCAAGGATGGAGTCGTGGGAATGGGTCCGTCAGACATGAGAAGCGGGGACTCCCTTTGCATATTATCAGGGAGTCAGGTGCCGTTTGTTTTGAGGGGAAATGGATCCAAGTGGAGGCTGGTGGGAGACGCGTACTGCAGGACGGTCATGAAGCCACTTGGGGATGATGGCGGTGATGATGATGAGAACACGGCCGAGATCAGAATAACGAGGATACGCAGATGCAGTCCATCGAGATGGTTTGAGATTGAATGACTTCGCTAAGTTGAGGTGGCTCATTGCCAAATGTGAGAGGGGCGAGCATGGGAGTTGTCTTACACGAATGTTCAATTCAACACTGTCACTGAAGAATTCACAGCGGACGTTTATTTCGGAAAACAAACAGCAGATAAATAATGTATGATTGGTAGGTAAGAAAAGGATATAGGAATTATAACACAGCATTAATACAAACCGGCAAATATAGAGCTTGATAAGCGGAATAGGTTGCATCGATACACGGTCGATATCGGGTAGGAATATGGAAAGTGAAGCGATTGAGGTTCATCTACCTACAATGGTAACTATGAACAACCTACATATACGATAGTAAGAAGTCCGGAGTCCATCAGTCAACAAGCGTAATTGGTTTAGTGGTAAAATTCTCCGTTGCCACCAGCGCAGCGTCGGGGAGCCCAGGGTTCGATTCCCTGATTACGCAGACGATTCTTTCTTTTTGTCTTTTTTGCCGCATATGCAGTGTACCTATTACCTGTCTGATTCCTTGCGAAGTCTACGAGATCAATACCTCGTATATCGTGCAGCGTGTATGTGTGTGTGTGTGTTGGAGTGTGCGACAACGGCAGCCACCAAAAGGAACAACTTCAAGACACACACAGAGCCCGGGATAGCGCTCTCGGAGACTACAGTAGCGGGGTTCTAGGTCTAGGATCTCGGAGGCAGCAGGGTGATACAGGGGATGTCACGGGGTTGCACAGGCGGTATGGTCCACTGGCTGGACTCGCTCACTCTCTCCCCACCACTCTCCATCCCCTCTCCATCTCTCTGCATCACTCACTCTCCAAGACGCCAGGAGTCATCGAAAATCCTCGGATCGAAAGCCACGATCATGTGGACCCTGTTCTAATCTCCTGCAAAAGGCACCGTCGGTGGGCAGCAACGCGCTAATGCCAACGCGCCTCGATGGGTGTCGTGCGCACTCATACATACATAGTTGTAACTCGGGTCAAGCCGTTCACGGATGAGCTGAGTCCTGCCAGTGCGTAAATTACGCAAGAAAAGACATGATCAAAAGACGGCCTTTTGGGGCTTCTCTCAGGATTCCGGGAGTTTAGCGCAGCGGTGATGACCTCCGAGGGCGAGTCGGGCTGACGGCAGAGCTCTCGGCGCATGACAGAGGGCTGGAATAGTCTACCGCCTCTTCCTTTCCTTCATGCTGCTGTGCGCGTGCGCGTCTCAGCTGTGCGGGTGGCTGAGCACCTCAGCATGATATGCATGAATCAGCCATGATGGGGGAGAAGCAAGACGGAAGTTGAGGGTCTCATCGTGCGAAAGGGAAGAACCGGCCTTCACAATCATCTGGTTTGCTTGCAGGAAGCCAAATACGACAAGGTCTTGCTTCGGCTTCCTGCATCTGCGCCTTTGTTCCCATGACGGAATGGAGGGCTTGAGGAAACGCATGCTGTGGCACGGATGAGGAAGACGACACGACTTTCGGGGTGCTGGTAGCGCAGCATGACGGCCAGCAACGGCATCGGGCCTACTTCACCGGATGCTGTGACGCTTCATTCTCTCTCTCTCTCGATCTCACTGGGGTCCAATGATAGATGTGCCAATCGACAGGTGGGCTTCTTACTCTGTTGTGTCGATCAATCTTGTTAAAGTTGGATCCGTGAGTAGGGATACCTACATGCCAGCCCGGGTTTGGGGACTTTGCTTCTGAGATCAACGGGGAGGAGGGGGGAAATAATAGAGTGAGCCGCGTCTAGGTACGGACGGGAGCAGCACCTCTGAACCAGGGGACGGCGCGAAGCTAGGAGACTACAAGCCAACGGTCCGCCGAAGGATTTGCAGAGTTCGCGATCTGGTGGAGACAAGCTGTGCTTGTACCTGGCGCTACGGCGGGAGAGTAAGATTACACTCTTGCGGGATGGAGGGGTTGATGGAGTCGAGTCGGGGGGGCCATTACATCTTGGTGATGGCTTTTACAGCTGAGGGCGGAGAGTCGGACAAGATGGATCCAGAAGACAGTGCAGAAGCCAGAGACGGCACACGCACAATGCTCTGTTGAACAAGCTGTCTGTCTGTCTATGAGCTTGGGAGCGGTTCGTTGCTCCCCCTGCTCGACTGTGCGTTGTCCTCACTATGTGTGTATGTCTTACACACTCATATGGCTCCTTCTTGTTCACTGGTAGCCATGTCCGACTCCGATCCATCGGCCGAGGAGGAATTGGAATCAAGCGTTCTCTTGGAAATCTTGGGTTTGCGATCAGCACGGCCCCCCCGTCCCAAGTGCGACCGGTGGCTCTCTTGCGCTGGTGGGACTCTGCAAGTAATACGATATAGTGGCACACGCGCGCGACATCGCGACAATGACGCGATCCAAAAACCTTCTTTTTCTTCCGTGTGTCCTATCTCGTGCAGCACTAGACACTGAAGTGGCCGCTTCGGTGGAAGTGGATGTAAGTGGAAGCGGGAGATTGGGTTGCCCGATCTGCGCAGAAGAGGGTAACACTGTCTGTGACCTGGGATACCTATTCCCACCCTTCTCTCTGCTGGACGCAAATCCCGATTGGAAGATGCGTTTTTTTTTTGCCTGGTTCACATGGCCTTGGCCGAAGCTACGGTGCCAACATCCTGCTCGAGGCTGGAAGGTGTGCGTGTTGGCTGCTGGTGATGTGGTTGCAGTCACAGTGGCTTTATCCACTGCATACATGATTGCAGTGACTTGCCAGAATGAAAATACGTGCTTTCTTTCAGTCGGACAGGACAACTCGGCGACGTGGAAGAAGAGGCTTAGCCTAGGCTGATGGATTCGCATGAAGAGGACGACTTATACATCCAATGATGGCCTCACACAACCCCGAATTCGAGACCCTTTCCCCTCCACAAAAGCCACCGCCACATCAATTTGCCAGTCAGGCTTTCCTTGGGTTTCACATCCATCGCAGGGTCAGTCGTCTTGTTCGCCCCTGTTCGCTCCGTCTTTCGCAGCCAGCCACCCTGCCACTCAAATACGCCCACCCCTACTCGCAGCACTTGTCTTGGTGCGACCGGTTCCGAGCCGCCGATCCCTGTCATCGCAATCTTGGGGCTTCCAGTCCGGTGCAGACGAGGGGTCCCAATCGGACCACATACAGGCCTTGCTTCTGAGCGAGTAATTGCGGCAGTCCGTTTTGAGCTGAAGCGACTTGTTTTAGTAGGGGGAAGCTGTCCTCGTTTCGCGCTCTTTTCTGGGGCTGAGAGGCAGAGATGGACTCATTTGGACTTTGTTCAGTGCTCGATGGGGAGACAACTGTTCTCGTGGTCAACTTCCAGGTGTTCGGTAGTCACCATAGGGATTGGTCTGGACTAGGGCTGACTGACTGACATGAGGTCTCGGTACTTCAGCCCTTTTAGACTGTGCGGCGGCCCCTGCTCAGTCGCAACTCAATCATGCAATTGTGTGACGTGCCCTCGTCGCCATGTGTCGCCCTGAGGCCCTCCCCTGGCCTCATCCCGACAGAGGGACGCGCCTCTCCACTGAACTGTCTTAGACTACTTGTCGGAGCTTTTTCTTTCTCTCCTATGTAGCGAAGAGAGACACACACCCCTGGAGGCGCCCTATTTTGGACACACAGGCAGAGAGGAAGAGAGAGAAGGAAAACCGTGCGTCGGTTTCGACTTGTCGCTTGCTCGGATATATGGACTCTGGAGCCACCCATTAAGCTATACCCCCTTACCCCCCCCTGGTTGCGAAGCTCACCTGAAGCCCAATGGTTCGCGGATGATGGATGCCCTTGGCGGCAGAGCTCGACTGGACGGTTGAACTTGACGTAGGTACATGTGCTCTCAGACTACATGTGCTGTGCTGCAACTGCATGTGGTTGCCGCCATTCGTTACTTCTGTGGTGATCTGATCTCTGTCCTCCTCTCTCTTGCATCCTCTTGTGCTTCTTCCAGCTCAGCTCCGGGCTTACTTCTCACCAATACACTCCTTTGACTACAGTACACGCCAGTCCTTCTCTTGCTTTTTCTTCTTCTTCGTCTTCTGACTTCAGTTTTACTTACGAGTCCGTGTACGACCATCCTTGATACTTCACCGACTCTTCCCGTCCATTCATCCATTCATTCGTTCATTAACTATACTATACATTCTTTATCCTCGTGACTCTCGCGGCTGGGCATCTTCCCGTTCCAGACACTGTCTCATCCAACTCACTGGACGGCCAGCACAGACTGTGTTCACAGCAATCTAATCCTCTCCGTGTCACTGCCTCCCTCCTACTTACTCCAAAAAAAAAGGGATTCTCTGAGAGGAACAACGTTGTTCGTATCCCTTGGACACTGTACCGGCTTTCAAACCCTCACAGTCCCAGAACATCCTCTTTCCTCACTGTGTTCTGTGAACTCCCGAGCCATGCCCCGGTAGCATCGCCTTGTCACCTGCTTTGATCGACAAGTTCCCACAGGAAGCAATTTCTTTCAAGTTTGTCTACCAGACGCGCAAAAAGCGAGGCCTCGCCCAGGACAAACGACGATGATCCCCCGGATATGGGCGCTCTTGTGCCTGGTGCTTCTGCTTCAGCACGCCACTGCGCAAAGCTTCCGGATAGTGCCTCGACAGGACGGAGGCACTGTGTCTGTGTCTGCAACGGCCTCGGAGGAGGGAGCCGAGGCGACAGGAACCGCTTCAAGAAGTGTCGAGGAGGAGGAATCGGGCAAGACGGAGGCGCCATCATCGACAGTTTCCAGAAAGGCTTCGTCAGCCACGTCCGAGAGCGAGCCGACTTCCACCGGGATCACTACCAACGGACCGCTTGACGATGCCAACTTCATCAATTGTAGGACCACCCTTTCCCACGTCTGGGCCTGACGAGCTGCTCGGTGACTTGCTTCGACGTACTGACTGACTGGGTGTTTGTAGCAACCATCCCCGAGGGCCAGTTGCCTCTGCAGCCCGAGCTCACGCCTGGGTTCGGTGTGGCCGGTGCTGTGCTGCTATGCACCGGTGTCGCTTACACACTTGTCGGAATCAAGAACCGCTGGATCCACACGTTCTTCTCGTCCGCATATCTTGCTGCCCTCGGCATCACCGTCCTTCTCGTGTACATCATGAAGGTCCCGGTGGGCAACGCGTTGCAAGGCGGATACGTGGCTGCCGTCATCCTACCTGCATGTCTGCTCGGAGGCGCCTCCGTCTTCTTCAAGGAACTGACGGAGGGCTTGGGATGTGCCCTGGGAGGGTTCTGCTTGAGCATGTGGCTGCTCTGCCTGGTGCCTGGCGGACTCCTGCGGCCAGCGGCTTCCAAGGCCATCTTCATCTCCTGCTTCACACTGGTTGGCTTCGCCTTCTATTTCAGTCGCTACACGCGAGATTGGGCTTTGATCCTCATGATCTCTTTCGCCGGTGCGACGGTCTCCGTGCTCGGGATTGACTGCTTCAGCAGGGCCGGTCTGAAGGAGTTCTGGGCATACGTGTGGGATCTCAACGATGATCTCTTCCCGCTGGGAGCAGACACGTACCCTGTCACCAAGGGGATCAGGGTCGAGACCGCTGCCATCGTCATCATCTTCCTCTTCGGCATCATCTCGCAGATCAAGCTTTGGAGAATCGTCCGCGAGCAGAAGCAAAAGCGAGCAGCCGAACGCGCGGCAGAGCAACAGGATCTCGAGCAGCAGGAGGCCGACCTGGGACGCCGAGTGGAGGACATCAACGCACGCGAGCGACGAGAGTGGGAACGAGTTCACGGCGACGGCGGGGAGGCTGGCAGCTCACTCGGTTCCGACGCCATCAGCGAGAAGAAGCTCCGCAACAGTGTTGCCGCGCAGTCTTCGAGAGACAACGCGCCAGGCCAGGTTATCGAGATGTCGGACATGTCTGAGCCTGATCAAAGCCGTGGCCCAGCACCACTGATGGAGGAGCAGGACAAGGAAGGCAAAGTCACTATCCGCGTCGCCGAGGACGACACATTGCCTGCGCCGTCTGGCGACGAGGAAGTGCTGGACGAGAAGGCCGAGTCTCGACGAGTTTCCATGGCCAACATGCGAGTCTCAAGTGTGCCATCCATCACCGAAGCCCCGGAGGTCGTCCCTCTTCCATTCAACGTCCCGCAAGAGGACGATGCCCAATCCCGAGGAGACCGATCCTCCGTCGCCACATTCGCCGACGAGGAGGGCACGCAAGCACTCGCCGCACCGCATCGTCAGTCCCTGGCAAAACGATTCTCTCAGAGCTCAGGAAAGCTCCTCCGAAGCTTCTCTCAACGATCAGGACTCTCGGGCGGCGGGATGCACGGCCCTCATGGCGGAAGCTCCGAGGATCTCGTAGCCCCTCGCAACGTGCGTAGACGTGATGATGATGATGTCTCAGTGGCTGCCACGCTCGACGACAGTGTTAGCGGAGATGAGAGGCGTCTCAGCCATACTTCGGATGTCCAGAGGAAGAGCATCGAGATAACAGCCGAGCTTTCCGACCCAAGTCCCAAGGCAGAAGACGCGTCGCAGTGTGCTGGGCTCACCCCTGAACTCAAGCAAGATGCCCTCTCAGGGGCTCAGTCACCAACCCTACCGAACGCACCCGTGCTGGAAAACGAGGCGTCCCGAGTCGATGCGGCCGGTACCGAAGCTGGCGAGTCGCTCCCCGCGCCGTCCGAGAAGGCCCCCAAGTCCGCCACTTCAGCAGTTTCGACGCCTGTCAGTCTCACCAAGGACCGCCTCCCACGCTCCCTGTCCAAGATCGCCCTGTCTTATCGGACCAACGAGTGGGCAAAGCATCTCAGTCACGCTGAGACCCCAGAGCCAGAGCATCTGGATGTTGCAGCTCCATCGCGAGCCGTCAAGTCGAAGAAGGAAAGGATCACAGAGGAGCCCAAGCCCGTCAACGTGGAAGAGCTGCAGCAGACCGCCGCCGATGGCATCTCGCCTGCTGCCCCCCTGGCTCGGGCCACCTCAAAGGCATCCACTACGGCGCCTGCAACGAAGAGGGTGAGCAGGCAGAGCTCGAGTGGCGGGCTGGAGGCAGCTGAGGATGCTGGGCTTCAGCGAAAGGACTCCACGCTGTCGAACCCCAAGGGTCTTCTCCGATCAGCCTCAAACAACACCTTGCGCAAGTCTTCGAACTTCCAGCCCATCGCAGAGGAGGCTGCCGCACCCATTCGATCGCCTGTGATCCCCGAAGAGGCTCCTCCCGCCGATATCCCAACTGCCAGGAGCTCTCCAAGCAACCGGTCAGAACCGTTCCGGGGCGCACCGGTG
This sequence comes from Sarocladium strictum, assembly GCA_030435815.1. Taxonomy (NCBI): domain Eukaryota; kingdom Fungi; phylum Ascomycota; class Sordariomycetes; order Hypocreales; family Sarocladiaceae; genus Sarocladium; species Sarocladium strictum. Next base: position 1,304,042 of record JAPDFR010000002.1, on the reverse strand, counting down.
CCTGGCATCGTGTCGTATGACAGCCCTCAGACTCTGATCGGCCAGCGCGAGATGTTCCTTCGCAGCAGATCACAGGGCAATCTGCTCGCCAGCCCGTCAGACTTGAACCTGAACATGAGCGCCTCGTCCGCGACCAGGACACCAAGCGAGTCTGGATCCCTCTACAACTATCCCATGTATGCCGCAGCACTGGACGCCGACGACCTGCCTCTCAGTCAGCGGAGAGAGTTCATGCGCCAGAGCAGCATGATGTCGCTGACCGGACCAAGCCCGAGCACGCACCGGATGAGCGTCGGCTCCGACTCAGCGCCCAACTTCGACTCCCACCAACCGAAGCGCGGCTCGGCCATCCCCTCCCAGGCCGACCGCGAGGCGCGCCTTGCCAGCTTCCGCAGCTCCGTCGCCCAGGATTTGCGCTCCGGGACCGCCCTCCTGGCGCCCTCCGGACGCGAGACGCCCTTCGCCTCGACCCACTCGCTCCTGGCGGGCGCGGGAGGTCGTGAGGCAGAGGTCCAGCGCAACATCGAGATGCAGCGGACCATCATGATGGGCCAGCGTGAGGCCGAGGGTCACCAGAGAGAGATGGCGAGGAGGCAGAAGGAGTTGGCGGACCGGGCGTTCGATGAGCGGATGAGGAGTGGAGATCTGCTCGAGGCCCATCGTGAGGCGATGAGGAAGATGCAGAGAGCTGCCAAGGATAAATGATCGATTTTGCGGGAGGGCGGCTCTTTGCACACAACGCCTTTTAATTTTCTACGATGAGCGATGTGATATTTTCTCTTTTCTTTTGGCATTTTTTTTGCACATACAGGACTTCCCTTCATTTCTTTTAGGGGTTGGTTGTGGTGGCGGTGGAGGGACTGGATCGGTTGAACAGGGACATATATACATGCAAACAATAGTGATACCTCATGTCTTGGGTTACGGGCCATGGCTATTTCGGGGGGATGGGTTAAGGATCGATGCTTGGGGAGGGAAAAAAGGGGCTGGAAGACGGCGCACGGAAGTCAGGTTCACGAATACCGTGTTGATTGTGTCAATGATAATTGTCAATTATTTGAAAAAACCCCTTTCGAAATATTGTCAGATGGAAAAGAAAGCAGATACAAGGAAAGGAAAGCCACCATTTAGGTTGGCAATAGTGAAGAGCGGAGGTTGAGGAAAGGGTACAACGTGAGCAATGGAAAAGTGATCGTGTCGCTAACGCCCATGCCATGATTGCGACTGAAACACGCTCAAATACTAGGAGTGAAAGAGAAGTTGTGAATGAACAAAAGAAGCGCGCAAAGAAAACGAGTAGATATGAACGTCTGTCGAGTGAGCTCAAGACAAGACAAGTCGCCCGCAGCGAGGACACGGACGCCAGGCTGAACGAGGCTAACGCTGGCCATCAGTCGGGTGTGACTCACGCACGAGGTGTGTCTCGACAACTACACCCTGGGCAGAGGCAATTGAACGCTGATCCGCATCATCGTCGCAGTCTTTGGTGTCGTGGCTGTCGCCGTGCTCATCATGCCAGACCCTGGTTCTGATGGGAGGGCTCGTCTGCCCAAGTGTGTTGCTGAAATTGTTGAGCGAGATTTGAGATGGGCTCTCGACCTTCTCCCGGTTCGATTTACGTGAGAAAGGGAAAGGAATGATGGGGAAGTTGAGATGAGTCCGCATCAGCCAAGGGTTCCGGTGAGGGATCTGGATGAGGTCGTCCGTTGGATGCTTGGCAGCCTGTGAGGGAACAGCCACGCCGCTCTCGAGGTCATTCGATGCGATCCGCTCCATCGATTGAAGTTCGTGGGCCGCCGAGCCCCCACCAGAGGAGGAGCTGTGCGCCAGCATCCGGAACGACGACGTCAAGCTGATAACCTTGTGTGCTGATTTGCTGGAAGAGTATTGTCAGTATGAGCCACGAAATCGTCTGTCGTAGTTCACATGGCTTCTGTACTTACCCAGCTGCCGAGATGGTGGAGTTGTAGTTGCTCGACCCGTTGCTTGAATCTCCCACGTGTCGATCTGGGTCATACTCCTGATTCAACCGAGGGAAGATCTTGCCAAGACCGAAGAACAGCAATAGGCGTCGGTAATCGTTCATTGCATCCATGGTGGTGCCGAAGAAGCCGAATATGGGGATCGCGGAGAGAATGGGTATCCAAGACACGTTCAGATATGCGAAGTCAAGGTCGCCTGAACGGAGGTACACGATTGTGTCCCAGGGATAAGGCTCCATGTGATCATGGATAGCAGCATAGTCGTATGGCTTCAAATCTCTCAGGTCGAGGATGTTGAGAACCGTCAAGGTCAGAACGATTGGGAAGAAGGGGATGATGATGGAGACGACCATCAGGTACAGACGGCGTCGCGTCCGCTGAGCTCGGTCGTTGGCGCGGCGGTTGGACGAGAGAGCAAGCCCGGTGGACTTTGCAAGCTCGCGAAACCGCACGTAGATGAGAACTTCACAAAAAGGATCAGTGACCGAACAGTACCCAAGGAGAACTGGTAGAGGGACCTACTTGCGTAGCCAGACGTGACAAAAGCGAAGATCGGGGCAGGGATGATGAAGAAGACGATATACACCCAGGTCGGATAGCCAGTCCAGCTGCAACCAACCAACGTGCCCACGACGTAACGCTGATAGGTGAGGAACCAAGTCAAGACCGCCTGCAAGAGAGGGAAAGGGAACATGATCAAGGCCTGGCCCAGGTTCCGTCGACGCTTCTCCCTCGCCGTCAAGGGGTTGGCTCTCAGGAGTCCGACCTGTTGAGCCAGGTTGCGCACAATAGCCAACAGGCAAGTCATGTAAAGCAGTGTCACAAAGTGCTGGATATAAGGCATGACATCGCAGAGCCCATATCCCGGCCACCAGTTTGCGACGTCGTCATTGCGCCAAATGAGTGCGTTCACGATCGTGATGACGTTCTTAAGCACCGCGGTCGTGATGAACACCGTCGCGGCAAACTCGCCGTTCTTGTGCAAAAGGCGCAGGGGGACCAGACATATGATGCTTGCGATGGTACCGAAGAGAACACGGCATACAAGATTGGCAGTGAGAGAAGCGGTTGTTGTTGGAGCGTCGCTTGGCCAGTAGAGGATGAGAGGATCCTCACCCACGACGATGGGGAGGATGGTGTTGTTCATGATCCTGAGTCGTTGCGCGTGAGGCTGCTGCTCGCGCAGACTCTTTGCAATAGAAAGGGGGAACGAAGTCCCGGGGCAGAGGTGAAGTCAATCAAGCAGGTGGCAATGTGAAGGAATGAGGCGCTCGGACAAAGCCAGGGCGCCAGAGCTGAATGTTCCACGGGTATAGGATGGGCTTGCGATGGCGAGACTGGCCCGAAGTAACACACATGTGCGAGAAAGAGGATGTCTGAAAAGATCCGTGCGACAGGCGATCTTTTAAGCCTCCCGAAGAGAATGCGGTTAAGACATTTCCCATCCAAGATCTGGCTGCCGGCATGCTCCTTGGCAAGGTGGCCGTTATTGTGAGGGGAAAGTAATAAGGCAATTGAAGAATGACCGGGGGGCCATTTCCAATTGAGAAAGAAGCAAGTCTGCTTCTCTTGAATAAGAATGCTTCAACTTTCATACAGTCATGCATAGATGAGCATCCGCTGCATCGAGCCTCTGTGACGGCTAGAATGCGTTAGCAGTGCTGGCCATGGGCTCGGCTGGGCGGGTGATGGGCAACCCGAGCTGTCTATCGAAACCGTAAATAATATGTCCATCGGATGGGTTCCCGCTGCGACGTGCCGGACCAATGAATCCAGTCTCGGGGATGGCTGACACTGGGTCGGCGAGCAGACGGGCCGATGGGGCTTATTGAGAGGATGCTATTCACAACCCAAAAGAGGCAAGTGTGCTGAAGAGGGTTGAGAGCGAAGCGAAGCGGCACTGCAAAAAAGAGGGTCTGAAACTCCACTTGAGTCTGACATATCAGAAATGGTGATTGCGATGGTCCTTTCCTGAAGATTGCCCATGCTTGAAAACATTTGCTTGGCTCGCTTCGGTCCATGGTCGGAGTTGGTGGATGGAATCGTTGCAAGACGAAAGCCAGTTGTTACCTAACGAATGTCTGGGCAAAAGCTGAACAGCCATGGATAGCGACGGTTTTGTAACCGTCCAGCCCATACCTGAGCCATCTCAGCTATCGTCCAAAGTCTCAGCCGTGTTGTACGACTTGGTGCGTGATGGGATTGTGGCAGTCGATCCCTCCACTCGAGACATCTGTTGGTCAAGCTTCACTCTCCCAACTTAAGCCTGGTGGAGTACCGGTTTTAAGCATCACCCCGTTAATTGCTGCCGATAGTATCTTATGTAGGAAAAGGGGTCTTGCAGCTATCCCAAAGATTGGTATCCGCATTCCCCGTCCCCCTCCATCGCCCTACAGAAGCCCTGGCCAATGACAGTCACCTCCCTTGCGACCCCTAATTTATCGCGTCGACACGTTCATACAACGCGACGACAACTCCCCCCCCCCCCAACCGACGTCAAGTATCACCAACTCAACGACGTCCGGCCCGTTCATCTGACCACATCTCCCAAATCAAACCAATAATCACCAACCACATATAGCCATGTCTTCTTCAGTCTTCATGCGCCGCGCCGCCTTCGGTGCCCGTGCCTTCAGCACTTCTTCCCCTCGCTCCATCGCCCGTATCTCCATCGTCGGTAATCTTGGAGACACTCCCGAGCTCATCGCCACCAGCTCCGGGCGTGAGCTCATCCGGTACGCTGTCGCCAGCAACTCTGGCCCTCGCGACAACCGCCAAACTAGCTGGTTCCGCATCACCAGTTTCGCTGAGGGTGCGCAGAGGGACTACCTTCTCAGTCTGCCCAAGGGGTATGTTATGTGCCACCTGCGTGTGCCCTGGTCTCTCCCGCCAGTGCATTGGTCGCGGCTCGAAAACAAGAACGAATTGCTAATGTCGGTGACGAAACAGTACCACTGTCTACGTCGATGGTAACGCCACTCTCAACACCTACCAGGACGCCGAGGGCAAGACTCGCAGCGGCCTGAACATTACTCAGCGTAAGAAACCATTATGCGCCCCTCTCTTTGCCCATCTCATTACGCTAACATCCATCGCAGGCAGCTTTGAGGTCGTCAAGCGTCCTCAAGGAGCACCATCTGAGCAGACCGAGTAAGCGGTAGTCGCTTGTACAACCATCATCACGATCACCACAGCGCACTCCACTCCAGAGGACTGGTTTCTTTTTTTGTACGAATCAGGTGTCATCAGGTGTCACAGGCTATGAATGTACCAAAAGGCTGTTGGTTTGGGAAGCGATGCATCTGATACCACTTGAAATATACAGTAATGGACATCATGCCTTCAAACACGCCTCGGGAAAGGGATGTTCGACAGTATCAAGAAGTCAATCAAGAGAACATGCTTCCCCCCTATGGGTTTGATGCAAATTACACCTCGAGCTACTGTAATAACCAGTTTTCTTTCATGACCCGGGTTTCTTTCAAAACACCTACACTCATACCAGCGAGCAACTGTCCATGCAGCCATACCCAGCAGCAACGCCGCCTTCTTCGCTCTTGTCACCCTTCGTGCGCAGCAAGTAACCAGCCTCATCGTTGTAGTGCACCTGCCCACTCTGTTGATCCCACACGCATGCTCCATAGACACCCAACTCGCAGATGACACCACCTTGCTCGATCTGGCCATTGCGCAAAATGACGTTCTCAACCGGAGGCGGAGTGATGAGCTCCATGAGAATGTAGGAACCCCAGTGCGACTCGGGAGTCTTTCTCAGGAACTCGGGAATCGCCCCACGATAGATATTGTTCCCTCCTCCCTCTCTCTGGGGTTTGAGTACATATGCTTTCGCTGCTTCTGGGACGAGCGCCTTCTTGCGCGCTTCAAGCCCGGCTTCCGACGTGTCCATGGGATAAATATTAGTAAAAGTCTTCCAAAGCGCTTTGGCCTGATCCGTATCGTCTTGAATGAACTTCGAGAGCATTGAGGGCTCTGATGCAGGTCTCGGCGTCGCCAAGACTTGTTGCACTTTCTTCGTGCCAGCAAGTTGAGTGAGCACAGTTGGGCATTTGATAGCAGCAGACCTCTCGAGGTGGTAGCGAGCCTGCCAAGAACTCGCATCTGTATAGTCACCAGGTCCATATCCGGCCCTCATGTAGATAACGGCGACTTCGAAGACCTTTGAAGGGTTGGAGGGCAGTCGGTAAAGTAGCTGGCGCTTTGGTGTTTCTTTGATGAAAGTGGTGGTGAGGATATCGGAGAAGGGAAGACGGAAGACTGGAATAGCTGATGATGCTACCTGATACTCCAGGTGTCGTTGATCGAAGACGTTCCGCTCGCCGACCTGAGTCAGGAAGATGACACATGTTGGATGATTGATTTCACTCTTTCCGTAGGCGTGGAAGGCGGCCTCGATGCCCTTGGCCAGGCCATGAATGGACTGGTTGTCGGGCAGATCTAAGCTGCCGCCCGGTAGAGCTTTATCCAACAGGGGGTATTCGGTTTGTGCCAAGTACCTAATCATGTTAGTATATACTACTAAACTAGAGGCGAACTGGACTCACTTATGCAGGCCTGATGTCTTGGTCGAGAGACCGCCAAAAGACGACGCAATAGTATTAAACTCAACCTGCTTGACTTGTAGCACGGGAGGCTGTGCGTTCTCATCCTGATGGACCATATAATCTGATCTAAAAAGGCCCAAAGAAAGGTTCTAGTTGGTCAGTCTCTGCTGCAAGAACATTCTTGTAGACGGACTATTTACCTGAGTGTAACCCTCCGCCTTGACCTTTAGGTGCACGTCCCAAAGGTTACGGATGAAGTCATCCCCGTCGACGACCCTTGATACTGGAATTAGCACCTAGGACCATTCCCCGAGGATCAACGTACTCACTCTTTCACCATCTGAGCAAGAAATGCCTCGTCCCGACTAACTGCAGCGTAGAGAGCATTGTAGGCCGTCTGAATAGATTTACCCTGCACGAAGCATTGCTTCGGGAATGGCGAGGGGAAGAGCGTAACGGGAGCATTGACAGCGGCGATGCCAGTCGAATTGACTTCATCGGGAATGACTGTTGGTGCTGGACGGACAGTCAGACCATTCGCGATTGACCAGTCTTTGATCGTTTGAACGAGCTTTTCTTGTTCTGCCGTCGTGAGAGGTGGGGGGTACGGGACACTGGAAGTCATGATGAAGATAACAATGTCGCCCTGCACACGGCTTTCTGGAGGCTTACACAGATTATGAGCGTCCGTCAGGTAGTGTTTCAAACCTCGCTGTGGTAGATCTCAAGGTGGGAAGTCTGCGTTGTTTCTGGGTAATAAAACATCACGACATCGGCCATCGGCTCTTGGTGGAGGTGCACCATACAGGTAGCTGACCAATTCAGTCGCTAACGTGAAGGGTGCATCCACTGACATCGTAAGCGGCCGGCGCTGTGGAGAGGGGACGCTCGCCGAACAGTCTCTGGGGGCTGTGGCTGGCGACTTAGGGGCGAGCCTAGCACCTAAGATACAGATACCTAACCCAATATAAGGTCAGGGCAGTTGTTTGCTGCCAGCCGAAGCTGGCACTACATTTCCTATTGTAACCGTTAGAGCAGAAGAAAAGTCCATCATCCCAACACTACAACAAGAGTGCTTCCTCGACATGACACTTGCTTGAGTTTCTCTGCAGTTCGATCAGTGTCGACTGGAAGCGCCAAAAACTCCAGCGCCAACTGCTGTCGTTTGCCTGTCACTGGCAGCCAATCGCCGTGACTGAAACCTTTAATTTGCTCCACTTCCCAGGCTGCATCTTTGAATCTTCAACTTCAAGGCGCGTCAGTACTGAACAACGGCCAACATCCTGCAACACCCTCCCCAAACGCTCACGTACAATGCTCATTTGGCAACGCGGCTCCTGGCACTCTACCCCTAACTTCGCAGGTCGCACTTTGGAGAACACATCGACGCCTGGCAATCGACCGTATCACATACCGCGGTCTCTCACGCGTTTGCGCTGAGCTCAACTTCATGAAAGGGCGTCGCTCTCGAATCTGTAATCTAAACCAGCCAAGATCACTGCAAGGCGACCGCATGACTGACCGGTTCTGAAATTGGCCGGCGACATTTCCTGACGACGTTGCAACCTGCTCCTTTGCATCAGTGCGCTTTCTCTGGTCTTGCCGGCACCAAGGCGCTTCCGGGATGAGTGGACATCATTGCCTCTTTCTGTCTTTCAATTTCATCGCTGCAAAGACCTATCCGATGCACTGAACGTTGAAGCAAACGAGCCCACGGACTTGACTTTGTGAGGTCGGCCCCATCCCCGCCTCTCGGTCACCGAGCTTTGAAGCAGGCACACATGCTTGCGGCGCTTCTAAGAGCTATTGATCCAACGAGGTCGTCTTGGGGCTTTCACATCCATTCCGGCACCAAAGTCGCGTTTCAATAGACGCAGTTTCGGACCCTTGAGGGGTTCGAAGATTGCAAAGCGATGGCGGACCCGTTCAACTGGAAACCCGACGATGTCGTTCATTTCCTATGCGACTCCTCGACAGAAGTCACGGAGGATCCACAGGCACTGGCTGGGAAAATTCGCACTGGACGGTTCAACGGCAAGCGTCTATTGACATTTGGTATCGTGGTCTCTGATAGGCAGCTTCAAGAACATCTTGGCCTTACCGAGGCTTGGCAACAGCTCGAGCTGGCAGAGGCGATCGAGGAACTTCGTCGTCAGAGTCATGGTTTTCAAGAGTGGATGGCCAAACGCGCCAGCGTGCCACCAGTCAAGGGAAAGAACGAAGATTTGCCTGTCGCTGTTCTCGCTGTACCCCCTACCAACGGATCACAAGTCGATTCTACAGGGCCATCGCTTGCTAAGCAGACCCCAGAGCCTGTCCACATTATGAAAACTGCCGCCACGGTCGCAGATTCAAGTCTTGCTCGAGATGAAAGAGTGGGTGCAGCCTCTTCGCCAACCGTACAGGCCCAACACTCAACCAGCAAACGACTGTCTGTCTTAGGGAACACCACAGCTGATGCAACGGTGGACGAGAATGAGGATCGCCCCACGAAACGCCCTCGTCGTGGGGTCTTGATCAACATATCTTCAGAAACAGGCAAGGCACCGCAGCCTTCTTTCAAAACCGAGGAAGATCACATGAGCCTGGAAACCAGAGCCAGGGCGAATGTAATCGATGCGAGACTGCTAGAATCCGCTGGCCCAAGTGCTTATCTGGGAGAGGCCGCGCTTCGGCCGGATGATATCAGATCGACATCAATCACTCTTAGCTCCAGAATTGTGGACTACCCTGACGGTGGGTTTGCCGTAACGCTGCCAAATCCTCAGGCGCCCGGCGTGCGTTTGGTTGTGTACCGGAACACGAGGCGACTGCTCCGAGAAACCCCGTATCATGTGGATCTGATCGCTGCTGGGCTTGAGCTCCCATCCAGGGAAGGTAGCATTGGCCTTGAAGATCTTCCTTCCGAATACGATGAGCGTACAAAGAGGGAGTTCTCTGCTGAAATCCGCGAGCGGGAGCTGGAACTAAAAGGAAACCTGACACCAGATGAGGTCACAAATCTCATGGATGAAGCCGTGAGCAAAGTGACCGTGGACTGGCGCGAGAATAAACAACCAAAGCATGAAAGACGAGCCTTTCAGAGGTGGTCTGCTGCTTCACGCCGCAAGACACGGCAACTTGAGATTGAGGAGGCGGAGCGGACGATTGCCCAACTGGAGTTACGCCTAGGCAAGATGAGAAGGGATATCCTGGCAAATGATTGGAAGAGAAGCCAGGACGTCCTGCGACAATGTCTAAGCTTTGAGATGACCGTGGAGGATATATGCCACCAGAGTTGGCTGATTAGCGTTCTGTCGTCGCGAGAGCCACCACCTCGTCCAGAACAGCTGCCTCGACTGAGAAGAGCCGCACGGCCACGCGAGCACTTGTCAGATGGGGAAGAGATTCTGATGAGCAGCGATGATGAGAACAGCTTCATTGTTAACGATACTGAGGAGGCCTCAGCGCAGTTACGTCAAGATGCGGAGGATGTTGCCGCGCGAGACCAAAGAGGAGTCTCTGTCATGGACCTGACAGTTACTCCCCAGAAGCCGAGGATTATTGACTTGACGGACTCTCCTACCGGAGACCCGCGCGTTGATTCAGGCTCTGCTATTGAGAGTACAAATATACACGAGGAACACGACTTTCATCTGGTCACGTCCGATCTTGTACGCCAGGCAAAAGAGATCGATTTGAGGAACTGCGCAAGATTGCGTGACAGGACAGGACTCCTGCTCAATCTTTTATGGAAGCTCAATCACAACACTCGAGCTCAGGTCTTTAACAAGGCTAACGAGACGAATACCAACTCCATCTGGAACGATACTATCGAATGCTATCTCGCACGGGTTGAAGATCTCGCATCGGCAGAAGATCCAGAGGCTTTCCTCGGGAAGCTTGATCCCGAAAGCCTGCAATTGGCCTTTGAAGTGACAAGACTGTTTCTGATGTACCGAAGGAGTCACTACTACCCCAACTCAAGGTTGATCTCGGCCATCAAAAGACGGCTGTCACGCCCAAGTGACGATCCAGCAGCCAAGAACAGCTTTAAGGCTTTCCTTCGTATCCTTCAGCAAGCCGCGCCACATTTCCTCGATGACTCTTTGGTGTATCGGCGTGAAGCTTTGTTGCAAGAAAGCGATGAAGAATTTGCTGATGACCAGCCAGCTGAGACTACCCCCTCGAGGCGACGGAGAGACAGAGTAGTCGAGGTTCTGCAAGACAAGAACGCTGTGGACCTCAGAGAACGAGAAGCAAGGCGGAATGCTGAACTTCAAGCGACTCGTGAAAGGTTCTGGAAAAACATGGCAGCCTCAGACAGTGTGCCCACGGATAGGACACAGCATATCATCAACGAGAGCAAAAAGGATCACCAAGGCCTGATCTATGTTAACCAAGAGATTGGCAAACGGATCAAACCGCATCAAATCGATGGCGTGCGCTTTCTATGGAATCAAATTGTTCAAGATGCCAAAGACCGTCAAGGCTGTCTCCTTGCGCACACGATGGGGCTGGGCAAGACGATGCAGGTCATTACATTTCTGGTTGCTTTGCATGAAGCCGCCAATTCAGATGACCCTACTGTGAGGGAGCAAGTGCCACAGGACCTGTGTGACAACCCGACCCTCATCCTCTGCCCTGCTGGGTTGGTGGAGAATTGGATGGAGGAGTTGAAGAACTGGGCGCCGCTGAACACCCTCAACCCCCTCAGGAAGATTTCCTCAGACATGTCATTGGAGGAAAGGTCCTTCTCTGTCGAACAGTGGGCAGAGACGGGTGGTGTTCTCGTCATTGGCTATGAAATGCTGAAACAGCTATTCGACATGGACGACAAGATTGCCGCGCTTCTTATGGAAACGCCTACTACTGTTGTCGCCGATGAAGCACACAGACTGAAGAACGTGGCCAGCAAACTCCATCAAGTCTGCGCTCAATTCCGAACAAAAGCGAGAATTGCACTGACAGGATCGCCGCTCGCCAACAACGTTGAGGAATACTACCACATGATCAACTGGGTAGCGCCAAACTACTTAGGACCACTACAAGAGTTCAGAGAAATCTATTCCAGAGACATCGAGGTCGGACTTTACCATGACAGCACTGTTGGTGACAAAAGACAGGCTATCAAGATGCTTCAGGTTTTGAAAGAAACAGTTGCCCCGAAGGTGAACCGTGCCACGATCGCGGCCTTGAAGGACGACCTTCCCAACAAGCACGAGTTTGTGATCTCAATGGCTCCAACTCCGTTGCAGAGAGATCTTTACAACGCGTGTGTGCATGTAATCATGAACAATGCTGGAAATCTCAGACAATCCCAGATCTTTGCGGTCTTAGGAATCCTGAGCTTGGTCTGCAACCATCCAAAATGCCTCAGTGTCAGAGTCAAGGATGTCAACAGAGATGGTGCCGGGATCTTCTCGTCCGCTCTGATCACGACGGTCTTGACCATGACCAGAGGTATCGATATCGACGATCCAAGCTTGTCCACGAAGATGAAGTTGCTGGCGAAGATTCTCGATTCAGCACGCGCTGTCGGTGACAAGGTCCTGATTTTCACCACGTCTATTCCAACCTTGCAGTACCTGCAGTACGTTCTGGTCCAACAGAAACGGAAGATCGCGGTTCTTGATGGAAGCACCAGCATCAACGAGCGACAGACGAATGTGAAGTCATTCAACGAAGGAGTAAAAGAGGTCTACATCATATCGACAAGAGCGGGCGGAGTCGGTCTGAACATACAGGGCGCAAATCGGGTTGTGCTCTTCGACTTCAAGTGGAATCCCATGGATGAACAGCAAGCGATCGGTCGCGCGTACCGAATTGGACAGGAGAAGACAGTCTACGTGTACCGTTTCGTGCTTGCAGGTACATTTGAAGAGGACCTACACAACAAAGCTGTGTTCAAGACCCAATTGGCTTCACGGGTTGTTGACAAGAAGAACCCGATCAGCTGGTCCAAACGTGTCAACCAGCTTGTTCATGAAGTGAGGGAGACACCGAACAAAGACTTGTCATCTTTCCGAGGCAAGGATGATGTTTTGGATAAGGTTATTGATGAAGACGCAATCAAGTCCATCATGTCCACTGACGCTTTCGAGGAGGAAGATCATACAGCTGCTCTCACGGCCGACGAACGACGGGAAACCGACAAATTGGTGCATATGAACCGGTTGCGGATGACTGATCCGGCAGCATATCAACGGGAACTGGACCTTCAGCGTACTGCAGAGGCCGTGTATTCGTTCAGTAGTCAAGCCGCGATCAGGCTACCTCCGCATACGATGGCTGTTCATGATCACTCAGCACAGGCTCTTGCTGGCCCATCACTCTCAGCCATGCCCCATTCCAATGGTCACCAGCTGCCCACGCATGTCGCTGAAGCAAGCCCCGCCGAAGACTACTCTGATTTTGCACACTCCATGGACGGCGCATCCGACTATCCCTTCGTACGTTCTAAGACAACTGGAGGAGTTTTCGGGTGGAGTAGTACGCGCGGTCCACCGAAGCTGCGATATCATGCAAGTCCTGATGTGAATACAGAAATCCCAGCGCCACAACCAATCGCAGGTGCAAACACCTATTTCGGCAGGAAGCACAGCTTTTTGCTTTCGAAAAGCCCGGAAACACCAAGACCTCATGGAACAACACCATTCCGGACCAACATCTCAACGGCGAAGATCGACTTTGAGCAAAGTTTCGCACGTCATGCGATTCGCCTTCGGGGCGACGTTGCAGACCATCCGCATTTCAATCATGCCTCCATAGCTGCCATTGTCAACGAAGTCGACCAGCTTCGCAAGGACAGGGGCCTTGGCTTCTTACCGGATGACCTGCAGTGGAAGTTCTTGGCGGATCAGCTTCAGAACCCGCGTTTCACTGCAGCGGCAGCCTTTCGCCGTCTCACGCCGCAGTGGCTGGCATTTTCTAGTCGGGAAGATATCCAGGCTCGGCTCCACACCTTGGATGAGATGTCAGAAGCTGAATTTGGCCGGTTCTTGCTGGGCAGCGGCATTTCCCCAGACCCAACCGTAAGAGGCTACGATGAGGCTACATCGCATGTGCCATTGGCTGACCCTTGACACAGAACCTGGATAACATCAGGCGACCAGGCTTCAGCACGCCTGGCACACCATCAAGTGCGCACGCACAGGAAGATTTGAAAGCCATGCGAGCAGCGGCGGATAGACGCCGAACACGAAAATCTGGCCTTCCGTCATGGGCGTACAGCGCTCTGCCGGCTGAGAATTAGTGGAGAGGCAAGACAATACCGATTGCTGTTAAGACCGGGCCAGTGTTGACACTGCAAGGAATGAAGGCCTTGATACCAAGGACAAAGTATAGATACCTAGTAGATAAGGTCTCTCTGTGTGGTCATCAAGTGCTGATGACCCAGCGATGAGAGTTGTATTATGCAGAAGAATAGTTGAAATATATTACGGTAGTACGTGCTACTCATACCTGAAGAGGATTGAACCTGTCCTTTGAGTTCTTGACGAACTGGCAAGTGGTATCTATGCGTCATGCCGCTTTATCTGAGGTCTTCGCGTCTAAAGTTATGTCTGCAGATGGCTGGTTGACTAAGAATGACTTCTGCCTTGCTTACACGCCATACTCGCTCCGAGAGCAGCCACTCCTGAGACCAATCGCTCTCCAGAGCCGATGGTGTAAATATTTTAGGAATCAAGTCTGACCATTTCCAACAAGGCAGCCCTGCTGGCCGTTGAAGTCTGGGGTGAATGGGTGGCACCATGTCAGGGAAAGCCCTCTAAAACGAGCGCGCCAAACCAAGCAAAAACCAGGGTGTGGGTGGCAGACGCAGGGTCCGATCGCAGGCAGTCATCGATGCGGCACATGCAGGTGCGACAACCAGGGTCTTCAGTGCAGTCGTGCAGCAGAGGGGGTGCTGGAGTCTGACGCTCTCTGAATACACACGCTGGTGGTGACCGTCGTGCCTTGTAGCTTCGTCGCTGCGTTCGACTCCATTTCCCATCAGACGAGAACCCACAGATGCGCGTTCACTGCACCATACATACTGGGCTGATGCGCACTCGAAAATTGGTGCTGATAGGCCCGGAAACTGCCCACCCGAAGCGTGGGCTGAACAGACCAGAGCGTTTCGGGCAATTCTCGGCGCGGAGGGGTTCTAGACACGTCTCGGTCAGTGTGTTCCGCTGCTGGGAGGGAGCGAATACGCCACAGTGCTTATCGTGTCAGCACCGTGTGTCAGAGCATATTGCCACGCCTAGCGACAGTGCATCTTTTGTCACTAGACTGTATGGGCCCTCACGCTTGTTAGTCGAGGGCCCCCTTCTGTACCAATCCCACGCCTTGCATTTTCTCTCAGTCATCCATTGCCGAACCACCGACGGTGCGGCTTAAACCCTTCTTTGAACACTTTCTGAGTTCTGGCTACGACTTCATCACTTTCCATCAAAAGCGATTGCGGAACCCTTCGCTGCTATCAATCAATTGAGCATTCGATTCGTCGTCTGCTCTGCTTCTTCCCACTCGAACAAAGATCGCCACATCTGCTGTTCGGTCCTGAACCCCCGCTTCGCTCCCTCCCCACGACGTGTTCTGCATTCGAGTCATCATGGATGCCGTCCTACGCCAATCCAAGGCCGTCTGCCCCTTTCTGAAGACAGCCTCGCCTGCTACTCTACGAGCCTTGTCCACCACTGCTCGTCCTCAGGCCTCGCCATGCGGTGGTACCATGTCTAAGCTGCAGCTGTACGCCCACCGCTGCCCCGTCATGGGCAAGGCTCTTGCCGTGCAGACTTCCCGGCAGCATGGTATCGTCGGTACTATCCGGGCTCTTACGACCCAGTCCAAGGCCAAGATTCACACTTCGGCGAACAAGGAGGCTCGTGCCGTGGATGGTCCGCTCTTTGACAGGCGCGAGAAGACACCCGTCTACCCCACGGCGCCTGTTGCTCGTCGCTCCGCTCCCGCATCTGTCTTAACCCACCCGATTACGGCTGCCGGCAAGTTCAACTACGAGGAGTTCTACAACAATGAGCTGGAGAAGAAGCACAAGGACAAGTCCTACCGCTACTTCAACAACATCAACCGTCTCGCAAAGGAGTTCCCCCGCGCTCATATGGCAAACAAAGAGGACAAAGTTACTGTTTGGTGCGCTAACGACTATCTGGGCATGGGTCGCAATCCAGTCGTCCTGAACAAGATGCACGAGACTCTTGAGGAGTATGGTGCTGGTGCTGGAGGAACTCGCAACATCTCTGGCCACAATAGGCACGCAGTTGAGTTGGAGGGCACTTTGGCGAAGCTGCATGCTACAGAATCGGCTCTGGTTTTCAGCTCGTGCTATGTTGCTAATGATGCAACACTTGCAACTCTCGGAAGCAAGATGCCTGACTGCGTCATCTTGTCTGATAGCCTAAACCACGCCTCGATGATTCAGGGTATCCGTCACTCCGGAACCAAGAAGATTGTGTTCAAGCACAACGATGTGGAGGATCTCGAGGCAAAGCTGGCATCGCTACCCCTACACATTCCCAAGATTATTGCCTTTGAGTCTGTGTACAGCATGTGCGGATCTATTGGTCCCATCGAAGCCATCTGTGACCTTGCTGAGAAGTACGGCGCCATCACTTTCCTCGACGAAGTCCATGCTGTTGGCATGTATGGCCCGCACGGCGCTGGTGTTGCCGAGCACCTGGACTGGGAGGCGCATAAGGAGGGCATGCCACGTGGCACAATCATGGACAGGATCGATATCTTTACCGGTACGTTGGGTAAGGCTTACGGCTGCGTTGGTGGTTACATCGCCGGAAGCTCCAAGCTTGTAGACATGGTCCGCTCGCTTGCCCCTGGTTTCATCTTTACTACCTCTCTTCCCCCAGCCACCATGGCTGGTGCCAAGGCATCCATCGAGTACCAGATGGCATACGACGGCGATCGGCGCCTTCAGCAGCTTCATACCCGTGCGGTCAAGGAGGAGCTCGAGCAGCGGGACATCCCCGTCATCCCGAACCCCTCCCACATCATTCCCATCCTTGTTGGCAATGCCGAAGTTGCGAAGGCAGCTTCCGATATGCTGCTCCAAGATTACAACATCTACGTCCAGTCCATCAACTACCCAACCGTTCCCGTTGGCCAGGAGCGTCTTCGCATTACCCCTACGCCGGGTCACACCAAGGAGTACCGTGATGAGCTCATTGCTGCTCTGGAGGAAGTCTGGACCCGTCTTGAAATCAAGCGTACCTCTGAGTGGGCTGCTGAGGGTGGCTTCATCGGTGTTGGTGAAAAGGACAACGTTCAGAAGCCTCTGTGGACCGACCGTCAGCTCGGAATCGAGCAGGCATCCCGCGAGATTCTGGCCAGCGGCCGTGCTCCCGCTGGTAAACTGACCGAGACCCTGCTTGCTCAGGAGGCCGGCCGCCCTAGCGCTGTGGCTGGAGCTGCTTGAGCCTTTTGCTCGGACGTCGGACTCTGCGGCAAGATTTTGGGTGTGAATCCTGCTTTGAAGTGATCTGGTATCTGTCGAGCCATATGTTGCATTCTCCACCCACAACTTGGACCATTTGACAGCTTGCTGTCTCTTAAACAGATACACCTTACACCTCGTGTTTGCCATATATGGCGGTGCTAAATACACGTATTGCCGAGCATCCGCTCGAGCATCCCGCATTTCTTTCCATCTCACCCGCTTAAGTGACTTTTCATCTGGTGTTGTCATGCTTGTCTTTTAGAAGCCTTTTTGAGGATTGGTATATTTGCATTATTTCGCTAAGAAACATAATGTGATACGCGTGGATAGTCCAGTGCCTTTGTCAAGCGAGTGGCTATAGTCTCCAAAACAACCTTAACTCCAATGCTGTTGTATAATCTTCAACCATGTCCCATGAAAACAATACGCCAGACATATGCTGCATCATCACCGTACCACGACCATCTTGTGGTTAGAATAAGCAATCCATGCATGTTCGTTACAAGCGAATGGGGCTGTCCCCTCCAAACCACCGTCTGATTTCTGAGTTACTGCGTTCACCGCTGGCACCTGGACGCTGAGGTGTGCTGTCATCATCGCCACCCATCCACTTGGGTTTCTTGATACCTTGGCCGATATCCTGCATCCACTTTGGCGTCTCCATCGTGTCGAAGGTATTCATCACGCGATGCCCAAAGATCTGGAAGATGTTGTCGTCCTCAGGCTCGTCAAGCACAGGTCCCCGGCTCGACTGGCCAGGGCGTCTGGTGTTCGCGGATGATCGTGTAGGGGATCGAGCCGGGGATGCGTTGGACCCCCGGGTACCTGGCACCGAGAGAACTGGCCCGGACCGAGTGGGATTGTCGCGTGAAACTGCCAGCCTCGAGTAAGCTTCCTCACGGCGTCGCAAGAGTGAGTTACCGCCGAGCTCTCTAGCGATAAGATCTCTTCCTTCTCGCCATGAACCGGTGCCATAGCCAGATTCGTTGTCTTCTTCGTCATCAATGATATCCATCCCAACGAAAATGCGTTTAACCCGCCCATAGAAGCCGAAGAGGGTCGCCAGAGCCGGGAAAAGAACGAGGACGGGAAGTAGCTGATCAAAATATGCTCCTGCTTTTGTTTGATCGATGGGCTCGCCCAGGAAAGTGAAAAAGGTCGTTTTCTTATACACATTGCTACTGAGCAGTGTCACGAAATTGTAGGACAGCGGGACGGTCAGTTTGGCAACCTGCAAGGCATACCAGAAGGCGGACTCGTAGGCAGTGTTGCGCTTGACAAGTGCACGGCCGCGCCAGACCTTCACCTCGGTCATGGAGATGAGAGCTGCAGCACACATGTAGCAAATCCAATAAGCCGAGATGACTTGCCCAGCAAAGCCCACTTGGGCCTTGTCGCCGACCCAGTGGTGGATGACAGTCAGCTTAATGATGGAGAGTTTGTCGAAAGTTGCCGCCTTGATGAGCTCGGACCAGATAATGCAAATCGATGACAAAGCCATAAAAGCACCAAGAGCTAGCTGTGCATATGGAAGCACGTAATAATAGCAAAGGTATCGTTGATACGGCGAGAGAAATTTCTTCTTGTCCCAAAGATTGGCGTGGGGGTCAGCGTCTCCAAAATCGAGAGACTTCGATGCAGCAGAATCCAGGATTGCTTGGGTCTCTGAGGCCTCTTGTACCAGCCGGTTCCAGGCATCCAGATAGCGTGATCGGGCATGCCGGGCTCGTACGTACTTCCTCGTGAGGTCGGCGAGATATTTCTCGGTGATGACTGTCGGCAAAGACTGATTCGCGGCATCGATATGATGAGAATTCGTTCTTGGTTGCGACTCGGGAAGGTTAGCCATGTCCTGCAGCTCCTCGATCCAATCCTGGAAGAAAGCCGCTGTGCCAGTCTTTCGCCGGCCAAGTTCCGAGACCTGCGCCTCGATCTCCTCTAAGGTGATGAGGGAGTCTTGCATCTTCTCGTATGCCTTTGGTGCCTTGCCTTGAATTCGGCGCAGCTTGCCTGAAATGCTGGCGT
The DNA here is from genome assembly GCA_030435815.1 of Sarocladium strictum. Taxonomy (NCBI): domain Eukaryota; kingdom Fungi; phylum Ascomycota; class Sordariomycetes; order Hypocreales; family Sarocladiaceae; genus Sarocladium; species Sarocladium strictum. The sequence goes on along the minus strand of JAPDFR010000002.1, from coordinate 1,285,038 downwards.
TCCGTATTAATCTCCTCGGAATAGACACTAAGCCATGGCCCATGAGGTAGATGGCGAGAGCCAGTCCCACGAAATAGGCGAGGGCCATGACGGTGCCCTTAATGTGTACGAAGTCCGCCTTGTATGCAATGAGTACGTAGATGAGGAAGATTAGTCCCGCACCAAGACTGATGGCGTAAAACTGCGCGTTCTGGCGGACCGAGTAAAGGAACTTGTCTTTCGGTTCGCGATATCCAGAATCGGAGTATTCGGCGAGAAGCGGAAGCAAGAGCCTGTCATGTCAGTCAGAAATGTTCCAGTACAGTCTCAAGACAGCCCACATACCATGTCAAAGCAAACGTGAGCCAGTATGTAATTCTCCATGATACAAGGATGACTCTTTCAGGCAACCATATGCCTCTTGTTGCCTCATCGTCTGTCCTTGCGTGGGATGCAAGATCGATCGGAACAAGAAGCACTGCTATTGATGGCAGCCATAACGCGAAGAACAGCGGAACGAGATAGAAGCCTGGCGTGGTTCGAAGGGGAAGATAGCGGCGGAGGATCAGGAGAACGATAATGGAGATGACAAGAAGAGCAACGATGCTGAAGATGGTCGAGCCAACGGGCGAAGCTGTAGTGAGAACTTTCAACGCCATAGCGACTTTTGGTTGAAGACTGTCCGCATTGTCTGCGTTTAATCGGTTGAGGCGCGGTCGGCTTTGTCGCAACGAGCTGGTTAGGAGTGTGATGGAGTGAGGAATGGGCTGGATAGTGTTGCGATACAGGGGTACAGTACGGAGTACCTACTGTACAACTCCGTATTCCGCATGCGATTACATCACCCTGCACGCTGCCGGTTTGGAATGTTGCCTTAGGCTACTATTTGACTGAGAAGGGGACATATTTCTGGTTGAATCATCCTGTGGGGCAAAGGTAGCGTAGTGTCCTGGTTTATTTTGTCGCCCTTTGTTCTCATGTATACATGTTAGTCTATATCAGGACTGTACTGAGCTTGAGGACATTTCAGCCTAAAGTAATGTGTTTGCGCATAAGTATTACACTATGTTCGAGAAGTTGGTTTGCTGATGGCCTTCTTACGTGTCAGTTCTTGAAAGCAGGACCAGGGAGATCAGCTTCCGAATCGTAGTCTCTGGGTGCTGAGACTGGCGCAACTGCGAGTGGACCGACCATTCACCTACAGCTAAAGTGCTACGCGTGCCGTTACGCGCTAAACTGCAACTACACCCGCGTCGCATTTCTGGCTTGCTCTCCTCTGAACGACATTTTGACCTTAAGCTCAACGTCTGCGACGTCCGGCTTTGTGCGCGATTCTCAGGCTCGACTTCTGCCTCGCGCTCAGGCTCTTTCGAAAACTTAATTCATATTACTTGTCGCAACGAGGCCGAAATGGCGGCCCTGCCGAATCTCGAGGACTGTAAGTTGAAAACCCGACGCTGCTTCTCACCATCGTTTGGGGATTAATGGTGGTCACCACAGGGGTCGTCAGCGCCAGCGATGCCCTCGTCGTGAAGCTTCTTGCTCCAGAGGAGTCTGGACTCCGCCAGATTGCCAGCTTCCATCCAGAGCATACCTATCACATCTTTGGTGAGGAGGAACAGATCTTTGGTTACAAGAACCCTAAGATTGAACTACGCTATCGTGCGAACGACATGCGCCCACACCTCAAGATCACACAGAGCGGAAAGTTGAAGGCTGTGGGAGATGCGGAGCCAACAGATATTGCTGGGATTCTCGCGGATGGTCACCATCTTCCCAAAGGTAAGTCAGGAACCTCTCAGACTCAAGGCTTCGCTAACGAGGCCCTACTACCTCTAGTTGCTTTTGCAAAGGATGCCGATTTCGAGGATAGCTCCTTTCAGCTCGGCAACAGCAACTGGTCTCCTCCAGGCCAATTACACTCGACCTATACCACTTCAGACGGCACGTACGAGATTTGGAAAGGCAGACTCGACGACCCTGCGATTAAGCAACTGAACACGAGGGTTCAGATCTTCGTTCCGATGTTCATCGAGGGAGGCAGCTACATCGGGCAAAAGCCCGAATCAGAATCCACGGAGTTGGATCTGTCCGATGCAGATCGCTGGACGGTATTCTTTCTCTACCGCAAAACACCTGCACAGGGAAAGCCCGATAAGTTCTCCTACACTTTCGCGGGTTTCTCAACCGTGTATCGTTTCTACTACTTCCAACCACCAACACCCCCGGCCTCTCCAGCCAGCGGATGGGAGCTGCCCAGCGGCGACCTGGATCTGGATGAGCTGCCATGCCGGACGAGACTTTCGCAATTTGTCATCCTTCCCCCGTTCCAAAAAAAGGGAAATGGCGCGCATCTCTATAAATCCATCTTCCAGCACTACCTCAAGCACCCCCAAACCCAAGAGTTCACCATTGAGGACCCAAACGAGGACTTCGACGACCTTCGCGACATCTGTGACCTGGAATACCTACGCACCGTACCCGAATTTGCAGCATTGAGCCTCGACAAGAATGTAACTCTACCGAAGAGTGGTCCAATTCCACAGCTCATTTCTGGAGGCGACAAACTTGAGGCCATTCGTCTGAAGACCAAGATCGCACCCAGGCAATTCCATCGCGTGTTGGAAATGTACCTGATGTCTCAGCTTCCGGCTTCCGTCCGGCCCCAGATGCCAACGACCACGGACGGTGAGGAGGACCCGTTAGAGGACGGACCAGCCCCGACAAAGGCCGACAAGCACGTTGCGCGGCTCTGGGGTCTCGTTGCGAAGCAAAGATTATACAGGCATAATAAGGACGTCCTATCACAAATAGAACTTTCTGAGCGGAAGGAGAAGCTTGAGGAGACTCTGGGTGGAGTTGGGCTGGAGTATGCGCGCTTGTTGGCTGCGTACGATCGGGCGGTGAAACACCAGGGCGCCAGCTCGAATGCAAATGGGAAACGCAAGATAGGAGAGGAAGCAGGCGAAGGGTCGAGCAAGCGAGCGAGAACCGAAGAAGCTTAGCGAAATATGAATTGTTCCGCGAAAAGGTCACGCGAGCAGGTATTACGCGGCGTTACGGAACGAATGTGAGCACGGTTATATCATGCAGTAACTGTATCCCAACATCAATCTTGACTTCACATCAATGTCAAATGAATGCGTGGCTTTCGGGCCCCGAATACCTTCATACTTAGCCTTCGTTGACTGCACCTGAGAGACGTAGCTAGGGTACCTCACTTGAATTGATAGGCTCAAAAATGTTCTTCTGCTTGGTGAAAATGACGGAGCGCGAGCGACAACAAATAAGACAAAGCAGATAAGAGACAAAATGATCGCTTGAGAAACCCTGACTATGATAAGACCAGTATGAAAAAAAATGAGGTTGCGCAGCGATATGAAGTACGTCTCTACATGTCTTTACCGGCCTGAGTGCGGACGTCTCGTGCCATTGACATGGTGTGCCGCGTTTCCAAGCTGGCTTGCAATAACGGTGGCCTCCCTGACAGCCTTGGAGATTGTCCCCCTGACAGCCGCCTCCTCGAGCACAAGAGTACCACCCATGGTGCAGCCTCCTGGGGTGCAGATCTCTTGTCGTACGATAGCAGGATTGGTGCCATTTTGCACGAGACCAGTGGTTCCCCTCATTGTCTGCGCTGCCATTCTCGTGGCCTCCTTGCGCGGCAAACCCATGGCTACTGCACCTTCTATCGCAGCTTCAAGCATGAGGGCGAAGAAAGAGGGTCCCGATCCACAGAGTGCTGTCGAGGCGTCCATGTTGTCTGCAGGTAGATAGACAACATCTCCAACACGCTTGAAGATCCAGGTGACCAGCGTCTCGGTTTGCTTGGGCAGCGGAGGGTCGCTCTTCGCAATGACAGTCATCGACTCCCGAATGAGTGCAGCAGTATTGCACATGGCGCGAACCACTCTGCACCTGCCATCCACCTCTGGATCGTTTGAAGAAACGGCACCATATATCGCCGTTTCTATTTCCTCAACGGTGACGCCTGCGCAAACACTGATGAGGAGTTTCCCGTGCAGAGCCTTCGCCATGCCTGGCTCGCTCAGAACATCTCCGACAATCTCAGGCTTGCACGCAAGCAGGACGACGTCGGATTGCTGCACGGCATGCAAATTCTCATTTCTGACAACTTTGAGAATCGATGAGTGCTCCCAGAGCAGACTCTTCACGCGCTTCACACCCTCATGACTGCGAACACAGGCAATGAAGCGAGATGGGAGACGAGGGGGGAGCTCTTCGTAGGGAGTTCCAGTTGGCGTTTGAAGAGGCTTGGGCCCTTGAAGATCGGCAAGAGAAGTGAGAATACCGCCAAGAATTGCAACACCCATGCCACCTTCGGTTTGTCAGTCTAGAGTTCGTGAGAATCCTCTCCTCGAGCACATACCACAACCAACAACCGCCATAGTCAGGTCCGCCGATGACGACGAACCGGGATGTGTGAGGGCCAGCATCTTCAGATTATATGCTCCAGGCCTGAAGAAAAGTCGAAATAACTATACCTCCTGATCTTGTACTTGGTGGAAAACCGATGCAGGAAAAGGGGCCGGGGAGAAAATGTGGTACAGGGTATTTCTGTAGGCACAGAACTTTCAGGGGAAGGCAAGCAGAGTCAGATGGACCTCGCTGCACTCGTCTTTATACGAAAAGGGTGCAAGCTCGAGCCAATTTTGTGTACGATAAACAGAAGAAATGAGGAAGGAATGTCAGGAGTAAACTCTGGATGCTACAACTGTCTTGACGTGTCGGGTCCAATTCCGAGAAAATGTCGTCGCGGGACAGGGCGGCCTGGATAGGCGGGTGCAGGGGCCGTTTCAGTGGCTCAGAGCGGGCGTGACAGGGATGTGAGCCTTGCACAGCGGCCTGACCGTAGGAGCCCAAAACAGGCAATCAACCCAGTAATGCAAAACGACAACCCCAGTGAATCACGCATCAACCAGCTTCCATCAGCGTGTCGGATCGGCCGGCCACTCTACCACAACCTTTCGGTGACCCTTCTGGTCTCCAGCGCTACTGCATCAAGCCGTCGAAAATCACCGGCCAGAAAAGGCAGGGCTCTTGTCACCATGGCAGATCCCTTTGAGGTGCGCATGCGCTTCACATCGCAGCTTCAAGGTCTCAATGCTTCTGTCAACTCAGCCCAGAAGGCAGCCCAATATGCCCTCAAATACAGAGACATGGATGAGGACCTTCACTCTTGTATTCTTGAACAGGTCGAGCGGGTAAGGCGCCTCGATTCGACTCAGGAGAAACCAGTATTGACCGATGGACAGACGAACATGAACACACGTGCCAACATCATGTTTTTCATCGAGCACTTCTTGGACCAGGCCCAACGTGACGGGCACTCAGATTACGTGAGGATGATGCAGAGGGATATAATTCGTGTCGTTGACGCTGTTGCCCCTGATGACGGCTCTGGTGCTGCCAATGTCAAAGTTGTGAGAAAGGTGAGTACATCTACCGCTGTCATCTTGCGGGCTAGGACTGACCGGTTCAAGGTTCTGCATAACCTCCAAAGTAAAGGACTCCTTGAGGTTCAAGTAGTCACACAAATTGAAGATGTTATCAAGGAGAGAGAAACCACAAATGACGACTCGGACGTCGGTTCACCCAACGGTGGATTGCCAGATGCGCCACCGTCACAAACGATCCCTAGGTCCGATAAGAAAGGAGCACCGCCACGTCTGGAAAAGCGGCAAATTGAGCAAAGGATAGAAGAAGATCGGGAAAGGCACAAGCGCCAACGCGAAAGTATCTGGGCTGTCCCAGCTGGACAAGATCAGGAGTCGACGAAACTGTGGGAAGAGACCAGCGAGTATGGTGAGGACGACGACCGACTCGTTGCCGAAGAGGCGCGGGACTTTGAAGCAGAGATGGAGATGCAGAGATGTCATCATCGCCAGCAGATCACCAATGGCCAACGCCCCCTGATCGATGCCTGAAAGCAGGCAGCATGTCTGGTATACACAGAACGGGCGTTCATGGAGCGAACATGTTTGAGAACCGGAAAAAGCAGGATACCCAACAGACCAAAGGAGTTCAGGAGTCCATTAAATTGTGTCAGCCGGACCAAAGCCGGACACAGCTGCGAGTCTCTATCGGAGAAGGAACAAATGTTATGATCGTTGTATATGTATTGTACATGACCCCTTATTTTACAGGCTGGTAGCCGTCTATCGTGTCACTTCCTCCTACTCCCTCATGCAAATCCCCAATGCATCTGCAACGATGCCCTTTATTCCATCACAACCTTAGCGCCAAGCTCCTTCATGGTAGCGATGATTTTCTCAGCGTCCTCCTTTGGAACGTTCTCCTTCATCATCTTTGGTGCGCTCTCGACGAACTTCTTGCTATCGACCAGACTGAGGCCGAGCAGGCCCTTGATCTCCTTGATGACCTTGGCCTTGGAGGCGGCATCGAACTCTTGCAGCTTCAGGGTGAACAGAGTCTTCTCGGCGGCGGCGGGAGCAGCGTCTTCGGGCTCTTCAGCGGCAGGGGCGGCGGCGGGAGCAGCAGCAGCGAAGCCACCAATCGGCATGTCAGGGATGTTGAGCTTGCTCTGGAGATTAGGAGAGGAAGAGTCAGTGCTCTGGTGTACGTGACTTTGCACGGCGGCAATCTAGGGCGGAAGGGAACGAACCTTCAGGCTTGAGACAAGGTCTGCAGTCTCGAGCAGAGTGAGCTGGCTGATCTGATCGACAATTCCGGCAATCTTGGGATTTTCAGGAGCAGCCTCGGTAGAGTTCCATCGTCTCGTCATCGATGCAACGCGGAAGGACTGTGTTGAAGTTCGCATCTGGCGAGCGCAAGCCCGCGCAGCATATCGGCAAGACATGGCCATGGCGATAGTGTGAGGAAGAGAGGAGGAAGAGAGTATTGCTGAGAAAAGGAGCGAATAGGTGTTGGAAGTTCGCGTTGCCAGGCCTGCGCCAATTGGGTCAAAAGTTCGCCGTCGTCGCTCGCGTGTCGTCCAGGAGCCGGAGTCTCGAAGAATTTGGAGCTGCACCGTGAGATGGTCGAGGCTGCACGCCATCCTGGCCTCTGATTGGGCCGGACTAACTGGTGAAGCCTTTGCCCGGCGCCGACCCTTGCAACAGCTGGAGGGACCACTAAACGCACGCCGCGGTGTCCACTGGAAGCAGCTCTGTAGAAAAAAAAGTTGGCGGACCTTTCATGTGAGAGCCCATCACCACCACACATACACGTAAAATCGGCGAAGAGACACGCAGTCATGGCTGCGATTGACGTCTCACGGCAGCGGTGGTCGCTCCTCCAGGATGCGGCTACCATGCAGCTTCTGCCGTCTGAAATCAGCGCCGTGATTCGTGACGATACGTCGACAAGGCTGCTCGACGCTGTTGCAGAGGCCGCTCTCAGTCCCCCACTTACAGAACATATCTTTGTTCACTTCGAGGCAGTCTTTGCAGACGTTTGTGCCCGATGGATTGCGACAGCAGCCGACGAGAGCAGGAGAATACGGGTGGCTTCATCTTTGGCCCGGGTTTTGCCATTTGCCCCGTATCTTGCAGCCTTCATCTCCCAGCCTACTGCACTTTCACGACATCAACATGCCTCATCACACGCACAAGCATTATGTCTTCGCCTCCCCGACTTCAACGCCAACCCAGAAGCCTTGAGCGATACTGAACTGTCACGTTTACTTCTCACGGCATGGAGGCTTGTTCATTTCGATTCACGGACCTTCTGCCAGTCGATATCACCAGCACCCATGCAGCGGCTGTTCAGACACTCCAGCAGAGCTATTCGCTATCTCGCTGTCCGTATCTACTGTCAGTTACTTCGCGCATCTGATCTGAGGCTTGAGGAGCTTCTGAAGGAGCATGTTGGTGAAGGTGAAGCGGTTCCCGGTGACTTTGATGGTCAAACCGTCGACTATGGCTTCCTTTCCCTACACGAACAGACACGTGCGAAACGGATCTTGTTGGCCCGCGAACTTGTCCGGAATCATGCTTCAGATTCAGTACCTCGAATTACTCCGCAATCTTTGAGTCAGTATGTCATTGCATACGATAATGCTGTTCTGCCCCGACCGCTGGGACCGACAGGCGACCTATCGCACTTGGTCATGACATCAACGACAAAGCAAAACCTGCAGGAGCTTGCAAAATGCCTTCAAACAAGCGATCCAGTGCTCTTGCACGGACTCCCGGGTGTAGGCAAGACATCATTGATCCACGAGATTGCAAGGGACCTAGGCATGTACTCGGACATGGTCACCCTCCACCTCAATGAACAGACTGATGCGAAGATGCTCATCGGCCTCTACTCGACAGACTCGAAGCCAGGCAGCTTCCAATGGCGCCCTGGTGTTCTGACCACAGCGGTCAAGGAAGGCAGGTGGGTTCTTGTCGAGGACCTTGACCGGGCCCCGACAGAGGTGCTCAGCACTCTTCTTCCTCTGATCGAGCGGAAAGAGCTTCTCATTCCAAGCCGGGGTGAGAAGATTCGAGCTGCCAACTCTTTCCGCCTTTTTGCCACGGTGAGAACGCTGAAAGGAATGAATGGAAAGGAGAATCTACCGAGTCTTGTGGGAATGAGGTTCTGGCAAACCCTGCACGTGGAACCGATCACAACCGACGAGGTGGAGCAGGTCATTGTCGAGGCCTATCCCTTTCTTCGCAAATTCGTCACCGGAGTACTTGCAGTCTTCAGAAGGCTGGTCGCCATGAGCAATGGTCAAACGATGCGTAGCTCTGGTAGGCCCATTACTATGAGGGATCTGCTGAAATGGTGCCGGAGACTACAAGACTGCCTGCAAACAGCAGGATCAAGAACTGGAGAAGAGCCTATCAGCGAGACAACGCGCGACTGGATGTTCCTTGAGGCTCTGGATTGCTTTGCGGGCAGTACTCCTGATGTACAAACAGCTCATACCATCGGCCAGGCGATTGCAGAGGAGATGCATCTTTCCAAGGATCGGGCAGATCACTACATGACTGCCAATATACCCCCCTTGGAAGAGGATGAGACCCGTCTTAGTATTGGCCGTACACGCTTGCGCAAGAATAAGTTTGCAAACCGCTTGCGCAAATCAAAACGCCCTTTTGCGAGCACTGCCCACGCAAAGAGGCTTTTGGAACAGATTGCTGTTGCCATCAAACTGGAGGAGCCGGTGCTGCTTGTTGGAGAGACTGGCATTGGCAAAACCACCGTCGTGCAGCAGTTAGCTGAGTCCTTGGGTCACAAGCTCATTGCTGTGAACCTTTCACAGCAGAGTGAAGTGGGAGACCTTCTTGGAGGGTTCAAGCCAGTCAATGCTCGAAACCTTGCTGTTCCCTTGAAAGAGGAATTTGAAGATCTCTTTTCAGCGACTGGAATTTCGATAACCAAGAACCAGAAGTATCTTGACCAGATCGGAAAATGCTTCGCCAAAGGGCAATGGTCGAGGGTTTCAAAGCTGTGGAAGGAGGCGCCCAAAATGTTTCTGCAGATCGTGGCCGCGCTTGAGCGGAAGCAGGATGACCAGGCAGAAGCCCGATCTACTGAAGACCAGCCAGCGAAGCGAAGAAAGACAGGGTCGAAACTGGAAACCCTCCGTGATCTGCGACCGCGATGGGATGCGTTTGCTCGGAACCTTGAGCAATTCGATATCCAGATCGCTGGCGGATCAGGCAACTTTGCATTTTCCTTTGTTGAGGGCAACCTGGTGAAAGCCCTCCGGAACGGAGACTGGGTCCTTCTCGACGAAATCAACTTGGCTTCACCAGATACGCTCGAGAGCATAGCGGACCTACTTACAGGACCCCAAGAGCGACCCTCCTTGCTTCTTTCCGAGACCGGAGAAATCGAGAAGATCGTGGCTCACCCGAACTTCCGCATCTTTGGTGCCATGAACCCTGCCACGGATGTTGGCAAGCGAGACTTGCCAGTTGGCATTCGGTCAAGATTCACGGAGCTCTATGTCCGCAGCCCCGACACTGACCTCAAAGATCTCCTCACAATCATCAAGACTTACATCGGGAGCAATGCCAAGAATGACCAAGCAGCCGACGATATCGCGCGCCTCTACGTCAACACAAAGCGAATGGCTGAGGAGAAGCGGCTCGTGGATGGTGCCAATGAAGTCCCACACTTCAGTCTCCGTACACTGACTCGTGTATTGACATACGTTAACACTATTGCGCCTTCCTACGGCTTGCGACGTGCGTTATACGAAGGGTTCTCAATGGGATTCTTGACTCTCCTTAGCCGCGAATCCGAGGCCATGCTGGTTCCTCTTATACACCATCATCTTTTCGATCGCCATGGTAGCTCACAGTCACTTCTCTCACAAGCACCTAAACACCCTAATGACGGCAAGGAGTATGTTAAGTTCAGGAACAAGGATAGAGATCGCCAATATTGGCTGTTCCAGGGAGATCAAGAGCCTGTGCAACGAGCCGACTATATCATCACCCCCTATGTCGAACGTAATTTGCTCAACCTGGTCCGAGCCACGTCCACGAGGAAATTCCCCATTCTTATCCAAGGCCCCACGTCTGCCGGAAAGACCAGTATGATCGAGTACTTGGCAAACTTCACGGGCAACAAATTTGTTCGCATCAACAACCATGAGCATACAGATCTGCAGGAGTATCTTGGAACATACGTCTCTGGCACAGATGGCAAGCTCAAGTTCCAAGAAGGCCTCTTGGTCCAGGCCATGAGACAAGGGCATTGGATCGTGCTTGATGAGCTGAACCTGGCACCAACCGATGTGCTTGAGGCCCTTAACCGATTGCTGGACGATAACCGCGAGCTCCTGATACCCGAGACTCAAGAGGTCGTTAAGCCTCACGAGAACTTCATTCTTTTTGCCACCCAGAATCCTCCAGGTCTTTATGGAGGCCGGAAGGCCTTGTCGAGAGCGTTTCGCAATAGGTTCCTTGAACTCCACTTTGATGACATCCCTGAGGATGAGCTTGAGTTCATTCTTCAACAGAGGAGTATTAATACGTCGCCCCCTGACTGTCGCCGTATTGTCACAGTCTACAAGGAGCTCTCGAGGCTAAGGCAGACTAGTCGTCTATTCGAGCAAAAGGACAGTTTTGCAACACTCAGAGATCTATTCCGCTGGGCTCTTCGAGGGGCAGACACTCGCGAAGAAATCGCCGCACAAGGTTTCATGCTTTTAGCAGAAAGAGTGCGCAACGAGGACGAAAGGCTGGCTGTGAAGGATGTCATCGAAAAAGTCTTCAAGGTCAAGATCGACATCCAAGCTCTATATTCTATCGATGCCTTACCTGAGCTCAAGAAGATGGCCAATCAGGCCAACTCTCAAGGTGTGGTGTGGACACATGCCATGCGTCGCCTCTATATTCTTGTCGCACGCGCTCTACGGAACAAGGAACCTGTTCTCCTCGTTGGTGAGACTGGATGTGGCAAAACGACGGTCTGTCAGTTGCTTGCAGAGGCACTTTCCAAGGAGCTGCATATTGTAAATGCCCATCAAAATACAGAGACAGGGGACTTGATTGGATCGCAGCGACCCTTGCGTAACCGAGGCGCCATCACCGAAGCCTTGGAGCAAGACCTGCGCAGAGTCCTTAAGGAGGCAGGCCTGGAAGCTCAAGGACCACTGGATCAACTGCTTGAGCAGTACAAGTTACTGAGTCCCGAGGCTGCTCAGTCGATCACCAGCGAAGACAAAGCACGGATAGCAACAAACGAGATGAGGAGCAAAGCCCTGTTCGAATGGTCAGATGGTGCGCTGGTCGAAGCCATGAAAGATGGCCAATTCTTCCTCCTCGACGAAATATCTCTTGCTGATGATTCCGTCCTTGAGCGATTGAACTCTGTTCTTGAACCTTCTCGAACACTCTTGCTCGCGGAGAAGGGCATCGATGACTCGCTCGTTATCGCTCAGCCGGACTTTCAGTTCTTTGCCACAATGAACCCAGGTGGTGATTTTGGCAAGAAGGAGCTATCTCCTGCTCTTCGTAACCGCTTTACCGAAATCTGGGTACCGCCTTTGTCGGATAGTGAAGATATTTACCAGATCGTCGAGACTAAGCTTGAACAGCGAGCTCGTTCCCTTACTGGCATTATCATCCAATTTGCCTCGTGGTTTGGTGCCAAGTTCCGCCCCAACTCAGCAACTGCCTTCTCCGTCCGTGAGATCCTCGTCTGGGTCCAATTTATCAACAAGTTCGAGACAGAGAATCCACTTGCGTCCCTCGTTCATGGTGCATCCACTGTCTTCATTGACAGCATTGGTGCGAATCCCTCAGCTTTGCTTGCTGTAGAAGGGAAGACCGTCAACCAACAGCGGCAGCTTTGCCTGCAGAAGCTCAGTGAACTTGCCAAAGAAGACCTGTCTAGCTTCTATCAGAACAAGCCTGAACTAGATATGAACAATGAGTTCTTGAAGATTGGTGCGTTCAGCATTCCACGGTTACCTTCTGGAACTGCGGACCCAGGCTTCGCTTTCCATGCTCCTACTACACGTCTCAATGCTATGCGTGTTCTTAGAGCCCTCCAAATGAAGAAGCCAATCCTCCTTGAGGGCAATCCGGGTGTCGGAAAGACGACTCTGGTTGCAGCGCTCTCACAAGCTTGTGGCCAGCCATTGACAAGAATCAACTTGTCTGATCAGACTGATTTGATGGACCTTTTCGGAACAGACGTACCAGTCGAAGGTGCTGAAGCCGGGAATTTCGCTTGGCGGGATGCCCCTTTCCTCCAAGCTATGCAGAAAGGCGAATGGGTTCTTCTCGATGAGATGAATCTTGCCTCTCAATCGGTTCTCGAGGGTCTGAATGCTTGCCTTGATCATCGTGGCGAGGTCTACATCTCAGAGCTTGATCAAGTCTTCAAGCGGCATCCCAACTTCCGCCTGTTCGCCGCACAGAATCCTCATCATCAAGGTGGTGGCCGTAAGGGTCTCCCAGCATCGTTTGTCAACCGATTTATTGTTGTCTATGCAGACACCTTTACAGAGGACGATCTCACTTTGATTGCAAGCCACAACTTCCCCGATCTGCCGGCTGCCACAATCACGAACTTGATCCGCTTCGTCTCTCAGATGGACCAGGAACTTATTGTTAAAAAGAGCTTTGGGTCTTCCGGCGGACCTTGGGAGTTCAATTTGCGAGACGTGCTGCGTTGGCTCAAGCTCCTCACTGCACCTGATCCAATTCTCCGTACTGGCAGGACCGATGACTATCTTGACATTGTGATCCGCCAACGCTTCCGGACTCAACGAGATCGCGAATCTGTTGACCGTTTGTACGAGTCCATCATGTCAGCCGCACCTCAGCCGCACAGCCTTTACCATAACATCACCCAGCAATTCGGGCAAGTTGGCTTGGCAGTCTTACAAAGGGGCCTGAACACTCAAATTGAACCCTTCCCCAAGATTGATGTCGTGCCCCGGCTCTCTGAGCTCGAATCTCTAATGATCTGCGTCAAACAGAACATTCCTTGCATTCTGAGCGGCCCTTCGGGCGTCGGCAAATCAGCCCTTCTCGAGCACGTTGCTGCTATTGCTGGCAAAGCCCTGGTCGTGTTTCCAATCAACGCAGATATTGACACAATGGACTTGATTGGCGGGTTTGAACAAGCAGACCCCTTGCGAGAACTGAATGCTGCTCTCAGAGACTTGTACCAGTTCTTGCAGGAATCGATTCTGTCTTTAGCTCCGGCAGATGCCCCGACAGGCGCCTTAGACTTGATACATCTACTTGGAGATGTTGCAACTGATGCAGGCTCAATCACACCCACGCGCGAAGCTGTCGACTCACTTCTCAAGCAAGTCCCAAAGGATTCTGAGGTTGGAAAAGCGCTCGAGGAGGCCAAAGTCCTTCTTGAGCGTCCTGTTGTGCTCTCAGATCCTCGATTCGAATGGCTTGATGGTGTTATTGTCAAAGCCCTTGAAAAGGGCCAATGGCTTGTACTTGACAACGCAAACATGTGCAATGCGTCCGTGCTCGATAGGCTCAATTCGCTACTCGAGCCTAATGGATTTTTGAGTATCAACGAACACTGCGGACCCGGGGGTGAGCCCAGAATCGTCAGGCCCCATCCGGATTTCAGGATCTTCCTGACCACTGACCCACGATACGGCGAGCTCTCGCGAGCAATGAGGAATCGCGCAGTGGAGATCTTCCTTGATGCCATGCCGCCTGCCCTTGAACCAAGCACAAAGCTTGTTGCTGGCATAGAAAGTAACCTGTTCAGGTACTCCACGTTGACGACTGTCGCGGATGTACTTGGTTCGAACACGACCACTCATGAGATAGCGCTCGACCATCTCAGTTGTCCGGATCTGGCGCTTCTGTCTCGATATCAAGGCGAAGCCAAAAGTCTGACCAAAGAGTCTGCTAAGGAGGCACCCATGGTCGATGATTTTGCCACATTCCTGCAATCATCGTCTGGCAAAGCTTCAGTGTCAGTCGTCGCCCAGTTCTATAGCCAAAACGCGGATCTGCCGTCAACAGTATCGAGCGCTCTGCCGTTGAACCCTATGAACAACCCGTCAGTTGCCCGTCTCCTCCAGCCTTCGGAGCAAGCCAAGTGGTTGGGCATCTGCCTCGACTTTGGGTACGAGCTCTATGTCGTTCGGAATGAGCTCTCTACCCTTCAAGTCCAAGCTCAATCCTCCAAGATAACGAGTTTGACTCGCCTACAGCGTTCGTTAGTAAGCGATCGAGTCGTTGCAGTATCGAAAGACTCTACTGTTGGGTTGGCGAAATTCGTCTCCTCAATAGCAACCGCTATGGATAGCCTTTTGCAAACCCCTCCAACGGTGCCTTCTGAATCACTGGTAAGTCCCCTTTGTCTACCGTAAATCCGATCATACTGACAGAAAGTAGAATCGCGCTTTGGCTCTTCGTCTGGCAGCATGCTACCTTCATCGCACCATGGAGATGACCAACAGCGCGGCTTTCGATGAGGCAGAGTTTCACGCGCACCTTGTTCTTGGCTCCAAGATTATGCGAAACCATATTTCCAACGAGTCTGATGTCATTGGACAGCATTTCGCAAAGTCAATCGTGCGAATGCTCGAGCAGCTATTTGCACATGGCTTCAAGCTCAAGACCGGCTTAAGCATGGAGCAGCTCTGGGTGACCTTTCGCCCGATTCTGATCGGTGATCAGGAATCTATGTCAAGGATCCTGCAGATCATCGAGCTCGGCAACAGGTTCGACCAGTTGCGGTGGAAGACAGCATCGGGGCTTCCCAGCCTCTCGAAGGCGCTCTCAACTCTCGAGCAATCTTTCGAGATCGCCCGCTCGGCCGATACTCAAGTAGATGAGCTAATAGCCAACCTCCGAAGCGCCGTCGAATCGTTCGAGACAGAAACGGCGAATGACGCTCCAACACACAAACCGTATCTCGTTCAGCAATTCGACGCTCTCAGGCAGCTTGCTGTGCTTCGGAAAATGTGTCGGCAAGAGATGAGTGAAAATCTTTCAGACGATGAGCCAACCGATCGGACTGTCATCACCCTCTCTAATGTTCCCAGTAAATCATCTCTGCTATTTGCAGGCATGCATGGACCCGCCTCGCGGCTGCAGCTTTTAGACTTTCTGACCGTCACTGGAACCAGAGTCTGGGATGGAAAGCTGCTAGCTTCTTCCTGGCAGAAGCTCCGGGACCTTGATTCAGTGACTCTTGGGGCTTTGGCATTGGTTGAGGCTGAGCTGCCAGTATTGGGTCGCCAACTCGCCAACTTCTCGCACAGTGTCACTGAAGACCCCTTGCTGAGACTCAACGATGTCCTGTATCTGCTTATCGTCGACACTTTTGCGTCTTATGATCCGAACGTCAGGACGGCCTGTTCATCCCTCCAGCTCACGAGTTCAGAGGATATGCGACAACTCAAGGATATCCTGACGCAAACCTGTCATGGACTTGATGCCCACGACTTTTGTAAGGTTTCACAGGAACATCTCCTGCCTGCTTTGGACGCAATCGAATCGGCTTCGCGCTCTGAAATTGACAGGACACACTACTCAGCGCTCGCTTGGGTCCATTTCAGCAGCGGTCTCGTTGAGCTGTTTATACCTGACAAAATGTTTGACCCCGAGATCCGACCCCGCATGGAGCGGGATTTCCACAAGGATCTCTTGGAAGGCCTGGAAAGTAAGATGCGAGTGATCGGCGAGTTCGAGAAACTGTTCACCGGCAGAAATAGCAACTCAAGAATCCAACTCCTCAAAGACGAGGCCACCGCGATTGGTCCACTGCCGGCGGAAGTGCTTCCTGTCTACAGACCTCAGCCTTCTCAACTCAGCAGGCTTCAAGCAGAATTCTCGAATATCCTCAAGATTGTCATGGGCCCGTCTATCGTGTCCTTACTCCAACAAGACCCAGCTTCGGACCCCAATCTTGATGAACTGCAGCTTGTAAAGGGCAACCTTGAGAGGCTCCTTGATCGTCTTGGCGCACGCTTTGAAGCCTACCAAGACGTCACCCAACCCGCCTCGAACCTGTTACGCTGTATGCTCGTTGGTCTTTCGATGTTCGAAGCGAAGACGGAGGTGAGGAAGCCGCTGATTACACCGAACTACCTTGGAAATGTTCCCTTCCTCGGAGGTATATCATCAAGCGTGGAAGTTGCCGATGATAAACACCACACTTTCGGAAAGCTGGAAATGATGCGGACTGCAGCCTCTGTAGAAGGCCTACACAAGCTGACACAAGTAGAGCGACAAGCGATCGCAGAGTGTTTTCACGTCTTCTTTGAGGACTGGCGGAAGAGGTTAGAATCAGATCGCAAAGCGGAGGAAGCCAAAACTAGCCTCTACCGATTCCGTGGTAGCGCTGAAGATGAGGAGGACATGGATGAGCAGGAGTTCAACGAGCTCTTCCCAAGCTATGAAGACGACAACGAAACGAAATCATCCGCTCACCGCGAAGAGGTCCGGGACATGTCAAGGCGCGTCGCAGATATTCACGCGAAGATCTTTGGTACACAGGTCACCGATCCAGGAACCGCAATTCGCGACCTAATTGAAGACACCACGGAGAGACTTAAAGAGTCAGCGAAAGACCGGGGCTTCATCTGCCATGATTGGAACCGACGTCTTTTGCCCGGTGTCATGACCCTTCTCCAGGAGAAGTCAGATGGCTTGACTTCGCCTGTCCCAAACAGCCAGTACAATTTCTACACAGATGCCAACCTTCCCGAGGCCCGACAACTGGTAATCCTTACCAACAAGATCAAGCAAAGATTCAGAGAACTCCAGCTTGTTGACGAGATCGGCCACATGCAGCCTTTGGCTGATGTCGTCATGGCTTGCGACAAGCTTCTGGAGCTAGTGCACAGCGAGCCTCTTGCTAGAATCCTCACCAGGGTGGAGCAGCTTCACGCGCTGGTGTATGAGTGGCAGTTCGGTGGTTGGGCGAGCAAAGTTTACGGTGCTCCAGTTCTCTACGACTCCTTGACCGAGACTATTGTCCGCTGGAGGCGAGTGGAGCTCTCTACATGGGCCAGATTGCTCGATACGGAGTTCAGCAAGTGCAAAGATGATGCGAGAAGTTGGTACTTCATTGCGTACGAGGTCGTGATTGCTGTGCCACTTTCAATGCTTGGATCGGCGTCAGACCTACGAGAATATGCCGTGTCACTCGCTCAAAACCTTCAGCTGTATTTCTCGACATCCATACTGGGCCAGTTCCAGGCCCGTCTGGGACTTTTAGGCCAGCTGCAGAACCATCTTGAGCTCCTGGCACGAGACCACCCTTCTTTAAACATCATTGTCAATGCAGTCACCAATTTCTCAGCCTTCTATCGCCGCTACGAGAAAGCTGTTCGAGAGGCCATTGAGAAAGGACGCGCGCCTATAGAGAAGAAGATGAAGGACGTCCTACTCATGGCTAGCTGGAAAGACACCAATATTAACGCACTCAGGGAGAGTGCTCGGAAGTCACACCAGAAGCTATTCCGACTTGTCCGCAAGTTCCGGGCAGTTCTGGGTCAGGAGATGAAAGCTATTATCGAACAGGGTCTCCCAGACATGGAACAAGCGCCTCCTGCACACCCAGCTAGGCACTTGGAGGCGGTGATCATGCCATCAGATGCAGTTCAAATTGTCAAGAAAAGTCTGCCTGGGTGGCTGGATGATCACAAGCGCATTGGCAACATGCCTCAGACAGTCAACATCATGAGGCGTGTCGGAGCCAGCGCTCTGGAAACCTCTGCCATTGGTCATCTGTTGAATGACTTTGTAGGAACGCTCCAAAGCTCTGCTGCAGAGCTTCGGAAGGAGACCCCACCAACTCTGACAGAGGAGAACAAATCCCTTGTCAAGCATCTGAAAACAAGGAAGCGGAAGCTATTCGCCGATACATTGAGAAACCTTCGCCAGATGGGCCTGCAATACAACCTTGCTCAGGACCGGTTGACGGAGCAAGACTCATCTGCTAAGATCTTTTCAACTGTTCCTCCAGTTGTGTATTCGGAAGACTCTTTCGTTCTCTCCGCTAATTATTACTTCGAAAAGGTCCTGGATTTGCTGCCTAAAGTCCGAAATACCGCTCGAGATCATTCAGAGGACTTGACGCCCGCTGAGGTAGGGCGCAGTATTGGCTTCGCAGAGGGAATTCTCCATCTTCTCCTGTCCCAACGAAAGCAACTCGCAGTTTCTGTTGGAGGCTTCGCGCGCCTGCAGGAATCCGTGAGAAGTATTGCCGCAATCGGGTCCCTCCTCGACGACAAAGACGAGCTAGGACTGCGCCAGACCAAATTCGATTGGCACCGACATGTTGCATGGCTAGTCAACTTGCTGCAGTACGCAATCAATTTGGTCAAGACCCATGAGAACCTTGGCCGCAATTGTGACAATATTGTCGAGCTCCTTCAGAGACATGTTGATGAGATCCGCGAGCAGCTCAAGCTGCTGGCATCATACCAGAGTTTGCCGGACTCCTTGACATCTGATCGCCGGTCAAAGCTTGAGATCAACCTCTCAAAGACAGTGTCCGACATCCGGCAGGCTCTTCTTGAATGTCAAAAGAGATGGCCTAACTTGGAATACATTGTCGACTCCATACTACCATGGACCCACGTGGAGATCCAAGATTTCAAGGATATGGCCGAAGACGGACTTTCTTCAGTTGAAGGGTTTGGCGATGCCCTGTCGACGCTCTGTGACAAAGCTTTGGTATCAGTTGAGCGTATGAAGCGAAACTGTGGGCGCGAGCCAGTTCAGGAGACCGACTCTGACTGGTTGGCAAAGAGCAACGAGAGATTGTTTTCCACAATCAATGGTCTACGAATGTCAGCGGTCAGATCCGAGGTCGATTCATGCTTGTCAATGCTCCATGATTTATTGCGAACTGGATCCATTGCCTCCAATGGAGTCGTTGCTGCCGCTCGACTTGTCGTGCCGATATTAGACCAATATGTGGACTCTTGCCAGAGCATTATTGAACAGCTCTCTGCTAATCACCAAGCGACTGCACACATGGGCTTCAAGTTGACAACCTTGTTTCTTCAAATGTCTTCGCAGGGCTTCTGCACGCCACAGGAAAAGTCAGACGAAGAATCCGCCGCAGAAGGGAAGCTTGAATCAGGCACCGGTCTTGGCGATGGCGATGGCGCTGAGGACATCAGCAAGGATATACAAGATGACGAGGATCTTTCTGAGCTCGCACAGGAAGCCAAAAAGGAAGAAGGCGATGAGATTGAAGATGAGAAGGACGCAGTTGACATGGCGGACGAGGAGCTTGAGGGAGAGATGGGCAGTGTGGCTGGCGATGACGACGAGGAAGACGAGAAGAAAGATGGAGAAGAGGGAGAGGAGGATGAAGAAGACATTGACGAGGAAGCCGGGGACGTGGACGATCTTGATCCCACCGCCGTGGACGAAAAGATGTGGGATGGAAAAGACGAGGACGAAGCCGAGAAGGATCAACAAGGCGATAAGGCCAAGGGCCAAAAGAAAGACGATGAGCAGATGGCAACTGATGAGAAGCCTCAGAAGGAAGACAATGGTCAGCAGGAGCCAGACAATGCCGAGACTGAAGACTCGCAGCCGGAGGCTGAGGAGCCAGATGAAGAACAAGAAGAGGTCAAGGACGCATCTGAGATGAACCGCCAAGAGCAGACTGCCGAAGAGAATGACGCATTGGCGCTTCCAGAGGAGATGGACCTGGACTTGGATGAAGAAGCTTCAGAGACCGAGGACGACGACATGGACCAGCTTTCGGATGTCGAGGATGACAAGCTCGATGATACCCAAAAGCCCGGTACTGATGACGAGGAAGATCTTCCTGCCGACGAACTTAAGCAAGAGCAGGAGCAGGAGCAGGAAAATACTGACCAGATCTCTGAAGATGGCGATGAGGACGATCAGGTGGAAGGAAAAGACGATGGACAAGCAACTGACGAGGTCAAGGAAGAGGACGAATCTGAACAAGAGGAGCCCAAGGATGAACAGCACGACCAAGCTCCTCAGTCGGCTGATCAGGGTGCCACTGATCTTGACAATGCCGCGCCGAGTGATGTGCGGGGCTCGGGCGAGGATCAAAATGCTGAATCTATGGAGCTGGACCAGCACTTCCAGAGCAATGCTGCTAAACAGGAAGAAGGAAAGACTGGCGACGGAGCTGCGGACCAAGCAGCCACTGCCGGCAAGGAGGGCAAGATGTCTCGTAGTGACGACCCAATGGAACGAGGCGAACCCGACACGGAAGAGTCACAGCCTAGCACGAATGATCCTTTCAAGAAACTGGGAGACGCTCTAGAGCGCTGGCATCGGCAAAGATCAGATATTCAGCAGGCTGACGCCGATCAAGAGGCACAGTCCAAGGACGACCCTGATCAAGCTCAAGAGCAGGCACATCAAGAATTCCAGCATCTGCAGAACGACGATGATGCTGCAGACACCCAAGCAATGGGCACTGCAAAGGAAGACGAGGTGCAACCAATCGACGAGTCTATGGGGATCGATGATGACGCTCAGGACCCCAGCAGTCGCTTGCTGGACGATAAGAAGGCAGAAGACCAGACTCAGGATGACGCAGAACTTATGGACCGGGATGAGAAGGATGAAGCTGAAGAGGACGCGAAGGTGCATAAGGAAGCGGATGATGGTCGATCTGGTGTCCAGACTCGCCAAGGCAACTACCAAAGAGAGCACACCCCTTCTCAGGACGAAACCATGGTTGGCGAGCATGACGATTCGGATGAAACGGTTGAGGAGGCATCAACCCAGCTCTCGACCACGCACCTAACAGATGAGCGCAGACCTCTGCGAGAGTACGAAGAAGCAGCGCGCCAATGGAGCGATTTCCAGAGCAAGACTCACGCCCTATCGCTGTCTCTTACATCGCAGCTACGGCTGATCCTGACGCCGTCCCAAACAACTAAGCTATCAGGCTCGTTCCGAACAGGCAAGAGGCTGAACATCAAGCGAATCATCCCCTACATCGCTTCAAGCTACAAGCGAGACAAGATCTGGATGCGACGCAGCATCCCGACTAAGCGAACATACCAGATTCTTCTTTGCGTGGACGACAGTAAGAGTATGGGGGAATCCTCCTCTGGCAAGCTAGCGATGGAGTCCCTCGTCATGGTATCTCGCTCTTTGACGATGCTTGAAGCAGGTCAAATTGGTGTCCTTGGTTTTGGTGGCGATGTCTTCCCAGCGCACTCCCTAACCGAGCCCTTCGCGTCGGATGCAGGGGCAAAGGTCCTGCAAAACTTCACTTTCTCCCAAGACAAGACCGACGTGGCGCTGCTGATCCGCAACACCATCGACACATTCAAGGAGGCCCGTCAGCAGACAAGTGGCACTGGATCAGATCTCTGGCAGCTGGCTCTGATCCTATCTGATGGGTTGACGCCATCTTCTGCGCATGACTCGATTCGACGCCTGCTGCGAGAGGCGATTGAGGAGCGCATCATGATCGTGTTCATCATCATGGACGACACGGAGAAGAAGAAAGGAGACAGCGTTCTTGAGCTCAAGGAGGCCAAGTTTGTGAACGAGGGTGGTGAGAGTAGAGTTGTCATTGAGCGGTACTTGGATACGTTTCCGTTCCAGTACTACCTCATCGTGCATAACCTTGAGGACCTTCCGGGGGCGCTCGCCGGCCTTCTGAGGACATGGTTCGCGGAAGTTACTGCATGATTGGAAATTTCTGTCACTTGAGTTGTCATCGTCTTCAGCGGCGTTTGGGGTCGATCATCAGGGGAGGAGGGACATAGACAACAGCGGAGTGTGCCATTTGGCTTTGCATCGTATAAGGCGTCCAGGATATGATGTTGTTTCTTTTGCGGATTATATTGCAGTTACCATAATAGAAGTCGCATGCACTTCTGGCATGACATTCTGTGTTCATTTGAGTCAGGGGCGTATGCAAACCCAAGGTATGTCTTGCAGAGAATGTTTCGCTTTACCCAAGCTGAAATCAGGGTACATCCATTTGTATGGTAACCCCGCCCTGGGCTGAAGTCAATTAGTTTCAAGCTTGCCCCCAGTGTGCCCCGCAACCGAAGCCATCGCCCCTCACCACCCACCCGCCGTTGCACGCCGACCGCGGATGAGAGAGTGATTACTGTGACGTATCTAATTAGCTCCCTCGCCCAGTCTCTCTATCTGCCTCGGGTGACTCTTTTGCTTTCTGAGAACGGACCTGACCCAGCGATACCCACCCTTGGCTTTGTCTCAATTTCAACTGCGTCCAGCCCTCCCCGGAACGGACCCCCAGCACGACGTGGCCTGTTCTTGATAGGCTGAGCCATTGCATCTCCAAGACTCTCTTGTCTGGAAGGAGAGCTTTAAAAAAGAGGCGCGCGAGTGTCATGTCTCTGCCCACAACGACGCTACCGAGACTTGCACTATCGGCGACACCGCGTTTGACTTCCGCTTGCCCGCCTCTCTTCGTCACTGGCGCGCCGAGAGTCTACTACCACAAGGGCAGGCCATCAGCTCGTCCGTTGGTATCTTCGAACATCGCTCGTGGTGTGACTGCAGCTGCATCGACGACTTGTGGCGCATCCGGAAGGACAATGGCGACGAAAGGTCCCCATGAATCGCCCGAGGGGCTTCGGCTGAGTGAGACACCTTTTCGATGCTTCATGATGGTGAAGAGAGGGAATTTGATGGCTGACTCATCGCTTTCGTTTCTCCGTTGATAGGTAAACCAGTCATCTTGTAAGTTGAATTGCCCTTCAGTTCATGAGTCTCAAATCTTGTCCCATCTTCTCGCGAGCCAAGGAGCGCTGACCAGTCCTTTCACAGTGTTTGCGACATGCAAGAGAAGTTCCGTGAGGCCATCCACGAGTTTGACAAGATGTCAGTTTCCAAGATCCTATTCCTACGTCTTGCCCTCTGTCCCAATGACTAAACCATTCTGTTGCAGCGTTCTCACAATCGAGAAACTTCTCAAGTTCGCCTCAAAGCTCCCTATGCCCGTGTACGCCACCACCCAGAATGCCAACCGCCTCGGCGCCACGGTTCCCTCCATCGCCTCTTATTTCACCACGCCTCCCTGGGACAAGACTCGCTTCTCCATGATGGAGAATGGCAACACTCCCTCCTTCCACTTGCCTCCGTTCTCTGCCGTTGCTCTCGTCGGTATCGAGTCTCACATCTGCATCACGCAGACTGCCCTGGACCTACGCAACGCCGGCCACAGAGTGTACATCATCGCGGATGGCGTGAGCAGCTGCAACAGGGCGGAAGTGGTGGTTGCTTTGGATAGGTTGAGGGCGGAGGAGAAGATCACTGTGACGACGAGTGAGAGTTGGATGTATGAAGTTGTTGGAGATGCAAATCATCCAGCATTCAGGTCACTGTTTCCTGTCATCAAGGCATCTGTGGCGGACACGAAGAAAGTGCTGGAGACATTGCCACCAGGGTCCAAGATCTAGAGGAAAATTGGGCGGAGAATGATCTTCAGACTCAGCTAGAATTCGTTCTGGTTGTTTAGAGCTGGACGCTCCATCTGTACCGTCATGTCATAAATACTGTGAACTGCATTCTGACTAGAAAGCCTGTGTATTAAATTGTGGAAAACGTCTAAGTTCTGTCTAATCTTCTGGCTTCCGTCAGGGTTACGGACGACGCATCTGGCGCCGGTGCCTGAGAACAAATAGTTTGGAGAGCCCCATCGAGTTTTCAGGACTTGGAAGGGGGCGTCATCCACGAAAAAGCAGATGCAACACCAACAGGATTTGCCGAACGCGGGAGCGTCGAACCATTACGACCATCCTTGCTGCTGGTAGACGGCGCTTTGGAGTCTGATCCTCCCGAACTGATGGTCCGCTTTGCATCCCAACGGCCTGCTGGAGATGCCGAAGTATCCCCAGCGGAGCTGACCAAACTCTTGCGTCTGCTCTCACCAGATGTCCGGCTGGGAAGAGGTGGATCATACCCCGATTGACTTTTTGTGGAGTTCGAGACCGACTTCTGGGGTTTGAGAATCTTCATATTGCGACTTCCTCCTCTGGATGGCGGTTGGTAACCGCTCAGAAGACCGTTCTCCTTGGAAGCACCATCAGCTCCGGAGCTGGGACCCTGACGCCAAGAGCTCCAAATACCCGTTGACGATTCACGTCGACTTGTGGAAGCAGACTCCAGTGAGTGCTTAGCTACTGCCTCCCGCTCAGCCTCCTGGTTCGGCTGGTCATTGTCCATCTCACGGTCTGACATGTTGCCGGTATCCGGACGAATCGAATTTCGCTGTGACGGCGCTGGAGATGTTTCTCGAGGCTCACTATCTGCGTAGTGAACATGCGGGGAGTTTGATCGTTGGCTAAGATGGCCTTCCTCGGCGCCTTCACTGAACACGAACGGTGCCGCGTGCGCATTGAGTTTGGGCTTTTCGGGTACAATTGAAGTGGTGTAGATGTGACGAAACACAGCATCATCCTCTGGCCGAACAAACGGCACTCGAAGGCGGTCGTTGTCATCGCTGTGGAGCATCATAGTATTCCGCGAGAAGAGAATATCAGCGGAGTGGGCTCTCAGAGCGTCGCTGCCGATGTAGATGCGAATACTTGGCCGTTCCTGGGCAACGAGGGCTTGATCAACGCCGACGACTTCAAAGAGAATGGCGATATGGGGCACGGAGCGTTCAGGGCTAGAGGAGCGGTTGGCGCCCTGAGTGATGACAGCTTCAGCCAGGTAGACAGTCATGCGCGCCCAGTAGACTCCATCGACATCTCGCTGGATGTCTTCATCCAGTCCAAGGTCTCGAAGCAGCGAGTACTCGATAGTGGAGCGTTGAGATCCTGTGCATACATCCGCATACAGCAGTGTCTTGTGGGCATAATTGGGGGTGAGCCAGCATCGAATGATGGAGGGGACTGTTCCCAGAACGTAGAAAGAAGCTGGAAGCCCTGGAACTTCGTAGGGTGAGTCGTCCTCATCGTCACCAATTGCAAAGTTGGTGTCAAGCCCCAGGCTACTTGCCCGCCCGGAGGCTATCGAGTGATGTGAATGTACTGAGTGGCCGGCTGAACTGTGTCTCCCGTCTGATTTATGAGACAGTGACCTCTCCATCAGCAAGCCGCTTCCAGGTCTTAAAGGGCCAAAGTCACCGGAATGACGATTGTTCTGGCCGCCCCAACTCGAGCCATGGAGTGCGCTCTCGTCGAACCGGACACTGTTTGCTCGGGAGGCGGCGCCACGCCGTATTGGCTCCTCCTCCGCAGGGCCTAGGTGAAGCGAGCCAAGCAGCTGTTCACCTTGTTCGTCGAGGTCGTCGAATATATCATTAGGAGGGATTGAAACGGGTTCTGCCCAGGTGGTCAGTGATTGGGATGCGTGATGCGACACATCGTGAACAGTACCTTGCTGCGGTGTCCCACTGAGAATGCCGGGGAACGGCGAGTTCCAAACAGACTTGAGGGCCGCATCATCGGCTTGGCGCTTTTCGAGTCTCATGAGACGATCTGCATGGTTGCTCTGTGTGTATTGGACCTGCTTGACTTCCATCTGCAGGTTATACAGATCTTCTCGAGAGGCTGGGTAGCGAGGATCCATGCCAAGACACGAGGCAAGACTCGGCTCATAAGAGGACAAGTAGACTAGACGAGGGTTTGGGTGAGCGCACAGAAGGGACTGGCAGTGATTCTGCTGTTGAAGAACCGTGTGCCACTATGGTGCCTGTAACGTCAACCTCATCGCCTCGGACAGGCTGCGAAAGCACCCTAGGACGACGGAATGGATGCGCCGTCGTCCTCGAGTTGACCTATGTGCCTCTTGACAGATTGATTGATACGTTCGACTGAAAGAGAAAGGAGATAACGTGGAGAACTGTCGGCCGATAGTTGCTTACGACTCCGAAACGTCTAGGGTCGTTTGCTCGAAGCGATCGTATGCGACTTAGGACCAGTCAATGTAGGACGGTTTCGAGCTGGCAAACGCTTCAGCGAAGCTCAGTGGAGCCGATCGTTTTCTCCGCGGCTGTTGGAGTCTGGTCGCTATGGCAAGAGCGCCGTACGATGTTGGCGATAGTCGTGTACGCGGGCAATCCAGTCGAAGGCGTCGAATGCCAACTCGCACGGCAAGGACCTGGAAGGGAGTACTGGGCTGAGGGACCAACTAGTCAAGTCGGGTTGTGGTAAGACGGTTCGATGGATTTTTGGAGAGTGCTGGCGGGAATGAGGTTTCAGAAGATCCAAGACTGGCGTTCTTAGAGTAGGCGGGAGAGGAGGATCGGTGTTGGAGTTGGATGAGAGGGAGAGAAGTTGGGTTCCCAGGAAGTTGAGGTGGTAGCAAGTAGCACTGGCCTACGGCGGCGACAAGGGGGGGCAAGTACCGCGACAAGCCGCACGGGTTAGTTGGCACACGGTGAGGCGCGGGTAAAACCAACAGCGGCGCAAATACGATGCTGTGATAAGGTCCAGATCAGAAGTAAGTTGAGGATGACGAAGAGTGGTCAGGGCCAGAAGGGGGGGTTGTATTGGCGAAACAATGCAGGATGCGCAGCAAACAGTTCGAGTACGGACAACCGCATGGTGAGGCAGAAGCCAAGGGTACTTCGGTGGGGGTCATTTCCTCCACCGAGCTGGGTGGAGACCTTGGGCAGGCAGAAGTACCTTTGGCTGGACCGTCACCAATTATCGACATGTCACCATATTCTGTAACGCGACTCATGGCAACCATGGGTTACAGTGACCAGCATAATCATTGAATGTACCTGTTCCTTTCTAATGCTAAGCGCAGGCGCTCGGAGAGCTCCTCTGTCTGAGTGAAGTCTGATGATAGGGCCGATCACCACCAGTGCTTGAGACAGCTTGTCTGACGTTGCCAATGTTCACCTCATACTTGACCAAGGGATGCTAGCTGATTTGCAGCTCACGGAATGCGGCTCCCGATAGGCACGTTGATGTCCCTCCAGTCGGGGAGCACGTATTCACCACGGTCAAGCTCAGGATTTCCGGTCCAGTGTGGTCCGATATGCGGCTTGATCAAGTCGTACAGAATCTGATAAGCCTCGCCATTCATGTGCAACCCATCAGGCAGCAGAGTATCCAGTCCTCCCTGCTTCCCATTCCCAGGGGATCCCAGCCAGGGGCCTCCAGGCTTGTAATCGTTCGGCGCCATCTCGATCGCCCTGTCCATCAACCCCTTCCAGAGGTCGATCAGAATTATACTAGGGTTCTCCCGAGCGACCTCTCGAGCTGTCTCCGAATAGGACGCGCTGATAGCAGAGGTTCTCGTGCCTTGTGGTAAACCCTTCTCCAAGTCGAGCTTGGTTGCCTTGATCTCATCAAGAGGCGGCGGTGTTACCAAGAGAATCTTGGGTTTGTGAGCTTGAATATGAGGGTGATTGATGATCGTCTCCAGGTTCTTCTTGTACTGCTCACGAGGTACGTGCTGCGAAGTATACTCGAGTGGCAGTACAGCATCGTTAGCACCCAAGAGGATGACCTAGACATTGACAGTGATGGTTAGTGCCGAAGAATCCGACTGCTTCATCGCCTTGAAACGTACCAGAAACGCCATTTTAGGTGAAGAAGATGTTGGTGCTGGGAAGATGCGATCGAAGTACTCGAGTGCATTCTTTGTATTCCAACCTGAAAAGCCTCGGTTGACAACATCGAGCCGTCGAATGCAGCCTGACCGCGTTAGAGCTTGGGTTTGGCCCTCCTATCCTTCCACCGGAGATTGTCACTCACGAGTTTGGAGGGAAGCCTGGAAGGAAAATCCATGGTCAACGCCCACGCTGCCTTGAATCAGGGAGTCTCCGAAGAGGACGATCTGAGGGTACGGAGCCTAAGCAAAGAGAAGGACATCAGCCAACGATATAGCTTCCATGTTACTTGTGTGCGAACCTACCGTCATGGCGCAGGCTCTCTATATCATGCACGATGTATTGAACGAGGAGAACTTGTGAAAATGCCTCGTCTCAGAGCGGTCCACGTTGTGAGAGAAGAATGACCCGTTTGGCCGGCTAGCAGCGCTCACGCAATTTATCCACAAGAAGGTGAGAAAAGACTCGACCCACGGAGGAGCATTATGTTCAAACGGGGTGATGGCTACCATAGCACATTCTTAGAGATTGTTTTAATTCAATAATCACCATACTACTTTCTCCATCTCAAATAAAGTCTTCTCTGGTAAGATTATCTGTTTTCCGATGGGTTATACCCATGGCTAAGTGCCTTCTCACGGCCGCCCAAATCATACCCATGAACCGCTTTCTTCCACCCTCAATAAGGCCTTCAGCTCGCTGTAAACATAAAACATGATCATCTTGCGGCAAACTAAGAGCCGCCTTGTTCAAGACGCCTAGAGGCAATGAATACGTCTGGTTCATTTGATTCATCCTCACAAGGCGGAGGCTTGATTCGTAATTGTTGCGGCTTCGTCACCGTCAGGGCGCGTTGACTGAAGGCGCGGGGTTGGTGGGGTATCATATATGATATACCTTTTGCATGAGTGGATGATGTACCGCTGTTCGATGGCCTCTCTAACTTAATGCTCAATCGCTATTTGCTCAGAACATGTTTTTGCTGCTATATTCTTGGCCAGACCCTTTCCACGCTGATGTCCAGCGTGAATGGATCCATTCTCCCTTTGAATAGGCTGGAATAGTTGTTGTGATGGCAACACAAAAAGCCTTGAGTGTCGGAAATGCGAGGACTTGGCGTTGATCCAGCTCTCACGCGGTCTACATCTTCCTGGATGGTATTTCAGTCCAGATTGACAGAAAACCCAATTCACGAGCCAGCTCTTACACATGATTTGTGTATTGTTCCCGCGATGCGCGAATGCCTCTCACCTTGCAATGATGAGGTACCGGTAGTCTGCTGGTGGCAAGCCCCACTGTCGTTGACAGTTTACAGTACAACGTCCGCCGTAGCTTATCGATAAGCGTCCTGACCTTCTTTCCGCCAGAAAAATTTCGGTGACGGTCCTGCCTGCACCATTGCGCCGAAGATACCCTCGCTTTCAATTCGCATTCGCCTTTTGGAGCTTTGGGAGACCAAGTGCAATAATGGTTACCTCCCTCGCTGCGCAGCTAGCGCAGATTGCTGCCAACTCGAAATCTACCCTCAATCTCAAGGCGCAGAAGGCTGCTCATTCCAAGTCCCTGATCTGGGAGCCTAGAGTCGCTGCCACTCAGAGCTACCAGTCTCTCTACACAACTTGCCACCAGGGCTTCGAAGAGCTCTGCCAGCTCGACGAGCGGTTCATCGCCTTTGAGAAGACCATCTTCAGTGAAGACAGCAAGACCCAGGACCGTGCACAACTCACTCAGGCCGAGAACGTTGAATTGGACAAGCATGTTGACGCTTTCCTGCGTCTCGTTGGAGGCCGCCTCCGGCTGATGCCAGCAATCAAGTCGGTGGAATGGCTCATTAGACGTTTCAGGTTTGTCAAATTCTGCGTTCATCTGAGTAACAGGGCTGACCTTCAGACAGAATTCACGAAGAGAATACCACGTCCCTCATCTTCGCTTTTCTCCCGCACCATGCCATCCCCGCCTTCACAACTCTGCTGTCGATCCTTCCCGCGCGACTTCCCTCCGACTTTCAATTCCTCGCGCCGTACATACAATCGCTTACCGCTCCCTCAAGAGCTGTACTTGTCCATCGATGCATTCATCACCCAGAATTTCTCTCCCACCTCTCGGAATACACCCTCGCATCATGCCGAGTCCATTACCATTATCCAGGCCTCATTTCGTTCTGGGGTGGCCTCATCACCGAAGCGCTGAGCGGCATACTCGATTCAAACAAATCTGGTCGCGCTGTTGTGCAGCGAGAGAGGGAACAGGCTCTGCTGCACCAGGTCGGCCCCATCTTCGCAGAGTCTTTGGTAATGCGCAAGGTGCCTGGTATCCAAATCGCTTCATACATGGCGATTGCCGTCTTTGTATCCAAAGCTGGTCTCGAAGACACAGCAGTGACTGCTTTGATGGAGCAAACTGTGCACGGATGGACAACTGACACCATCAGGCCTGCTTTGGTCTGTCTCACCATTCTTGCCCAATTCCGATCTGCTAAGCAGATGAGCTCCAAGGTTACAAAGGCTCTGATGAAAGTCCCTGATATCGGTGCTCTGCTCGTTGATATTGGCCAAGAGCGCAGAATCGATAAAATCGCCAATGGTCTTTGCCTTGCACTTATTGACAGGTTTACAAAGAAGTCTGATGCCCGAGGATTGCCTACGATCATGTCGATCTTGATGAGCCGAATCCTCAAGGATAAGCAGCTAGCTGTCATTTTCAAATCACTCTTACTCGCAGCTCTCAAGCTGGATGACACAACAGATGAAACTGGTAGCTTGCGAAGAGAGCTCGGTTCAGCATTGATCAAGCTGTCGCAAGCCACAGGCCCATCTGGCGACATTATTCAGACTGTCATCCAGGAGGTCGACTTCGACATCGAAGAATTGGAGATGAAGCTGGACCTGTCTTTCCGAAGTCGAAGATTCCCCGACGCCGCCGATGCCGATAAAGAAACTGAAGCTGTCGAAGCGAAGCCACCACAAGACCTCAATGCGCTGGTGAAAGAACTCGCGTCTCGCAAAGAAGGACTCGCGCCATGTCTACATCCACAACCTAAAGATCTATTCAATGAGTTCAGCCATCTTTTCTTCTCGATCATCGCCGATCAAGCACAGAACTCGGCGGCGCTTGATCAGTTTGACCAGTCCTCGAAGCTCAAGAGATCCTCCGCTTTGAATGATTGCACCTATTTCGCCTTCTTTGTGCGAGTATGGTCAGGGCCCCATCCAGCACTGGCCCGTGTAGCTGCGATCAATATGGTGAAGAACCGACTAAAGGAAGAGCAAGGATCGAGCAAGAAGGACGTCCAGGCTCTGCTCCCATACTGCATTTCGGCCCTTGGTGATGCGTCGAAGCGAGTCCGTCAAGCAGCATCTGATCTCGTTGCCGTAGTTGCTGGGCTCTACGCCCTTCCGGCGTCTAGCAAAAACTCACCTCCAGTTTGGGGCAAATCTGTCCTGTACGGCAAGGGCAGTGATTTTACTGCCATGGGTGCAGATGTGGTAGCCAGGGTTCTGCACTTCCAGATTCTTCCTTCAATTGAGGAATGCATCATGGATCCTGCCCACATTGTGGAAGTTTTGAGGATTGCCATTGATAAGGGGACATACCAAACCAAGCCCGATCCTGCTCTGGAATCCAAGGACCATCTTTCGTCGTCTGCGCGTCAAGCTGTCTTCTCGTGCTTTGCGTCTCACGTCGTGGCAACACCGCTTCTTCTTGTGAAAGCCAGACTTCTGAAGAGTCTGAACGGAGTACACAGTGTCTCAGGTACCACAAGAACTCATCATCTTCTCTCTTTGTTGCGATGGTGGTCTGAGCTCGATGACGAAACGGTCAGAGCCCTTTGCAGTGCAGAGAAGCTCGACATTTCTACACTGGACTCTCTCCTTGCCGACATCGTTGTCGCAAATGACTCTCCTGGCCTGGAGTTCATTCTTAACTACCTTCGTAACGCGACCGGTCTGCAAAGACAAGGACTTGTCCAAGCTTTGTTCGCAAGGATAGGGGCTATGTGGCCCTTACTGAACGACAATGTGAAGGGCACAGTTGCAGAACAGCTATTGGAGATGTCTCAGCACACGCCAGAGGTCGATGGCGTGGACACAATGTTACCCGCCGAGGCCGGCGACCTCCTTAAGAAGGTCCCCCTCACGACAGCTATCCTCGCGTCCTTCCTTGACTCCATTCAGACGGGCACGAAGATCATTACTGAGCCTCCACCCAACAAGCGCCGGCGAAGAAGCTCTGCCACAGCTACGCGTGCGATTGTCAGCCAGGTAACCCCCGAACTGAGTCAGACCCTTCGCAAGGTTACTTTCATCTTGCAGCTGGTGGATAGTTCCGATCCTGTCAATCACCCAGAGCTTCTTGATGGGTTGTTCTCAGCTTTGTCTGAACTTCAACACTTCAGGACCGTTGTGGGCTCAGAGCTTGGCTACCTGCAGAACTTGATTCTTCGGAGTCTGTTGGCGATGATGCCTGCTTACCAGAAGAATAAAAAGCTCGAGATCCATACATCGGGTGGATATGGTGATCTGCTTGTTAATTGCATTCAGAAGTCATCGAGTCCCGTTGTCCAGAATGCAGCTCTCTTACTGATTGCCAGTCTGGCCTCAACCGCCCCCAGTCTTGTCCTTCACAGCGTCATGCCCATCTTCACTTTCATGGGCACTTCGGTGTTGAGGCAAAGCGACGACTATGCAGCTCACGTGGTGTCACAAACTATCAAGGAAGTAGTCCCACCACTCATTCAGTCTCTTCGTAAGGGCGACAAAGGTCCTGTGGCTGGAGCTTCGGATATCCTTGTCAGTTTTAGCACAGCCTACGAGCATGTTCCTGCTCACCGCCGCCGTGATCTCTTTGTGGCCTTGGTCGAGACCCTCGGTCCTCGCGAGTTCCTCTTCGCCCTGGTCAGTATGCTTGTTGACAGGTATGGGCCGAGCGAGGCCCTTTTGGCATTCATTGTCGACCTTCTGAGCAGCTTCCGAGTTGAAGTGCAGTTGGAGACACTCATTCAACTACTTGACCTCACTGCGGACCTATACAAACCGAAGCCTGGTATCTCCTTCACTCTGCTTGGTCTTGCCGATGATGGCAGCAAGAAGGATGTAGAGCAGGTCGCACTCCGACAACTGTCAGCTTTCCCAAGCTTTTTGTCAAGCAAGAAGCTAAAGGCGGAAATTGAGAAGCTGGCAGATCAAGACGATATGGAGGCATCTGAGGTCCGCGGACAGTACGCTATGCTACTCGAACGGATTCTGCTACTTGCAGATACCGTGAAAGAAAACAAAACTCTGCACAGCCGATGTGGCGCAGCCCTGGCAAACCTTCTCGATTTGTTGTCTATCGGGGAGTTCGTCAGAGCTGTTGAAGATCTCCTGGATAGACCTGACCTGGGCCTACGGCAGAAGGTTCTCCGTGCCTTGGAAGTGAGAGTTGAGAAGGAGAGCAGCTACGACGCAACTTCAAGGAATGTGTTGCTGGCTTTCTTACCACAGTTGACTGCGGCGATCCGCGAATCAACCGATATTCGTTACAAGCACACTGCTGTCACTTGTGTCGACAAGATTGCAGAGAAGTACGGAAAGAAGGATGTCGAGGCCGTGGTCGCTGCTGCTACTATTATCGCTGGCGAGCACTGTCTTGGTCAAGATGAGAGGCGCTTGCGTGTGATGGCTGTGCTTTGCTTAACGTCGCTGGTCGACGTTCTACAAGATGCAATCGTCCCAGTTCTGCCTGTTGCTCTCCCAACGGCTATTCGCTACCTCGGTGAAAGCATAGAGGGAGGCAATCAGGACTTGGAGCTCCACTCGGCAGTGTACTCGCTCTTCACTTCTCTTGCTGATCATCTCCCATTCATGCTCTCGAATTACCTCCAGCGGATCCTCGAGGTGTCGAACCACTCGGCTGTGGCTGACCTCAGTGATGAAATCAATGAGAGTCGTACCTCTTGCCTCGGATTCCTTGCCCAGAGGATGGAGGCCAAGGAGATGTTCACCAATCTGGAGAAGAACTGGAACTCTGCAACTGCTGCCGGCTTCTTGGTGAGTTTCAAGTCAACTATGTATCACAGCATGGATGCTAACATCGTGCAGGCTGTTACTGAATATCTCAATGTGCTCGGCACAGCCATCGAAAAGCACCCGAAGAGCACCATCGCGAAGAATACCCCGATCCTGTCGAAGATCATCACGAATGCCTTCGACCTTCGTCGCCAGAGTCAGTCAACTGATGCCAACAGCAACAGCCAGAAACAACTGGCTGCCATCGAATCCAACGTGAATGATCAGGCCCTGAAGATGATCTACAAGCTCAATGACGCCGCTTTCCGTCCCATCTTCGTGCAGTTTGTTGAATGGTCAAGCTCCGGCTTGTCGAAGAAGGACACCGCTGGTCGCAAGCTTCGTCTTGAGAGCTTGTACGGCTTCTTCAACACCTTCTTCGGCACTCTCAAGTCTATTGTCACAAACTACGCAACGTACATCCTGGACGATGCTGTCAAGGTTCTTGGTGGCTTGAAGCCCGCATCTACAGAGGACCGGCTTCTTTGGGCTCGTGTGTTGAGCACCCTGTCTAAGTGCTTCGAGCATGATCAGGATGACTTCTGGCAGTCGCCGTCACACTTCGGTGCCGTCCTTCCCGTTCTCATGGCGCAATTCCTGCATGCGCCTTCCGTTGATCTTACCACGGATCTCATCCCGACAGTGGTCGAGCTTGCTGCAGCGGCCGACTCTCAAGCCCACCAGAAGGAGCTGAACGCGGCACTCCTGAAGCATCTCAAGTCCGAACAGACAGCTGTTCGGCTTGCGGCTGTCAAGTGTGAGCAAGAGTTGACCACGAGACTGGGCGAAGAGTGGCTGTCGATGTTGCACGAGATGCTGCCTCGTATCAGTGAGCTACAAGAGGACGACGATGAGATTGTAGAGCGGGAGACCCACCGCTGGATCGTACAGATCGAAGAGGTGCTCGGTGAGAGCTTGGATGCTATGCTGCAATAATATGTAGCGCACAACTTGTCAGGGCGCATTTCAGCTCTGGGGTACGTCTTGCTGTGTTGAGGAGTCAATAGATTGAGCTTTGTTTTTTTTTCCTCGAAGTTTCCTGCAGCCTGTACGGTGATCACTGTATAAAAGTGTCAAAACTTCACAGTTCGCAGTACTGCCCCTGTGGCGAACCTCCAGACGGGCATCTTGGACCTCGATTGCGACGTGAAGGCGCTGAAGTGGGAGGGGCAATATACCTGTTACGACTGCTTGGGCGTTTAGTTGGATGATGCCTCGGTCATGATGCCTCTTTCAGTTTGGGTTAGCTGCGATGTTTGGACCAGGCCACAGCATACACAAGACAACGACACATGTGGTATGCTCTCTAGACTGGCTATTCGAAGTCCTTCTGACAGAGTGTGACCGAGAAGACGACCGACAGTTTCTTCACATTACCCGCGGATGGGGGAACGAGGGAGCAAACTGCCTACGGTAGTGCCAACATGCCTTAACCATCTTACACCCAAAGATGCTTCATCCCTCTCAAAGACCAACCTCCAACTGAAGTCGTGGCATATTGAGGCCGTTTTGGGTAATTGACTCCATGTTGTGAGACCTGTCAAGGCTGGGAAGTGAGTGAGACATGGCGGAGGGCATTGTGTCACATACCAAGGTACGTTCGCCGAACACAGCCATGTTGTCAAATCTTGCTCAACTTGGAGCAGAGAGGAACAACGGACTGAAAGGTGGAATGTTTGCGCACCTTGGACATATTCGAGGCTAATTTCGAGCAGAAGCTAGGCACACGTGGCTAACAAAAAAAGAATTCGTCAGGTACGAACTCGTGTTCAAGAGAGGAACTTTGCGTTCGGGTGAAGTCAATCGTACGTCCACACAGGACCTTTGCCCCAAGCCACCAACTCTATCCGTATGGTTTTTTGACCCTTGTCCTTCTCCGCGCTTTTAGAGCTCTTGGGCTAAGAACAACAGGAATGCTGCTTCTAAATCGAGGCGCATCCTCCCTACGTCAGTGGCCTCTAGACCGACTATCGATGGTGCTAGTTGTGAACGAGGCTGCAAGGCATCTAGTGCCAAACCTTGCTGTCTTCTCGCTCCGCGGGTTCAGCCATCTAAAATTAGTGTCTCATCGGGTCTACCTACGGGGGCGAGAGTCGAGACATGGTCTCAAGTGCCGCCGTGCCTGCATTTCTCGAATAGTCTCCCCAATCCGGGGATGCCAGGGGGCTGGTCGGTGGCGTTGGCCCCTTGAACCGTTGACGAAAAAGTGGTACGAGACTATGACTTGTCTCAACGGCAACGGTCGGCCTCGTAACGCACGCCGCTTCCGCTTTCCACGGACAAAGTCTCCCGGCTGTTGGGTCTGGACCATCCATCGGATTGACCGAATGGATCCTGCTTCCGGTCAAGCTCGTCAGGGTGCCTTTCGACGATCAAGTATAAAGCCAGTGGACTCATCCTTGACATCCCTGGCTTTCCTATCTCCATCATCAGCATCAATCAGCACTCACCTTTAACTCAGCAACTCAGCAATCACTCACTCAATCGTCTCTGATTCCATCCACTCACCTTCATTCCTCTCTTCACCCCTCCAACCAGAACAATGAAGACCTCCACTACCTTCTCGTTCCTCGCCAGCCTTGCTGCCGTCTCGGCTGCTCAATGCCCTGCGCCAGGCACCACAAACTCAGCCGGTGACGTGAGCTGTGACCCAGCTCTCCAGTACCCAGGCCAGGCTTGCGCCCTCCTCAACGGCTGCCACTATCTCCGTGGCCTTGGCCTGATGACTTCTACAGCCTCCGCTACAGCTACAAGCACGGCTGCAAGCACCACCACTGCCACTTGCCCGCCTCCTGGCCAGACCAATGCCGCTGGAGACTACAGCTGTAACCCAGCTCACGACTACCCCGGAGAGGCTTGTGCTCTCATCGGCGGTTGCTACTTTCTCCGTGGCCTCGGCGTGATGACCTCCTCCACAGTCTCCGCTCCCGCTCCTGCCGCAACCTGCCCACCTCCTGGCCAGACCAATGCCGCTGGAGAGTACAGCTGTAACCCAGCTCACGACTACCCCGGACAGGCTTGTGCTCTCATCGGCGACTGCTACTTTCTCCGTGGCCTCGGCTTGTTGACCTCCACAGCCTCCGCTCCCGCTCCTCACCCGACCTGCCCTCCTGCCGGTGCGTGCAACGCTGCTGGCGACACCAGCTGCAACCCAGCCCTCCAGTACCCTGGTCAGGCTTGTGTTCTCATGAACGGCTGCTACTTCCTCCGCGGCCTGAACGGAAATGTCACCTTCACCGTCCCTCCTCCTGGCCCCAAGCCCACCAGCCTCGTTCCCGCGACCAGCAAGGGTGCTCCCGTTACCACTGCTCCCAGCAAGCCTACGGCCGTCGTCACAGCTGGTGCCTCGCACCTGACATCATTCGGTGGTCTGGCTGTGATCGGACTCGTTGCTGCTCTCCTCTGAGCGCAATGACTTCTGCTGGATGTTTGGAAAGTACATGATAATTTGTTTACACTTGCATAGAGAGCACACTGGGCGCGCTGGCCTTTTGTGTCATCATTCGGTGGTTTGGCTGTAATCGGACTCGTTGCTGCTCTCCTCTGAGCGCAATGACTTTTGCTGGACGTTTGAAAAGGACATAATAATTTGTTTACACATGCATAGAGAGCACTGCGCTTTGGCCTTATTATAGACTTTTTTTGATTTATTTAATATTGTTTTCTTCATTCACAAAGCTTAAAATGCCTTGCCCCCGACTTTTGGTGATCGAATAAATGGTGGTTATTGCTCGCTCACTTCTACTGCCTTGACATTGACCAATGTCAGCCACCCCAAGTCTCCTTCTGCCGTGGCCTTTCGAATCAAGTAGAGCTCGTCCAGGAACGCCGGGACGAACGTTCCAGGACCTCTGACTTCCGGCCTGCCTGCTGCCCTCTCTGCTGCGACCCCGAACATTGCCGTGCCTGCCACCGCGGCAGCCAGCATGTCGCCGCCCTTTGGCACCACCGCTGCCATGGCGCTCACTGTTGTACCCAGGGTGCATCCCGTGCCGGTGATCATGCCCAGCATCTCGTGCCCGTTGTCGACGCGGAAGGTCCGACGTCCGTCGCTGACGAGGTCGGTTTTGCCTGTGAGAAGAACGACGCTGGACCGCTGGCGGGCGAGAGCGCTGACAAGAGATGCTTTCTGGTCGAAGGAGAGAGACGAGGTGGAGTCTACACCGCGCTGCTGTATGGTGGCGCCGTGGACGGTCTGGATCTCGCCTTCGTTGCCTTTGATGATGGCGAAGCGACCGGCGGCGAGGAGCTGCTTCACCGCATCGCGACGGACGGATGTTGCACCAGCACTGGTTGCCCGTTAGTATGACAGATTCGACGCGAACCGAAATGCATGCAAGGCTTACCCAACGGGATCAAGTACCACGGGTCTTCCAGCCGCGTTGTATGCTTCCAGGGCTTGCTTGTAATTCTTCAAGCCGTCTGGCGTAACGGTCCCCATGTTGACGACCAACGCACCGCCCAGCTTAGCCAGGTCTGAAGCCTCCTCGCCGTAATTGGCCATGATAGGGCTTGCTCCCACTGCGAGGGCAACGTTGGCGGCGAAGTTTTGCACAACCTGCAGGGTTGTCAGTTTCCCCATTCCAGTCCGGCGTGCCTTTGGAGATTCCATCCCCTGCTTACCAGGTTGGTCATGTTATGTGACAACGGCGTGGTCTCTGCAACCTTCTTGATGACATCGGGGATCCTGGCCGCGATGACTTGGCCCAGCAGATCCCTTGAGACTGCTGCGGGATCATCAGCGGCGACAATGGCACTGACAACAGCCACGCCGTCCAGACTCTTCTTTGGTGAAGCTGACTGCGCGAGGACAGCGGCGGTGTTTGATGCGTTGAGGCCTCCAATACACACTGTCCGAACGTGGCCATAACCAGCTGCGACCATGGCAGAGAGGATGTCCCGTACGCCACTGGTGCCAATGATGGACTTGGTGTCTTTCTTTCTAGTATTCCGTTAGACTTGGGACGAATCCTGGCAACTTGTTCCAGACTCACGTTGCTGTGGCGTAGACGGTTCCGATACCGAGATAGTCAGCGCCCATCTCGCAAGCCTTCAGAGCCTCCTCCTTCGAGCTGGCCGTGACGCCAATGATCTTGTCCGGGCCCAAGAGTTTTCTGGCCTGCTCAAACCCTGATCAATTTGCACATTGTCATGTTAACACCTTATGATACTGATGCTAAGTGAACTCGAGTGAACATGAGCTCGACTTACCCATATCATCCTGGCCAATATGCACACCTTCGCATCCAATCTCCACCGCGATGTCAACATGGTCATTGATGAGCAACGGCACACCTGCTTCCTTGGTCACAGCATGCAGCTTCCTCGCCTTCTCGATTGCGGCAGCATGGTTGTCACCGGTCAGCTTCTCACGGTACTGGACGCAGGTGACGCCCCCACGGAGAGCTTGACGGACAATGTCAACGAGATCCTTGTCGCCGAGGATGGCGGGAGTGGAGTCGGTGACGAGATAAACGCCGTAGTCGACTGCTGAGCTCGGTGCCATGATTGTGCTGATCGATGGAAATACCCGGGTGATGTGATGATCCGGTGTGCGAGATGGTTTGCGCAGTTTATTATTGACAAAGGTTGAGTTGAACGGTTAGAGCCGGCACCGGAGCGGGTACCTTGGCTGGTGTTGGTTGGGCCTCACTTACATCACAGAAGTGGCCTCGATCAGAAGATGAAATTCTGCAGAATAATGCCAAGGGGTGCTTTGGAAATCACAAATATCTTCCTCACCATAGTCGGACTTTATTTTGATTTTTAGGTTATATTTAATTTTATTTTTTAGCTTGCCATGGAGTACCGGCTTCAGGCCACTCAGCCTTGCCAACTGCAGCCATCGTGGTAGACTTATGGTAGACAGACACTACGTGGTCAACGCAAAAGCCACTTGAGCGCATTCAACAGGAAAATGCCTAAATGCAATGGCAAAGGTGCAGGCAGCCCTTCTGAGACGAACAAAACAAACGTAAGGGCATTACATTATGGTCGCAAAACTAGGCACCTCAAGGTCTCCCCTCGTTTCTTACGGGCGAACCCGGACCTTGCCCAAGGTACCTCTCAAGGATGACTCCCACCTAATCCGGCACATTATCGCAAAACCCAAGCACCACTCTCTCCCTCCTCATCACTCATGACCCTGTCAAGAATAAGCATGAAATCACAGAAGGTCACATGCCTCCCTTGTCTGATAGGAAAAAAAAAAAAGGCGTTTCTTGGGTCTCCTGCGTCCGGGGCCCGAGCAGTCCGAACACCCGCCTAAAAGGCCCCGAGCAGGCTGAGCTACTATCCGCTGCTAGTGCCACTGATGGAGGCTCTTGGCTCTGTGACGACATCATTTGTCAAAAGTTGTAGAAAAGTGTTCCGGTCTCTTCCTTCCGATGAATTCCTGAGTCGAAATCGGGAGGCTTCCACTACCATCATGCTTTTTGATGAGCTCCATTTTCTGATGGGGGCAACGAATACTTTGTCTCGCCGGACGCTGGCTGTTGCTAGGCCGTGGGCAGCACCCTTGACAGTGGCATCGCCTTACAGACAAGCCAGCTCGAGTGCCTTTCCTCGGGAAGCGAAGAATGGTGAGAGAACTTGATCACGTCCAGCAGGCAGTCAGTCTAAAAGTAGTCAGTTGACTGACAAGCCGTTACAGATTCCTCGAAAGAAAGAGTCGTGGTCCTGGGCTCCGGCTGGGCAGGCTACGCTGTCGCTCGCTCACTCAATAAAAACAAGACATCCCGTGTCTTGATCTCTCCTCGCTCGCACTTCGTATTCACCCCTCTGCTGGCCTCTACTGCTGTGGGAACTCTTGAGTTTCGTGCAGCGATCGAATCCGTCCGACGCCTTGGGCTTGATCAGTTCCACCAGGCTTGGGCATCCGACATCGACTTCAACCGGAAGACAATCCGCCTTGAGGCGAATCTGAACCCAGATGCTGGATCCCGAACAGCTGCCCCTTTGCAGAAAGGCCCCGAATTCGAAGTGCAGTATGACAAGCTCGTGTTGGCAGTCGGTTGCTACAGCCAAACCTTTGGCATCGAGGGCGTCAAAGAACATGCATGCTTTCTACGAGATGTTGGTGACGCCAGGAATATCCGCCTGAATATTCTCCAAGCATTCGAGAGAGCATCCCTTCCGACAACTACCGATGAACAACGGCGGAAGTTGCTGCACTTTGCAGTCGTGGGGGGAGGACCGACAGGTATCGAGTTCGCTGCAGAGCTTCACGACCTCGTCCATGAGGATATCGAGAAGCTCTACCCCGGCCTGGGTGACTTCGTGTCCATTACCATCTACGATATTGCGCCCAAGGTCCTTCCGATGTTCGACCAGAACCTAGCCTCATACGCCACCGACAGGTTCAGTAGGCAGGGCATCAAGGTTCGGACAGAGCACCACATCCAGCGAATCCGTCGAGAGGGCGACATTCTCCTCTTGAACATCAAGGAAGAGGAACAAGAGGTTGGGGCAGGCATCGTTGTCTGGAGTACCGGTCTCATGCAAAACCCCCTTGTCTCGCACTTGACGGAAAAGCCTATCGACGGCATTGGCCAGCTCGCAAAGGATCCCAAAACCGGCAGCCTCATCACTGACGGCCACATGCGCGTCCAAGTTCGAAATTCATCGGGCACCAATGAAGTTCTCCCGGATGTGTTTGCAATCGGCGACTGCGCCAAGGTCGAGGGGACATCCCTCCCGGCTACCGCGCAGGTAGCCAGCCAGCAAGCAACATATCTCGCGAAACGTATGAACAAAGGCGATATTGAAGACGGGCCAGAGTTTAATTTCCGGAATCTGGGAAGCATGGCGTATTTGGGAAGCTGGAGGGCAATTCATCAGAGCTCGGCGGATGAGCTGAAAGGGTGGCCGGCTTGGGTGCTTTGGCGGACGGCGTACTTGACGAAGAGTATGAGCATAAGGAATAAGTTGCTGATCCCGGTGTACTGGTTCGTCACCTGGGTGTTTGGACGGGATATCTCGCGGTTCTAGAGAAGGACTGCTACCCAGAAGGCCCTCACCAGGCCGGGGTTCTTTTCACCATTCTCTGACATATCATTGATTCCATCTCCGTTTTTTTTTAGATAGACTTTGGGAAATCCCAGACTGTAGGATAGAAGAGTGTAAGAGTCAAATGCTGTAACGAGGAAGGGTCCGGTTTCATGTCCTCGTGCCGCTGCCCTGCCATATTGCGTGCCCAACTCGGTTTGCTCGATAGTGGTAATAATGAAATTTTATCCCACAACACGCCTTGTCTCTCTTCTATAAGCTTATACAGAGCCAATATTCGTACATACAGCCCATGATATACACGTCATGTGCTTCTGGGGAGCACCCCAGCGTTTGCCCCTGATGTGTCGTGAAATGATGTTACATTCTGCCAGCCCTCATCCTCAGGTCTTTGGTTCTCGTTCGTGCATCCATCCGTATTCCTAAGCACCGCCCTGCTCAGCGCGCACGCGGTTGATGAATGCTGAGTTGACCTGGTTCCA
Organism: Sarocladium strictum; assembly: GCA_030435815.1. NCBI lineage: Eukaryota > Fungi > Ascomycota > Sordariomycetes > Hypocreales > Sarocladiaceae > Sarocladium > Sarocladium strictum. Next base: position 1,242,578 of record JAPDFR010000002.1, on the reverse strand, counting down.
CGCCTGCATGTACTTCTCCATGCACGTAGTTGTGCATGTTTGCTCGCTGCTCGAGAGGGATGTGCCGGGCTTGGGAACGCACTTTTCGAAGCAGTTCTCCTGGATTTTCTAGAGGGCCGAATAAGTAAGCACATACTCGATGAATGCGTCGTCTGGCGAAGGCGAATGCCACCAGGACGTACGTACCTCCAGAAGCAGGCGCAGGTTGGCCGTCTGAGACTCGATCTGCACCTTTTGCATCAATTGCTGCTTGATGGCTGAGGAATCCATGGCTGTGGTCTGAAAGGGGAGGTTGGGCTTTGGGCGATGTGACGTTGAGAACGAAAGATGCGTCGAGACAAAAGAGCTATGTCATGGATCGCAAAGCTTGGGAAAGGCTCTAAAATGTTGCTGCAAGGCTGCGACCCATGCTGTTGTGGCTGGTGTGTTCTGTGGCGCATGACAAGCAAGGGATGGGCCCAGCTTGTGCCTGTTGATTGTGGCTGAACCCGCTGTCTGTCCCTTTTTCTTGGACGAGGGTCCCTACTGTTGGTTGAGGACAGCTGGTGCTCCTAGCTACACGTTTCCCAGCGTCAACCAGTCCACAAACTTGCCGGCGAGCTCTCCCTTCTCCCTCCTTTTCTTTTCCATTCTCCGGGCTCTGACTTTCTTCGGGCCGAGTATTTGACTTCTGTCCCAGGAGCCTGGTTTCTTTTGTTTGCAATTTCTGGATTTACCGGACGAACACCCCGCGCGCGCACCCGACCTTCCATCATGCGGTGGTCCTCCCTATCGGCTGCGCTGTTCGCGGCCTTTGCTTGGCCAGCGCATGCGCAAGATGATTCTGAAATCAAGAGTATCGCGGTTCGTATATTTCTGACAGCACTTGAACCATGAGATCCTTGGCTGACAGTACGGAACAGCTGCGAACGCACACGCTCCAGCAGGTTCGTTGCCATGGTTGACGTCCATCACGTGCAAGGCCAAACGACGAGACTGACCTGATCCAACACACTACAGCCCTACCTCGACTCCGATATGAGCAGCAGATGGTTTGACTTTGGCGGAGACACCATCATTCGAACCGATTCGTACGTATAACCAATCTGGGAGGGGACACGAGCTTGGGGCAAAAGGGGCCATAATGCTGAATCGTAGGGGCAGATACATCCGACTCACATCCGACCGCCCCTCGCAAACGGGATGGCTTTTCTCCCGTGTGCCCCTTACGGCGACCAACTGGGAGGTCGAGGTGGAGTTCAAGATCTCAGGCAAGAACCAGCTCTACGGTGATGGTCTCGCTATGTGGGTGACGAAGCAGCGTGGACAGTTTGGACCAGTGTTCGGCCAGGCCGACCAATTCGAGGGTCTGGGCCTGTTCATTGATACGTACAAGAACAACCGTCCCGGCGTCGTGTTTCCCTATGTCATGGCGATGATGGGCGACGGCCAGACCCGCTACGACAAGAACACAGACGGCAAGGATCAGGAGCTGGCCGGCTGCTCAGCACGCGGTATCCGACACTCGAGTGTCCCGACCAAGCTGCGCCTCACCTACTTCCAGGACAAGCAGCTCAAGCTGGAGCTCCAGTACAAGAAGGAGGACGAATACCAGCTCTGTTTCGACGTTGAGAACCCCCCGACCATCCCCAACGTTGCCTACCTCGGCTTCAGCGCTGAGACTGGCGAGCTGAGCGACAACCACGACATCATCTCCGTCAAGACCAAGAACCTGTACCAGACCCCTGGCAGCAAGGGATCTTCGTCATCAGGCAGCAAGAACCGCGGTTCCAACGCGAAGAACAAGGCGAAGAAGCAGCAGTCTCGTGAAGGCGGCAGCTGGACGTGGTTCTTCATGAAGATGATCTTCTTCATCATGGTGATTGGTGGTGCGTACGTTGGATGGACAGCATACCGCAGCAAGGCCAAGAGCCATCGGTTCTAGTGCTGTGCAATTCTGGGAGAGTTTGGTGAAGGCTGTTCAGGGTTCCCACCACTGTGGTCGAGGATGGGGGTGCTCGGACTGTTGGTTTGGATGAAAATGGAACCCAAAAAAAGCGTACGAGTAGCGGGATGAGAAGGACTCGGGTCCGGGATGGCATATTTTCGTCTATTTCGTATTTTATGTTGGTATTGTCCGTCGTTGCTCTCCATGGCTGGGCTTCTTCATGTGGACGAGGAGGGCTTCGCTCATCAAGCAGACTGGGAGTTGAAAATGAATGCATGTTCTTACAACCAAAAGACCCTGATTGTCCTCTTTGGGCAATGCACTGTCTCTCTGTGTATGTTTGTGTAATTGAATCCCATTCGAGTAATGTCAGCAGCACCTCTTAATCTGCGTGGCATGTGCTGTAGGGGGCATAGCAGCGCCAAACTCGCTCACCTTGTTAGGCACCGAGTTAGTTGTACTTTAGTCTACTTAGTACCTTACCTTACCTAATGCGCCGTCTCCCAGCCCCAGGATCTCAGTAGACGTCAGACGGTCGATCCTTAGTTCAAGGTTACCTTCACAGCTGTAGGCAGGGCCTCGGATCTCTCAAAGTCAATGCAAAGAAAGCCGGGGTTGCATGAGATGGATGCATTCAGTATGGATTTCTGGGGCCTCGAATCCTTCTCAGCTGTGGTGGCTCTCTCTCTACCTTGATCCATCGCACTTTGTTGCTTCTCGCGCTCCCCCTCGGTCGGTCGGTCAAGCCAACCTCCAGCCGAGCTTCAGTCCATCTCCACTGTGAGGGTGAATCCTCTCTTGTCCGCGTTCTCCGTGCTCTGGTCTTGTGTGGGCCAAGCTCGAAGCTCAACTCAATCCAGTCCCCAAATTCCAGGCATTAGAACCTTGTTCCGTCTTTACCTCGATGTGACTTCCTCGCCCTTGGCCCTTTTTCTCCAATCAAATTGATCAGCTCACCTTTTTGGTGCTGTGCGTGCGTTTTCTATTCCCGCAGCCGCCAATTCTGCGTCCCTGCGCCAAACTTACTCGCTCACAAACAAAACCTTATCCATCCTGTTCTTCTCTTTCGTCCCATCAAATTGATCGACATCGGCAGCAGCACTCAATTCCTTTCGCTGACGTATCAATCGTCTCCGTCACAGCTCCCGACAGACAACGGGCGCCTGCCTTCCAGCAAACCTGCATCATTTGGCGGCGCATCGCATCGCGCATCGCATCACATCGCATCGAGGTCGCGACAACGACAGCTTCGGTGTGCTGAGCTCAGCCGGACACAGGAGAGCAGCAAACGCAAGGACCAGGGCCCAGCAACCTTTCCCCGGCCTGCTATCTATCTACTCATTGACCATCCCCAGCTCGTGCAAGCTCGGTTCCTGATCCCCCCCCCCCCCATCAATCAATTGGGGGCTGTTTATCTGCTTGCTTGAGCCCGAGTCTGAGCACACGCTTCCCTGCCGTCATCGCCTCTCGCCCTGCCAGCAATCCATCCTGCCAGTCGGCCAATCCCCCGCCCCCGGTCGCAACGCTACCACGGAACTCTCTGTCAACCTCGCTCGCGAAGTGCTACTGTATGTACCGTGACATACTGTCACTGTATCATACTACTTACTAGTACTGACCATCACCACCAAGGCTCTTCGAAGCCATTCATTCATTCATTCTTCCATCCATTGAACCCTCTCTCTCGACCCTATTTTCCCGCCCGTTCCATACTGCTGCCACCGTTCCCTCCCTCCCCGTCGATCTCCACAATCCCCTTCTCCCCTCCTCTCGTCGCCCGATCCCCTCACACACCCACCCCAATCATTCCTCATGCCTACACTAGGCTTCCTCAAGAAGAAGCGGACAAAGGAAGACCCCGCGGACGCTCAGGGCCCCAAGAGCCCCAACACACCCGCCAAGACCGGTTTCTTCCACCGCCACCGCCTGAACAGCGTCGCCAACCACAAGCAGTCCCCCTCACAGCCCGAGTCCCAATCACCTTCACAGTCGCAGCAACAGGCATTGAACAATTCTGCACCGTCCGATAACGAAAAGCAGTCTAAGCTGCTGCCCGATTCCGGTCACCTGAGCGCCGGCATTCCCCCCTCCGTTGCATCCCTCAGTCCCGGCACCGTCGCTGCACCAGGTGCCTCTCCCTTTGTCCCCGCTTCGCCGCCGCAAGAGCAGCCGGCGGCCACCAGCGGGGTCCAGCAAGCCAAAGACCAAGACGAGAAGCAGTCGCAGCAGCTCGACTCCATGGTTCTTGACGGAGCTGCCTCCAATCCCGACTCCAATCACGCTGCAGCTCCAACCAGTTCGAACAACGTCAACCCCGACGCCGGCAACGCTCAATCCTCCTCCAACAATACTGCCGGCAACCTAGCAAGTCCTCCTCCACCACAGAATGACGTTGCGGCGGCCGGCAACGATCAGACCAACTCTCGAGCACCTCCGACCGTAGGCCAGCAGGCCGTTTCTCCTCCAGCCGCCAGCCCTGGCACTGATCCCAGCCAACAGACCCCTACAATGCAGTCCCAGATGCAGCAGCAGCAGCAGCAGCATCAATCGCAACACACACAACAGCAGTCCGATGCAGTGCAGAAAGCAAGCCACCACCAGCAGCCTAGCCAGGGCGGCTCGCTGCCCCGAGTCACCAAGGGGAAGTACACCCTGGCCGACTTTGACATTCTGAGGACGCTCGGCACTGGTAGTTTCGGCCGTGTGCACCTCGTTCAGTCGAAGCATAATCAACGCTTCTACGCCGTCAAGGTGCTCAAGAAGGCGCAGGTCGTCAAGATGAAGCAGGTCGAGCATACCAATGACGAGCGCCGGATGCTCAGCGACGTGAAACACCCCTTCCTCATTACTCTTTGGGGCACCTTTGCCGATACGAAAAATCTTTACATGGTGATGGATTTCGTCGAGGGTGGAGAGCTCTTCTCTCTGCTGCGAAAATCCGGCGTAGGTCTTCCATCCGTTCTTCTTGACCTCAGGCTTTGCCCGGGAGATACGTCCAAGCATATCATGCTAACGATGACATCTTACAGCGATTTCCGAATCCCGTTGCCAAGTTCTATGCCGCCGAGGTCACGCTCGCGCTCGAATATCTACACTCCAAAAACATCATCTACCGAGACTTGAAACCCGAGAACCTCTTACTGGACAGGCATGGGCATCTCAAAATCACAGATTTCGGTTTCGCCAAGCGAGTCCCGGACAAGACTTGGACGCTGTGTGGCACGCCGGACTATCTCGCCCCAGAAGTTGTCTCGAACAAGGGATACAACAAATCTGTCGATTGGTGAGTCTCGCATGACATTCAGGGTCTCAGCACCCGGATTTCATCAGTGCTAACAGTAGTTGTTATAGGTGGTCGCTGGGTATCCTTATCTACGAAATGCTGTGTGGCTACACGCCGTTCTGGGACAGCGGTTCGCCAATGAAGATCTACGAAAACATTCTCAAGGGGAAGATCAAGTATCCCGCCTACATCAATCCCGACGCACAAAACCTTCTCGAACGCCTCATCACAGCAGACTTGACAAAGAGGCTGGGCAACTTGTACGCAGGCTCACAAGACGTGAAGAGCCACCCGTGGTTCGCCGAGGTCACCTGGGATAGGCTGGCAAGGAAAGACATCGACGCCCCGTACACACCACCAGTCAAGGCAGGCGCAGGTGATGCCAGTCAATTCGATCGCTACCCCGAAGAAGTCGAACAGTACGGGACGGTGAAGGGCAATGATGAGTGAGTAGCATAACCCCGCACCATGATGAACCACAGCTGACAGTTCGATTAGGTACGGTTACATGTTCACCGAGTTCTGAGTGGGGGCGTTAAGTGGTTTTGTTTTGATCATCGCAACATGGGAACAGCAGCTTGGTAACAGTTGCTGTGGCATGAATTTGCCGCCTTTTTACAGTTAATGTCACCGGTTTGTTTGGGTCTGATTGTTACAAGACGCTCAACAGCGCCTCTCCGTCTGGCAAAGTTTTTGACCGAAAGGTGGATTGTAGTGTGGGTGCCAGTGTCGGTTGGCAGGCAGGGCAAGAGGACGTCGCAGAATAGTCTCACCCCTAAAAGGAGATATCGATACCAATAACTATACTCATTATCATCGGATAGATGACAAGGATTTTCCCACTGTGCGTCGAGGATGTCTGACAGTGTGAGCTCTGAGGTGTGTGCTGTGGCTGGAAGCTGCCCAGGCGTTCACCGGGCGGGGAAGCGGGAAGAGCGGGGCCCAAGCGGCCCGTGCTGCTCACCATCCACTGCCAGCACTCCACTCCTGACTGAAGCTTCTGAGATCCTACAGCAGTAAGAAACCCGGCTGGACTGTTTGCGACAGGGTGTGAACCCTCCTTAGACGCCTCTCCATGACTTCCAGCAGCTCCTCTTAGCTCAGAGAATTGGATGACTGCAGCATTGGCCCGCCAGAACCATCGCACGGCCAGCACCAACACGGCACACGCCACGCCAAGACTGAGGGTGTAGAAGCTCCCGAGCCAAGATGGACGACTACATGTTCCGGTTGCACCTCGACGAGTGCCGAACTGTGCATGAGGAGACCAGTTATGTTGAGATGTTCAATTATTCGGTATGGTGTTCTGCTTCGAAGACGTTGTACGGAATGAGGGGATTGGAATGCTAACGAAGCGGTGGGACAGGACACTTCGTATAATTCGTGTGAACAGCATCCATTGACAGCGGATGAGTTTGAGAATTTCCTACATCGAAGAGTACGTATTCTTCCATCGCGGGTGGCTTGAGTGACTGACGCTAATGATGCTTTTAGGGGGCATTTGAGCCGCCAGATCACAAGGCGAAGATGCTAAGCGGTGTGAGGCTGGTGTACGAAACCCACGGACTTTATTCGAGGATATCTCGAGAGAATCCATACTGACCTTTGTGCTCAGCGTTCAATTCAATGCCAAAGACAGCAACACCTTCTCGCCAAGAACAATCTCCTTGCCGAAGGCCTCGTATGATGCTATGATTCGGACGTTGAGACTCCCGATGAGGGGCCTTGAAACCTCAGCAGTTGTTGGGCCTTTCTTCTGGTGCATGTACGATGGAAACAATGAGGATCCTCACCTTCGTAAGTCGTGCATTGATAGTTTTTTTCTGAACACTGTACTCATACAACCCCCCTTTTTCAGAGGTTATACATCGTAAGTCAGATGTCCGCAAAAAGGGCAAAACCCGTGGATGGGAGATGATGCTCTCACACTCTTTTCGAACTCGAATCACAACCGGCTATCTCAAAGGCACTCCTTCTTCTGATATCGTTCGTGCTCTCGATCATCTCAAAGCCTGTGTCTCATCCGGTGAGATCGCTCACGCCCTTCTCCTGCCGACCATCATCCTCTCCTACGATCTCAGTCCGGATAACGACAAGAAACAGCGCGAGGCCCGTGACTATCTCCGCAGACTGGAGAATGCAGTCAGCCTCAGGAATGAAGTCGAAGAGACTGAACAGTATTTCCAAGATGGCCTGCTGGAAATCGACGGCCTGAGTCGTGATCTGGTCGAGTGCCACGGCCAAGTGATGTGGAAGAGTCCGAAAGCTTTCTTGGCCCTGATCAGGGAAATGGAGAAGGGCATGCAGATGTTTTGGAGCAAGAGAGGGATGTTCAAGAGAGAGTATGGGGATGAGAGCATGAAGGAGGCTGTCGAGAGACAGGACCAGGTGGTAGAACAGTTGCATAAAAGCATGCTGTCGAGAATGGACTTCTACAAGGCGAAGCTGCATGGTCTGGATAGTTACATCCACACGACGCTGGAGAGACTGAAAGTGCAGAGAGAGGCGGTTGGTATTCCCCGGATCCTTCTTTACATGGTTGCTAATGTGCTGACCATGGGGAAAGCTCTACAATATCATGGGACAGCGTGAAGCACGGCTGAATCTCGAGATCGCGGGTGAGCAGAGACGCATTGCGCATGCCAGTAAGAGAGACAGCACGGCGATGAAGACGATCTCTCTGCTCGGTGCCATTTTTCTCCCTGGAAACCTTCTGGCCTCTGTCTTCGGCATGTCATTCTTCAACTTCGAAGATGGTAAGTCCCCTCCCCCACGTCCAATCTCCAAAACACAGGGGGTACGAAATGCTATAGCGGAATAACTTTTTTAATCACTGATACACCCATGCCTGTAGACGCCCGACCTGTCGCAGTAACGCTCTGGATCTACTTCGCCTGGACCATACCCATCACGGTCGGCATCGTCGCCGTCTGGATTTGGTTCGACCGCCGACGAGAGGCTCAATATATGCAAGAGGATGCGGATCTCGAAAAGAATATCGATAAGATGGAGAAGGATATCATGTTCCAGTTGAGGAAGAGGACCATGAGCAAGGCGCATACGTGGAATACTGTGACGTCGCCGGTGAAGGCTTAGTCCTTGGGAAAGTGTGATGGAGCGAAGCTTTGATTCAGACACTCACGACTTATGATTGACCGGGATATGACTAGAAACACAAAATAGGATACGAAATAAGATACAATACACGGCGTAGTGGATGTTTGTTTGTTCTGTTATCACGGGCCTTGGAGACGTTGGGTATCATGTTTGTATTTGAGCTACACATCTTCATCGTCCCTCGTCCCATCACGACTTGTTCTTCTCGGCCTCGGCCGCCCTCTTCCTCGCCAAGTATCTCTCCCTCGCACTCGAGATCTCGCCCTCGGTCTTCTGGCTCTTGTTCCTCCTCTCCAGCTCCAGCCTCTCCGCCGCCTCCTCATCCCTCGTCCTCTTCAGAGACTCCTCCAGCTGCTCCGCAAGCATGCGCGACTGCCTCTCGCGCTGGGCTTGCCTCTTGCCGATCTGAGCGCCTGTTCTCTGGTTGGCCTGGCGCTCGGCTGTGTACCTCTCGGCTTCCTCTCTGGCCGCCTCGGCTTTCTTCTTGGTGGATGCCGCGACGTTCAGGCCACCTTTGAGGAGTTGGCGCTTGTCGACAACCTCGCCGTCGTCGTTGACTGCGATATCTGCCCCGTGCTCCTTGAGTTCTCGCAGCCTTTCCGCTTCTATCTTATCCTCCTGTGCGTCCTCGTCTTCGGTAGGACCTGCAGATGCCCCCCCATCCTTGGCGCCCTCGGCAGCCTTCATGACTTCCGCATGCCTCTCTTCGTCCTTGTTCAGCATAGTCCGGTAGAAAGCCTGCATGCCACCCGTCTTGTTCTTCTTGGCCTCCTCCTCCTCTCGTCTCTTCTCCTCCTCCTCGATGCGCTTGTTCTCTTCCTGCTGCTTCTTGTACGCTTCCGTGACGAACTTTTCAGTGCCCGCATACTCCTCCCCTTCGGCTTCTCTCTCTCTCGCAATCTTCTTCTCCTCTGCAATCAGCGCATCTCGCTTGCGCACCTCAGCAGCCTGCATCAAGTTGCGCATGTACTTCGGCTTGCGTTCCTTGTCTTCCTGCGCGACATGTTTCTTCGGTTTGAGCGAGTCGTAGACGCCGTCGTATTCATATACACTCGCATCAAGCTCAGCCGCAGCTTCGGCATTCTTTTTGGAGGCTAGCGAGCTCGAGAGATCCCCAAACATGGCGCTGGGTTGTGTTTTCGACTTGAGCTTCGGGGGTTGTGTTGGAGGACCATTCTTGTTCTTTACGGGCTTTTTTGCTTCTTGAGCCCGTGAATCGATGCTCACGATGTCGTCCAAGTCACCGCTGATGGTCTCGACTTTGTCGCGGCTGGGAGCGCCGCCCTCGTCGTCTGAATCATCGTCGCCGCCGAAGACGGCTTTTCTTTTGGGCGGAGCAGGCTTGCCGGCTGTCGGCTTCTTGGACAAGCTGAGCCCGAAAGCCAACGGTTTGCTCATCGTGTCTTCGTATTATAGCACAGTGCTTAGGGGTGTGCCCGATAGCAGTATAGGATTTGTACAAGGGATGGAAGTCATCGCGAGGGAAACCTCAACGACTGCAAGATGCGCTTATCGATAAGCGCGCCACTCGGAACAGCCATTCCCAAACCTTGGGAAGGTGAATCCTTTTTACTGATGATTCTGAAGAGGCGATAGAAAGAAGGTATATTCTGAGAAGTCTGATTCAGCCAGACAAATGATATATGAACATGTCTTCATGGTAGCCGCTGATTCTGCTTGTGGCGGTTGGCCAGTTGAAACTCCATGACGTGATTAGTGATTGAAGATGCTACAAGCAACCGCCACCATCAGTCGCCGCATTACCTAGTTCCGAGCAACATCATCCCCATCCCTTCCGTGCTTCTTCCTCTCGCCACCATACCTTTGACCTTTCAGATATCCTCCTACTAGTCTACCTTCCGTATCTCATCAGCAGTCTTGCCACGATGGAAACCTGCTGTACATGCGCCAGGATCCTCACTGCGGCACCACCCTATACCCAAGAGAAGGCCATTCCTTCGGACCGCAGAGTTCCTTGTTGCGGCAGAGTCATCTGCGGAGAATGCATCCAAGTACGGCAAATTTTCGTACTGTACAAGAAAACAGTTCAATGATACTAACAATGTCGAAATGGTCTAGAAAAATAGCAGGTTTGCGGGCTATTGCCCCTTCTGTCAAATATCTACAGTGCCCTCATCGTTACCGCAAGGGCTTAAGAAGCCGCCAGCATACGCCTCTGTGCCTCCCTCTCGAACTGCAACAATACAATCATCAGTCGCACCACCCCCTTACGCTGCAACTCCAACCAGTAGAAGCCCCGTCGACGACGAGAAAGCAGCTCTCGCGCAGGACGACAGAACTACCGACGATACCCTTCACTTCCTCAACCACGAACATGACAGCATTGCATCCCTTTCACTCCGTTATGGCGTCCCTGCCTCTGCCTTACGACGAGCCAACAATATCAATAGCGACCATCTTCTACTTGGACGAAAGACGGTGCTAATACCGGGAGAGTTCTACAAGGGAGGTGTTAGCATGTCGCCACAGCCGGTAGACGGCGAAGAGGAAGAGCTGCGAAAGGGCAAGATCCGGCGCTTCATGACGTCCTGCAAGATTCATGATTACGACGTTGCGGTGCTTTACCTACAGCAACATGACTATGATCTTGTCATAGCTACAGAGGCATATGTAAACGACGAAGAATGGGAGAGATCTCACCCGGGTGGCCCGTCCGAATCGTGTAATGACAAAGGCAGCTTCAGCAGGCATGGCTCTAGTTGGAGGTAAAATCACACACTGGTAGAAAGAAGAACGACTCATGATACGAAGGGATGGTTATTTTCTCTTGGCGCAGATATTACCATCTTACCAACGCCAGAAAGCTTCTCGCTTTATACGTTAACGCCTGTCCGGCCCCTGAAGGCACGTGACCTGTACTATACATACAACAAATACCCGTCATTCCATTCATGCAAGATATCATCATTAGAAGGCTGAGCGAGTTCGGACGTCCTGTATGGTGAAATTAGTACGGGTCTTCATCGAGGGGAGTCAAGGGTAACGTACGGAGATCTTCCTCTCAATCTCACGAACCGACCTATCCAGCTCGCCGGCAATCATTTGCTTCTTATCATTTGGCAGTAGAGTAAACCTCTCGCAGAGGTCGCCATCGATGGCTCCTTTGACGGGAGCATAGTAACCACGGTATAACAGATGGTCACGTCCTGCCAATGGCGGGTCCTCCGTCCGCATATGTTGTTCGAGGCTCTGGAAGAAGTCGGCGTCCTCCCTGCTAATGAAGGGAATAAACACTCCAATGGTGCCCATGATACCGCTCCACAAGAGGACATCTTGACCTCCAACGACCAGGTTTGTCTTCGTTATGCTCGTAGGAATGTCCTGAGTGTAGAAATGGCACATGAGATTGAGTCGGTGAGGGGTACCGTGAAGGTAATCACGAGCGTTGATCAGATGAAGACCAGCAGACTCCTCATCAGCTTCCTCACTAGCCTTTTGTGGACAGCGCACCAGGAACATGTTGCCGAATTTATCGCCTCCTGCAACAGATTCGTAGTCCACCATTGTGGAGCAGGTTGTCCATCTTGCAATTGCATCGTCAACAAATGGAATGAGTTTGTTGGTTGCGGCTTTGTATGCAACGTATGTCAAACCTTGTTGAACGTCGCCAACGACAATACGGTTGCCTTGTGTGTTGAGAGTGACGATTTGTTGCGGGGCAACATCAGCTTGTGCCTTCCGCAGCATTTGTCTCATGCCAAGATCATAGACCCTTAGAGTTTTGCCAATTCCTGCAAGTAATTTTCCCTGGAAAGGAATCATTGCCATCGGAGCGTCCTCGACCTTAGTTTTGTGGATGAAATCCAGCCCCCTGCCGTCCTCCAAGAATCGATAAATGTAAATATAACCTTCTGAGGAGCTTCGGGGATTGACAACGATGTCCTTGCCAGTACCAACGACTAGAAAACTTTCACTGTCCTGACTGGTGAAAGGAACGATAGCGACGCTGACAGCAGCCTCATTGTTGTCAAGGTCAATCCGCTGCAGTGCTTGACCTTCTTCTGATAGAGGATCGATGACATTAATGCATGACGCCCACCGTCTGCTGCCTCGGGGATATCCAAAGTCTTCTGGCGGTAGGACTTGTGAGTCGCCATTGACTGCACTAGGGTCAGCTAGAAGCTGTGCGCGCAGCTCTGGCGGTAGAGTATTATAATCGGCTTCGATAGTATAGAAGATAGGATGTTCGGGATGTTTGAGGAACTTCTTAGGTGTATATGTTAGGGGTGTCGATTTTTGAATCAGTGTGTCGCCAAGGCGGTCGATTGCAAAGATCCTGTTCAGTCAGCATAAATTCATAGAATCATAATGAAGTGATATGCGTAAAGAAGAAGATTTGCTTCAGTAGGAACAATTGGAAAAATGAATGCGTAAAACCTCACAGCCTTCGTGGCGTAGGATCCATTTTCTCATCATGTGCAATCGCGAGAACAGTTGTGAAAACCGTAGGGGAAACGTACCGTAAAGACTGGCCTTGGATACCAACAACACCCTCCTCACATTGTTCACTGCTGAAGTTCCAACCCCATTCGAGGTCGACGTAATTCAAGGGCGTAACAACGAAGCCCTTTGTAATCGGGTCTGCGTAACCTAACCAGGGGCGAGAACTAAGGGCAAGGACGCAGGTCTTGCCCTCAACGGTCACCTGGAACAACCGGACTTCCTTGGGGCCAAGGAATTTCTGCCTTGTGTCAGTCAGCTCACCAGTGACCTCATCCAAGACTGTCCGCAGGTAGACCCCTGAGTGAAGGCCAATATGCAAGTAAAGGGTAGACCCTCCAGATGAAGAGTCCTCCATAGCAATAATAGCGAGAGCAGTAGGAGCTGCTGTCAGCGCTTGCACTGACTTGTTCTCCAGTCTTGAGTCATCGTCCAAGCTTAGAACACGGACAGTACAATCATCGCAGCCAACAGCCAGGAATGAGCTGCGGACTCTGCCCTCGGGAACGTCCCCAAGGCTTAAACATGTGACTGTTCCGAACATCTCCTTTTTCTCGTCGTATTCAGCAAGGGATCCGTCGGAGTCCATCTCAAAATAGACGATCTCACCAGAGCTCAAAGCAATTGCAACCTGGTGCGCATTGGTAGAAGCCGCCACAATCGAACGATGCTGTGGTGCAGCCCATTCGTTGACGGCTCCGTTCCGAATGTGACGAATACCTTTGGGATGCACTTGGATTAAGCCATCATCTCCCAGCAACTGCGCAGCTAATGTGGGCACACTTGTCAGGAATCCTGAGTCGCTGACTTCCTCTACCGTTTCACCAATGCTCAGTACGAGGGTGCCATTCGTAAAAGAGAGCACAATGTAGGCGTCGTATCTCTCCTCGCGATTGAGCTTTAGAGTCCAGACTGCCGACGGAATTCCAGGCAGCTCTGATGCCACAATCTCGTTCACTTCAAGGCCGTGTTTCAGCATCCTGAAGGTACTCCGTGCGCCATCTCCGCAGATGGTGAAAATCTGGGGGGCGTCCTCGCCAGTCACGTTAGCGACTTTGCAGTCGGTGAGCGGGTTCATTGCCGGGGGATTGTCGACGAGCGCCAGATTCTCTGCCGGGCGAGGATAAAAATAGACCGGGTCATAGGACGCTTTAGGGTCTGTTGGGAACTGATCGCTAGAGAACTCGAGTTCCTCATCGTCATCACCAAGTTTCTCGAACTGGTAAAATGCGTAGTTTCCGAATTGACTGGCAACGTAGAGGAAACCGCTCTTGAGGATGCAGAGGCTTGCGGCTACAGGCACTGTATCGAAGTACTTAATCTTCATTCGCTTCACCTCACCGGTTGGGTTGCCTTCTTCATCCTCAACCATGTCGATAGTCACCTTAAATAGATCGCCGTCCTCAGTTTGGAGAAGGAAGAAGAATGCGCCTGCACTGCCTTTCAGCTTGTGCATGACGCCGGAGACAATGCTGCGTTTCCTCGATGGATCCTCAGTGGCACCCTTTCGTCTCGGAATAGCGACACGGTACGCATCTTGGTTTGAATGCCAATAGGTAATGTTCTCTTCTCCGCAAACGAGAACGCCGCTGGGTCCGTCATTGCCTCCAGGGACTTGAAAGAGCATGGATGCTGAAGGGTCGACAGGCTCTGACCACTTGCGGACAACATGATTGAGACCAAGGTCCAGCTCGTAATAGACCAGCTGTGTCTCCAACTCCTCCATTGCTTGCCCAGTTGAATCTTGATCGACCTCGGAGTAGTCAATCTCCAGAGCAGCGAAAACTGGGTTGGCATAGCCGACATCGAGTGCCACCATTGCAACGACGAGGACATTGGGTTTGTGTGCTTCCAACGGCGACGAGATAGTTAGCTGAGCCTGGGCATTTCGGTTGAGAACATAGACAAGCTTGTTCTTCTCGACAGATGCTATCAAGCATGCACGACCTTTTGGGTCACAGGCCAAGTATTCGCCTGGAACAACCCTCCTGATACCCGATTTGCCGAAGGTCTCAAGGTGGAGTCGCGAGAAACAGTTCTTCGCTGGCAGATACTCGACGATAGCGATTCGGCCCGCATCGGTCGCAAGAATCAGGTAGTCTGCATGAGCGCATCAGCATAACTTCCCTACGAGTTGCAAAGGATCCGCACCGCTCGGCAAGTTAACCTGGGGTTCGGCGCTTGCTCCAATGTCACTACGTGACCTAACGTAAGAGCACTGGTGATGAACTTACCTTTGTTGCTGCCAGCGAGCCGGAAGGCAGCCAGTGATCGTATGATACCGAAAACATCGTGTGACAAGAGAGTGACTACCTTGCCCTGAGAAGGATCGGGTCTCAGAAGTGACAGGTGCGAGCCTGATGCTGAGGCAATAAGCTGCTCCTTGGTGCCTGCGAATTGACCCAGTACTGCTTGAACCACGTTGCTCGGTGACTGGATCGTCAGGGAGTACATGAACATGTTGGAAGTGGTCGCCATGTTCGCGGTTTGACGCAGCTCAGCCTGCACGGCTACAACGAGAGGAGAGGCGTGCGAGCTTCTGCTCTAGAGGTGCTGTCAGGCTGAAATTGTTGTTCTATAGCTCCAGCTCCTACAGGGACGATGTGTTCCTCTTCGCGTCAAAACTTTAGCGAGTTCTGACGGAATGGGTCAAAGATTTTGCGGGACCCATTCTATGGCGGGGCTTTAGCAACAGCGCTTGACTCGAAAAGGCCTTTGGGACCGACACGCTTCGCTCTGGAAAGGTGCAACCTGGCAACGGAGCAAACTGATGGATTCGGGCACTGCGATCAAGGGCTCGCGAGGGCAAGAGATCAGAACCAAGGTCAAGTACGCTGCAGTCTTTGGAAGCTGCTTCCTGTTGGCGTTTATTGTCAGGAACATTACATAAAATCAGGCAGGAATTATACTGTGGAAACACTTGCTGCAGCCTGCATGTGGAGCAACTTGTGGGTTTAGTCACCGCGATCAAGGGCCATCGACGGCAAGTGATCACAGCCGAGTCAAGTACACTGTAGGGGTTTGGAAGGTGCTTCCATTCGGGGGCGATCATCGTCAGGAGCTCTAGATAGAATGAAGCAAGTATCATGTTGAGGAAGCACTTGCTCTCGTCTCATATCCCAACCATAAAAGCGGCCTCTCTCCCTCGTGCAGATTTCATCTCAGATTTTGCAAAGCGAGTCTTGATTTGCCTAACCAGCTATGTCAGCTGCTTTGCTTGTCTCATCACGGATGAATCTTTCAAAGGTACGTCCTCGACGCATGTCGAGACCCTATTATCTGATCTTGTATTTATACTTGACGTGATGAACAATGGTTACGACTTATACTTAATGTTGAGGGCGTACAAGTGGTCAGCTTTTGCTGACCCACCACAACCAAAAATGTGTTCTTTTTATAGGTACTATTCTCGCTGAGTCAGCTTTTTCGACCTCCTACCAATGGCCTGTTCAACTACCGATTCGCAGAGCCTGGACCATCACCACTCTCTGCCGGCACAGCTGTCACTATGAAGGCCCTGCTGCGTCGCGCAGCTGCAAGTTCTTGCGGTTCCTGCTCCTTAGCATTCCGCAGGCAACTGGCATACCATCGTCTTTTCGTTCAGTGGCAGGGAGCTCCTACAAAGCTGGCTCGAGATGGCTGGCAAAGGACCCCAACCGACAAGACCGGCCAGTCTCGCAGCTTTACATCGGATCCCAAGAAAGAGGCAGAGGCTCCTGCATTCGGCTCGAACGTACCCCCCAGCGCACCCCCCCAATCATCTCTCAGACTGAAAGAGGGCGATCTCTTCCACCCCTTCTCTAGCTCGCCAGTCCCCGAGTTCCGACGCCGTGCAGCCTTTATGCGGCAGCATGCCTATTGCCCGCATCCCGATCACAAGGCGACGAAACTTGCAACTGTTGCTCCAAAAGCCGAAGATGCTGAGGTTCGAGAGGGGACTATGCCTGCGGCTCACGTCGACTTTGAATGTCCGGATTGCGGTATTCCGGTATACTGCAGCAAAGAGCATTGGATGGATGATTACGAAAACCACCTGAAGATCTGTGATACACTCAGGCAAATCAATGAGGACGACCACGATCTCAGGTCTGGCCGCGTGTTTCACGAGGGAAACATGCCTGACCTTCAACTCGATGAAGCTGCCGTCAATATGTCCAACTGGGATACCTTCATGTACACGAGAGAATTTGAGGCTGTGGACTCTGATCGTTCGATGAGGCAGATCACGCGTCTACTTACATATCCTGTCACTATTGGCAGTGTTCTCCATGAGTTGAGTCCCTACACCTACAAGCCCGGCGGCCGACTCACTGTCGAGGGCCTGAAAAGTTTCAGCGGTATGTTCTCGTTCCTCAGATGTGACATCAGATAGCGTGGCTGACCATTTGACAGCGCTACGATACAATCTGCACCAGCCCAAGTCTGGCCGTGGCACCAAAGTAAATCAAATTCGCCCGGAGCCGCCACCGGTTCGCATCTTCGTTCTCGGTGCTCGTGCAGAGTCATCTCTGCCTCGGCCGGTCTGGGTGCAACTCGCACATTTGTTCCCAGAGTCAAGGATTCATCTCATCATGATAGGACCTGAGAGCATGGCTAATCGCGACGACGAGTTCCCGTTGCCAGAGCGCACCCCCTCTAATCCCTTTGGCGCCATTGTCGAGGACAGGGTTTGGTATAAGATGAAGATCAGCACCATTGTTGACTATTACCACACCATTCACAAAACGGGCTACTTCGCCCCCTATGACCCATACTTCGACTGCTTCATGCTGTTTCACCCTGGCTTGGGACACCCTGCCAGCAGCCACGAGTGGGAGGAGACAATTCCCCTACTGCTGGAGACCAAGGTGCCCATTCTCAGCACTGGCTACACACAGTTCGATATGGAACGAGATGTGGAATGGGTAAATAAGACCTCCAAGGGTGAATTCGACATTCTCCTGGAGCCCGGCGAGAACAAATTCCGCAGTCTGAGGTGGGACCTGAACGACATGGACCCCCAGGATATCAGCTGTGGTAATTGGGGTGTTTGGGCTTTCCGTGGAAAGAGGTACGTGATTCCAAAGCATTCCCTTGATCTTGTGGATGCTAACGCGCGCATAGATACGAGACCACAACGCACAATCCGAGCGAAGCATAGATGATGTGGTTGGAACTGTTGACGAGAACCCTGTATCAATATTGTAAAAAGCTATGCATCGAGAGATGATGTGCTTGAAGCGGAATCTACACAGCGACAATCATCTCAGCTTTCTGCGCAAAGAGTGTCTCCCTGTAGCGTATAAAGTGATAAACTGCGTGGAGTGTGACATGTGATCCAAAAAACTAAAGCCCATATTGTTACCAGTGTTAATATTGATCAAGTGATGGTTCTGAATGTGCAAAAGACCGCGCTTATTACGTTCGTCTCACTCCTGGTGACATGGGCACTGATGCAATGGAACATAATGCAGCCGCAGCCACAGGCCGCTTGCCAACGCACGTTGCGCCCGCTAGACACCGCCCAACCTTGATCCGAACCACGACAACACCGACCTCAGGACGTCTTGCTACTTGAACCGGGTTTCAAGGCGACGGGCATCACAAAGATCCGTCACACTAAACCCTCGGCGAACCAAGACCAGCGATAATCGGAGCATTCGCCGATCCCTTCACCACTCCTGCATCACGGCAGGGTAACTGGTGCCAGCGCAGTTATATCCAAACACTGGCCCCGACCGTTGCGCAGGTTGCAAAAGTCGCCTGAAACAGGCCTATACAGCACAATCTACCAGTATTGTGAGGCCCCGAGTGGTGAACATGATGCGTTTCCTGCAATGACAGACATATCAGTGCCTCCGCCGAACCGTCCCCCAATCCCTCATTCGAAGCCATCATCTCCCGCCACGGCGCCCAAACCCATCCCCAGCCGGAGGCAAAACACTCATCGTTCAGCCGCGGCCGATCCCCTGTCGAACCGAGCAACCGAGAACCTCATTCGTCGCACCCTCTACCCGCAGCGATGCGGCTCAAGCGACAAAGAGTCTCCAGCAATAGACGATATCCTGCCGCCTTTATCAAGCCGTAACGATGTCGACCTACAGCTGTACGCCTTCCTGGCTATAATACTTCGAGAGTTTGTTCAGAGTTGGTACAGCAAGATCACCACAGATGAGACGTTTGTGCAAGAGCTTCTCCATGTCATCGCCCACTGCAGCCGTGCCCTGGAGCAAAGGTTTCGCAAGGTTGACCTTCAGAGCCTGGTGCTAGACGAGATCCCAGATCTCCTGGATAAGCACATCACTGGTACGTGCCCTCAGCTCCCATCAGATTAGCTTGCCGCTTATAGCGAGGTACACAGCATATCGAGCTTCTCATGGATCTGCTGTCCAGATCCCTCTCAAGATCAACTCGCACGATATTTATCATGCCTTGACTCCGTTACCAGCCCTCTCGCCGGTACCACACCCCGAAGATCTCGCAACGGTAGAGCTTCAGCAGCAGAACGAAACACTGTATCGACAGTTGCTGGTGCAGGGAGTGCTCAGCATCTTGCTCCCTACGGAGGACTTGGAAAACCCTTGCCTCACAGCACTGGTAGAGCAGATAGTCGCTGAACTAATTGTCGGAAACGTCATCGTCAACAAAGCAGCTCAACCATGGCTTCTTTTCGAGGGCATTTGCATCATCGCACGAGTGTTGCAGCAGAAGAAGGACATAGCAAGTAGTGATGAAGGCTTGGGCCTGATCGGGCCAAGCAGAAGGCAATGGTCCGTTCATGGCTTCCTCGTGTCCATCATCGGCTGGTTCATGATCCTCATCACGTCACTTCGTCTGGGCCTTGCCACAATGCTCGCGTCGTCATCGTTGCCAACCAGGAGATGTCGCCTCGACGGAACAGGCGGTGACGGCTTGAAAGACCACCAAGTTGCGGATGTTGCTCGCGAGCCAGTCCCTGTTCTGGAGTTCCGGCTCTGGGCGTGCCTGGGGAACATTGCAGAGCTTGGGCTGAGGATGCCTTGGCTGGGCGGTATGCTGTCATTGCTCAAGTACGGAGCGGTCTATGGGCCTGGTCGTATTGCGGATGTTGATGGCGTGTTTGACAGGTAAGATGCTGCACTCCTCTCTCCTCCCGTGGATTCGCTGTCGACACACCACCTCCCTCTTGAACTTCGCTACACCCATTCTTACCCACAATCCCTTTCACGAGGCACCCGAGAACCACCTCGCATCGCATAGCCATCAAGTCACTTGACCTTCGGCTGCACCAGTGAAAAGCTTTAGATGGCATGTGTCACCGTCACTTCCTTACGGGGGGACGGGACGACCCACGTCCCACAGCGGCCCTTGCCCGTCTCTTTGCCGGTGAAAGGCCCATCACATTAATCGTCGCTCGGGCCGTTGTGCTCAGTTTGAGATGCACGGCGGAGTGGCAATCCGAGACATTATACCAATGCGACGAAGTTACCTTGATCAGTCTGTCCACTCGCTTCCGAAACCTCACGAGTCTCATCCGCAGTGTGGAAGTCCATCACTGCAGAGCATCTGCCGACAGCACACACATTGCACAGAGAGTAAAGCTGCTCTCGTCAGCTTTCTTTT
The DNA here is from genome assembly GCA_030435815.1 of Sarocladium strictum. NCBI lineage: Eukaryota > Fungi > Ascomycota > Sordariomycetes > Hypocreales > Sarocladiaceae > Sarocladium > Sarocladium strictum. The sequence continues at coordinate 1,222,209 of JAPDFR010000002.1, read as the reverse complement.
GGCTCAGCCAATTGGATAGCTCACCACGTCCTCCGGGTTCCGATTGCATGATTATGGCGCGCCAGTATGGAGACCAAGCAGCCACAGAAAATGGGTGTTTACGCGCCGAGCTCTTGCAGGGATCATCATCACCACCACCTCCATCTTCATCATCACCACCGCCTCACTCTTGAAGGATCGAGAAGGATGCCATCGTCTCGGCTATGGGTGTTCGTGACCCGACTATTGTGTTCTCCAACTTCCCTGCCGGTCTCGGGCACGCCCCTTGTCCTCTCGCCCCGTGTGCCGCACTGCTCACATGTCCTTTCTCCTGCACCAACAAACAAGTTGTTAAAGATACCCACATCTTTACTACGAAAGGAACCCACCCTCTAGCGCACTATGTGTTAGAAGATATCTGGAGGTCCTGAGCAAATCGCTTACGACTACTGGGAGCTGAGCCCGAACTTGGGACAGTCCAGGATGTGCGAGATCATCAAGCATCTCAGAAGTCAATACGCTTAGACCTGCACTAATGGCTTCCATGACACCCTTCTCGCCTCAAGGCGTGTTCTGGTCCAGGCCTAGCCAGGCACAAGCAAGACGGTTGTCCGACATCCCTCTCACGCACAGACTTCCGCTGCGAGTGCTGCGTTGTCCAACCGTCCATATGCAATGTGGCCAAGATTATGATTCCTCCAGCTCTTACAAGGGCAAGCAGGGTCTGGTCGATGCCCAACAGCAATTTCGATGCCCAAGTCTCATTCGTCCCCTCACTGTTCGTGTTCGGCGCGCTTCCGCAAGTCGCGGTCAGGCTGCACAAGCCACAATGTGGATCGTCACCCATGAGCCATAAGCGTTCCCCAGTCGTGTACACCTTTCCGTCATGATGTAGCGGCATCACGTTGATCCTTCTTTCTGTTCGCCTCACTCCCCCAGCCCCGGTTGTCCCGCACTCGGCGTGTCCTTTCGTCCAGTCTCTAGCCAACGGCAACTAACATGTCCTGTCTCGGTAGAATCTTGAGCTATCATATGGCCACCCTTCTCGATCCCGCCCACCTACCATCTGCTCTACGCACCCTGCGCGGTGTCCTCTTCCCCAACAACGCCCCTGGCACGCCCTCCTTGTTTCCTCCGTCCTCAGACGAGGCCCTTCTGGCCCTGAGGAGACGAGCGGCTAGCTCGCTTTGGGGTTTGCTTCCGAAGGGCGCGGGAAGGCTGTACTTTGGTAGCCGGATTTGGCGCGAACCTGCCGCCCCAAGTGCGAGTGTGGGAAGCGCAAACCGTGATGGCGAGGATGAGGACATGATAGACGAGGTAGAGGGCTTGCTGATGGTGTTGTCTGACGAGTATTGTAATAAGCACCTCATCTATGGGGTGCTGGAGACGATCCTGCTCAGACTGATGCCTGAGCTGGCAGAGAAGGGTATAGTCGAGCTACTCGAGGAGAGGCTTGGCTGATGTTGCCTTTCAACGATTCTCTTGACCTTCCCGTTCTAGAGGCATTGATTCTTTATGGGGCTTGGAGTGGAATCTTATGCTTGTTGCATTTGATCAGTCACATGGCCACAGCATATGAAAGCACAAGTGCCTCCCATTCCTATCTCGTGCAGCTCCTGGAATGTCACAGACCAACCCTTTCGCCTCGCGCTTCCCTTGTTGCCTTCCTCTCCAATCACGAGGCTTCGCTTTGCTCTCAAGGCAACCCTGGTCCCATCCTCATCCAACCAACATCGTCCATATACAACCCCCGCCCCTTTTACTCCCTTGATTCTGTGTGGGAGGGGGAAAACCAAGAACCAAAAAAGAGAATTCAACGCGCGCACATATACCCCGGTTGCCTTGCGGCTTTGGGTCCCCGAGAGCCCTCTTTTTGAGATGTGTACCCCCAAATAATCTTTCCTAGAAAACTGACAAGGAAAAAGAAAACTGAGCAAATAAGAAGAAATAAAAACCAGCCGTAAGAATGATTAATGAATAAAAGCCAGATCGTTCGGTTTCTCCTGCGCCCATCCTTGACTGGTAAAAAGAAATCCTGAGGGGAAAATGAAACAAGAAGAAAAAAACCAAGATCGAACTGGAACTGCAGGAAACGAACGATACAGCAAAGGAGAAGATGCAAGCAAAAAGAAGACGAAGAACCACAAAACAGGTTCACCCCAAGATGCAAAATCGTCGTGTGCCAGAGGAAAGTTCGACTGCCCCGAGGTTGGTGTCACTCCGTCGGAGAGTCGCAAAGATGTTTACCCAGTCCATCCAAAAGCCTCCCCTCCCCCTAATCTCCCCTCCCCATTCAGGAGATATACAGTCCCCCGTCTGTTCCTCAGATACGTGTATTTCTGTTCGTCAAAAGGTGGCTTGCGCATGAGTTTGTTGTGCCCCAGGGAGGAAAACGGTGTGCTTGGTGAGATCTTCCCTTGGTAAACCTTCTTCTCCCCCTTCCCCGTGGGGGGTGTGAGATCTTCCGTCTTTGATATTCCTCAGCGATCCTCGCTTTCTGTGGTCTCTTCGTAAAAAGAGGAAGAAGCGGAGGCCGGTCGAGAGCTGTGATCTGGCTTTCCGCGTGAGCGTTTCGGTTCAAGGTCCTTCTTTGTAAGTCAATGTTTGTTGGTATCAGAGAACGAAACAAGAAGAAAGAAAAGGTGGTAATGATATAGCAAGGTCTCAAGTCGTAATGAAGGTCTGTTTTGGACAAGTAGTCGTGGGTAGTGTTCGAGATGTATCGTTGCCGATTGAAGTGTTCTGTTGCCAGATGTAGTGTCTTGATCCTGAAGTCCGTCAGGTTTTAGTCCCAGATGAGTCTGTTGGGGTCCATTCTGTTCTGTGATGAGGAACAGCTATAGGGGGGAAGAAGGGGTTTGTAGGATGATGCCCTCCATCATCAGTTGTGGGATTCGCAAGCTTCCAATATATCAATCCCACCTCTTTCAGTTGATCTCCATGGCCACTTCTGCTGCTGCTGCTGCCTCACTGTCTCCTTCGGGTATTCTCGAGAGCCCACCTCTCGGTCTCGATCCCATGGCTGACGCTGCTGATTGTTGGTGTAACTGAAGCTTCTTGGTAAGCTGCATGATCATCATCAGCTCGCCTTGGTCGAAAGCTCCCTGTTGAGTGTTCATGCTGTTCATGTAGCTCAACAGTGTGTTTGCTGCGCGGCGGGCGTCCTCCGGCGAGGGCGACACCGGCGAGGAGTCGACCGACTGCGCCACGCTGTTGGATCCAGAAGCTACGTTCGATCGAGCGGACATGTTGGGGTTGCTCCCCTGGCGGCGTAGCTTTGGAGAGCCCGCCAGGACGGGGTCCATGCTCGCGGGCATGTTGTTCGCGGGGAGGAGCGGCTTCAGGTCCTTGCTCGCAGGGGACTCGATCGCGGAGGAGGGCGCCGTCATTGTCGTCGCAGGGGTTATTCGCGGCGTCGCGGCATCGGCCTTGCTCAGGTAATCGAGATTCAGGGACGGAAAAGTGTGACTTCGCTTCTCGCGGTGGTGGAAGTCAAGCTGGTGGTCCGCGTGTAGCTGCAGACTATGGTCAACCTGGAAGCCCCCCGTGTTTGGATCTGGAGAGAAGGTGAAGGGCGCGACCGGGCTCATGGTCGTCGTTCCAGAGAAGGATGAGCGGCCGGCATCTCGGACATCGCTGGCCAGAGACGTGGTCGAGTGCGAGGCTGGTTGTCTGTAGCTGAAATCAAAGTCGGCGGCATCTTGGGTCATGTCCTCATCGCTCCGACCCTCCGACAGCGGCGACATTTGTCCCCCGGCTGACACGGGCGATGCGATCCTGGAAGATTTCCCCTTGCCAGCGGGCGGCCTTATCCTGACGCTGTCTGGAATGTTTGTCTCAGATGCCCTGCGCATCAGTCGCCCCGACCCGATCTTGTTCTCCCTCTTGAACTTGCGCAGCCAGCTCGTCGTCAAGGTACTCAGGAGACTCTCCTTATCATCCGGATTGATGCGTGCGAAATGCCTCGCCTTCTCCATGAGCTCCTCATCCTTGATTTCGAGGCCGCGAGCCTGCTGCTTCTTGGCGAAGTTCACCAACGTGCGCTCAAGGGAGTGGTTTTTCGACTTGGCCCGCTTTGGCCCTGGGTCTGTCTCAGTTTCCCGCTGAAGATATTCATCCTTCTTCCCTAGAACCTTGGACACGGTGCTATTTCAGAGACAAATGGTCAGTAGCATTCTCCAAGGGAGGGGAGGGGTATAGCAAGGAGGGGGGGAGGGGGGACCATGGAAAGGCCACACATCTAAAAGAACGGACCTTCGCTCGACCCCAAACTTGGCTCCAATCTCTGCTTGCTTCACTCCTGGATTGTCCTCGTGGTACAGGCACATCAGCCGCTTCTGCTCAATGCTGAGCGACCTTCTCTGCTTCTCCTCCCTCATGGGCACAGGTGGTGGCTCGACGGTTGTCGCGCTCGATACTGGAGTTATGGTCGGTGGTGGCGCAGAGTAGCTCCCCGTGGACGGCGAAGGGTTCGTCAGTTGACTCGGCCACGTTGTGTTGGTGTTGAGCATAGGCAACTGGTGGTGGCCCATGTGCGCATGAGACTGCTGAGGAAGATGCGCCGTCGAGGCAGGCTGGATCATCTGGTGATGATACTGCGGTTGCGGCAGCGGCGGGGGCATCCGTGAGAGCGACTCAGAGGGCAGAGGATGATGTACGTAGTTGGGGAAGCCATAGTCGGTCATGGGGCTGTTCCCGTAGGGACTCTGGTTGTACGGACTCAGGTTCGCCCAGGCCTCGTTGTTGTAGCCGCCGTTGGGCGGCATCGAGGTGTGCTGTCCCATGTGATTCGGTCCATTGGGGGGCGGCAGGTTGTTCATATCGTACAAGGTATCCAACGGAGTCGCGGACGGTTCAGCTAACAGCAGCATGAGAACGGCCTGGGGTGTGGCTCCGGGACTGGTGTCGAGTGGTGAAGTGGAATGAGACACAGACGGAGAGCTTGGGGTTGCGGAGGAGGGGGCATTGGCTTTCCCGGGGCAGTTGCTCGTGATGCTGCTTCTCTCGACAACGGTTTTCTCTGGCGGACGAGGAGGAGATTATTTCGTCACGAGTAGCAGCTGGAGCCGCACCTCATAGTCCTCGTCCTTTTACAGGAACAGAACAGACTGGGTGTGAGGGGTGCGGAGAGGACGGACGGGAGCCCAGACCTTCTCGTGCCCGAGTGAAGAGACTCCACGCCGGGTGCTGCTTTAGCCCTCTTGGCCGGCAAAGGACGAACTCCTAAAGCAGATATGCTCGCTTTTTTGGCAATGGGATCCTCGGTCTATGTGGACCGCTGCTGGAGAGAGAAGAGAGTCTTGTTTAGAGCGTCTGTCAAGTCGGGTCCGGTCAAGCCACGCCGGAAGTGCCAGAGCTTCGAAAAAGCAAGTCTTGTTGGTCCAGCGATCGATTCCTGGATCCGGTAACCGCCTCTCGGGAAGTGGTGAGACAAGAGAGCGGGAAGCTCCCAGGCGAGCCGTGCAAGTCCGGCACAGCAAGACCAGTTCGTGACCTTTGCACGTTGCTTCACTCGCTTGTCTTGAAAAGCCTCGTGGCCAGGAATCACACACCTCCCAAGGAGGGGATGAGAGACACTTTGGCGCAATAGCAGGTGGGCTTTTCCGTGCTTGGGCGTGAACGGTGAGGGGGCCCGGCGTGAAGGCGAGGAATGCTGTTAGTTAGACCCAAAGTGAATTCCTACCGCAGCGGAGAACGACACACACACACACACACACACAAGGTCGCTCTCTCGCTCGCACTCTTTCCGTCTTTGTCCCTCTCCACCTAAATACCGGTGGTCCTGGTGACAAGCGGATCTCCAGAAGAGGGGGGCGGAGGAGGAAGCCAAACAGCGGGAGGGGGTGAGGGGGCGCCAGCGACACGATTCGGACGAAAAGAGTGACGCTCTAGAGATCATGCAGCTCGTGGTGATGGAGGCTTTGGGATGTGGCGTCCTTTATGGGAACGATAGCAAAGCGACAGTGGAGAGGACCGACGGGATTTTTATGATAACGTGTGTTCTCTTGTACCGTGTGGTGTTGTGTTGGACTGGACTGGTCCTCTCTCTCTCTCAGTTGAGCAGCGGGGGTTGTAGAATGGGTTCGAGCTTGGCCGCCGATAGGCACAGATGCAAGCTCGATGCAAGAGATTTGGGATTGATATAAAGTAGATGCTGCAGGAAGTCGTGCGCGCACAGAGAAGAGGCTCGACCAGACCAGGGGACAGACTTGAGATATGTACGCAGGGTGCAAGGTGCAAGGTAATAAGCACAGGCCCGGGTATGGGGCGGCCGGCTCTTGGACCTTGTAAGTGTGCGCAGGACGTGCTTGAACGGAACGAGTAAATACAATGGACCAGGGGCCATAGGGGAGGGGGGGCGCCACTGAAGTGAGAAGGGGGGTGTGTGTGTGCGAATGGTCGTGGTGGGTAGGATTGGATCTAGAGGAAGTGGTGGTCCAGTCCAGGCTTGGGTAGTGTGAGAGTGAGTGCCTGTCAGAGAAGCTGTAGGGAAGAGAGCGGAGAGATATTTGAGATGTGAGCAGAGAGCGGGACTGGTCGCTTCTTGATGGCAGGGCGCCAGTGGGAAGAGTGAAGCGAATGGACGGTGCGGTCAGATAGAGACGAAGAGGAAGATAAGACGATGTGGTTGGTCGTCTTGGGGAGTGCGCGAAGACCTAGGTCGGTCGACGAATGCTTCGGCTGGCCGGAGATTTCCAGAGGAACAAGGTGAAATGAAGCTGAGAAAAGGCTTTGTCAAGCGGAGAGAGCGACGAAGAAGAAGAAGAAGAGGGTGGATGGCTGGCTGTCACAACAGCCTCGGATACCGCGAAGATCAGATATGATATGATACGATATGGTCCAAGGGCATGCCTCTGTGGTATCAACCTTTTGGGGCTTACACCCGCCCGCCTGCTAGGTAGACTCACCGAGAGATCTAGTTGGATGCCAGAGAGCGCTGCTGTGCTTGGAAACGGTTCGAGAACGTGCTTGAAGGCATGTACTGTACAGTATGATTGCAGTGCGGGAAGGGCGCTCGCTGGCTGGTCAAGGGGCAGATGGCCTCGCCTCGCCTGTTTGTGCTTCGACCAGGGTGCCTCTTTTTTTTCGTTGTCTCTCTTTTCCTTGTCGTTGACTCGTTGCTGATCAAGCAGCGCTCACCTCCTCACCCCCGGACTGGGTGTGCGCACGACCGGGGTGGCGGCCGCTTATAGGTCGCTTCTGGACGGTTGAGCGAGGAGTGAGTGTCTGGGTGTCTTGGGAAGCTGAACGGCGTAGATAGAAAGATGGTCGTTGAACCGGATCCAAAGGGCACAAGGAAAAGCGACGATAGACCAACCAGGCAAAGGCAAGGCAAGGCAATCCTGCGCAGTCTAACCCAGCGTCGCATGTACCTTGTCTACCCTCTTGGGTCTTGGGAGGGGGCGTGGACTGCTCAGAACCAACAGCCACTCGACAATGATGGTAAGCGCATCGCCGCGCAAAGCTTTGGCCTTGCCTATTCAATCACTGCCCAGTCCCGGGATCGACAGAAAGAATCGCAACGGCGGTCTGCGGCACCAAGGCGGTACGGTACATAGTTGTAGTTGTACATAGAATAGGTAGGTGGGCGTGTTAGTGCCCGCGTGCATGCAGAGCAGGCGAGCGAGATACAGTAGACGCACTGCACGAGCAAGTGAGATCCAGCCAGGAACAGACGGTGAAGGAAGCGCCGCTAAACAGAAGTCAGTCAAGCCTCGAGGGAATCATGCTTCCTGCCAGGACATGGGAGGCATGCATATGCGGCCCGTGGAGAAATATCGGGAGCGGAAGAAGCAATGATGAGAGCAGCTGACAGGTAGACGAAACCTAGTCGAGCTCAGCTGCAGCGACAAAAAGCAACAACAGCTTAAACTCTCTCTCTCTCTCTCTCTCTCTCTCTCTCTCTCTTTCTCTTTCTCTTTCACTTTCCCTCTCTCTCGGCAATGCTGAAATGAGCGCTGTTAGCTTCTGCCTCCTTCGGGCCTGCTTGCTCTCCCACGCCCTTGGCCGTCCCGTGTCTCTCTTCCTCTCCCATCACGAGATTTCCTCTGGCTGGGTGCTTGACCCATGCGACAGCGATGCGATCCGTCCCGTAGACCGCCCACCACCCAATGAGAACACTCATCGTGGACTTGATCGCGGATGAGATGAGGTCAGAGGGTCACGCACCATGACCGCGGCCCCCTCCCTCTTCATCATCGTCCACCCACGTCCATTCACCCCATTCACTCATTCATCCATCCCCCTGCCCGTCGCTTGTCGACTGAGGCATTTCATTCTGGACTCTGAGCACGCCAGGGTGTTGGGCGCGCGCTTCTCCTGTTCCGCGAGTGGACCATGGGATCCAAGTGACTCTTCTTCGTTCCTCTCTCAAAACGGCACAAGGACGAGCTCCCATTGTACTGTAAATCAAACCCCCGTAGCAGCAGACAAGCCTGCCAGAACCACAAGCAATGACAGGGGACCCAGCACTTGGACAGGACTAGGAGGGTGGGGTGGTCCACAGCTGCGTCCAAGGGCGCGGCCACCAAGACATTGAGCTCTTCGTCCAGACAGCCTTCTCGCCTTCTCATAGGGCAGCCTCCCACCACACCATCCAGCATCGGTCCTGACTCTATTCAAAGGCAGAAGGGGGACCAGTGGGTGTGGGTTGCCAGCGAGCGGAGTCCAGTAGAGACGAGAGAGGGGCGCAAAGGCTTGAGTGTGCTCCTATGAGTCCACATGCACTGACTGATACAGGATGAATGGACGCAACTGTCGACATGAGAGAGTGAGTGCCTTCGTCATCGTCAAGCACGCACACTTCTCACGCTTCGCCCTCATCTGCGAGTCATCTCTTGCGATCAAGGTCCCTTGTCGGCACCAACAGCCTTGCACATGCACACCTACACATACGCTCACGTCTTTTGCCTCCCCGCATCTGTGCCTCAGTCTGATGTTCTCTTTTTTTCCAGTCGCCTCGCGCGCCTCATAGCCCGCCCACCTTGACGTCTCGTAGCCTACTCACTGTCCCCTGACAAAGATCGACGACCTTGCAACGGGACACCCGGCCGCCGTGGCAGGGGTCTCATCCTCTAGCTTGTCAAACTAAGGGAAGAAGCGAGCGCGCACAGGGCACAACGGGAGGGTCCTCGGCGGGTTGCGTCCTTTGAGGTAGATATATGGCAGCACCCTACAAATTCGGCGCTCTTTGCGCGGCAATTCCAGAAGCATAGCCATGGCAGATGAAGAAGAAGACCCTTGCGGCCTCGGTGCCGATTTGTCGTTGTACCTCGAAGAATCCAGACTTGAACGAGACGCATGTCGATGCGTGGAGACATCATCGTGCGGTTAAAGCAGGTCGACGTGGTCTGAGCGTGATCGTCGACTAGCTTTTGATTCCTCATGCGGAGGGAATCCCCCAGGGGGGCCCTCCTACCTGCATATTCTCACATTGCCGGCTTTGCGATGATGAGGAAAACAGAATAGCGATATGTGAGGCTGCTGTCTGCGCACGTGCGCAGGAGCGATAAGAGCCACAGAGTCTCACGGCCTGCGTGATTGGAAAGCCCGTGGCCTCGGGAGAACGAGGCGTGGAACACTGCCATCCATCCATCCCTCTCCAGCGCACGCGGCCACACCAAACGGCTGTCCCTCCTTCAGCACGAGACATTGACTCTTGTCTCTCCGTCTGGAATGGGCAAGGCACGCGCCTGTCACTGTTCCATCTGTCCCTCGTTGATGTGAAGCCTAGGCCTGTTCCACCTCCCTCCTCCTCCCGTCGCATCGTCTCACGATAGCCTCCTCTTCATAGTCGTGAGAATCATGCCAGCCGAAAATAAGGTTCCAGCTGCCTATTAGTCCCAGACCGTTCCTTCTCTGTAATAAACATCAAGGGTCGCAGGCGAATAAGCTGCGGCAAAGCCAGCATCTGCTCCCCGGCTTTAGTGCCCGCGGCCGGCTCGGTGGATGCACAGACGCGAACGAGATTTGACCCTCGGAGAAACAGGCCGGTGAAAAGAACAGTCGTCTAGCAGGGGCCTTGCCGTCAAGGACCAGTCTTGGTTCCCCCCCTCCCTGAAGCCTGCACACTCTGAAGGGAACCCTTGTCGTCAAGTTGGGAAACGCTGGGCATTGGAGCCCAATTGTTCGCATCATACTTCTTCGATACTCTTGATCAACCTGTCGATCTTCGGAAACCCTCATCCCCATGTCTCGCTTCTTGCATTGCTTTCTCTCAGCCCTGCACCACAGCTAAACACACCCGCCCGGATGATGATGGATGGACCCATGGATTGACTGAACCGCGCATCATTTGACCGTCCCAGCACTGTTGTCAAAACCCTCTTCTCCAAGAGGCATAACAGGCTTGCTATTGTGATCTCAGGCCAGGGAATCTCCCTCAATAGTGTCAATGCCGGCTTGCCCTTCTGACAACACATTGGCCCGTGTCTTACATCGCTCTGCCCCGGCCATTCGCTGTAACCCATCAAGGACGATTCGAGCAAGATCCTTTGCGCGGACAAGTCCCCTCGATGATCCACCAAATTGGGCGGACCATGTTCTCCAGATCAAGAACGCAACTTCAGTTCGGGCGCGTGTAACGCCAGTCTCAGATCCGGACAGGAAAGGATTGACAAGACCTATCCCTGACACGCTTGGCCCTCAACTCTCATCCGTTCTCTTCTTCCTGCAGCTGTCAAGACAAGGCGAGAGACCGGGGTCCCTTCATCAGGAACAGGCCATGTCCCACACTTCTTCATCAGCCGCCGCAGCAATGCGAGATCAGGCTGCCCTTTCGCACGGCTTGTTCCTTGTGTGTCTTTTACCTATGCCGCGGGTGGCCGTGGAGGGTGACCAGATGCCAATATTTGACTGATATCGCGAGGCTTCATCCCATCAGTTGCACGAGTCAACTTCCTTGGCCATCTCATGGGCCATCGGCCAACCACACATCCACCCTGGTCAACGGAGGATGCACTCCTGGCCTCCGCTCACCATGTGCGAACATGAAGTTCTCTGATCCCAACATCAGGACCTGACAAGCCAACAACAATTGAAAAGAATAGCCGCAAGACTTTTCCCAAGAGGCACTTGCGCAAGGAGGCTTAGCAATCAAGCCACACTGCTGGTTTGGCTGTACACAGGAACAATACTCAATGTGAGTGTCAATTCCTTGCCCTCAAGACCCCTGTACCACACACCCTCTTTTCTGAACGCCCGCAACAAGTCCACGGACAAACAGAAGACCAGAGCCATCGCAATTTCCGCTTGCGTCGACAATAGATGCTGCCCAAGTCTCTCTTTGCTTTCCCCACACAAGGGCTGGCTTCGAATGAGGGTCCGTCATGCCGAGGGGTCCGCTCTCATGCTTTCGCCATACTCCGTATAGTTCATCCCAACTCTGCCAGAGCTGTATGATCTCGCTATCATGCAAAGTGCAAATCGGATTCGATGATCTTCGTTACGGCATTTCGTTAGCTCGTGCAGCTGCCTGAGCCAGGGCCCCCATAATCTCCCTTGCCAGGATCGCCACAAACCCTCGCAGTCTGCACACCCCTCGATCCTCCATTTCTGATAGCGTCAGCTCTCCTCATCTCTTTGAGATCAGCCATCTCGGGAAGTGTGAGGTGCTGGACTAGGCACGGTCTTCTGATCCACGACGCGGCCCGATGATGGTGGCGCGTGAGCTCCACAAGCCGCAATTCATGACGACTAATGTTCGTCTTCTTCTAGTTGTACTTAGTTGTACTTGCTAGCTCACCCCATGTCTTGGGAATCGAGCACCGGATAGGTCAGAAGAGTGTATGATATGTCCTTAATCCTGCCTGCTCGCAAGTCCAATGACCCTTCACGAACGCAGTGTGGTACACTCGCGCCTGTGACTGGCTGTTGCTCGATGCCCGACCAGCCAATCCCGTCAACGAGATGTCAACTCAATATTCCTGCACTTTCAAATTCTCTGCTTTCTAAGTCGATGAACGCGGATACGAGACAAAGACTCCGCATGCTCTCAATTCGACTTGGAGACGATGACGTGACCCTGAAGCCTGCGTGACCTGATAGTATCGAGCGTGTCGTTGATCGCCCGTCCAGGGCAAGCTGTGGTTCATTTGACAGGGTTGAGCTTCTTCTCGCTGGCTCCCGAGCTGTCTGCATATTCAACCACCCCCTGCCTGGGCGCTGCTGCACTGTGTACCCGCCTTTGCCGACAGCAATCTTTCAATCCCCAGAGGACGTTTACCGACATATTCCGCAGCAGGTTGACGCGATATTTCAGCCCCCCTGTGCTGCAGTCAACCAAGGATGTCGCCCGCCGGACGGTTCTCGCAGAGGGCGCGTATAGGGCTGCTCGTCGTATTATCCTCTCTTATTCGTGGCACGGGGCCATCCAACACACGAGCGCCGCCCACTTACAAACCTGCGAGTTCGTTATGTCCTGGAAACTTAGCTCATGCCTCTTAAGCACCCTCAAATCCGTGCCATCCTTGCTCGTGCATATTTTCGGACGTCCATGCGGCTAGACTTTTCAGTGTCAGTGCAGTGGGTTGCTTTCTCCATCATTGTTGGTCATCAAACAACCAACCAAGGGCGACATGTAACCCCTTGGCTTGCCTAGGACTGAAGAGTAGATAGACAATGTAGAAGAAGGCTCATCTTTGTCCAACGTTGGCCTGTTGCTTCGGTCTGCTCCGATCCCGTTCGCCTCGTTTTGTGGGTTTCCTCACGCCTATCAATGTCTCTTTCAGAACTGTTCGATGCGCGCGTCGCATTGATAGGAGATACCGTGCCGTGAGAATGAGGCGGTCCTCCCAAATATGGCTCTTTCGCCGGTAAGACTTTGAATGCGTGCACTTTCTGCTCTTCTTCAGTCCTCTTCTTTCTCCTTTGGGCTCCAGACAGGGCTTTCTGACCCCCTGTCTGTATCTTTGTCGTTTCCTTCGGCGAATGCGTCCCTACGGCACTAATGCACAGCGCGCCAACGGCCCACTATGCCCGATATTGTTCTTCGGCGGCAAGAGAAGCATTCTGAAAGGTCGAACGATCGCCGAAACTCCCTTTCAGGTCCTCGGCTATGTGAACAGAAAAACACGGGCATCTTCGGGCATCCCGCGCAACGGACAGATCAGGCACGTGAAGTATTGTAACATGGCGAGGTGTCTCTTCGCCGGAAACGATGCACCAATTTCTGAGAAACTTTCACATGCACCCCTCCTGTGTACATGTACTCTGTTCTTCACTCCCCTGGACCTCTCAAGACTTGCTGCATCCCACGCACGTTTCTACTGGGGAAAGCTGGCCGCAGATCAAGCGACCACCACTCGGCTATGCAGGGCCAGGAACGCCATGGCCACTTTCATTGTTGCTTCTTTTCGCCCCTTGTTTCCTCACTCATGTAAGATGGCAGGTCTCCATTGAATTGCTTATGCACGTTCGGCATAATGTGCAGAAATTGGGGGAGGGGCAAACGCAGGAGGCGCCCAAGCGCTACATGAGACTCGACGACCTACAAAAACGTCTCGGAGGTTGCGAATGCAAGGCGAGAGGTGTACATTGTGGCGATTGAGAGAAACAAGAAGTCGCATTGAAGGTTCGGTAAGAGAATGAATGAATACGACGGCTGTGCCCAATCTCCACAGTCCGGGTGCTGGCTGTTGATCCTGGTCGTCTGTCTGTTAACCCCTGTTCGGTATAGCTCAGGCACGCCCCAGCCTTTCTTCATCTTGCTGATGTCGTTATTGACTACGTTGTTCTCGCACAACTCCTCCTTTGTGAAGTGATGACATCTCCGTCTCTGGGCACAGAATTCGTTCGCAATTCAAGAGGTGCTAGTCGATCCCATTCGCTTTCGCTCTCGGCTGCTGCATTGTTGCTGCGTCAGACGTTCTCGAGTCGATGGCATCCCAGCATCCTCTGTGCCCACGCGACACCCACCCACTTGTTATATCAGCCCTGTCGTGATGCTGTTGCTTTCGGGTTCCTCCTTTCTCATTGAAAAGGACGGATATCGCTTAAACTTTGCCTTATATAGCCCAAGTCTGGGCTTGGTCGCTTCAGAGTCTTCTTCAAGTCGAATCTGGAGTTATTAATCCTGGAGAGGAGGCATTTTGGCGCCCTCCGAGGTCACCTCACATCAATAGAACTACCATCGTCGGTGTACATCTCGTACTGTCCGCAGCCATTGTAACATGGTCGTAATCGTTCATTCCACGGGCGCCTTAGTCGCGCGAATCCGCGCTACCTCTTCACAATCGTAACTACGATATGCAAGTCAGCTGATGATCAAATCTCGTCCAGGAAAACATGGTCTCCAATCTGGCAGCGAGGACGGGTCATGATCCCGGTAGCTGGTGAATGCATTTCAAGGCAAGTCGGAGGCGCGCGCGCCGCTCATCTCTGGTCTTCATGCAGGGTTCCAATGCAACTTACCGACATCCTCATCTGCCAATTCATGCGACAGACCGACCCTTTGTGGGACATGCTTGACCGATTTGCCGTAGACAATGGCCGTCTTGAACTGCTCCACAATAGTCTTGTGGATAGAGTTACACTGGACGAGGAATTAGTTATCGCAGTTCGCACACACTGCCCAAGTCATTCCTTGTTGGGATACTTACGAAATCCTCTACTGTGCTCCGGTTCTGTCGCAAAACCACTGGCGACGAGTAGTCAGGTGCCTTGCCCTTCGGCTTTGTGTACACGCGCTTCAGTGCCAGCTTCTCCCACATCAACTCCATGAGTTCATCGATATTCCACCCATGCTCAGAACTGATGGGAACAGAGTTGGGGATACGGTACAGGAGATCCAGCTCCTCGATGCTAATTGCATCGATCTTGTTTAGGCAGTAAATCACAGGGATGTAACTGTTTGGTGGATGCTCAATCAGCAAGCCATTCATTCGCCTTGGCGACCCAACGTGGTTCTTTGATAGTGGAGGCTTTGTGATGGACCAGGGGATCAAAGAATGGCTCAGACTCACCTGCGGCTCTTCGCTTCAAGAACATCGATCAAGTCGTCGATGGTGGCGTCACAACGGATCGCAATGTCCGCTGACGCGATTCGATACTCGTTCATCACCGCCTTGATCTCGTCATGATCGATGTGAGTGAGGGGCACAGTACTTGTAATGTTCAGACCACCCTTGTCCTTCTTCTTGAAGGTGATGTTGGGAGGAGACTTGTTGATGCGGATGCCAAAGCCCTCCAGCTCCGCCTCGATGACCCGCTTGTCCGTTAGGGGTTTGTTCACATCCAACACGATGAAGATGAGATGGCAGGTTTTGGCAACGGCAATAACCTGCCGACCTCGACCTCGTCCATCCTTGGCTCCTTCAATAATTCCAGGAAGGTCAATGATCTGTAGGGGAGCGCCTGTGGAGTGTGATTCTGGGCATCAGCGCTACGTTCCGCGAGGGCATTAAGCGAGCAGCAGAGGGTGGTGTCAGTGCCACGAACCGTTGTAGACAACCTGACCGGGGACTGAAGTCAGGGTAGTGAATTCGTATGCAGCAGCCTCGGAGTGCTGGCCCGTTAATCGACTCATGAGAGTACTCTTGCCTACCGAGGGAAACCCGATGAAACCAATACTGGCTACACCTGTTCTGGCAACATCGAATCCTGAGCCGCCGCCGCCGCCGCTACTTGCGGGGGTCAGAAGCTCCCTCTTCAGCTTGGCCAACTTGGCCTTGAGCTGACCCAGATGGAAGGATGTTGCCTTGTTCTTCTGGGTCTTGGCCATCTAAGGTGATAGCTTGTCAGCGTGTCTGCCCGCTCGCACGTTTGGTTTTGAATCGTCCGCGGTCGTGCACGTACTTCGGCCTCAATCTCCTTGATCTGTAAGGGGCCGTTGGTCAGCATCATTCCAGTAACAGAGTGTGTCTGTCGATGACTTTAGGTCTTGACGTACCTTGTCCACCGTGGTCGACATGGTGGCGGTCTAGCCTCAAGGCAGTTCCGAAGTAGAGGGGGTGCTGTCTCGGGCACAGTGCGTCGGGCTCTTCACCCTGGGTATGTAGGTAGTGTCGGTCGTTTCTTTCGAGGTCGAGATGTCTTTGGGTCTGTTCCCCGCGGTTGTTGGCGTTGAGGATAGAGTTGCAAAGTTTTGGTGGGTTTCTCGTGGTGGGGTAAATTTTTCGAGGACAGAACACCAGGCCAGCAGCAAGTGGCGGTGATGTCAGGGCGTCGACTTTGGCGCCAGTGCCAGGACACGGTTCGATATAAGTAAGCCATTCTGTAGACTTAAAAAGCTTCATTCACGCAGTGGGCAAGAAATGCAATTTACAAGCAAGCATGCGTAGAGTTCAGTCATCAAAACACATATACATTCAAGGCCATCGCTTGCCATGTATGCGAGGTGCCATGCTAGACATAGTCGTTCCCCAGAGAAGCTACGGCCGTCACCTTCAGTAGTACATCCGTACATTGTAAGCACTGACGTTCAGCCATTCAATCGTCCTCCTCTCGGCCAGCCAGTGCGCCGCAATGCTTTGTAAAGGTCAAAAGCAGGAAGCGCCCCTCATGAGGTGCCGTTAATGCCATTTAGAACGGGGGTCCTCTTGACAGGGTGTTCTGGTGACAGCATTGTGCCATTGCTGCCGTTGGTTCCGTTCACCTTTTGTCCTGCCACGTCATTCACCAGACTGTGTCGGTCACCGTTGGTAAGTGTCGGGCTGTGCTGGCCCTTGATGAGGGGTGTTATGCCTTGTTCGTGGCATATCTTGAGGTAGTCGGGATCGTCTGGGCTGACGGCCAGCAACCCTCGACGAGGAACAGGCCGCTCGTTGAAGGGCAGATTACTGGTGATGGCGCGCTTCGGCAAGTCCTCTTCAACGAAATTTCCGTTCAGATACCAGCGCCAACGGGGCGCACGTCCATGGTATCGCTCCATATTGGGATCCGAGAGATGTTTGGCAAGATACCGAAAGGGCTTGGATACTACCTTGAAGCCGGGGGAGGACCCTTCGGGTTCCTGGAGCTCACGATAGCCAACCCCAATCATAACGTCGCGTAAATGCGGAATCTGTGGCACTGTGTATAGCAGTTCCGAAACTTTGACAAAGAACATGGGCAGCTCGCAGAAACGCTCCCATGCTTTCTTCTTGAGCTCCTCCTTCTCGGCGGCTGTCAATTCCGTGGGCTCCTTGGGATACAACCCCGGTACTTCGCGGCCGATGTCGAAGTATTGCTGAGCTGCCAGGGAGTATTGCATCCACTCCGTTCGCCAAATTGTTTCTTTTGCGAGATTGGACACCGGAACGTGTTCCCAAGCAGAGTCTGTGGTGCTGGTATTAGTCCGGCGTCTCGCGAGGGGAGATGATTAGCACGACTTACATCTGGAAAGAGTGAGATCCTTCTCGCCCAGTAAAAGTGCAACAGCGGTATTCAGCACCCACTCCTCGCGGCCCTCTTGAGTTCCATTGGTCGCTGGGTCAATGGTGTCATAACGACATCCTTGGACTTGACAGAATCGCTCAGCCACAGCTCGCGTCTTGGGGTTTGGGTGAAGGTCAAGCCAGCGCATTAAAGGCGGCAACTTGTCCAGACGTGTCCTCTCCTGCTCCTCCCGCACGCGACGCTGTTCTGCTTCGCGAGCAGCGCGCTTGCGCTCCAATTCTTCACGCTGTGCACGTTCTCGGCGCTCCCTCTCCTTGCGCTGATCCTCTTCGCGTTTACGTCGTGCAGCTTCAGCAGCCTCGCGCTCGGCCTTTTCGCGACGAGACCTCTCCTCTTCTTCCAGCTTCCTGCGAGCCTCCTCCTGCTTCCTCTTTTCCTCTTCCTCTTGTTTTTTCTGCTCTTCTTCTCTCTTCTGCCGCTCTTCCTCGTCCTTCTTCTTCCTCTTCTCTTCCTCTAATCGCTGCTCCTCTTCCTGCTCCAGCTTCGCTCTCTCAGCAGCCTCTCGTCGCTTTGCTTCCTCCTCCTCTCGCTGCTTCTGTTCTTCAGCCTCAGCGCGCTTGCGCTCCTCTTCTTTCTT